>WOVY01002200.1:0-600000 GCA_013436015.1 Rhipicephalus annulatus | reverse complement strand
GGGAGATACGATCACCCCAATGCTATTTACCGCGTGTTTACAGGAGGTTTTCAGAGGCCTAGAATGGAAACAGTTAGGTATAAGAGGTAATGGGGAGTACCTCAGTGCCCTGCGCTTCGCCGATGACATTGCATTGCTGAGTAACTATGGGGACGAATTGCAACTCATGATTACGAAGTTAGACAAGGAGAGCAGAGAGGTAGGTCTTAAAATTATTCTGAAGAAAACGAAAGTAATGTACAAGGACCTCGGAAAAGAGCAGCGCTTCGAGATAGGTAATAGTGCACTTCAAGTTGTAAAAGACTATGTCTTCTTAGGGCAGGTAATACCCGCGCAGCTGAACCACAAGATTGAAGTAACTAGAAGAATGAGAATGGGGGTGGAGCACATTTGGCAAGCACTCTCAAATTATGACAGGTAGATTGCCACTATCCCTCAAGAGAAAGGTATATAACAGCTGTATCTTGCCGGTACTAAGCTACGGAGCAGAAACCTGGAGACTTACAAAGAGGGTTCAGTTTAAATTGAGGACGACGCAACGAGCAATAGAAATAAAAATGATAGGTGTAACCTTGAAAGACAAGAACTGAGCAGAGCGGATTAGGGAACAATTCGGGGTTAAAGATATCATAGTTGAAATCAAGAAGAGGAAATGGACATGAGCCGGGCATGTAGCGCGTAGACAGGATAACCGCTGGTTATTAAGGGTAACTAAGTGGATTCCCAGAGAAGGCAAGCGGGCTAGAGAAAGAAGGTTAGGTGGACAGATGAGATCAAGAAGTTTGCGGGTATAAATTGCCAGCAGCAAGCACAGGACCGGGTTGACTGGCGGAACGTGGGAGAGGCTTTTGTCCTGCAGTGTACGTAGTCAGGTTGATGATGATGATGATGATGATGATGATCATGATGATCAATAAATGAATCAAGACTAAAAATTTGTAAAGAGTACCCATTACGGCATTTTAGTGTCTTTATGATCGACACGACGAGATGTAAAAGAGATTAGGGAGCAACGTGCAGAAAAGTACTTCTCACCGGCATGCCTCACTTATACCTTAAAACGTTTGCTTTCTTCAAAAACCTTTCAAACAACAGACGTCATGCCTAGAGTTGTAATCTAGCTCACCATAATACACGACTAAATTCGCAGAGTAAGTCACAATTCTAAACGGATGCAACATACATTTTTGCACATATGAGCCACTAAAATATTGTATATTGTGTTGGCTGAAACATGCGCTCTATTTTTTCATCAGAATGTAGCTAGTTTTAAACGAATTTCTTGTCCTTATTTGTTACGTCCACGTGTGCGACATTTTCTGATTCGCAGTGCTTTAACTCTAACTGCGGATCCTCAAGCCCAGTAATAAAGTTCACCAGTGCTAAGTTTTTTAAGTGTACCGAGATATATTCAAGTGTTATTTTATCCTTTATATTCCTACAGTATAATGGCGAATACACCCTATTACCTTATTAGAAAATCGGAAGGGTGATTCCTGTGCATAAATCTGGAAGTAAAAACTCCCTTAAACTACCGGCCAATTTCACTAACGAGCTTTTCATGTGAAGTTCATGAACATGCCCTTTTCACTAACATTCAGAAGTTTCTAGATCCTAACTAATTCTTTTCAAATGCTCAACAAAGCCTCCTAAATTTTTGTTTTGCTAATTAGACCTGGCTTCACTTACCAACACGTTACACACCATTCTTCATTATTGTTCTACCCTTGATTGTATTTTTCTTGATATTACAAAACGTTTGAAAAGACCCATTTGAAATAAGGAACAGTACGTACTCATGCGAGTAGCAGTAACAGCAATTGGGCAATCAGTGATACCAGGTAAGTAGGCGCAAACTAATGAAAGTATAGTTTAGTAAGTTTATGAAGTTTCTAACAAATGAACGCAGAAGTAGTCTTAGTGTAGTTGAGATTAAAATACATATTGGCTTTCGGATGCGACGAATTGTTACTAGCTCGAGAGCTTAGAAAGTGAATCAAATATGCGACGTAAGATTAGGAAAAGCTGTATCAAGAGACTATTGAGTGCGTCTGGCCCCGCGCCTTAAGTTAGAATTCTGCTTAAGTCAAAGTTACTGCTTACAATTCGCTTCAGACCCCTAGTTTTGCTATATCACATGCAGAGAGGGAGTATTTTCCTTTCCACTGCCGCTTATGTAATCTCACAACGGCACCTATCAATTATCAATCATTGCAAGAACTATTCGTAGTTTGAAATATTACTTCAGTGTCCCCTTTTTTAGCACTCAGTGTGCTACCTGCTCTTGAAAGTTTTAACAACCAAGAACTAGCGAGTACAGACAAAATACCTTCCTCTAAGCGTTGGCCCTGTCCGGAAGAAAATCCACACTTGAAAGCTTTCAATAAATTGTCACAGGAAAGTTTCGTTTCCTCATTCGAGAGCCGTACTCTTATTGCTCCTGGAGGAACATCTATCTTCATTCAAAAATAGCTTTGTTCTGTATACATGACATTATTTTATTCAATAAAACAACGATAATGACATCGCTGTACACATTGGCTCATGGTTTTGTCACAACCTTCAGCTCACATGTGGCCCTGCGGCTCGCTCCTTGAAGAAAGCTGCTTACAAAGAAGATAAATATGTATTAGAAAGGAGCCCCTCGACGGGTGCCCTCACTGCTCCTTAGAGCGATGGGAGACACTCTTCGCTGGCGTCACAAGGCGGTGGAGCCTTCGACATTGGGCGCCACCCATCTAACTTGAAGACTCCTTTTTTTTCACTCTCTAGAGTACATTCTGTTTCTCACGGAGACGCTAAATTTTTCATGCGTGTTACGTCAATGTCGGTGTCAGGTGAAAGCATCCTAAAGCACATGACTTTCATTCGAGCCCTGCTTTGCCTAACGCGATTTCTTTATCTTAGTCTGTTATTAGACGTTCTATTTTGTGATATTTAAGTCTCGCAAAGTAACTGTAAAACATGTCCATAAAATGGCTCGGTGGCTGCCAAATTCAGCTAAAAAAATTTCCTCCATACCCCATATTGACGGCTTTGTTTAAAAACTTAAGCAAAGTATAATAATCATTACAGGAACTTCGTCATCTTTTCTGCTGTAACTTGTTTCAAGAGTGGCTGTACGACCACATGAAACAAATGCATGTTTGGCGTACACCTATAACGTTGGTTGGCTGGTGTCTCTTGGCATCACGTTCACCTACCGCATGTGAAACAAATTTTGCTCAAACATTTTTTGTAGCAACGTATGCGTAGATATGTCTACATGTCACAAATCATGCTGCCTTTCGGTGGACGCTAACGGGAATAATCTTTTATCTGATACAGTATGTTCTTTTTCTTTTGTTTAACTGCTCCTACCATGGCATCTTGTACGTACGTGGCTGGAGTCCTAGTTCAAATATAATTCTTTTTAGCGAATGAATAAACATGCTGTTGTTGTGTGTAGGAGGTCATGGTGGTTGCAATGTTTCTGTAGATAAGATTAGCCTATCAGACCTGGCCAGCAGTCACTTTTGAACCTGTCTTTTCACGTCACCATTAATCGCAAAGCACAACCTCTTCTCCGAAAATGTTAGGAAAATGCGGCATACCATGCCTCTGATCACTATCCATCCACCTTCTCGGTAGTCTCATCTATTGCACACACACTCGTCAACAAATACTCTGATTCTCTTGATGTCTCAAGTGTATTGCTTTCTCTCGGCAGGTTTCGACTGTGAAACCCTCGTTTGTATAGTTTTCTGTAACTGCATTTTATTGCGTGATAGATTAATAAATGACTGAGTTTGAAGCAGCCCCACCTGCAGATCATGACGAAGTGTTATACACTGGAGCACTTCATTGCACATGGCGTTCGATGGATAAAGGGCAACCCAAGATTTGAAGATTCATGCAAGACTGAATACCAGTCCTGTTCCCAATCTGTATTACAGGGTGGCTTTCATTCGGCTAGGTCGATTTACAACACGGGTCATCGTAGCTTCCGAAGCGAACGATCGTGTTGAGGGAGTGGTTAATTTACCCGATCGATCTCTGTCACCTGCCTTAGGAGCTCTGCAGTGCTAAGGCATCGTGTATTCCATGGGCAGTGGCACCAGTATGCAAAGGTATAATTTTGATTCCTATTGCGATCATTTGAAAACTTTTCTTAAAAAATAGCGGTGAAGAGACACAGTTTCGGTGGAATAATAGCATGATATTGCCGTTGAATAGCCCCATGTGTCACCCAAGCAAATCAAGTTTACTAAGAAAACAACCAGTCAGCGTAAAAAATGAAAAGTTAGTTAAATGTGCTTAAACAAACGAGATTAAGCAATGGTATGAGTAAAGTTGTCTGCTTTTGTACCAGTAAGCTAAAAGGCCAATATTGGTGGGAGCAGGGTATTATGTGGCGTTCAACCCTGTATTTTTCTCTGTGTTTCACTCCTTTATACTTATCGAAGCAACATAGTCCTGAACGCATCCAAGCACAATGTCATAAAATAGATCGCTCTCTTATTAAGAATTGTACTACAATTTGAACATAAGAAAGAGAGCTATTGTGTGATGCACCATCTAGTCAGGATGCACTAGCTAGTATGATGCTGCTCTGACTTACGATCATACTACTACGATTACAAGTGCATGTGTGGAATTCCCAACAACGTTTACATGATCGGTGACGCCGAAAAAAAACAGAATAATCCACATTGGAAGAAGTAATCGCTGTTAGTTGCAGGCGCGGACTGCCCCATTGTTTTGTGGGGTGTTTTTTTTTTCGTTTTTGTTCTCACCCCATTACGAAGCAGAGACAGGTAAAGCATGGCGGTAGAAACCAGCTTGCTCCGCTACACCTTGCTAAGAGGTTACATCTGCCTCTCTCTACAACGGTGCATTGTCTGCGGTCGCTAATCACCTCTTGGGACGAAAGAAAAAAGCACTCTACAACCCCCGCCTGTGTGATTTTATCGTGCCCAGCCTACGCGTGTTTCTTCGAAAGCTGCATGAAAACGAAAGACAGCCTTTGCGAAACTTGATGGCCTGTTTCCTGATAATAGTCGGGCATGGGAACGTCTCTCCGGCATTGTTCTGCGAAGTAAACTGAGCCGAGGAGCAATTTGAGGGGCACGTTGTAGGTGACTAAGAGGTCTCATTTTTTGCAGATCTTTATATTTCCTCCCGTTTGACACGTGCAGAATTTTCCTGCACACAACCACCGCTTTCAGAGAATGTTCGAGCCAGTACTATAAAAATCAGCTGGGCACATTGGCATTCTAATAGAAAATACATGTACCTGCCTCATCGGTGAACAAATGTGTTGTTTTTCGCTCCCCCTCTTTATGCAGTTTTGAGTCATCAACATCATCCTGATTATATGTGTACCACTTCGAAGAAGTGTAACCCAGTGCCAGGTGTGTAAACAGAAGTTGTATTCAGCGAGGGGGCCACCTCCTTGATTACGCGCGGGTACCTCTTGAAACAGTTCCTTTTTGCTATCTATGCTATGGCAGAAAAAAAAAACTTTGGTGGGGTGGAGGAGGGGAAACTGGTCCGCTGTACTACCATTTGGTTACGCTCTTCCCCAGTGATCTCTGATTACCCCCATCTTCTTTCAGCTCGCTCCAACGTATTTTTACTGAATTGTTATTATAAAATGAAAATAAGATTCGCCAATTTATCTTGACAAGCGTCCAAGAGATGCATGAGCCGGGTTTCTGTGTTAAGCAAGCCGCGCAAGCACGATCCCGCACACACGCGAGTGACTTCACTTTAACGCAAATATAGTGTGTATACAAAAACATTTATCCCCTAACAACAATATTGTTATCAGAGAAATTGAAGTGCATCTACAGAAAAAATCAAATGATCTATTTCTGGTGAGCCTTGACTTGCTACAATTATTACCAGTTTTTAAAGAATAATGACAACTTGCCGAAAACAGTGCCAAAGAAAGGATAAGGGATGTTGTTAAAGGAATTGTAGGGCACATGGGAAGAAACGAAAGTGGACTAAGAGTGGACGATGCACAATAACATGCACTGAGATATAATCCCTCTAACCGCTTCTTAGCGTCTAAGTTATTGGGGTATTTTATAGAGTATAAAGCTAATGGTATACTGCCGGTCATGTCTTGCTGTGATGCCCGTCTTATTCACTTCAACAAATTTTTCATTCTTTATGTGTGTTTTTTACGTGAGCTCAGTAAATACGTAATCTAGAATGGCGTGAATACTACCGAACTACGCTACTGACACGTTTATTACATACCAACTCGAGCATCTTCCTACCTTGTGGCTGACAGGCTTTACTGAGGAGCCCTTCCCTGACCTGAATTGAGGGCTGGGCAAAGTGTCTTTTGTCTAGTGTTGCTTTAGTGCTCGATATTTCGTGATAGTGATTAATCATTCTTGATATTTTGTAATTACACGAGCTGCTCATGCTTTGTGTGCCTTCCGCGAAGCACCGATATTGTCACTAGGCAAGCTTTGGCTGCGTAAAACAGAAAACAATTATTGACACAAAGCGTTACTGGGGAGTTTTCATCTGTTCTCGAATGATTTCGGCTTTGAATAGAAAATATACTGACCAATTTACGTTGAATAATAAATGGCTATAGATTGTGATAGACATTTTTGTTTTTACGTTAGATAACTGGTAAACTTATTATAGAACCGCACCCGTCATTAAGCTGTCAGAATGAACGATTTGCCATGTTGGTATTTTGTGATTTGAAATAGAAGGAGCAAAGAAGACGACGGATGAACAGAAGGTCAAAGCACACGCGCATGGCTCCATCCAACAATGCTTATTGAAAACACTAGTGCTGATAATGCAGATAATGTCGTCCCGTTTTGCGAACCGTTCTTTTTTCTTTGGGGGGGGGGGGGCTAGTTCGAAGGAAGCTGCCGTACCTTTTAATGAAGTTTACTCATTCATTCATTAATTCATTGACCTAGTTGGTCAATCACTTCTGAAAGGAAAAATGTTGTAGTGCAAAGCAACACGGGGAGAGACAGAGACCTAACCTTACAAAGGTCAGGAATTTTTCAAGGGTAGCGCCAGTGCCGTGCTCTTTGTCAGTGCGTTGCTTATGACTACGATTTTTTTTTTGCTTCAGAAGTCACGTTTCCCTGCTGCGCAGTCTCACTGAGAGATTTGAACTCTTAATGCGATGAAGATATGGAGAACACACTCAAGCAATGATCCCCGGCTTCAACGGCAGTGAGGGTCAATTGGCAACACAATTTAGAAATTTAAAGTGGTACTGAATTTTCGCGCATGCTCCGTGGTTGCTAAAAGTCCAAGTAAGTTATACAGATTATTATTGAGGAAAAAAATATGCAAGCGGTTGCTCATCGCGTGAGTGTGGCCTTTACAACTTTACTGCGGAAACAGTTGCGATACTACAATGTGACTGCACAGTAGTGAAGCGAGACAACGCCATCTGCATAAATAGCGCCTGTTTTTTTCTTTGAATAAGCTTTGTTGGAAGTGGTGCCATCTGTGTGTGCGCGTGCGTGTGTGTGCGTGTGTGTGTGTGAGTGTGTGTGTGTGTGTGTGTGTGTTTGTGTGTGTGTTGTGTGTGTGTGTGTGTGTGCGTGCTTGCACGCGTGCGCACCTTTTCAACCATAACTTTTGTGCTTTCTAAATAGAATCATGTAGTTAGATTTGTCATGCACCGGCAACCATAAAGAATATGACCTTTCCGCGTCCAGATAGTCCTTTTAAGCGGTAGTCTTAATGCTTAAACCACCACGAGACAATCATCAGAAAAGGTAAAATGTTAAAAATTTATGTACGCCCTACCAACTAAAGAAATCAATGTTGCAGAAAAAAAAGAAAAAAAAATGTTGATAGCTTTCTGTCAAATTTGATTTGGGCTTTCACAATCATTTTAGCAGTCAAAATGCCATGTTTTAGCGAAAGCAGCAGTTGTGTTTTAAAAATGTGTGTGTGATTGCAATAAAAGCAGCAGAATGATTATGGTGACGCGCAAATGAAGGTAATGAAAAAGTTTCTACCGGTACCGTTGGCTGTCAGTTCGACATGCTTACGGTTAGGTTCTTTCATCATGAGATATTTGATAGGTACTAAGCCCGTGGAAATAAAATACGGAAGGTTGCGGTGTTGGCAAGAATAATAGTACAATCGCACGTACTTATGCGTAGCATATGGTGCATGAGCAGGTCTATTTGAAAACCACTCTTTCATTTTATTTCAACTGAGATACACAAAGCTCTTATCACACAAAATATTTGTATGTCAAAAACAAGGGATGATATTTTTCTGTGTCATGTTAAAAAAAAAGAAAGCGGGATATTTTGGAAAAGAAGTGGAGATGTTTGGCTTACCGTTGACATTCTACTCCATGTTCTGCGTGATGATTATGATATCATCATAATCGTCCTCCTCCTCCTCCTCCTCCTCCTCCTCATCATCATCATCATCATCATCATCATCCTGACTACGCCCATTGCAAGACAAAGGCCTCTCCCACGTTACGCCAGTCAGCTCGGTTCTGGGCTTGCTGCTGCCATTTTACACCCGCAAACTTCCTAATATCACCTGCCCACCTAACTCTCTGTCTCCCCTTAACACACTTGCCTTCTCTTGAAGTAGAGTCTGTGATCCTTAATGACCATCGGTTATTTTGACTGTATTTCAGACACGTGAAATTATTGTTTGTGTGTGCATGAATGAGTGCAGAAGTTAGTATTGTTGTGCAGGAAAATATGCTAGGAATTTTGTGAACATTTGGAGGGAACAATCTCCGAAATAGGAAATCATGTCTCTGAATGGGAATTTTTCGGCGTAGAATGAAACATCACTGGTACAGAGGCCCATACTGGTGACTAGCTTCTGACCACAGGGACCGGTGGAAGTGCCAAGTGTGTGCCAATACGAGTCTCACAGCATCTTGCGTCGAGAAAGGTATCTCGGCAATTTCTGTCGAAGCGTCAAGTCCTGCTTTAGCAATCTCATCAGCCCAGATGTTACCTTGTATTTCCCAGTAGGCAGGTATTTCCTTTAGAACAATGCGGTGATGGAATTCAGTCGCAGGCTTTGTTACATAAGCGTTTGATGTCCCTGATGAGTTGGCCCTGCGTGCGTGTAGCGTTCAGAGCCTGCAGCGCCACACTTGATTCAGTAAATATGACTGAAGACACAGCTGTCTGGTCAACAGGGTACTTAAAGGTAGCCCGTAGTGTAGCCAGTTCAGTGACTGTAGATGAGAGGAAGTGACTGAGAGTGGCCGAGATGGTGACATTAAAAGATGGAGTCCAGACGCCAATGACGAATTCCGCCAGCGTAGTAAAGTCGTCAGTGCAAATCTGACGTTGAGCTCTGTAGCGGTTTTTCACGTGCTCTAAAGTTAAATACGTGATTGCTGGTCCGGGTGTGCGTCTCTTGTTCATGAACCCATGCATTAAGTCGTCTATGTTACACGAAAGAGTTTTCTACGATGGCTCCGTAGGCTTTGATGCACTTTTATAGCGTAGTGGGAGCAAGCTCCGTACAAAAGGAGTGCTGTCTTAGGCAAGCGGATAGTCCGACACGCTGATGACATGATGCAGGTGGAATCGAAAAAAAACCTCCAGCTGCGGAAACACAGCAAATGGAGGCCGTCTACTTT
This sequence comes from Rhipicephalus annulatus, assembly GCA_013436015.1. Classification (NCBI taxonomy): domain Eukaryota; kingdom Metazoa; phylum Arthropoda; class Arachnida; order Ixodida; family Ixodidae; genus Rhipicephalus; species Rhipicephalus annulatus. The sequence goes on along the minus strand of WOVY01002200.1, from coordinate 590,384 downwards.
CGTCAAGGCTTCTGATGCTTGACGCATTCTTTGGTAGGCCAAGGCACATCATCGAGGCTTTTGTACACCATCCGGGCCTTCGCTTAGGCTTCAGTCAGTACGTGTATATTGGTTCTGTATATGCCATGTAAAGGAGAAAAGCTCCAACGTAGAAAGCCTTCGCAGAAGGTCGTACACATTTGCAGCAGGACACAAACAGAGCAGCTACAGGCGTTGCTTGATAACAAGCGGAAGATGTTCACGTATGACGCAACCATTGCCTTTAATATCCGAACGTGGGGCGTCCACATCCGGTCGATTGTCACTCCCAGAAACTTACGATATGTAACGTACCTAATGTGAGAATACGCTACCTTTAACGCATTGCGCGACACATCATGCGCTATGTTTTGTTACAAACTGGCAGCTCTGGAGAGATCGAAACATAAGGCGGTAATTCCTTCTTCTTCTATTTGTCGGGTATGCAAGAACACTACGTTTTATCTTAAGAAATAAAAAAAGTTAATATAAGTAGGTGCATTGTCGCATTCACTTCGTTTCTTTTATTATTAGTTATTTTTGTTGTTTTTTCCCATGCAGAATTCTCATACCTGCTTCGGGCTTTATGCGAGATGTACAAGAACCAGACATTCAAGACGTACCTGGGTTTTTCCCCATTCGTGATTATACAGGACCCTGAAAACGCTGAGGTAAGTTTACAACGAGGTCCGCTGTGGTAGTATAGCGGTTACGGTGCTGGGCTGTTGACCCGGAGGTCGCGAGTTCGATTCCGGCCGCGGCGGTCGCATTTAGATGGAGGCGAAATGGTAGAGGCCCGTGTACTGCGCGATATCATTGCATGAGAACAGCAGATGGTCCAACCTTTCGGAGCCCTTCACTACCATGTCTCTCATAATCATGTCGTCGTTTCAGGACTCAAAACCTTATATATCAAGTTTAGGATAAGGAAACTATACATGCGCATAGCACGACCTGCGGATCTTTCCTCGGGGCATGAATCACAAGACATACAGTTGTTTGGAATCCACGCGCTGCTGGTGCAGCACCTACTTCTGTTTTTTGTTATATTCACGTGCATGCCTTGTAAAAAGTAACATTGATACAAAATAAGAGGTTCTGGTTTATCTTAAGAGGTAAATCAGGTACGTACATCGGGGTGTATGTTTACTTCACACAAAAAGACGGATAACTGTACGGATATTTAATGAAAAATAAGTGAGTGTGTTCATTGAAACAGTCGACAGTTTTCTTGTGAGCGTTCCGGATTGTCACGGCAGCTGGCGGAGCATGCTAGAACCACGCGCTTTCTTCCACGTGGCCTCTGAGATTACTTTCGGCAATGAAACGGAACACGGAGTAAGCCCAAGGCATACACCACGCCACACAATCGTCGAGGTGCGAGTGCCCCCAGAAGACACCGAGGGCAAGGATTAGGGCCACCGCCAACTTTTAATTGATAGCTCTCCTTCGCCCTAATTAAAGCTCGAAGTAACGACCGCTCTTTTAATAAATGCGAAGTATTCCTTCGTGTACTGCAAGCACAAGAGGCGTTGCAATGAATCAATAAATCTATCTATCTATCTATCTATCTATCTATCTATCTATCTATCTATCTATCCTACGTCTGGGTGCTTTTGTAATCCCCCCCCTTAACGGGGGGTAAACCAAAATTAGTAGGAGGGTAAGAGGGTGTGACGAATACGCCTGGCTGAACATGATATGAATGAATACCTTGAAAATATTGTACTAAACGTTGTCAAACACTCTCCATCAGACAGGTGGGGTTCATAGCCGTTGCCATGAGCAGCTGTACGCAGGTATGCGCCGCAAGTGATTGACAGCGTATATCTACCAAGAAAGCGCGAAAACACATATTGGTAATCTAAATGCGATATTGTTTAGAAAAACTGGCATCGGCAGCACTCACTTGAAGAATGCAAAGAAATATCAGGTTCCCACCAGAAATCGAACCGAACTATTGCGTGCGGCAAACAAGTATTCTACCACAGAGCCTCTCGAAATCTAGAAACGGCTTTGAAAAAATACCCTATGCATGCAAACATAGTATTTTTGAAACGTGAAGTTCAATTCTTGTGCTCGCTTTCTAAATTTAAAATCAGTATATACGTATTCCTATGATATAGGCGTCACGTATGGTGAACGTTGGCTGAATACGTAAGCGACATTCACTCAAGTTTGTCTACGTAGTAATTACGAGGGCTGCCATTGTCCTCTCAAGCACAAGCATATATATCAGCTTACGAATTCTGGTGTTGTCAGTACTCATGTTGCTGTTGCCATCGTTGCGCAACTGTACACAACGGGTTTTATGAATATATGTTTCTGTTCAACATATATCTGTGCAAAAACTTGAAACATTCTTACATATTCATAGTGCCATTTCAACACATTGCGTTAAATAAAAATTTACACATAACTCACCTTCGCTTCATATGCTTCACTTAACATAGAATTCATGGTACGTTGGATTTTTCTATGCAATCTTTAGTGTAATACTTTACAGCTGCGCCTAAAACCATCATTATCTGTCCACCCAAACAACGTCCTTACAATGGTTCTTTTCTATGGCCTTGTGCTGTGCATACCCGCGTAACGTAGCATCTAAAAGCTATAGGCATGCCAGGCCGAAACTCTGCAGTTGTATGGCTGCTGTAAAATTTGACAAACTTGCTTGTATGACCTTGTAGTTTTCTGACGTTGTGCTTAAAGTGAGATGTTATACCACTCTAGTACGATTTTCCAACAGCTATTCCAACGGCGTACTTGAGTGCATTGAGGCCTGCAAGTCTTACCCTACAAGCTAGAACTTCCTAAATACTTTGAACGCTAAGTGCCAGGGCTTGACATCAGGGAGGTCCGGGGTATCCTGTGCCCCCCCCCCCTTCCCAACTAATTTTAAGGGGGAGGCTCGGCCCTCCTTCAGCTGCTCAACTGCGGCGTGAGGCACCCATTCGACAAGTGCTAATGGCGATTTTTATTTTGTAGAAGTGCTTTGCGCCGGGAGCTCGCAACACCAATTTCCTTAATAATGATTTCAAAGCGAATGTTGGGTTGATGTAGCTCGACCGAAACAAGAAACCAGGTATTGTAATACTGCTGCATACAATTTCTTGGGGCGTTCGTCTTCATAAATCAGTGGCTGGGGTGCTGGGCTGTTGACCCGAAGGTCATGGGTTCGATCTCGGCCTCGCTAGTTGCATATTTATGAAGGTGAAATGATAGAGGCTCGTGTACTGTGCGATGTTAGTGCCCACTTAAGAACACAAGATGGTCCAAATTGCCGGAGCCCTTCACTACGACGTGTCTCATCGTCATATCATGGTGTTGAGACGCTAAACCCAACATGGTTTTTTTGTCGAGGCATTGCACATTACGGGCCCTGGCATTGTTTTACTAAGCTTCTTGGCACAGAATAATGGTTCACGAGGCACCTGAACGTGTAGCTACATCTTCGGTAAAAGTTCAATCTGGTTTCTTTACGTTAGCAGTCAATTTTCAATCGTTCACTTTAGAATCAAGAGTCTGATGTAATACTCGTGATGCGTTCATTTTGCCACCTTGTCAGTAAGTAAATGAGAAAATGAAACATAGCCATGTCGTGCCTAGAGTTCTCGATGTAGCGAGTAAAATAACGGTCTGCCTTACAGCTTTCTTGTCTCGTTTAAGCTCACATATATTTAACCCTCACCATCAAAAATTCTTTCTGAAAAATTGTTTTTAAATGGCGATTTCAAGATTCTTGATTGGACCGGCACAATACACAGGTTCCAAAAATACACTCGGAATTATATTTGTATTATAATTATGCACACCTGTTTAACTTACTTCGTCAATAAAATTTGCCTCAGTGAATGTGTGCATATATATATATATCATACCTCAGCGTTTTATGAGAGCCGCCCTTCAAATGGAGGGAGACTTTAAACCCTGCTTTTTGGACATTAAATGAAAACGACAAACGAAATAGAACAACAATAAAAAAGGGGTGAGAGGGGAGAGATCCGGTTTGCGTGACCGTGGAGAATCGCGACTCAAGTTCCACAGGCAGCTGACGCACTTCTTTGTTTAGGCTCTAACCGTCTTCTAGGGAAGTGCGTGTTCCGGTTTCTGTGAAAGTTTTTCGCTGCATTCATGCTTCCTCCTCGCCGCGTATGTTTTTTGTGCTCGCGTCAGCCACCAGTGACCTTGAACATGAAGACGCACTTTGTGCTCCGCGTAATTACATCTGAATAAAGAAAGATTATTTTCAAGAGAAAAACAACCATGCAGGGTCGGTACAATTTGTCGGTAGTTCAATAAAAACCGAGAGTGCTTCCTGGCTGCTACAATTATAAACTATAGTTCGCTGCTTGAAGGAACGATTTACAACACACATGTGCATTAAGGCCGAGGCAAACATTCCTGTGACAAATTAAGGCCGGAATGCAAACATGAACGCAAAAGAGAAATCAGGGCAACACGAACTCCAGGATTTCGCGGCAAGTGTGAAATCGTGGCGTCCCGCGTTTGTGTTTCTACTTCTTTCTTCTGTCTGCACATCAGCGCCTACCACCTTCGATCACAAATCCCTGCCAACTACTCAGTCTTTTTTTTTTCTTTTCTTCTCCACCTCGGTATAACAGTGGCTTGTGTGCTCGGCTGCTAACTTCTTTTTTTTTTGCCCAGTTTCAATCCCGGCCGTGGCGGTCGCAATTCGATGGAGGCGAAATGGTAGAGGCCCATGTACTATGCTATGCCAGTACACCACCAGATGGTTCAAATTTCCGCAGCCCTCTCCTGCGGCGTCTCTCCTAATAAATCCGTGGTTTCAAGACACCCAGTTTTCTGTCATTCTCATACTCCTGAAATGCTGACTACATTGTAGTAGCCTATCTTCTGAACATTACAGAATTTGCAATAATTTTCCCTTCTTGACTCGCACTGATGTTATGGCGCACTTCTCTATATGTACAAAATTACGTAAAGCTTGTAGCTCAGTGCAATTATATTTGTTTATATTAAAAATAGCATGCATGAAACTGCATGCAGCTTTGTTAAATAAGTTTTCTGCGCGCCTTACGGGTTGCAAAAGGTAAACAGGAGAGTGTTGAAAACATGTGCAAGCTGACTGCCTCATTGACTCTGGCCTCCTCTCTTGCCCTCTTATCATCAATGTGTGTCGGATTAGTCAGCTTTTCAGCCTTGCTGTTACCTCGAGCACAGGGTTGCCTTTATGCTGGCGCCTTTTTTCAACATCAAGAGATTAGATTCAACTCCTTATGTTCTTTAGCCAACGATTAAACATAACAGGCACGTGAAGAAAGGAGGCTCTGACAGTCTTTAACTGAGATATTTCGGTGGTTCCACTAATACGTATAGTAAGGTTGCGATAATTTTTTTATTTTAGGCTGCCTATAAAACCAAAAGAGTTTCTATGACATAATGTAAATCGCGCTAAGATATCATGCACGAGAATTGCTGATTGTTTAATATTTCAAGGTTCATCTAATGCGATGTTATGGAGGCGCACGGGGTGACGTGGAGTGGTTAAATTTGCATACGAGTAAATTAGTTTATAGTAATCATTGCATACATGTAGTGCTATGCCAATGCTTCTGTCTTTTCAGTTCATACAAAACTTCTCTGGCGTTCACGCTTCACGCAGGTCCTTCTTTCAAGCTCAGAGAACCTGAGGAAGCCCTTGTTTTACACTTTCACCATACCGTGGTTGGGGCCAAGAAATATGCTTTATATGTGAGTAACTCTCAAGAACTTAGACGTATGTTTCAAACGTTTTCTATGAGAACGCTTAGTTTGCCTAACGTCTCCTTCTTTCATAGGCATGAGGATGGGTCGGCTAATACTAAAGTTCACCCAAACTCGCTCAAGATATATACTTCGCTTTGAGCACACTCTTGGACTCACACTCACCGAAAATTCCTTCAACCGGACTCACTACACTTTTCTCATCCAAACTCACCATGGACTCAATCTCAGCTGCGTATTACTCAGCCGGACTCACTCAGACCCTGGCGTGGGTCCGACTCCAACTCTGATGAGTCTGAATGAGTCGACGTCCGTGTTATTTCATGCAAAATTGTCGTTTTAGATCATGATGTGGCTCTTTAACGCTCATGTTTTGCATTACCGGTGCTCTCTGCCACCACTGTTGATCTTTTACTTTCAAACACGAGTTATCATACGTTTCAATGAAGTGAAGACATTTTTAAGAGATACGTGACTCACACGAGAGATTTTTATCAAAAATTGCCCGTAAAAAAAGCTTGCGGAAAAAGCTCATAACACCCCTCCCCCCTAGAAGATGCATTTTATCAATGAATATTGATGTGGCGCATGAAAGTTAGTTGTTTGAGATATGTGTGGACAGACTTCAGTATAATCGCGAGCCGGTAAGGCAGATAGAGTGCGTAAGTTACAGCTACGGAAACACGCAGAAAGTACAATCATTATTGTGCGTTCGAACGATTCCCAGATCCAAAATAGCTGGTGACTAACCAGAAGAGCGTTCTTTACTTATGCGATAAAACAAGACACCTTGACCAGTGTTGCACGAATGCCTAATTTTGGTGGAAAAAATGTTCAGTCATTGTAACTGCACCCCACTTCGCTAAGTATCAGCAGCTATACTGCGCAGATTTCTTTATGCAGTACCTTGGTTTACATCAGCACGTGCATCATTAGACAAAATCAGAAAAGCGCAAATGACAATGACAAAACAAGTACAACAGTAGTGGCACTTTACTTGCAATTGGCGTTTATATGAAACAAAACTCATAATTTACTCATGCACGAAACACGTACATATGCACACAGCCTCCCAAAAGATATTGCATGAGTCAGTGTTCGAGCATGAAGTTTGACAACAAATCATCGCGTGTCAAAAATGCATCAAAGAAAAAGCTACTTCATTTCCTTTCAACACCAAAGATGAGCAGCTCACACACTTGTCACCCGCTCAAATAAGCCTCAACTTTTTCCGTTCTGTTTTTGATCTGCCTTTATTTTAAGCAGTGGTGTTGTGAAATGAAGGCGTACATGCACGTTTCTTGCCATGTTCTGACAAATTGTTACTGAATCTCTTCCTAGCATCATTATTGTGGTGTCTCGCCCTGTCTTTGAACCACTGACTATCGTATGGCCAATATAGACTTATCCGCAACTCAGAGGTATTTGGCACACCACTTTTCCAATACATACAGCGCTTTTATTGGCGAAACATTTTACGTTTTCGTCCCTTCGAAGTTACAGATACCTGTTAGTCTGCAAGGCGCTGAAAAAACTAACTTGATATTATGTCGCGGACATACATTCTTCAAGTTGTGAAACTCTTTAAGAAAGTTTGAATTCGCATCCAGTGTCCAGATATTTCTTTATCGCTCCTTCGGCTGTCTGGATTTTTTTGGCCAAGTGTAGCAAACAGATAAGACAACATACACTGGGAAACCTGCCCCCCTCCCTTAATCTAATAACTAGCTTGGACAAGCTGGGATAAGTCAATTGCATGCATAATTTGCGCAAGGTATTCCTAAGGTTATGCTTTTTTTTATTTGCTTGAAATGGGTGCTGTGGAAGGGATAACAAATTTTTTAGGTATGGCTATAACACCAACAGGCATGACTAGATAATGAAAATAATTTTTTAAAGTCAAAGAACTGGTCGGAATTTTTATTCAAGAGCTAATACAAATTCCTATGATCTGAATGAGGTATGACCCAGTATAAATAATTGCTGTCGAATTTACGTGGACATCTATCAACATTACAAATTGTCACAGTTCATGCACACCGAATTCTGGAAGGCAAGTTAACATATTCATTGTGTTTTAACATGTAAATAGTTATGCCGGCATCCATCACAGCTTCGCTGACGTACTTCAGTCACGGGAGGCACGTTGAAAAATATACAGGAAGATATTGCAAAGAAAAAAAACCACAGACCACATCGCAGAAGGTAACCCTGTTTGGTTGCGAAGTAGCAACGTTGCGTACGGCGTTGACGCGATTGAAACTGGCATCGACGCGTGTGCTGGAAGTAGAGTTTCAAGAGAAACGTGGTGTAGTGTTTACTCGAGTAAACGTTTGCTTGAAACGCAAAGACACGGGAGGCGGGACGCGTTGAAGACGCTTGCGCTCGGCTTCCTTACCTCACGCCTTATTAGTGTTATCCGAACACCGTCTTTATTCTCGAACGTGATCAACATTCTTGACTCACACCTCGTTGGTGTCACTGGTCTTCTACTGCCGACGCTTGCGTTTCGCTTCCCTGGCTTGCGCCTCACCGATCCTGACATGGCCAATCGCGAGCGCGATCAGCTTCGCTAAACTTCGCAACACCAGCCACAGCCGGGAAAGGTACGCGCACAGTAGCGGGAAGCGTGCCACGATGGCGTTCCGCACATCGGCGCGATCGGGCGGCAAGCAACGACGCGCTGGTCACATTGTAATCGCCGTGACATTCTCGAAGCGCGCCCCCGCCGGCTCGCGGCTTTTTCGACGACAGATGGAGAGGAGTTGCGCGGGTGAGATGATGTCCACGTGAGGAGTGGGCTCGAGCATTGAGAGCGGCAGAGAGGGTGAAGTGAGAGAGATGACATGCGGGGAGCGACGACAGGCTAGGCAGTGAGTGACGTCAACACGCGAGCACTGCGAGGGAAGGCGTCACCTACTTGGCACCACCCCAATACCTGCGGCCAGGGAAGTGCGGTGCGGACGGAGGGACATCCATACACAGGCAGTCAAAGAGCTGCTTCGCATTTAAAATTCAGAAGTCAAGCATTCATCATGCGGAATAGAAACAGCAACCACTCGTTTCTCATCGCGCGGTGCTAACCCCTGTGCCGCGGGATGTTCGTTGTCGATAATGCTAATGGCAAGCCATTTGTGTATACCATACACCATTTGGCAGTCCTCGGAGCTTTGGCCCCGCCGCAGTTGTCTAGTGGCTAAGGTACTCAACTGTTGATCCGCAGGTCGCGGGATTGAATCCCTGCTGCGGCGGCTACATTTCCAATGAAGGCGGAAATGTTGTAGGCCCGTGTGCTCATATTTGAGTGTACATTAAAGAACCCCAGGTGGTCGAAATTTCCGGAGCCCTTCACTACGGCGTCTCTCATAATCAAATCATCGATGGCAGTGTTCCACTATCTCAATAGGATTGTATGTAATAGCTGCATCTCACCTGTACCTAATTACAGAGCAGAAACTTGGAGGCTTACAAGGAGGGTTAAACCTAAATTGAGGACGATGCAGCAAGAAGCGACGGAGTGTAAAATGATAGGTGTATTCTTGAGAGGTTGAAACACAGCAGAGTGGGTAAGAGAACAAAGAGGGGTCAGGCATTGGATAATTCAAATCTAGAATAAATGAACATTAGTCAAGCACGTAGCGTGTAGGCAGGATTAAGAGTAACTCACTGGATTCCATGAGAATTAGCAAACACGTGAGAGGGAGACAGAAAATTAGGTGTACAGATGAGGTTAAGATGTTTCCAGGTATAACGTGGCAGCAGAAAGCACCGGACACGGATGTATAGGCTGAACATGCAAGGGGCCTTCGCCCTCCAGTGGGAGTAGGTAGACTTATTATTATTATTATTATTATTATTATTATTATTATTATTATTATTATTATTATTATTATTATTATGAAGTCTCACGTGGTTCTAGCAGTGTCTCCAGCAGTAGCCCACTTTTGATCAAATAAGTAGCCCAGATGATGATGTCGTGTGATGTCACGTGATGTCACCATAAGTGGTATTGGTAACGTTATACGATAACGTCATAACATGATGATTTTTTTTTCATCACACGTGCCGACATCGACGCTAAATTTTTACTCTCGATGAGACATCAAAGGTATTTGCATTAAAAGTTACTAATGGCAATAAGGGCACTTTCTACTTCGTTGCATTGTTTTCGAATAATGTCACTCATTGCTATACGCCATGCGAGATTTCATGAGGCTATATTTTACGAAATGAAATGTTTTGGTATAGTTTAACACAGCTTTTTTGTTATGGTAGGTTGTTACCCTTATCACGCTACCTTTGTGATAATCGTGTTCAGTATTTGGGCCTTTTCTATGCAGCGCAGGAAACGTTTGGCGCTACAAAAGGAAGTTCCAGATGCCTGCCTTTCATTCAAAGACTTTGGAGAAATTCATGGACGTAATAAACGAGCACGCAGACAGCATGGTTGAGCGCCTGGAAGAAGCGAGTGTCAAGAAAGAGCTGGCTCCTATACAAGAAATTGTCAAACGGTGCAGTCTGGATCTCATCGGAGGTATATAATTATACATTTTATTATAACCAAGTAGCTACAGGGTATGCCGGTGTGTTTAGGTGTTGGTTTTTCAAAGTCTTATATCTTAAGCCACACCGGTATTGCTTTACTCCATTGTTTCGTTCACACAAAAATATAACCGATGTGACCAACAATCACATCCGTGCAGTTGTGCTCAGTAGCACTACCCAGCAGCAACAAAGCCATTGTGGTGTAATAATAATTTATACTTGCCAAGTTAGTTTGGCCCGCTTAACCTACTATACACACCAAATTCAATAATTGCGTTTCTAGCTCTTAAGTGTTTTCTTGGCACGTATTTCTGTCACCGATTTTCAGACCATACGCACATGCTACCCTTCTTCCTCTCCCCCTCCTGCAACAGACACACACACAAGCCACTAAACATTCGTCTAATCTGTCACTCTCCATTCGGATCAAGCTTTTCAAGGTCTGTTAAATGAAAATGCAATTATTTTTGTGTTGTTCTCGGCAAACGTTTTTTTGATAATACCTTCTGGTGAAAGGCTCTCTAATAATAATCTCTGAGTTTTGCGTTCCAAACCACGATATTATTATGAGGCACAGCGTAGTGGAGGGATCCAGAATAATTAGACCATCTGGTGTTCATTAACGGGCACTGACATCCCACAGTGTACGGGATTCGAGTATTTCACCTCCATCGAAAGGAACTCCAAGAAGCAGAGATTTTTACGTTATTTTTAATTTCTGCCTGTACACGCAGAAAAATAACGTTACAGGGCAATATTATTGAAAACTAACAGAGGATGATGGCATGGAAAGTATAGGAGATGTTATTTCTAGTGGACGGAAAGATAACTTGCCGCAAGCAGGGAGCTAACCTACGACCTTCGAATAAAGTGCTCGATGCTCTATCAACAGCACTACCGTCGCAGCGGTGCTTCTGTCTACTTTGTGTGGTTTATATGTGCATTTAAACGTGGGAGTGTCAGTCAGCGCCACTAGTAGCAATCGCGGCGAGTGGCGGGCACTCTTGCTTTTTTTTTGCCTCTCCGCGCAGCCATGCAAATGACGCCAACAGTCAAGTGCTATATGACGTCAATGGGTAGAAAAAAAGTGATCGAAACTCGCCGTAATAGATACTGACGGCGCTGACTTATACTCCCACGTTTATATGCACATATACACCCTATAAAGGGTGTAGGAGGGATGATTGCCACTGTATCTCGGCTAGTGGTGCTCTCTATAGGGCGACGGACGCGTTATCGAAGGTCGCAGGTGCGGCCCCTGGTGGCGTCAAACCATCTTTTCGTGCACTTTTTTTCACAATTACAGTTGAATTTCTTTGAATTTCCGAATTTACTATAAATTTTACTGCATGATTGTTTGTCTAAATATTTGTTGCATGAAAAAAAGAAGAAAGCGAGCCCTTGAATTTATATTTTTTTCATTCAGTTGTACGGTAGTGTTTTTTTACAATTTGTTATTCCTTTTGTCTTTACAGAAGTCCTGATGGGTGTGAACTTGAATACTCAGAAGAACCAGAACAGCCAGTATGGCGAATATATTGCTGGGTAATAATTTCGGTCTCACAAGTTATATTTATAGAAGTGCTATGACATGTGCATAATTAATATAAATATGAGCAGCACCTTTGTAGTATTTTCCAATGGAAGTGGAAGTGTTGTAGTCTGGTGTGCTCTGATTTGGTTGCACGTTAAAAAAAACCCCAGGTGGTCAAAATTTCTGCATTGCTTCACTACAGCGTCTCTTATGATCATATGGTGGTTTTGGGACATTAAACTCTACATGTCAATCAGTCAATCAGTCAATAAATCAATCAATCAATCCATCAATCAACTTTCTGGTATTTCATAGTGAATTCCAATGATAGATCACGAGCGCTTTTGGTAGTAGTTTCTTGCTCATCCTGGAGCAAGAAACTGATCGATTTACTGAATGAGAGTGCTTCATCTAAGCTTCAATAAAATACGGAAAAAAACTAAAGCAGACCTTTCTAAAACATCTCGTGTGCGTGTTCATGCGAAACAGGTTACAAACTGAAGAGGGTGCGCAATTCGAGAAAAACTAGGTGCCTCTGGAAACAGATGTTCAATAGCACCCATGCAACGCTGGGGATAGCACCTGTGTTTTATAGGGTAATTTGCTTTGGTTTCGCTCCACCGGAGTAGAGTGCTTCGGTGCACAGTTAATTAGCCATTCCAAATATATTATTGGAATTCACCAGCTGTATGAAAAACACGTGCAAACTTGTGTATACAGAGCGCCCGGTTGTCTATCACGTTTGCTTCGGCATAAAATCCCGCCAAGATTTCTGTGTTTTTTCATAGTGGCTAGGCCTCTCCTTCTAAAATAAATAGAGACGTTATCGCTCGGTGCGAGTAGAGCCTGATCAGAGCGGAATATTGTAGAATGTATTCAATTGTTGTAATCAAATCGGGGGCATAACGCGAAGACCGGTGTACGTTAAAGAACTTGCACAAGAGCCATCGACTATACTGAAAGGTACGATGACACTCACATCAAAGGCAACGCGTTTCACCCGCAGAGCCATTATGGATGATCAATGACAGTGCCCGTGTCGTTCATTATGCGATGAGAGTTGGTTCCCTTGCAGGCCACAGTTTGGTCAATAAAGATCTTAGTCTTAACGAAATTCTCGAAAACTTGGCCATCATTAATTACCAAAATCTACCATAATAATGAAATACATTTCCATCGTGTTGACGGATATTGCATTGAACATTGTGGCGGCCCGTTGGGTGATGTGTCTTCCTCTGAAAAAATGGGATACCTCTGTCTCCGTTTTCAGTTGGCTGTCTTATACTGCGACTGAAAGAAAACAACAAAGCAGATCAACTGATTCAAATAGTGGGCGTATCCTCCAGCCTAAAGGAGACGTTTACCATGCATGTACAGCTGTTGCTGTGAACTGCTGACATCGTTCAATTCCTCGTTAGGGTAGTAAAGTACAAGCAAATACCATCGTAAGTCATTTACTTCTTGGGCCACATAAAAAAGATAGGTAAAGACGGAGAGGAAATGCAGGGAGGTTAACAAAACACAGGCTTCGTTTTTGCATTCAGCAAAGCACACAGCTACTACGTCACCTCGACCACGTCCACTAGAAACACATCACTATGAAAGAAAAATTTCATCATCATGGCGGTGGATTGAAGAAAATTGATTATTGAAGGGGGAAGTATATTAGGGTGGTTAGACTGCTGCGTTCTTCGAGCCAAGATGCAAGACATGTCATTGGCCCTAGACTGCATGTACCAAAAAAAAAATAATTCCGAGATCATGCCTGAAGTACAAAGGGCGTGAACTAAAGATGAAATGATGTAGTTAAATGTAGCAGCTTGTGGGCTTGATGGAAACGGCCATTTTTTCTTTCTGTGTCCAAATTATTTAGTTTATGCTTTTAACGATTTAAAAGCCACATCAGCCCAGCAAAGCACTGTGTTGTCTCTGGAAACCATGAAGAGTATGAAAAACAGAGAAAATATTTAAAATAACGCATTGTGGTCATTAGTAGGCAACAGACGAAGAAAGCTATAGCAAGTGCATAAAACGGAAGGACAAAAAAATAAAATACTTGACATTGCAGTACACACATCCACGTCACATTATTTGTTTGAGGACCTCATAACAGTCAATTTATGACCTAATAGCAATTACCAAAAGAACAACGATGGTTACTTTGATTTCTGCTTTACAATACGGTGCTATAATTATTTCTCAGTGCTTTTCTCTTATCTGCCATCTTCGCTCTTGCAGAATAACGTTTTTGATGGCAGTGCGTGCCTTCCGACCTTGGATGTGGCTTAACAGCATCTACAACTACTCTTTCGAAGGCATGTGGTTCCGAAAAATGGTCAGTGGAATCAACGACTTCAATCTAAGGGTACGTTCAGTAGAATACGTTTGGCAGTTGCAAATGCTGTAATAAAACACAGCACAGATAAGCAGATAATGATGCGAGAATGAGCACGATTGAAGAAGGAAGGACAGAGAGCTTAGCCAGTTCTCAGAAGACAAACTATGAAGCTAATGAGGTGTGAAATAGTCATTCAGGAGTTGTCCTCATTGGAGAAGAAAAAAAATAAGCAGGTTTTAGGCACGTGTTTGAGCGCGTGTAGTAAAGTTTCATGAGAGTGGTTAAATAAGTGGGCTGCAAGACATGTCTTCTCAAACGTGGAAATTCGGGCAATGGTCATTTTTACGCATCGTATAGCCAACAACTTTCGTATCTTTATTTATCGTCGAAATGTATTCGTAAAAAGGTGTAAGTCACTGAACCTCTTTTCTCACAGTAATATGCGAGAATTCTGCAGCCTATCTAAAATTGACGCACACCTATGACACACGTAACGAATGGCTAAATTATAAATAAACAGAAAAAAGCGCACGGCTGTATAACATAATGCTCCATTCTGTCAAGAGTTCAGTGAGCTTTACAGCTATGATTATGCCGGCATTTGTGTTAAGGTTTGCCACAGCAATAGTTTGTTCGTTATTTTACAAAACAGTGGCAGGCTTTAGGAACGGAAGCTTAGATATCTCTGTAAGAATCCTTAATGGTAAAAAGACTACACAGGATGACGAAAGAATGAAGGTGTGTTACATAGGCTGCCTGTTTTTACTGGTCACTGTCATCGTATGTTTGCGCATCTTTATCCTTGTGTAGTTGCCTGCCTTAACGGCCAGCATATTATGTGTATGTAGGCTTATTTACAAGAGCCTGCATTTAAAATACATAAAGGGTCCCCATAGAAATTAGCAAACCAATGAACGTCGAAATAAAGATTGACACCAAACATCGGGAAATAAGGTATCATTTTATAAGTAGGTGAAACATGAAAGGTTGACAGACGTAGGAAATTGGACATTTTAGGTTAGAATAAGCTTTCTGGAGGCCCTCACAATCCTGCATAACAAATTTTAGATAGAAGTTTCAACTGCCTAATATCTGTTATTTGAAACTGCTAGGTGGATGTCGATAGCGTTACATTTCTTTACTTTCTGCCTAAGGTTCTCCTAATCCTCGCCTGAATATTGCCACGTTACAGATTTTCGCAACTCATCATTGCTTGTAGTTACAACGTAGAAATCGATGGTTCCTTCAAGCGAAAGCTTGAGCGTAGTCCAGATTGCGGATACTATTGAAGCAGCACTTACAGCCAGCCTTCTGTGCCACAACGCAGGCTTGCATGAAGGCGGCAGAAGCCACTTGAGCTGCACGAAACGACAAAACGACAGAAATTAGCACCCATCAAGAGATTTCACATTTGTTATTAGCAAATGCCATGATGCCAACGGATAATGAGAATCAAAGAAAGCATCAGGGAAACCATTGATATAAACATTTCTACACTTTTGGTGGTTTTTTCAGTAAGTTGGCTTCAATAAAATGCAGCATAATAAAAAGGTGCTGTAGTTGAAAGATTAAGTCACTGCAGAAAAAGGACTACAGATAAAATAATTTGAAAGAAACAGGGTCGCTTATCACCAATTATGACTCACCAGTCCAGTAGTAGGTCACCTATTTGAATAACTTTTTCAGTGACGCGACACGACGTGACAATGATGGCTTCGCCACTCTAGGCGGTATTAATTGCGAAGCATTTCTTAACGATTCAAAGAAACATTGCGCTCATCTATCTATCTATCTATCTATCTATCTATCTATCTATCTAACTATCAATCTATCTATCTATCTATCTATCTATCTATCTATCTATATATTTATCTATGTATCTACGACTAGGTGCTCTCGTGATCGCCTCCTTAACGTGGTGAACTACTATAGGTATGGGAGGGTTCGAGGGACTGACTAAGATGAGTTACTAGCGGTGCCATGAATAACATGAAAATTCGGTTATGCATGATGCTAAAACTGTCCTCCAGGCATGTGTGGGACAAACCCGCATACCACTGGCCGCAGTATACGGGTATGTACCTTTTGTTAATGATAGTGTTATCAACGCAGGCACGGTGATTACAAGCATTATTAATTTAAATACACATGAGTGTTAAGAAATACTGACATCAGCAGTGTTTATCCAAAAAATGGAAATAATAAAATTCAAGATCCCAACTCAAGAGGAACCCAAGCGTTCTGTGTGGCAGACAGTAGTTAATCCATAGATGCACGCTTGGTCTTGAAACTGTATTGGGAAAACAGCGTCTGCAGGCGTAATATCGGTGGATCGTCCAATATAGTAGTAGTGCTGACTTACTAACTTTATTTCAAAACTGTAAACATTACACATACCGTCCTATAAAACAGGTGGAATGTTAGGTTACCATCAATTGTGAACCTAGTATAGGCTCCACTTTTATAGCAGTTTATGGAACATTACATATGAACTTCTACGATTCACCAAGCTATCTTCAAATATTGCTCCACGTGGCAGAAAACGATAACAAAAGTTACACTCTATTTTCTGTTTACGCACCGTTAGGTGCTCTTCTTTTCAATGAAACTGACCTATGTGGTCTAACGTCAGTTCTGACGTAACGTCAGACCATAATTAACCCTTTGAACGCCGGTGAAGTCGATGTTCCTGGGAAGCCCACGATAAGCACGGCTACAGCACTTATAAAAATGTATGAATCGAACTCGTAACGCTTGGCTCAAAAGCGAAAAAAATGCAACATAGACATTTAGTTAACAAATGCTTCACATGAATTCAATTACCAGGTGGTGTGGGAACTGCCGATTTTTTTTTTCAGATAATGCGAGAGCGAAAGAAGACATTTCACTTGTACAGGAACCAGGGGGACATCAGCGACAGTGAAAACGAGAGCGTCAAGGATAAGCAAGGGGATCAGCCCGAAAGACGTATGGCAGTAATCGATATCATGCTCGACAAGCACTTCAAAGACCCGAGCTACACTATGCAAGAGATACGCAAGGACATGGACTTGCTGCTGTTCGCGGTGGGTTTTATTATCGGGCCTTTTTAATCAACTCAAGCAAGCTGCTTGTTTCAATTTCATTCTTAACGGTATCTCTGCTGCGTCATTTTAGCCCTCGAAGGAGTGACTTTTGTGGTAATATAGGAGTTCATTGCTTCATTGGGTAGTGTGAGCAGTTCTGCGATAAAAATTATTCGGTGTATCATTGCTGCGTTCACCCACCTTACATTTTATGGAAGGTTCATCATGCGTTTTTTTTTTCATCGAGGCAGTTATGACGCTAAAGAATCTCGCCAAGTTGTTGTGCAGAGGCGCTGTCAACGTAACAGGGGCTCCAAGCATTATTAGAAGTAACAAATTCTGCCGTCTCATATACAGAACAAGGTGTCAAGTAAAGCGGGTCGCCAAAAGAATGCCTAATCGTAGTCTTCAGAGCAACACTCCATGCTGCGCATGAATTGATTCGTTTAAGTGTGGTTTCGCGGAATATATGTGCCTGCAAAAGAAGTACCCGACCACCTGGATGTGGCATTAATAATCAGCATTTGTGTCTAAACGCAGGGTCACGACACTACCTCTATTGCTATGGGATGGACATTGTACCTCTTGGGACTTCATCCTGAAATCCAGAGGAAAGTACAGGAAGAATTGGACGCCATATTTATAGACGATATCAATCGAGACGTGACGAGAGATGACATAGAGCGTATGGAGTTTCTGGAAGCATGCTTCAAGGTAATGCAAAAAGCCATTTGCGCTTGTTGATAATGGGAGTAACCACCCGTTAAAATAATAAGTGCTGTTGAATTTGACTAGGATGTGCTGTTCCCATCGAGGTTGCATTTTCTTTTACTTTTTCAAACAGGCCGGGGTAGGAACATGCTGTTAGTGCGCTGAAGATGCGCAATACAAAAAAGTGCCAAATTTGCTGAAGTAACAATTTCTCGTTCTGCAGCTGGCAGTATTTGAAGAAATACGGTATCGCTTCCGTGTCTCTACAACGAATGAAGCAAACTATTTGCCATTCGGGATGACGCGTTGTCAACATAAATTATAGTATTGAAGTAGTATATACGGAATGGCAAACCTATGAAATAAGGTCTTGGCATGATGCCGTTTTCGCCCCCATAATACAAGACAATCCTTTCTTCACGAACTGCATAGTAATACCTCTAAAATTATTCAACTATGTCCTGGCAATGTTGTAAATTTTTGGGCGGTATAATTGTTCACTTTTTGACTAAAGTAACTTACCATACACTTGCCGGATATGAATAGTGTTCGTTTCGGTAACGATAGATTTCAACTTGTTGCAAACGATAACTCAACCTGTTCGTGTCACTAACACTTCATAATTAGGTTTCACTAACGTCCCTAAAATGAATAATAATATCATTTTGTTGGATGGCTTCAGTGATTAAGCTACTACGGCGTACTTTTGATATCTTTTTGTGGTATACTGGTGGCATCTAAACAAAATAATTGTGACCGTAACCGAGGAGAATTCGCAAAGTTAACAAATAATTCGGGACCATTCTTTCTGGCACCCTTTTGCCTTCGTTTGCGGATTGCTCGGTTTATGAAAACAGGCTCTTTTTTTAAAAAAAAAGCAGTGTCTTTTAGCGAAAAGCATATTCCTCTAATCAAGATAGGGGGGATTATGCGGGACCCTTGGTTCACCAAATACCTTCGATGGTTACAAAATAAAAAAAGCTAGACGAATGTGCAAAGCGCACAAACTCGCCTATGGCATGGAATAAATACGGTCTGTTTTTCGAAAGTGTATTGTGTGATTTCAGAAGAGGCTAACGATAAATAGTACTCACATGGTGTTTGATATCCGAACTCAAACACAACACCCAGAAGTTTCACAGGCGCTTTCTCGGAGTAATGGCTCGCATCATACTTCGCTATGCGATAGTAAATAATTTCCTGTTAGTGACAAGGAGTGCACAGTCCCCTTTATTACGCTATTTTTCCTACAGAAGATCACTACAGAAGATCATTCAAAGATTCTGCAAGTCAGTTATTCATACAACCAGTGCATGAAATGCGCTGGTAATATTTTTTTTCTGTAGTCTCGTGATGCGCTCCTTACTCAATCCCTCCGTGGTGTCTGTGAAATTCCATAAAATTAACAAAAATGAGACCAACTGGACGCTGTGTAATGTGTCTAAAATAAAACATTGTTTATGGAGTGACATTTTTGTAAAATACTGCCTTCGAAACACAAGCGGAGGCGTCATGAAACGCAAATAAATGGACGTTTTTGACACCGTAACTGACTGAAATGCTGCCATTGCAATTTTTTCCAAGTGAAGATGAACCCTAAATTTTAAAGGTAGGCCCGTCACCTTGATATTACACGAGAGCTTAAGCTCCACGAGGGATCCGTTTAGAAATATTTGAAGGGACAGTCCCGCAGTTTCATCGCATTTGCTAAGTACAGTGTGCACATGTCATGTGCTCAACTTTTAATAATGTTACTTGTAAAAGAAATGACTGTTGTGCATTTTTACCAAGCTTGCTGTTATGACTAATATTTATAAGAAATGGGTATAATACCAATGAAGCTAGAGTAAAGCTTCTTTTTGAGCTGGTGTTTAAACGGGACATAACAAAACCACGTGAACTTGATTTATATTGGAGGCATTGTTAGGAAGAACAGAAACCAATATTCAGATAGACTAGCAAAGATTCAGAGAACATTGGGCTGATTTTTATGGTTAAGCGTGAGATTCATAAACTTGCCAATCGACTGCCTAGGAACTTTTGGCAGCTAAGGAGAACAATTTGATTTCATTAATTGCTCAGGTTTCACCCTGTACATAACAGTTTTCTTCGAAGCACACACAGCACAAGGGTATACGTCGGTAATGATAAAGCAAAATATAAGCATTGATGGACAAACGCCTCCACCATGTTATGATCATATCACGCGTGGCGTCTTCCCGCGAATACCCTTTTGAAATGAGGGGTTATTGCAGAAATAGAGCATTCGCAGGTGGTATAGTCACTTCGCACATGGTACTGATACGACCATGGCACATGCTGCAGATATTGGTTTCACTAAATGGGGAACTAGATGGCGACGAAGACGAATGGCACAAAAAAAGAAAAATGCCACCCGGATCTTCCCACGGGGGAACTCGAGTAAATGCGTAGCAAAGGGTGGAGGGTATCGCATGATTGTTGCGTATTCGGGTATGGTTTGGGAATTTCTAATTGTTATTTCGTTTTCATTATTCCTATTTATTCAATTAAGGAGAGCCATTGCATTAAACGTCAAGCGGAAGCCAACCAAGGACGGCCTTGACTGAATTCCTAACACGCGATCCAATCACTACGCATATGAGGTGACCCTTGAATGGTTGAGCAGTGCAAGCAGTCGTTTTTTTTTTTACTAGCAGACGCTGCCTGCGTCGGCCGAGGCGAGAGAGGGGGAAAGGAGCGAAAGTTTTGCTTGTGTCTTCTTGGGCCGGTATGAGACGCGAGCATGCGGCACGAGACGTGAGACGCGATCATGTACAGTGGAGTTGTGGATGGTGCCACCGCCAACGCCCAAGAGTGACTTCCTGGGACTCAAAAATGCTCCGCATTTAAAAATTTTAGGTAGAATATATCGATGAAAAGGACAACTATGGTTGAAACAAAAATTAAAGGAATTACATAATCGATCACAGGATTTATGACAGTTGCCGTCTTCAGAGAGCCCGATTTAACACTGGAAGCTCGAGAGTATCAATTACTCGGCCGTTAATCGGGCGACAATTTTCCTAAGAGAAGGTACCTATTCGACTAGCTTTCGCATGTATTTTATGCGAATGAGCGGCGGGTATCGTCTGCTGAGACCATCCCTAGGAACTATTCATGGCATCCTGAGTGGAGGGGATAACAGAGAGTGTGCCGAATTTCTCGGTGTTTCGTGGGTTGATTCAACACATGAATACCACTTTCCCAATCATACCTTTTTTTTGTTGCTCCAGAGAAAATTTACTGAAGCCTTCACTAAAGAGGCTTGCAGAAACTATTTTAATGAGCACTAAACTCACAGTTTACAAGCATCGGCAAGTGAAATGTGTCGGGTCTTGCGCAAAATTTGTTTCTCTCGGTTATTTTCTGTGGATTAGTTGTATGTTTTTTATCCCAAACTTTACCTCGTCGTTAACGGTAGCAACACGATGCCCATGAGCATTTTGTGTGCTCAAACGAACAGCTGTCTTATACTTGTTATTATTTTTTAGGAAGCCATGCGTCTTTTTCCTCCTATACCATTCATTGGAAGGGTCCTCGATGAAAGTATTAAACTGGGTGAGTTTTCAATGTCTTCTGTAAGATGTTTTTAAGATGCATTTTTGCTTGTCATAGATCTACATCATTAGATCAGCATGTTTGGATCACCTATGTATTTAGTTGCAATTAAACGTTTTACTAAGAAATGACATCAAACCCTCACATCACTGGTCACCTATGTGCTGTTGATCGTTCCCACTTTGCTGTTGAGCCGGCAGAGCCTTTTTACGTTCCTGTGGTACATTTACTCCAATTTTTAAAAAAATATTCTTATAGATAAGATACCGATCTCGGCCAGTGCTGCACTGCGAGAGGCTTCGGCTTGCAAGTAGTGTAATTGAATCAGTTCTCATTAGGGTGTGCCTCCTAATCACACTCTGGTTCTCGCACGTAAAGCGTCAAATTTATCGAGAGTAGCAAAAAAAAAGATCAATCCCTGCATTGTAGCAGTCAGGAAGAAAACGTGTAGTTACAATTTATAGCGGTTGAAGGGTTACTCTGCTTTGATATAGCATAGCTTACGCAATCCACATGATTTCCTTCATGAGCTCCATACTTTTGAAAGTCGACAGCCTTGATTGTTTGTTCATGAGAAAAAAGTAGTTTGAACGCAAATTAAAAAAAAATCATGACACATATATATACAGAAGGGCAATGATTTGTTTCCGTATTACTCATTTCACTGAAGCAAAAAATAACTCCCAAAACGACTCTTGGAAATAAAAAGCCATATGCAGTTTATAAACAGATACTGCAAATTGTATCGCGGTGTTCTGATTGGCCAAAGACGTGTGAAATAAGAGCCGCATTTGAAGATTACTACAGAAGTTCGTTTGCCGCGGCTCAGCTTCAGGAGAATTTTGAAGAAAAAAAATAATTTATTGCCCTTGGACCCCAGTTACAAGAAAATGACCGACTGACTGTTGATGCGCCCATCACCAGGGAACAAATTATGTTTGCATTATTAACGCTGCAGAAAAACAAAATTTGCGGCCCAGTTGACAGTAGTAAAAAATACATAAATTCTAGCAACTTCTTACACCTTCCTTTGAAGTTTCTAAAAGAGGCTTATGAGCGTGGCAAACTTCCAGCTTCTTTCTATCAGAGTTATACAACATTAATCCCCAAAAGTACAGATTCTGAAGCATGAAAGGATGTTAAAGGATATAGCTCTATATTGTTATGTAACGTTGACTCCATAATATTTGCAAAATTGGTGACAAATCGGCCACAGACGGTGATAACTAAATCTGCAGGTCACCAGCAAACAAGTGAAACTCGAGGTCGCTCTGTACAGAGAAATATCTATATATCGCGGTCAGTTCCTGAGTTTAATTATGGAAGTGTCAACCAAGCAGCTCTTCTTCGAATAGACCTTGCCAAGTCATTTCATAAGGTAGAGCATGCTTTTTTTTTTATTCCGGCTCCTAAGACACCTGCAGCTGGGTGACGTACTTTACAGTTATATTTCACTCTGTTGCAAGAAGTGAACTACTAGGCTAATGGTAAATCACACACATAAAGATAAACATAAATAAAACAGAGTTGAATTCATGATTACGCCAGAAATGTCCGCTCTCGCCTTTGCTCTTTGCAATTTATCTGGAACTAATATGTTTATGTGTGCTTCTAAATTCTGGCATAAGAGGACGCGAATATGAGTCTGAGTAAGTTAAAGTTCTAGCTTATGCAGATGACAATGTTTTTTTTTGCATTGATAAACCCACCGTTCAAGGAGCAGTAAACACTTCTTTGCGTTTCTGGGAAGTGGCTAGCGATAGCATAAGTTTTGATTAAAGTAGATAACTCTGTCTAGGCATGTGGGCCCAAACGCCTTCGGTCTTCTCAAATATCCATTAGAATGTGACTTCTATGTGGTATCTCCGTGTGTCTCTCGATAACTATCGCAATGGCGGCCCACATTGGACCTCTGCGATAGCAACGGTCATCAGAAAGGTGGCAACAAGGCACGGATGAGACGTTTTCGTTTTCGCGAAAGCGAAAGCGTGCAATATATTTCTTGCATCAAAGCTTATTTATGTTCCAGAGCTGTCGCACTGCTCTTTTGTGCACATTCACGAGTTTCAAAGGATATTTGCGTGTTTTATTTGGTGCTTCTTATGGGGACCCTTGAGGAGAGACGTCCTTTTTCTTCCGCTTGAAAAAGGTGGCCTCAGCCTGGTGCATTTGTTTGTGCGAAAGTTGGTGTTGCATTATTTTTTACTCTCGTTATCCTGCGCAAATATTATCGCTTCCTTCTTTTGTATTTCAGACGGCATTACGATTCCTAAAGGTACCACAGTGTTCATAAACATATTTGGTCTACACAGAAACAGCAATAACTTCGAAAAGCCCGAAGAATTCATACCTGCCAGGTTTTTAGATGGAGCTGACAAGAAGCGGCACCCTTTCGCATACATACCATTTTCAGCTGGTGCAAAGAATTGCATAGGTAAGATTGCATCCTACATACAGTGAACAATGAGGTTTTATTACGAATATGGTGGTGAAAGGTCAGGAACGAAATGTCATCTTTCGTTAGCTTATGTTCGTACATTGATGAGGAAACAAAAGCATTTGGCTATGACCATCACCAAGCGAAATAGAACGGTGATCTCTTTCAATACCATTTTATCATTATTTTAAAACCTATTAGCATTACGGTAATACAGCCGCCCAATCCTCTAATTAAGTGCATTGGATAGAAATCTTGGAATACTGCCGAGCATGATAGTACATATATGAATGACCTAATCATACGGTATAACAGTTGTTCGCGTACTTGTATGCAATTTTCATTAAACTTCATTGAGTGTTGCAGAACCGGGCTATAAGCACATCAATGTTTACCATCATCAGATAATTAGAATCAATTCAAATTCATTAGATAGTATTCATTCCGCGATATCATGCATGCAATAGCATGAAGGCTGGATCAATGCAAATTCATTAGCTTGCATCCAATGCGTGATGCCTCATATGAGAGGTTAATGCATGCATGCTCACCACGTATTCTACTTATTCAAAGAACCGAAAAAAGGAATTGGTCTCGGTGATTATAGAACATTGAAGCCTGCATGTTTTCCAGATTCATAGACAAAAATGGATTTAAAGTACTTTTTTCAAATAAAGCAAAATAAACTTGGCATTGATAAGCTGAAATGGCTACGCCCCTCAGACAAAAGAAACGTGCGAACTCAGCCCGTTACAAAACCGTACTGCACAGTTGGATATTCAATTTTGCGGTAGCGAATCCAATTGTGAAATTAACTACCCAACTCCATTAGCGTCGATATGTCAGCGATTTCGAAATTGAGATCGATGTATACTCATAAAATTTGGCAAGAAAACTTTCTAGTTCGAAGTGATAAGTATAATTCCGTACATATTTGGCAAAATGGCAGTGAATTCATGCGTGTGCCGAACACTAACCGAGTGAATATTTTATTTAAATATGCAGTGCCACATGTTAAGCAAATTTACAGGCATTTACCATATTTTGATGTATATAATCTTAGTGTGTTTTTTGTATATGACCCCCTATGAGCGTTCGCAATATAGTAAAAACAAATAAGCTAGATAACCTGGTTGGTATGATGCAAGATCAATGTTTGAATATATCGTGTCTTTTTTGGAACATGTACGCAATCACCTCTTTATCGGTGCCTTAGCAGGAGCACGTGTCGCTTCTTGAAAATCTTTCAGTCAACGCCATTACAACTACCTCACTCTGTAGCTGAAAGCCTGTTTTTAGTTGTGTTAGTGTAAGAAAATACTCTTTTTCCGCTTTAGAGTAACATGAAGGCGCTTGAAGTTAAAAACTAAGTCCTATTATGTTGTGTGTAGAAAGTGTATTTGAGATATACAGAGAGAAAAATGCTGAAATATACAGAGAGAAAAATGCTGAAAATAAGCCGGCTGCTGGCCAAAGCTTCCCCGCCAAGGCTCCTAAGCTAAGCTGGCGCACAAAACCGGAAGCCGTCCAGAACCCGTGTTTCTAAACAGTGGCATGGTCTTCAGCAAATGCTGTTGCAGGCAAGGATAGGGTTAATGCCTTACGTAAAGAAAGTTCAAAGCTTTACAACACGTAGCAGTGAGTTGCAGCAACAAAATTTGGTGACTGCAGCGAGATTTTATCACACCGTTGATTTGCGCTCATAAAGAACTCTATTCGTGCATAGCCTATGCTGCTTTGGCCTAAGAGGCAAGTGAAAGTATTCTCATACATCTCGAGAAGTTTAGTCTGGTGGACGTTAATTTGAAGGCAAGCAGGTGATATTCGCCGCAAACGTGGCGCCTGAATACCTGCTTTCGAATGACCTGCGCTTCTTTATAGCATATACCAACTTGAATTCAGGTTTGTCATTTACATGCTATGCCTGGTGAGGCTTCAGTCACTAGTTCAGCTACCCTCGCTTACCACCGCAATTTCCCTGAGAGCAGTTTTTTTTTCTCGTCTGCAGTTCCGGCTGCCTCTAATGAACAATATGCGGAAGGGGGAGGAACTCCGTACGATCGTAGAGTCCGCGGTATTGCACGCACATTCGTATGTTGGGTGCCCGGCGGTGATCGCTGTCACTTTATCAGCAAGCTCGATGTAATTGTTCACAGTCGCCTTATCAAATCATCGATGTGAAGGCATAATTGTCTCAGACATAGGACACGTTTAGCAACGCCAAGTTTGGTCGCTGCAAATTTATTTATATTATTTACAGCACACTAGGGTCACGAAAAACGATACGGGTGGGACACAATGCAGTGGCAAATGTCGATGCACAAATTGAGCTGTAAGGCACACAAGTTCAGATAAAAGTGAAATAAAGCAAACTTATCGGTATATCTGGAAGTACTTAAAAAACAGTGGAACCTATCCAGATAACAAAATAAAACAGCTCAAAGGAGAGTGGCGCATACTATGGAATGAAAGAAAAAAAGGCAAACTAACCCCACCTCACTCTTCTAAACTTATTTCTCCCCAAATCGAGTACAAAGCATATAGCGACTGGATTTTAAAAAAAGGCTGGGCCTGCACGGAACGCGCAGCACAGTCACTGCGACAGCTAGAAGAGCGGCCTTTAAGAGCCTTTTCTAAACACTCTTTAGGTAACTGCTAGAAGCACACTGCTGGGCACTCACTACGCCATAAATAATCATAAGTTTTGTTTAGTAGGCCACCATTCACTATGCTATATTTCGCCATTCATTGGAGAAGCGTATATTCCCTACGCACTTGTTAGAAATCTGGTGCAGTGACTGACGACGAGGAAGAATTATGCCCTAAGTGGGTATATGCACCACAGTCAATAGGAGATCAAGAACAAGTTTTCTATTGGACTGGAACATTCTAGGACCCACTCTTTACGCGATTCGCATTGTGTGACCCCTAGCTGTTTCTGTGATGTTCTAAAACGCTTTATTACTCATATTTACGCAATTTCTTTCCGGACATCAAGCCTGCCTAAGGCCAGTTCTGACCGAGTTCCAAGTACTGGAATGGCTCATTTGTAGAATACTGGGCTGGCACGCAGTGTACCCGGGTGTGAATTCTACTGTGTCAATAATGTTTTTATTTACTGAGTTTTTTTTAGGGGTCTGGTTGCGGGCAGCAGCGGCGGCGGCAGCGGACAACTGCGGCGCCGCGCGTGACCCATGTTCTGGTCTCATAACAGCTTTCGTTGTAAAAAAAGTAAAAAGCCTCATTAAAATACGTCGGGTGTGTAGATATAGTACATGCAGATTGTGAAATAAGACTGTGTTATAAGGCACGTAGTGAAAAATGGCAAAGTGCAAAAATGAAAAAAGAAAAAAAAAGGTAAAGATCAATTGGTGATTTATTATAGAGACAAGTACTACGCAGCTTCAGTTCCGCCTTTGTCAACAACAGTTTGGATGCGGAGTAGCTTTTCCCTTATTACAATGAAAGCTGTTATGAGATCACAAGAAGGGTCGCTTGCACCGTAGTTGTCCGCCACCGCCGGTGTCCGTAACCACTATCACACCAAGTGCAAAAAAGAAAACTCACAGAATAAAAATCATAAAGGACACATTGGGTTTCAAACCCGGGTCGCTGCGCACCAGCCAGTATCCTACCACTGAGGTACGTCGTTGCTCCAGAATCCGAGGCAAACGGACCCTAGGCACGCTTCATGTCGGAAAATGAGTCACTATAATGTACGTCGTTAAGTCTTTAAAACGGCAAAGAAATAGCTAGGCATCACACAATGCGAATTTTTTCACAAGTGGGCGGTTGAATGGTACAACCCTATCACATTAATGCTTGGCGTAAGTGTTCATCGTTGTCAGCCACAGAATGAAAAAAATTGCTCAAAATTTCTTGCAAGTGTCTAGCGAGTACTATTCTTCACTGAAGAATGACGAAGCGTGGCATAGAATCCCCTGGAGTGGGTGTGAGTCATACATATAGGTAATCATCGTCATCATCATCATCATGAATGCCTCCCTTCTTCACAAAAACTACGATAGTTCATGGCGTAGTGGGTACCCCGAAAGTGTGCTTGTAGCATTTACTCAATCTGTTTCAAAAAGGCTCTGAAAGGCTGCTCTGCCCGCTTCCACTGTGACTGTGCAGCGCGTTCCACGCAGGCCTGGTGTTTTTTTTTTGTTTACTCCCCTTATTTTGGCATCTGTCATCATGATCCGGAGGCGGATTCATGATACAATTATGTGACATGCATTGGGTGTGACTCGCTGCACACCACTAGGAAACAATCTACTCACTATGCGCTTACATAAAGTCTTTTAAATCGAAATAGTGTTTTATCATTTAAAAACTTCAATAATGACTTAAATCAAATGTTGAAAAGGTATTAAAAGTACTTAGGAAAACAAAAACAGCACTCAGAAGGCCCTATTAGGTCTTTCTGTTATTAAAGTTCATATCATTTCACCCTTTCCTATGTAGAAAATATACTCTTTCTGAATAGCAGCTGACTACTGAAGTCTGGCCTTGTGGGTTGTTTTGCTTTTGCGTTGTATCATTTGGCACCGTTTTTCCCACTTACTGCAGCCTGTCCCCCCTTGTATCACTCAAAACAAAGAAAACGAGTAGAATGATTGTGGTTCACTCTAATGTTACCCTACTGAATAAGTAAATTATTATTTTGCTGCCATATCTAGTCGCTTATCCGCTAACTTTAAGTATGCGTGCCCTTAATTATGCTGTTTACGCCGCGCATGATGTCAGATATCTTCTTGTATCCACCTGCAGGTCAGCGCTTCGCGTATCGCCAGGGCAAAGTCGTCTTGGCCAAGGTGCTTTTGCGGTACACCTTCAAGGCCAGCTGGCCTCTGGACAGGCTCAAACTGAGTACAGAAATGGTAACCAAGGTCAAGGGAGGACTCCGCGTCTGGGTGCGTCACAGGAAGCCCGGCCAGTACGCATGAACCTCCAAACACTTTGTAAACTGACAGGTGTGATCAATTTAACGCTCCTGTGTGTGCCACTATTTGTGCGCGACCACGTGAACCATGACGAGAGGCCGCGTTTCAAGAGTGCTTTGCTGGCATGCGAAGCCTTGGACTGAGATTGAGACAACTGTTGTGCGAGCGAAAACACAGCTGAGCGGAACAATGGCCAGGGAACTATAGGCGTGTCTCTTAGATACAAAAAAAGTAGTTTCACTGAACAGAGTTTTCACGCAGCATGTTAGCGTATTTGGCGGCGCCATTGCGACTACAAGACGGGCAACATTCGTCGGCGTAATCAAATAATTAGCAATGTTAAGCCTTGTTTAGTGTAGTGTCTGAAGAACTTTATAACGAAAAATCAAGGCCAACCTGAGAAAAAAATACAAGGCATGTTCTCACAAAATTCGTGTATTTTTCTGCTATTTTATGTTCTTCTGATGCGTGCTGTGGAACCACAATTAGGCGAGGTTATGAGCTGTTCTTGGCCGCATGGTGCACGTTGTGTTTGTTGTCATACGTTCACGTAATTACTGGTAAAAACTCTCAAATGTTAGGTTATTGAAAACAATTTTTTTTCATTTGGTACAATTAATTCCTGCTAATATAGCCTAGCCTGTATTGGAGGAAAATGTAATATAAACATACAGCTCAGACTTCATTTTTTTGTTCTTTTTTTCCGTGAGGCTATGTTATTCCGACAACTGCAAGCACATAATTGGATACGAAAATCTGCTCGATGAGGAAGGCATGGATCTGTTTTAGTCCCTTGAATTGATTAATCACAGGGTATGCCTCGCCCAGTCCTGCTTTCTAGTGTCTTGTCTAGCTTTTTTATTTTGTTCTGCTTTTTGACCTTATACACTGCTCTGCAGTTTTGTACCCTTGGTCGTCTGACATCAAGCATCTCCTGATGCTGCCTTTGCTTCCATCGGCTCGCTTGTATGACCACTGATGCAAAGCGTAGTGTCTAAAAATACACATATACAAGAAAGCATTGCTAATTGAAGGAAAAAAAAGTAAGGCAAGAGACTTCTTCTGGTCCGCAGAGGAAAATACTTGTAAAGCTGGAAAGTGACTACAGCGAAGCGAGCCGAGACGTCATGATAAAGAATAAATTTTGTCAAAGGGCAAGCGTTCTCCGTAAGCATGAATAATCGCAGTCACATAAAGCAACGAGTCCCGACTTCTTACTTCACCTTGGCTTGTGAAGGGCTCCTTAAAAAACAAAAAGGTTTGCTTGAGAGACAATATCCACTCCTGCGTGCTCTCTTAAAGTGATGACGTCATAGTGTGCGAAAGCAATTAGACCTTCCGGCGCGTGACGTAGGCACCGCAGCGTTCTGAGGCAAGGAGGTCTCAGTCACTCCATTGTGTTAAATGAGCAAGGTTCACTTGTACACCGAGGACCATGAACAAAGCGAAGGAAGTTGGCAGATAACGGGAAGCACACGCGTGTGAGAAAATGTGATTCCAACGTTTCGGAATGCGTGATATGAGCAGCGATATGCAGAATGGGGGTGGCTTGAAGTACTTACCATGCGAGTGACGCAAGTCCCTTCTATTTTTAGAGCACATTGAAAATTTTCTATATTCAGGTGTAAGAAATACGTTGGTGATGTACTTTGGCGCACAACACGTGAATAGCCCAAATCCAACTCTACGCACAATTTTGCGCTGAGCAAAAGCCATGGCACCGGCCCATGACCTCGCATTTGGTTCAATATTAACAAGTTTTACAAGTTCAATATTAACAATATTAACAAATAGAAGTTTGTGTCATTGCCTATAGTAGTGGCTGTAAGTGCAGACGTGTAATATGTTTTCGTCTTTCTCATTCTTTCCATATTTTTTTATTGAACTGCAAGCTTCCTTTTATAGATCTCTAGTGGCATGCTCCAGTAAAAGTAGTCGCATAACACAGCTACGGCGTTGCCGGCGACAGGCTATATAGCTTTCGGCGTTACGCACATACGGCTCTCCTAATTTTTGCCAGAACCGATGCAGTTCTCAAACGAGCACACAGGCCTATGAGACGTATAGCCGACATCGGTACTCTGAGTGGCCCACCATTTTTTTGTTTGTTTTTTGGAATACGCAACGATTGCCCTAATAGACACGAAGGACGCCTACTTTTTCAAGGCCAACCTCAGCCGGGAGTCGCAATCTCAGTCTTGGCAGCACAACATAGTAGCAACGTCACGCGACGAGCAGAATAAGAAATCAAACAAGGGTAGAACACAGAGGTAAAGTTGTATGTTTATTCCTTCCTTGTTGAGCTTGTAGCAATAATATACGGCTATATTGGTTCGATGACGAATAAATTGAATCGGAACTTGCACTTCGAGAAAACGTTGGCAGCTCACGACTCAGTGCCGTGCCTGTTTTCAACGCTTCAAGTTAGCGCACTTCCTACAGTCATAAAACTGCTGCGTGTTATATCATACTGAGTTACATCACAGCCACAGGCTAACTGGAAACGCGGCGCGACTGCGTTCTCCCAAGAGATGGAATGCATGAAATGTGGAACTGGTCCCACTTCATGAATTGTTTCACAAGAAAGAAGAAAATGACCATTTACACTTTTCAGAAGCTCGAGAATCGACAAACTGGTATTGAGCTTTGAAGCCCCGCCGCCATACTTGTAGGTACCTTTCAAAGTGTGCTAGATTTGCATTTGAGCAGATTTGTTCATAGCCGATGTCAATCTTACATATATGGGCAGTCAGTGTAAAAAGCTTCGGTTGATCCACGCCGGCACCACCTACATTGTTACTTAGACGCGTATTGAAGGAACAAGAATAACCAGAGAATAGAGTTTTTCGTCTTACTTCACATCTTTCTTCATAATGACTGGTAGCATTATGTGGCTCTACTTTCCCCTTTAATATAGGTCAACTTACTCGGAGCTACTGAATTTCTCGAGTGAACGGCCTAAAGCACCATGTTTTGAGACCAAGAAAAATGTGTATGAATTTATGCATTCATTCAGACGACCATGCAGTCATTTTCGAGGTATGCCGAAAAGAGTTCTCGTCGTACGCGTCAACGTTTAATGAGGCATGGTTGTAAATTTCACCTGACCAATAATCATTGTGTATCCTGGTTGGCTCATCCAGTCGAGAAACTCGCGAATGGATTGTTTTTTTTATTTTATTTTCTGAATGCAACGCTGATGTTGCTGTCATCGTAACACGACATTACGGCTTTTCATACACCTACAAACAAAAACAGATGCTATATATATGGAAATAATGCGATCAGATGTGCCATTGCAAGTGTTGTACTTTGCTTAAGATCACATTCAACATTCAACATTGTTTATATTGCAGGAGAAAAAATACAGAATTTTTTTCCAGCGGGAGGCAAAGACTAAAAGCTGAAATTTAGCCTGATGACGTCTCACCCCCTATAACCTTGAAGACCACTTTCAACTAAAAAGATTCGCTATTTTTTTTAAACAAAACTTCATCACATATATATATATATATACATGAGAGCTAAGCGTTTCGGCACGTCAATATCGAAGCATACCTTCGGTCTAGAAGGATAATATTAATCAGTATGATTATGGGGTTGCACATCTCAAAAGCACGATAGGAGTATGAGAGACGCCGTAGTGGAGGTCCCCAAAAGTTTTGACCAGCTGGGGTTCTTTAACGCACACCCAAATCTAAGCACATGAGCTCGAAGCATTCTCGCCTCCATCAAAATTGCGGCCGTAATGATCGGGATTAATCCCGTGACCTACAGGCAAGTAGCAGAGTGCCTTAGTCACTTGACTCGGTGGAGAAGGAAGTACACACTGTGCTTAAAGAAACAAAGCCTGCATGGGAAAGGAAAAGACAAGACGTGCATTGTGACAGGAAAGCTTTCTTGTGTTTTATGCTTATCTTCAGATTTTCGACTTATTGTATATGTGGCCCTGCCTCGCTTTTGTTTCCTTCTTTAAACAAGCGTTTTGAGCTAGAATTTATTCCGTAACCAGCTTCATTATGGCGTGAAAACCCATTTTATGTGCCAAGTTATAATCGCAACTCGGAAGAAAAAGAAAGAGCATTAGATATGCGATGCTAATATAAGTCACTTCGAAGCAAAAACTGCAGTGTACCCGTCCGCAACAAAAACAAAAAACAGAGAAGAAGAAGCAATGCGCGTATATTTTCTTCGCTTGGCTATTTATTTGAAGTTTCCTCAAGTGTCCATAAAATATATTGCTTTCCATTTTGGTCCATCCACTGCATTGTACTCAGAGGTAAACAGGAAATATGGCACAACTTTCTTCTCTTGCTATTCATTGCAATAGACCTAAGGAAACCGGAAACAATTGAAAAATGAGACAGTCGCTCGAGGTTTTTTGTGTGCTGCGTGAGAACTTTGCCTTTATCATTAATTTTAACCTTGGGCTGAAGAATTTCTAGATGCCACGAACACTCTCGTCTTTATTGTTTCTCTCTTTTCCTGAAAGCGGCTTCAGTGAAAGAGGCATAAAGCTATTGGCTACACGGAACAACGGTAAAAGTGCTATTCATAGCGGTTGCCGTGATCATGGTATGAATCTAAACCTGTATTTAATTGCCATACGCATGAATATTCGAGTGAAACGAAAGTCCCTGTACAAGACCTTCAGGAAATGAAAGTTATTGCGAGGTGCTTACCGTTCACCACAACCTTCAGACAGGTTTTTCGAGATATCTAGGCAATCACAACAATACTGATTAGGTTAACACGCAGGAAACTCCCGAGTTTTTGGTGCTCTTGATTGGTTTTCCTGCCATTTTTTTACGTTTTATTTTCCTAGTTCTTGACACGTGTTTGTTTCCGGTTGTGTGCCATTGATTAACGGAGTGCATATTTTGTTATATCACGTTCTTCATTATGGCAGGGGAAGTCGGGAATGACGTACATGCGTGTGATGTATTTATCAGTGTTCGCTTCGAAATAAAATTTTCAGTTGCTAGTAAGCGCTTGTGTGTGTCCTCTGTGTGTATTTTTAGCGCTTGTTTCATCAGGAGTGATTTGTATACGTATTTACAAGCGATCGACCATTAAAAGTTATTTAAAAGCAGCTCAGTTGCTCTACTTAGCCATTTCTTCGTGACAAATCACAAAAAGAGGTGAGGTGAACACGCATGTTTTCTCAGGGTATACTTAAGGCGTTCGTAATATGAAGGCAGTTTTCAGCTTCTAGCATTATGTGCGCGTGTCGTAAAAGTTTGTTTCACATCGGTACGTTTACGTACACACACACATTCACATATATATATATATATGAAGCAATATAACCGATGTTCAGGAAGAAACGGGAAAATTCGCTATATACTCACTGTTTTCACAATTGCTTGTTCTGTAGCGGCAGCTTTATTGAGATGGTCGAAGCCATCAATTGCAAAAGAAATAAGTAAGTTAATCTAGTTTCGCTTAGTGCTGTTAGATGCTTAAGTCAAATGGGAGAATGTAAGTCCTTTATGCGAAGAGCCAATTGCAGTCTTCATATTTCGAAATAGTGGCCAATACTAATTACTGTGACATAATAAAGCTAACGCAAAGTCGTCAGCGAAACTGAAACCGATGCACCGATGAGTGCAAAAAGAAGACGACTAGAGTGACATCACTGTTCAAGACAACGATTACAGATGCGCACTTCTTCCGCGTTCATTAACGCATGTGCGCCATGCACATTATTATTGCAAGCGCTGCACTCACAGCCACCCAACTAAATAATTTCGTGGTTGAAAAGCTCTTAATCTGGACGCCTCCAATGAATGCGCACTTTGTGCTTTTCGGCGTTTAGGTTTCGGTTTCACCACAGAATATGGGACAATTTCATTGCTTCGTAATTATTGGCAGCTTTTATGAAATCTCAAAACTGCAACGGCTTCTTCGCATGGAGGACTTAAGTTGTGCCATTAACTCTAACCACCTATTTTCGCTAAGAAAGAAGGTAATAGATTTATTTGGCTTAATTATTATTCGAAATGATGATTTGGGTCGCTTAAGATGGTTGTCGCCACAGAAAAAGTAATTGTGGCAATTGTGAAGACAGTGAGGAAAGACCTCATTTTCCAGATTTGGAACAAATATTGGCCACATATTTTTAAACACCAATATATATATATATATATATATATATATATATATATATATACGTTGAGCCCAAGAACCGACGGCGTGTGTTTTTATGCAGGAGCCAAGAGCAGGCGAGCAAAACAAAAGCACGTCGTCTTCTTCAGTCCCCCTTTTCACGAGCTGATGGCGCGCACATCGTCTTCATTCTTTGTTTCGGGCGCGGCATTTGCCTCCCCTTAAAAGAGCATCACCCCGATGCTATAGCTGAGACAGTAATTTGCGCAAGAAGTCACTTTGTAGAAGCGACGGTGCCTCGCAGAGTCACTCGCTGACGTATGGCTTAATGCGCACTACGTGCACAAGCTCAGGTCGGTGCTGGCGACGCCTTGAACAGTTTGGGCTATCCGGGACGACTTCATAGGTAACGTCACTTAGTCGTCGCAGCACTCGATAAGGTCCGAAGTACCTTCTGAGCAATTTTTCGGATAGTCCCCGTCTTCGTACAGGCGTCCACACCCATACCCTGTCCCCGGTTTTGTACGTTACAGGTGTATGACGTTGGTTATAGCGGCCTGCATCGTACTCTTGCTGTTGGTATATTCGCAGACGTGCGAGCTGCCTGGCTTCCTCTGCGCGTTGAGTAAACGCGTGAGCACTCGTTTCGTTGTCATCGCATTCGTGTGGCAGCATCGCGTCTAACATCGTTCTTACTTCTCGTCCGTAAACAAGGCTGAATGGGGTCATCCTTGTGGTTTCTTGTTTCGCAGTATTGTATGCGAACGTTATGTAAGGGAGAATCTCATCCCAGTTTTTGTGTTCGAAGTCCACATACATTGAAAGCATGTCTTCTAGAGTTTTGTTAAGACGCTCGGTCAACCCGTTGGTTTGTGGATGGTAAGCTGTCGACTTGCGATTAATAGTACCGCTGAGCACCAACACGTGATCTAAAAGCGCGGCCGTGAATGCGGTTCCGCGATCTGTTATAACGATCGATGGCGCACCGTGTCTCAGCACAATGTTCTCTATGAAGAACCGGGCTACCTCCTCTGCTGTGCCTCTCTGGATGGCTTTTGTCTCGGCGTAGCGAGTAAGGTAGTCGGTCGCCACTATAACCCAGCGGTTACCAACACTAGAGGTGGGAAGTGGGCCCAAAAGGTCCATTCCGATGTGGTCAAATGCCGTTGTCGGGATCTGGACAGGGTGTAGCAAACCGGCTCGTTTCATTGGAGGTGTCTTGCGCCGCTGGCAATCGAGGCAGGTCCGAACAAGATGCTTCACAGTAGCGGTGAGTCTAGGCCAGTAATATCTCCCTCGAACTCTGCTGAGCGTACGCGTGTAGCCTAAACGTCCAGATGTTACCTCGTTGTGGCACGCTTGCAACACCTCAGACCGAAGAGTGGTAGGAACGACAAGCAGGTAGGTGGACCCGTCTGACGAGAAGTTCATTTTGTAAAGGACATTGTTTCGCAGACAGAACGACGATAGTCATCTTGTAAAGGCTTTGGGTGCATTGTGGCTTCATCCTTCTAAATAATTGATCAAGCCAAGTAGCTCAGGATCGTCATGCTGGTGATCTGCGATGGTTGACGTGTCGAGGATTCCGAGGAACGCTGTCTCTTCATTAAAAGCAGCAGCCGACTCTATTGGTGATCGAGATAGGCAGTCGGCGTCCGTGTGTCGTTTTCCCGACTTATACACCATCGTTATATCAAACTCCTGTAGTCTAAGGCTCCAGCGTGCCAATTGCCCGGAAGGATCTTTCAGACTGGTTAACCAACACAACGAATGGTGGTCACTGATAACCTTGAATGGGTGGCCGTACAAGTATGGGCGAAATTTCATAACTGCCCACACCACGGCGAGGCATTCCTTTTCAGTGGTCGAGTAATTTGCTTCTGTGCGTGATAGAGTTCTGCTTGCGTAAGGGATCACTCTTTCCTCGTCATCCTGGCGCTGTACAAGCACAGCTCCGAGGCCAACATTGCTGGCGTCAGTATGGAGCACTGTAGGGGCTGTGTCATCAAAATGGGCAAGCACGGGGTTCGTCTGTAGACATTGCCGCAAGCCATTGAAAACATCTTCCTGTTCATCGCCCCAAACAAATGCAACGTCATCCCTCGTGAGACGAGTTAAAGGTGACGCAATGCGCGCAAAATCTGGAATAAATCGCCGATAATATGCACAGAGACCCAGAAAACGCCTCACTGCCTTTTTATCTGATGGTGTTGGAAACTGTGCTACGGCGGCAACTTTTTCGGGGTCTGGACGAACTCTTGCGTAACTGACGACATGGCCAAGAAACTGCAGTTTCTCAAAGCAGAAGTGACATTTCTCCTGCTTGAGCATCAGGCCTGCGGCCTGTATGGCCTGCAAGACCATTTGCAATCGTTCAAGGTGTTCGTCAAACGTTGTAGAAAACACAATGACGTCGTCAAGGTATACTAGGCAGGTTCTCCATTTAAGGCCAGAGAGAACGGCATCCATGAGACGCTGGAAAGTAGCAGGAGCAAAGCACAAGCCAAATGGTAAAACCTTAAATTCGTACAGTCCGTCTGGCGTCACGAAGGTGGTTTTTTCACGATCCCTGGGGTCTACTTCAATTTGCCAATATCCGCTCTTTAAGTCCATGGAAGAGAAGTAACGTGCGTTTCGAAGCCTGTCAATCGAATCATCTATGCGGGGAAGCGGGTACACGTCCTTTTTCGTAACCTGATTTAGCTTTCGATAGTCCACACAGAAACGCAGGCTGCCGTCCTTCTTTTTCACTAGAACAACAGGTGAAGCCCAGGGGCTTTACGACGGCTGAATGACGTCGTCAATATATATGGCCAAAGTAGCGATGCCATCAGCTGCGTCAATTCTGTTCACATGCCAAACATGACGTCACACAGACAGTGTTACCAATAATTCTGGCAAGCGAAGTGAGTTTTTCTCGCCCCCCCCTTACTCAATGTCCCTACGAGAACCTGTAAGGTAGCGTGAATAAATAAATAAATAAAAGTAAGCAACGACTAGACAAACACACAAAGAAAGAAAAAAATGAAAGGAAAAGGCGGGGTGGGTGTAGGGGGGATGTTAGGGCGAACAGACGGGGAAAAAGAGAAAAAAAGAAGAAAAGGAGACAGAGAGAACTTTCTGGGCTGGCAATGACCTTAACGACGCGCGGCAGGAGGGGTTTCAGAAGTGCGGAAAGAAAAAAGAGATCAGTGGTTGAAAGGTTCTAGAAATAGAAACTTCGTAGTTGTATATAGGTCCATGCATATCTATATTTAAACTTAAAAAATATAAAGACAATATTATTAGTACAATGTGTAGGCTAGGAGTGATGTCATCTAATACCGGTTATGTATATTGGAAGGCTGAACGTTTCTTGGCTCTAGGTACTGCCGCAGTTTTGCTGTGGCTTTCATCGATTCCCAATCACCACGTGCTACAATGGATCCTGGTGGGTGTATAAAGTTAAAATTGTGTATAAAATATGATTCTATCCTTTTTCTCTCTTGTGGTGTCGAGAAATTAGTTTGTAGAATATGAAGCTTTGCTTGGTCGAAATTGTGGTCCTGTTGAATGAAGTGACTGGCTATGGCTTTTGTTCAATTACTTTATGGCTGCACGGTGGCCGATCAGTCTTACGTCAATTGGCTGCTCAGTTTCACCTATACATTGTTTTTTACATGTGGCACACTTAAAGCAGTATATTAGGTTGTTTGAAGTGCAGGTGAAGCTCAATGTCACCTTGTGAATGTAATCAGATGCTGTGCTTTTTACGTTGGTAGCCAGCTGTATATGTTTGCAGGTGGAGCATCTGCACTGGTCACAGGGACCAGACATTGTCAAGTCTTTGCTTTGGGTTTCGCGTGAAGAAGCATGTCTTTGAAGCTACTGTTGCGTCTGTAGGCGGCCTTAGGAGGTTCGGGAAAGTTTTTCTTAAGCTTCTGGTTGGTTGTTAGAATTGAATAGTATTTTGTGAGGATGTTATTTTTCTTCACGAGTGCATTAGAAAACTTTGTAGTGGGAAGACGCGAAGTTGCTGTTGTACTTTTAGAACGTATTTGAATGCTTCATTGCAGTCCAGTTCCAGTGCGTCCGTAAATGCTTTGTCAAAGAATGTATAAGGAGGGTTTCTTTAAGATAGTGTTCCTTTTAGGGTGGTAACTCTGTTCACGTAATCCTCGTTTTCTGTGCATATGTGGCGTAACCGTGTTGCCTGACTCTTGAAAATGCCCCCTTTACAGTGTCTCGTGTGGTGGCTTGTATACTCTGAGTATTGTTGCTTGTCGAATGATTTTTATACTTGTTTTTATACAACTGGGGGCCA
Organism: Rhipicephalus annulatus; assembly: GCA_013436015.1. Taxonomy (NCBI): domain Eukaryota; kingdom Metazoa; phylum Arthropoda; class Arachnida; order Ixodida; family Ixodidae; genus Rhipicephalus; species Rhipicephalus annulatus. The sequence continues at coordinate 551,052 of WOVY01002200.1, read as the reverse complement.
TCTTCACTTGTTTTATAAAATTTTTTGAATTTTTCTCAAACATCTAAAAAAATTTTAAATGGCGATTAAAATACTGCATCTTTACAATGTCGAAGTACCAAACGCGAATTCGTGGGAAGTATGGTTGATATTCCGGCTAGCTGCAGAAGGGTGCTATTTTAGGCTTCTTATCCCGCCATTATTGCTGTTAAAAACGTTGTCCTCTGCCATCACAGCATCATATATATATATATTATGAAGTCTTGGTAGTCTTGACAATATATTATGAAGTCTTGGCAATATATATAACTTGGTTACTACTAATCAGCGTTGGGTAATGAACACATCGACTTGGACGGTCACACCATAGAGTTTCCTAACGTTAACTAGAGGAGACTCGGGTGCTGCGATTGTTCCGCCACCGAAATAATGATTGGTAGTACACGGATTTGCCCGGTCTTTGTGCCCACGGGCTTCTAACGCACTTGTGACTTTTATTTATTTTTTTTATTTACAGGTACCTTACAGGCCCTTGGTTAGGACATTGAATGAGGGGGGCTAACAAAGACATGTACAACAAGTAAAAGGGCGAAAGGTGCCAAAACGTAAGCTCAAGACATGAGTAACAAATAAACAAGAAATAAGTAAGTATAAATTGACATCATACATCGTTACCAAAAAACTAGAAAGATGCAGTTCATGGCACGCAGCAGTTAGGAAGTGTACAATACGTGTAAGTAAAATGGCACAGATTGTGGTATAATACACTAGGAAAATCATGAAAGCGCTTACAGGAAGTGTGAACAGTTCGTCCTAAGCAAACCAAAATAAAGCACAAAAAATAAAGCACTTTCTTCTTTATCGTTCTTGGCCTTTGTTTTGGATAAAATAACAGACCGTTGTGAACTTCAAGAGTACATTAGAGTTGGTGAGCCTTAAAAGTTCACATTGGGAAGCGTATACTGCTAAAACTTTGCTCAACTTTGCCTTGCTGCAAAGCGGATTCAGGACACGAAGTGAAACGGACCTAAAAGAACGAAGATTATAAAAAAGTCCGTGTACTACACATCATTCCCGTACGGGCTGAAGCGCCATACGTTTTAACTCTTTTAGACTCTAGCCCAAGGGTTCCCTCTAGTGTATTTTTAGTAACGCTATGATTCGCGCCGTGAGCGCCTGGAACTCACCGTAACTGTAACCCACACTCTCTTTCTCTGAACTCTTCACCAACGTAGAGTGGGTTTCTGGGTGAGGAAAAAAACACAAAACAAGTACCGACTGGGTTTTTTCTTTGCTGGCGTGTCCCATTCTCGACTACAGAGGACTCGCCTTATACTTCCTTCCAATAACAAGACTGCCTTACATTGTCTAGTGAGAGACCATATTTAAAATAAGTAGTGCAAACCCACGTGACGTTCACAGAAACCGCCAAAGAGAGGCGCTGTTGCCAGGAATTCCTACCGGAACTGAATTAGCAAAGTAAGAGATAACTGCTTTTTGCAGGCAGTTCTTTTGACAGCTTAAGTCGCACCAAATAGATGTATGACGCATATGCCTTATGACTCAGAAAACTATGATGAGATGATCGCAATTAGTTAAGTATATTAAACATTTCTTATGGATAAAAACGTTTCCTCTCTCTCTCTCTCTCTATGAGAGCAAGCAGAAACACGCATGCATGCATGGGTAGAAACTTTTTTTTTTGCATGATCCGCTACAAGTTCTTTCGAAAGTGAAATATAACGATTGCTAGTTTTAAAAATATCTGTTCAGTGTGAAAAACCGAGGTGGTAACAATACGATGCACGTGCTATTGCAGTTAACGGAAGTACGCGGCTCGTCTTTTAGAAAGAAACTAAACTGGGATCTTAATTGCCCCTTACAGAGTTTGACCCTGAGGTGTTCTCACCCCTTGCTTTTTTCTAGCCTGTCCGTTTTTCACACGCTTTCTTTTGTCTCCTTGTGTCGTGCTCTCGCGCCAGCCCTTCTCGCAGTGACGTCGCAAAAACAAAAACACCAATAGAGGAGCCATTCTTATTACCGCTGACCCTGGCCAAGTAACCTGCTTGACCGGGGCCACTCTGATACGAAGAAGGAGGGAAACGAAAAATAAAATATAGAAAACCTAAACAAAGCGAAAATCGAGAATGTGCGCGCCTTCTTTCCCCGTGGACCTAATCTGCCTTTGCATCACACCGCAGCTTGCGCGCCCCGCATACTCACAAAAAAGGGGGCGCTCTCACTCGACCGTTGTTCATACGTCGTGGTTACCCTTGCGTGCACCGCAAGCACGTATGCGTTAAGTATCACTGCTCGAAAGTGCACCAGGGTCAGTTGCACAAAAACTGCTTTCTATCCAGTTCCGCGCAAGATTTTGTCCCGCAGAGAGTCACTCCGAGCGTTTCCACGTACAACATCCAGCCTATGAGCGATATGAGCCACGGGATATCGTTCGCCAATTGACGTTGCTCCGAATTGTCCAAGTTATTAAGCAGACACTTTCGTCATCAAGCAAGACGTCCGAATTTCCGTAGTTTCGGAACCTGCAATTTTCCTCTTAACTGGCTCTACGGTGGATTTTGCGACACGGTGACGTCGAGCTCGAAAAGCTGAGTAACATTTAGCGCCGACAAAAAAAGGACAAAACGCAATCGATTTGCTCGACGTTCTCTATAGTACATCGGTCTTCAGTAGAACGTGCTTCACGTGTGTTCCCACTGAGAAAAACGACGGACTGACTTTTCGCTCTCTTGATCCTCTATATATCCTATTGCCCGAGACATGTTTGTGCAACTCTCATCGGAGTATTCGTCACTGTCGTCGCAATTAAATGCTCTACTGGCCCGAGTATCACCCTGGCTGGTCGCTCTCCTCGCATGGGTCTTCGTAGTCAGGCCGCTGGTGCAGTGGCTCAAGATATGGGTGGCTCTGAGGCCTATACCGGGCCCTTGGGACGGCATACCCTTTTGGTTCTCCGTAAAGGCCTACTGGACCCACCGGAAGGTAATCGGGCTCAAGGACGCGACCGCCGGTGAGTATCTTTTTTTTCTTATTGACATTGCTGAGATCGTGCTTTTTGACGTGTGTGTTTTCATTCGTCAAAATTCTCAAGGGTTAATACGTCTTGCAAGGCGACATTCACGGTGAACCTGTGATAAAAAGTATTATTGTAAAATTATTATGTACACAGCAATCTCCACAACGCAGTAAGATAGGGCTACTCGGTAAAAACTACCAAAGCAAATGTGCGTGCGGCTTGAAGTGAATCTGCTCCGCATAACAAACTAAGTTGACAAATTATGTAGCAACGTTACTCGATCACCATAATCTGAATGCCAAGAAAGGTGACTGAGATATCTTGTGATGCATATGAACAGCTAAGAGCGCAACAGAAAAAGCAGAAAATTACAAGCGGACGCAAAGCATGCACATGGAACCAGCGCTTGTCCCATGTGAATGCTCTTGCGTTCCTGTCTGTTCACTGCTGATAGGTATCCCAAGAGTTCTCTTGAGCAAGAAGTAAATGAAGGTACGCGCATCGTGAGAAACTGAGACTCTATACACTCTACTAAGAGAGCCGCGCCGGGAAACGTGATACCCAGTATGACATGACCACTTCATTGGTATTTAATACTTCAAGGCCAGCTTTGACAATTTTTGATCATGTCAAGGTAATGTTGGTTTTATATTCCTGAGATACTCTTTTCACAATCCGAAAAGCTAAAATGCTCAGGAAATTCACAAATATTTTTCATAAGCAAAACGGTGCGAAACCGAAACCGTTACCCGACCGGGTGCACTGTCTGCGTGTGATGTACTATTCGGTAAGAACTGGAAGCTGTATACTCGTCCCGCGGACGACTAGTATAAAAACCGTGAAGGCCAGAGAATCACCAGCCAAACACCACAAAGGAAGGAAGAAAGCATTCCTGTGCTATACCCGTTTCAAAGACCACCGCCGTCGCCTTGTGGCCAGCACAATAAATGCTGTAGTGGCCAAAAAAATCAATGCCATCAGCTGCGTCACTTCCAATCACATGCCGAACATGACGTCACAGAGACAGTGTTGCCAATAATTTTCATGACTGATTGATATGTGGGCTTTAACCTCCCAAAACCACCATATGATTATGAGAGACGCCGTAGTGGAGGGCTCCGGAAATAAATTTCGACCACAGGGGGTTATTTAACATGCACTCAAACCTGAGCACACGGGCCTACAACATTTCCGCCTCCATCGGAAATGCAGCCGCCACAGCCGGGATTCGATCCCGCGACCTGCGCATCAGCAGCCGAGTACCTTAGCCACTAGACCACCGCGGTGGGGCATAGATAAGCATAAAGCCACTCTTTGAAGAAATAACCACAAAAGCGCCTTGCCGTAGTTGTGTTACCCAATATCAAGTGAATACAATGACCCACACACACACACACACACACACACACACACACACTCACACACACACACACACACACACACATATATATATATATATATATATATATATATATATATATATATATATATAAGGAAAGTATAGGGAAGTTAGCAGCCCGAATGGTAATGTAAATGTGCGACCTTCGAATAATGCATTCGATGCTCTACCACTGAACTACCACAGCGGCTATGCCCCCCCCCCGCCACTTTATTGGGTACATATGTGAATTTAGCGTGGGAGTGTCGTTCAGCGCCCCCAGTAGCCGTCGCGGCAAGTGTGGCACACTCTCTATGAGCCTGTTTGGCGTCACGTAGCACATGAACTTATTAGGAGCTGGAAGCTGACCAATGGTCGCTCGTATAAAAACTAAGGGCACCAAGTCTGGCAGTATGAGACCCACGAGACCCTCGTTAATGAATCACGGAAAGAAATGTGAGCTGAAGGGCTTGTTTTTACGTACGTGTTTAACACAACATTTACGAGATATATAGATATATATATATATATATATATATATATATATATATATATATATATATATATATATATTGTAACGGGGAGTGCTTAATAAGTTGACGCCGGTGGAGCTAACACTACACACAGTGTGCAAGGATAAGGATGCAGGAGAATATAACAGTCCAGACAAGGCCCCACAACAACATCGTCGTGTTTATTCCTTCTGCGTCATTTCTGCCCCCATGCCTTAGGTACCGTTCTATACCCATGACTATATATATATATATATATATATAGGAAAGATGTGCATACCTAAGGGCTCGTTTTTCCGTGTTTTTGACACAATATTAATGAGATATAACAGATAGTAATGCCAAGGAATGTACAGAGGAAGTTATTAGAACCAATGGAATGTAAACAAGAATGAAAAGTGGGTGAAAAATAACCAGCTGTGAGCAGGAATCGAACCTACGACCTTTGAATAGCGCGTTCGATGCTCTAACCCCTGAGCTATCACAGGGGCCTTCCCTCCATCCACTTTTTTTGGTTTTATATGTGAATTTAGAAGTAGGAGTGTCAGTCAGCGCCATCTATAAGCCAAGCGACGAGTGCGAAACACTCTTTTATGCGCTTATGTGGCGTCACGTAGCACGTGAACTCTATTACGAGCGGGCAGCTGATTAATAGTCCCTCGTATACAACCTTATGACACCAAGTCTGCCAGTACGAGACCCTCGTTAATGAATAAGGGAAAGAAGTGCATACCTAAGGACTCGTTTTTCCGTGTTTTTGACACAATATAAAGAGATATAACAGACAGGAATGCCAAGGAATGTGCAGGGGAAATTATTAGAACCAATGAAATGTAAATAAGAAAGATAAGTAGGTGAAATATATATATATATATATATATATATATATATATATATACATTGCATGTCATGTGTGCCCAGTAAACTTTAGAAAATCACCAATCGCGCTGAAAAAAAATTGCCCAGGTCTACGTGAATGTGAGAAGTAGTTAGTTAGGCGTTATATTTCGCAAACAGATTCTGTTTCCTAGAGGGCACGTCCTACTTTGGGCTCCCAAGGCAAACTACGTCACGCCAAATATTTTGTATACTATTAATAGTTTGAGTATGTATTACAAAACAGTGTTTTCATTATTTTGAGGCGGTACCTTTCATGACAACGACAGCTTAGCCATTTGTGTTTTAACTTTCTTTCCTTTTCACAATGGCAAAACATATGCTGCACGTTTACCATTTTTATGAAAAGTGAAAATTTTTCCGCCTGTAATATTTTTACAGTTTCTGTTTTATATGCACCTAAAAAGTCGTCGGGAGCCAATCAAGAGAAGATATTGCCAAAATATTGTGGCGAATTTGAGAAAAAAAGTATGTTGACTGATACTGCGGCCTATTTTTCTCTTTTCTCCGTGTAGCGGTCTAAGTTAAATTATAGCATTTATATTGTTGCATAGTGTAATTTGCCAGTAGAATAAGCATAAAGTTTCAAAAGAGTAAATTTGGTGTCAAGGTAGGAAAAGATTTTCCAACTGAACTGCCACAAGGTAGTACCAAGCCTGTCTTTGCTTCACCTTCACTGCATAGGAGGCTGTAAAAGCGGAAATGCACCTATCATAAATGTAGGGTGTTCTGAATAGCCTATTTACCTTAACCGTGATACTAATATTCTAGATATACCTATGATAAAACACACAATATTCTTGCCTATATTAACAGTATTTTAACTATACGAAACTCTCTTTAAAATATTATGTATGCCAATGGCACAAATATTTTTTTTAATCCATAGATACACTGATTTGGAAAATAAGACCAACGGGTGCCTTGCGTTGCTCTCTACTTGGCTAAGCAAAAATATACTGCAGTTAATGTACCAAAGACAAACTATGTCATATTTCGTGCGCTTAACAAACAACTCAGCCGAAATATAGTTCTAGCGATTCAAGGGCAAGATTTAACCAGGGTTAAAAAGCAGAAGTTTCTTGGTGTCTGGTTACAAGAAGATCTTTTCTGGAACGTTCATGTTAATAATTTGGTTGTTGAAGTGTTTTCAGCTCTAGGATGCTTGTATCACATCGCACCCTTGATAGCTACGGTTGAAGCAAAACTTCTAACATATAACGTTCTACTCTAGACTGTGCTACTCTAGACTGTGCCGAATTTCAGCTTGACAGGAAGAAGTTAGGAGAGAATAAACGCATGAGAGGGAGGGTCATCCGTGCGTGTAATTCGAGCTGGTGTTTAGTTTCACCAGCAACCTAGCTTGACTTATGAGGCCCACTCTCTTGCACCTTGAAGCGTTCGTTAAACTTGAACCACATGTCTGTTTACGACCGAATTCTTGTACCTTAAGTGTGCACTCGAAATAAAAAATAGTATAAATCTTGTAAATCACAAGTCTATATTTAGTAACACAACCTGTTACTATTTGTGACCGTAATATTGCAGACACTAAAGATTGCAACAGTTCCTTTGCGCACCGTTCCTAACTTTTTTTCATGTTCCTCTTGCATGTCATGCATCTCATGCAAACTCCTTAATGTCATCTGCCCACCTAACTTTCTGTTTCCTCCTCACCCGCTGCCTTCTCTGTGAATCCAGTCAGTTATCCTTAAAGGTCAGTGGTTTTCCTGCCTAAGTTCTACGGACCCGGCCGATGTCCGTTTCTTCTTTCTGATTTCAACTATGAGATTCTTCATCCCGGTTTGTTTCATGGCCCACTCTCCTCTCTTTCTGATTCGTGAGGTTACATCTATAATTTTTCTTTCGATCACTCGCTGTATCATTCTCAATTTAAGCAGAGCCCTCTCTGTAAGCCTCCAGGTTTCTCGTCCCTAGGTGCCCCACCGCGGTGGTCTAGTGGCGATAGACTTACTTTGCTTAAAAATGAACATGTGTATAAGATAGAGAGCGAGAGAAAACGTTTATTGCCCGGCTGCAGTAGTCTAGCGGCTAAGGTACTTGGCTGCTGACCCGTAGGTCACGGGATCGAATTCCGGCTATGGCGGCTGCATTTCCGATGGAGGCGGAAATGTTGCAGGCCCGTGTGCTCAGATTTGGGTGCACGTTAAAGAACCCCAGGTGGTTGAAACTTCGGGAGCCCTCCACTACGGTGTCTCTCATAATCGTATGGTGGTTTTGGGATGTTAAACCCCACATATCAATCATCAAAACATTTATTGAGTTAAGCTTGTCAATGAAGGTGGGAGGGTTCCTTATTCCAGGAACCGACTGGCCTGGACAGCCCGCTGGGCTCGAGCGATGAGTTGACGCTGCTCGACCAGGTCTGGCTGGGAGATCGCAGCCTCCCACGCTCCACTGAGGAGGTCTTTGCCAGCATATGGTGCGCTGATTGTAGCCTTGGGACACTTACATTGCAATGCAGTAGAAAGTGCTCCAGAGTGTCTTACACCTGGCAGTGAGGACAGATGTAGCTGTGCAACGTTGGCCTCATATGGTGGAATAGTACGCCGTAGGTAAACGCGTTGCTTTGAAGTCACTTGTAGCCCCACCGCGGTGGTCTAGTGGCTAAGGTACTCGTCTGCTGACCCGCAGGTCGCGGGATTAAATCCCGGCTGTGGCGGCTGCATTTCCGATGGAGGCGGAAATGCTTTAGGTCCTTGTGCTCAGATTTGGCTGCATGTTTAAGAACCCTAGGTGGTCGAAATTTCCATAGCCTACGGTGTCTCTCATAATCATATGGCGGTTTTGTGGACATTAAAACTCACATACCAATCTATCAATCGCCTCTGTAGGTAAGTACTGGCAAAATGCAGCTGTGATATATATCTTCTTGAGCGATAGTGGTAGTCTACCAGTCACCATTTAAGAATGCTTGCCAAATGTGCTCCACCCCATTCCTGTTCGTCTAGGTACTTGAATATTGTGGTTCCGCTCTGCGGTTACTACCTGTCCTAAATAGTCAGGAAATCCCTGGAAGGAATGCAAAGAGGCAAAGCTGCTGGTGAGAATCAAGCACATCAGACCAGCTGAAAGACAAAGAACAGAATGTGTTGGAAAAACTGGCCACCCTGTTTACGAAGTGTGTACTGACTGGTAGGCTGCCAAAATCTGAGAAGAATACTAGCATCATCTTATTGCATGAGAAATGAGACGACAAGGACTTGAACAATTACAGGGCGATCAGCTTGCTCGACGTCGTATACAAGCTATTTACAAACGTATTGCTAACGGAAGTCGGAGAACTTTATAATGCAATGAAACATTGAATCAAGAAGGATTCAGTACCGGCTACTCAACAATCGACCAAATTCATACTATCAATCTGGTGATAGAGAGATGCCTGAAATACACCCAACCACTATGCATAGCTTTCATATATATATATATATATATATATATATATATATATATAGTGGGGTGAAATTCATTGGCTCAGGTGGAAAATGTGGTAGAAAAAGAGAAAACACAAGTTTTACTAATGTTTCGGCAAGTGGGCCTGCCTTCGTTGGAGTTAATGGTTACAGATGGCACACAGGGCACATATATAAGCCACTTCTTTGCGTATCACACGGCTAACTCATTATCAGCAGTTTAAGAAACAAGATTATATATCACCAATGGTACGTAGCTATAGTGCATATACAACTGAAATTGCGTATCATTGTACAATAGTGAATTGGCACGTATTAGATACCCTTCAACTTGTGTGGAATGAAACAGGTCTGCAAAATAACAAACTGCGCACGCAGTAGCTCTTTTGGTCATACGTTCTGCGGGATAATCACAGCCCAAGGACATTCAGTAAGCCTTTTAAAAAGAAAAAGAAGTTTAGAGAGATAAACAAAAGTAAAAAGATCAAAATGAATGCGAGTAAAATGGGGAAGCGACAAAGGCCGCCTACATATTGTAGGTAACGAAAAGCAGTTTCAGTATGACCTATGTATTGTACATGACAGATTGAGCATTCTAGCAAATATACGACATTTGCAGTATCACAAGTGAAATTGCCCTTAATTTTGAACTTGAAGTTCGTCGCAGTACTGGCTGCCAGTGTTGTTGTGGTCATGTGTGCACACACTTTACAGCAGGGCTTTTTACAAGGACGGCAAGCAAGCGTCTGGACGTTATTGCTCTGCCTGGTTTTAGAGGAAGTTAATTAATCTCGCAAGTTTTTGCCTCGTATGTACACAACACGTAGTGGTTCTGGAAACGCTTTTGCTTGGTGTTCGTTCTGCATAAGTATGTTGTGGTGTTTGCGGAAAATAGATGCCACGTTAGGTGCCGATGCGTTATGGGTTAAAACCAGGTTAACCTGTGAATGACTTTTAGGATTTTCCTTGGGGATGCAGAGTGCTGTACGGTCTTGTGCGTTGGCACGCCTTACTGCGTCATCGAATAACTCGGGCGGATATTTCTGTTTAAGAAGTGCATTGCGTAGCTGGTTACAGTTATTATCAAAGTCAAACTGCTCAGAGGAACTTCGCTTAAAGCGTAAGGCCTGGCTGTAAGGTATGCTTGATTTGCAGTGCCTCTTGTGACTGCTTTGAAAGTGTAAATACCTCTGTCTGTCAGTCGGCTTGCGGTACAGTTTAGTGCTTAATTTTGCATTATCGAGACATGCTGTGACATCGAGAAAGTTAATGGTCTCTGGTGAACATGTGTGCGAAAAGGATAAGGAAGGGTGAGCATTATTAAAGTCCGAAATAAAAGACAAAAGTTCCTCCTCTCCATGTGGCCAAATCATGAATATGTCGTCTATGTCGTCTATAAATCTTTTATAATAAAAAGATTTTAGCGAATGACCCGACAAATATAAAATATTTATATTATAAATATATATATATGTCGCATCCCTTTGACTTACACCGTTCTTTATTGGAATTCTGCCGCTTTCTTGATGGAGCAGTGTGGTGCTATGCTAGTTAATCCGCTGGAGATTTCGTCCAAGATGCTTATATATATATATATATATATATATATATATATATATATATATATATATATATATATATATATATATATATATATATATATATATATATATATATATATATATATATATATATATATATATATATATATATATAAGCATCTTCCAAGAAATCTCCAGCGGATTAACTAACACCACACTACTCCATAAAGAAAGCGGCAGAATGCGGCGTGCTTACAGGAGGTTTACAGGGGCCTAGAATGGGAAGAGTCAGCGATACGAGTTGATGGAGAGTACCTTAGTAACTTGGTCTTCACCGATGACATTTCATTGCTGGGTAACTAATGGGACGAATTACAGTTGGACAAAGAGAGTCGAATGATAGGTCTTAATTATTCTGCAGAAAACGAATGTAATGCACAGCAACCTTGAAAGAGAACGGCGCTTCCAGATAGGAAGCAGTGAACTTCGCCTTGTATGCTATGGCAAAAAAAAATATTGGCGGAGGAGTGGGGCACGGGTCTGGTGTGCCACCACCTGGCTACACTACGGCCAGGCTGTTGTTTCCTCCATAAAAAGTACTCACATCGCAGCGCAGGGGGTACGGCCATTCGCTTGCTCGCCCATGTGATGGCACCCTCTCTCAACCTCACTGGAGTTAGCTCCATGTTTGCGAAACATTTTCGCAATTTTAAATCAAGTATTCAAATTACCCTTACTTCTCTTTTTAAATATATCATTTTAAATCTTGTTCGCTCCTGTTAACCCTGGTTTAATTACTGCTAGCCTTGTTACGGCCTCTATTGAGCTCTCTGCTGTCAGCATGACCACATCATATGAGGTGTACGAACGAATGACAAGGGCGGATCATCGAAGGGCTACGCACCTAAAAGCAACGCTGCAGTATGTCTCAAAACTGAGCACATGATGATACACATACATTAAGAAGCCTAAACACCATTGGCACAGAATGCTCTTTTATTTCCTGTTTCGGCATGCCGGCTTAAATGAAAAATGACAATACTAAAGTGCTCGCCTTGGACCCATGAATTGTTCTGAAGCTTACGTTTCTAGGCTCTAATAGCCATTTATTAACTTTCCTGTTTTCTGCGATATGGAAACTTACTTTTGCGATATAATACAGAAACATTTGTAGCACGAGTTTTTGAGTGTAAGCCCTTAACGTAGGACATTTGTTTTGCCAAACCTAAACAGCTCGCTTTTCTTGTGCTGTTTAATCACAAAATTGACAGCTATGCTCATTAGTAGCTGCTGATTGTTTTTGAATTTGGCTGTGCGAGATGTGATCTAGACAATTCGCGAGCTGATACATCATGTTCTGAGGAATCGTCACTTCGTAAAGTTCGATGGAAATTTAGAGTGGCCTTACTAAGAGCATTTGGATCTATTTAGGTGATTGAAACGAACGATAACGAGGCCGCATCAAGTCGGACAAAAAATGAGAAGTGTGTTTAAAAAACTCCCTCAGCTCGATCCTTTCCACCACTTATTAAGGGGTCCTTGGAGCTCTGTAGTGAGACCATATTTTATTGTTACATTATTGAGCTGCTCAATGCGGGGCCATGAAGAAATAACAATAAATATATTAATAAGAAAACTTGCCTCTTGCTTACGCACACTTCCCCCTTCTTCCCAATGAGGGAAATGCGCGTAAGCATGTCGTCAACGGCTCTGACAAGAAAGTAATAATAGTAATACATGAAACACTATTATTGATTTTTAAGCAGTGAAAATTTCTTGAAAGTGTCAACTTTTTTTACTTATGAGCACTGACGTTGCAATAATATATGAAGAAATAGGTAGCGTTGGTATCGTAAAAATCCAACCAAGAGTTTGTTGTAAGCAGCTTGAGTGTGTGTTTGTGTGCGTGTGCCTTTTCGCGCTTTTTTACCTTTTTTAGGAACATAATAATTGACACCAGCGATTTTTTATAATGCAATTTCAGTGCCTCCACACTCTCACCTACAAACCACACTCAAAAAGTATACTTACGCGCTTTGACATTTCGCTTTACGGTAACAAATATCGTTCATTCATATATTTCTTGCCTATCTTTAAGTCATGCATTACAGCACAAGGCAACGGGGTTTTGAGTGTATATTATCTAAATGAATATTGATTTGTTTAAATCCAACTACAATGAAAAAAGCAAGAATAGTACAGGCAAACAAGCTAACCAAGGCAACTAAGTTCACGAGAGTAGAAACAAGATCACACGAGGTTTCTAAGGTGTAGCAAAACTCCATCTTTCATGCAGTCATCTTCGGCAACTTACGCCATTAACAACGATGACGTCACATGAATTACCAAGGAATTTCAAAATGGCGCATTAGGTCATAACATCCGAGAAGTGACCTATATTCGTAGAGCAATTAAGGAATGCTGACTAAAATTACCTGCACAGTCACTGAAGGTGTAAGAGAGAAAGGGGTTGGGGAACTGCAAGTGGGAGGAAATCATTGTCAGTGTTGACGCTCTGATGGTAGAGTGCCGAGAAGCCGTAGCAAAAAGGGCGTTCAGCTCACGCACCCTGCTGTGTGTAACTATTTATTTTTTCTCTTAGCTTTTACTAACTCTGTAAAAACAAAACTATTTTGCAATTTCAGTGTTCTCCTTTCGATGGAATACACTTTTGAAGGTCTCTCGGTATTTAGTATTTTATGATGCGTAGAAGAAAATTATTCCAAGCTTCGAGGTACAACAAAAAGTAAAAGAGTTTTCATTTTCTTAATTTTTAGGAAAATATGTTGAGACCTAAGGTTTCAAACAACGCGTGAATTTACTGGTCGACATTTGATCTTGTCATCTACGCAGGTTTCTTGACTATTGTGAATGAGCTGACCCGACAGTACCAATGGAAAACCTTCAAGGTGTATCTCGGCCCGATGCCCGTGGTCATCATTCATACTCCAGATGCGGCTGAGGTGAATATTGTACAAAATAGAGAGTTTTGTAATACCGTATGCAAAGCTTTCGGACGTAACGAGCTTAGCGTTGCGGGCGTTACTTAACCGGAGCTTGCGAAAGGCTAGCGTATACGACGTATGCCCTGCAACTCCCGCAGGCTTTCTGTAGGGAGTTCCAAAACTCTCTAATAAACGCTGGAAAACAATGTGACCATAAGATCCTTCTGTGTGGTAGGTATTAAAAAAATAAGCTTCCTATGGGTGTAATTCTGAATAACGTAAAAGAATACGTAATCCACGCAACTTCAACTACGTTTCTTTTGCTGTCGCTTTATTTTTTCTTAAGTAATCGACGTTGGTTTTTGACAGCGGAACAAAGTGGATCTTTATTTCCTAAGAGTGGTAAAGCTATCAAGTTAGAAATTATGTTATCCCGTTGTTGCTGTCACTATATCGGAAAATACCGAGTATACAGCTATGAAATACGTTCCAATGTAATCAGACCTAATTGACTAATATTCTTATTATCGGTATCATGCATTGCAGACCCTACTGACGAGCAAAGAAAACTTCCGGAAACCTTTCGTATACAGGTTCCTGTCAAGCTGGCTTGGCCCGCATAACCTGGTGACGGCGTAAGTTGGAAAGTGTTTATAATTAGCTTCTTTTATCAGCAACATTTAATGTATTGTGTACTCGTACAGAACAAAAACATTACAGAAAAACAGAAGAAAAAAGAATCCTTAAGATTTTGATACAAACTGCAGATGCATCTGAATGAAAACCAGTATTCCGGTGCTTTCAGCAAGAACATCTTCATGGTGCAGTTTAGCGAATTTATGAGAGCATGATGCCATTTCTCAATGAAGTTCAGAGCTATTCCACACAAGGCAAATCGTACAACGATCGCGCGTAAAACATTGATTGCATATGTTTCGTCAAAGCTTAGTGCATGTGTTACAGCTTAAGAATTGAATCAAGACCTGGGAGCGTTACATGCTTGCCGATCAGGATATTATTAGCTGTTCTCGCCGTCTGATAACAAACTATATACGAACGAAGAAATTGATAGATGACTTTCCGCGACGCCGTGAGGCCATGTTTGATAACCTGATCATAACTGTCCTTCGGCTAGTGAAGCAGCCGTGGCCGTACCCCACAAACTGGTTGCAGCAAGGTGTTAGCAAGTCAAATGCTTGCGCATCAAAACACACTTTGATATTTAATCTCTTGGAAGTTGACGAGATTGAGACATTTGTGTTTGTTTGGCAACTACTAAGCGGTAGCGGTAAGTTATGTGTTCATCCTACTTACATTGAAGACACACGAATTGAATTGTGGTATCAGCAACCACTAGTAGATGTGGTTACATGTCAACACGGCAGCAACCATGCAGACGCCAACGCACGCTTTCATCCCAACTAGCAGTTGCTATTTTCACCCACCGTCATCTCACGATCGAGACAAAGCATCAGGTACCTTTTGTCTTTATTGCTGAGATCAGCTGTGTTTATTAGCGGTGTCTGGTAAACATTGTATCCAAGATTTTAAGAATATATCTTGGAAGGACAGCCAAATACCAATGTATTGCTCTTGAAGTTTCAAGACGCATATATGAAGCAAACAAAAGCGCACATTTTCACTTACGGGCTATACAGCACATGAAGAAAGGAAACAACATTCGCAGGTGTACCCATGTTGACTTGTTTCCGGTGCTGCCATCTGCTCACTTTTTCTCGCTCAACATAGCGCAGAAGCTATGAGGTCACTGAACAGATGACGTGGCGCTGATGAAGATATATTGAGCACTGCTGCTAAAGGTCACGTTCTTGGACTGAAAGGCTACAATGCCTACCCATCTGGTTTTATTTGAAAATCTTCAAGGGCGGAAAGGAATGCTGGCAAATCTCATGCACTGTCATAGCCAATGTTATGCGAAGGAGGCAGGTGTGATGAACGTATACATAAAAATATTTTCTCGAGAATCTAAAAACCTCTCTTTGCATTGATGTAAAAGAGCTCCATGTGCGAACACTAATGACAACGCACATGACCTGCTTTTCGGGTATGAAAATTTGTAGACGCTCACGCGGTTACTGCAGAACAGTACTTGGATATACATAATGATACTGCAAACACACTCTCCGGTGGTTGGACTTCTCTGTCAACAAGTGAGATAGTTTTGCCACATACGACACATGGCAGAATTTATCATATACGTTAGCTTGGGTCATAATCTTAGCACGCTGGACTATCAAATCGTTTCGAACGCTTCCACGGCGTCTGCCGGGGGAGGAACTTTCTTGAGGTGTGAAGCAATCTTTAAATAGGCAGCATTAGCTCTTTTCCGCGCACCGTAGGCGTGGCGTTCGGACCAATTAGCGTAGCCTCAGTGACGTGTGCGACATCCTCTATCACCCTCAACCTCCATTCAGCGCAACTTCAGTGCCCTTTCTTCTCCGCCATCCCCCCTCGCCTCTCTACTTCGCCGAGAGGCGAAGGGTGTTTGAGCTAGTTACAACATGCTTCACGGGCGAAAGGCCCCTCCCCCCGGGAATTAGAAAGATGCACTTTCTCCTTTGTTGGCTTTTATTCCTTCCTGTTAGCACAGCTTGTCATGAAGAAAACCTAAGGACAGTATAAAAACGGGCTTGTTGATAATTTATTTCGATAGAGACCGATGAGAACAATAAAATAGTCACATAAAAGAACACAGATAGACAGACGAAGCACAAAGTGACAGTTTATTGCCGAGAAATGAGACTTTTTTTATACCAACGTCTAACACTCCTGGTGTATCACGAAACAAAGCAAACACAAAACGAACAAACACGTGTTGAACCGTTGAGGTATGCAATTTTTTGGGCTTCTAAATATATTGGTGGCAAGCTAATGCATTTGTATTTGAGGCATGAGATATTGTGAGTTTCAATGATTGGGCATGCTGTTTCGCTTCTGTGGTTTAAGATTACAGTGCTAATTTGAACTTCAGATTGTTGTTATATTTCTTGCACTGAAGGGACAGCAACCCCACTGTTTTCTTTCTAATGTTGTACATGCTTCTGGTGGTGGTCATTACTAGAGTGACCTTTTTGACCGATACACAGGCGGTTGCATGTAAGCGGAGTGTGGTGCACAACACCCTCAGTGCAATATACACATCTGGCTTGATGTTTCCTTTGACAATATTTCTTCTATTTGCGTTATGGCGCGCCATTTGCACACGGTTGCTAATTTGGCTGGCGCAGAAAGCGAAACCTTCATGTCAGCTTTTCGCGCACATTTTTTTTTGACAAGAGACAATTTATGAATGTAAGGAATTAGAAAAAAATTCGTTCATCCCTCTCTTGAGGTGAAGGTGGAATGTTCGAAGTAGAAGCTTTTGCGTTAGTAGCTCTTCCGCTTCGGAAACAAACAGTTCCTTGGGGTGACCTGCTTGTCATAAATGTTATAAATTCGCTGAGAGAAGCTTTCATGCATTTGATAGAAGTAGAATTTCTCCATTGCAATATTTGAGAAAAGATTGGCAAGTTCTTCTTTTACTAACTTCGAATGGTTTAATTTAAAAGACTGAATTGGTGAATTAGCTCGGGATTCATAGCCCAGCACGCACGGTTTTCTGAAAATCTGAATTAGGCATCATGAACAGGATTGCTCCTATTGCTGGGAAGTTCATGAGTTACGTTTTCATGGGTGACACTCATTAACATGGCTGACATGTTCATGAGCGACATTTACTTTAGAATACTTCTAATAAAATCGCTTAAACTTTCCTTGGCATGATTATCTGTTAGATATCAATATCTTTTGTCTAACAAAGAAAAACGAGGCTTCAATTGTACACTTATTTCCGTCATTCATAGCGAGAGTCTCGTTCTGGTTGACTTGGTGTTTGAGGTAGCATACGAGAGATTATTGGTCAATCGCCCGATGCTAATAATATCACGTACTACGTGACGCCAAACAGGCACAAAAGGAGTGCTACACACTCGCCATCATGGTTACTGGCGGTGCTGACAGACGCTCTCACGTTTATAGCACATATGAACCCTGTAATGTAGACGCGGGATTGCCGCTGTGGTAGCTCAGTTAGATAGATCATGCGACCCGTTATTCGAAGCTAACAGGTTCGCTCCCTGCCCACAGGAAGTCATCTTTACGCCCACTTTGTTTTCTTCACGTTCACATTACAATAGCTTTCATTAACATCCTCTATTTTCTCCTTGGCATGATTGTCTGTTGGACCTCAAAAGGAAGGAGTCCAACAGTTTTCGAACAAAGCTAAGAACATTTTTTTTTTAGGTTTGAACGCAAACCTGGCACGTCACACCCTAAAAGAAGCAAGTATTTATCAAGAAATCTAAAAGCCTTCATCACATTCTTGTAGCTAAGATCAGGGACTAGCGCCTTGTAAATCCAGATAAAAACAAATCACTAGGAACAGGGGCTGTGCATGAGCCTGTGCAGACGCCTGCCTTCTGAAGAAATACCCTGTCATTCCGTTTCACCATGGCTGATTTAAAATAGAGCGGTAGTTATTCTACGAAAATGCCCTTTTAAGATATCAGAATCAGCTTGAAAGCTGTTTCGCCAAAATCTTCGTTAGAACATTTAACACAGCTAAGAAAACAACAGTCGGGTAGTCTATAATATCGATTGGTGATGTCTACAGAAAAGAAACATTCAGGTTCTTGCCTGTGAATGAACTAATGAATGGCTGATCGGGCCAGTTAGTGATTTATAATACTTGATATACGAGTGCGTTTACAGAAACAGGAAATAAAGGAGAAAAGCGCAAGCACGTCTTTGTCCTTGTTTAGAATGTACATAGACTCCATGTAAATTGTTATAACGAGATGGTCAGTTTGCTTCCATTTACACTCACCATACGTTGTTACAGGCCGACAAAGAATCTGGTTTCACAGTTTTAACTATTAAGCTAGGCAGACAATTATGAAATCCTTCAACACACAAGCAGACATTTCAATCCAGAAACGGGAAAGAAAAACAAAATAACATGCCCGCGAATCTTGTGCAGGTCATGAAAAATAAATATAAGAGCTCTTTTTACTATCTGGATGTTTTCTTCACGGTGTAAACACCCCAAGCGGGTGCCCCTTTAGGGTCATAGCATTGAAAAGTGACACTTGGCAAAATATATTTGGTGGCTTTTTAATAGAAACTCAGAAACGTTTGCCAGTTAATGAACCGCTTCTCATTAGGAACTCCCAAGTGGTTCTAACGTCATTATACATTATTCACAGGCAAAAACATCCAGGTTTTTCTGTAGACATCGCCGGTCAATATTATAGCCTACCCCACCGTAGTTTAAGCGGCGTTGAACAAGCTATGAAAGGGTTCTGTGTAATATCTTTCCAAGCTAAGCAGGTATTTATACTATCCAATTTTAATCACTCCAACTCCATTTGTAATCGACTACGGCAAAAAAAATGACACAGGCTTTCTGCAAAATGCAACTTATAAGCGTGGTGGTTTGGGCAACTTGGTATGACATGACGATTGTTATAGCGCGAAAACAGAACGATGACAAAGGGCAGACATCCGAATAAGGTTATGCATAACCCCTGTAAGTGATTTTTATGTGCACTTGACAACGCACTTGACAATGATTATAGCGCCACGATTATTGTAAATGTTTTAAATTCATTATGACTACTTGTTTTTTTTAGTGTGACGCGGCTCCTTGTGTTCAAGATCCCCCCAAAAGTTCTTGCTGTTGAAAAATTCTTGGGACCTTCTCATGTCACTCATGAACTTCCCAGCTAAAACAGCATTCGTTTTCTTTATGTCAAACACAAATTTTTATGAAACCATGTTTGCTCGGGTTATGAACCCCCAGCTAAGACAAAAATTCTCCATTTTAACTCAGCACCAGCGAAGTTTGTCAGCGCACAGACAGGTTACCCTCGTAAACTTGTTGTTTCCGTAGTGGCGAAGCTGCTAAGAATGTCAAAACTTCTGCTTCGAACGTCGTTCAGATTGGTATGATGGGCAGTGGCATGGAATGTGCTCAAGTGACTCCTCGCAGGCGCAAATTTTGCTTGCCACACTGCTGGCCATTCCAATGAAACATAAATGGGCATTCGTAAAGGCGACGCCCAACCACATGCGACACAGCAAAGTTTCCGTGGAGGAAGCCAAGCTCCGTCACATGGATTCACGACCACTCATAGGAAAGAAGATCCTGAACCTTGACCGACGGTTTTCCATACACGCAAATCCACGGAAGCTGTCTTGTGCTTCTTAAGGACAACCACACTTCACGAGCACTTGTGAAAGCACAGCGTGAGACCGTGCTCTGTGGTATCTGGCTGACTATTTCTTCATCTATTTCTTACTCTTCTTCTTTCATCTCTCTTTCCTTTATATCAATCATCCTTTCCCCCAACCAAGTGTTGGGTACCCAACCGAGCAAAGCTTGATTTACCTTCCTGCCTTTTCTCTCCATTTCTCTCTTTTTCTGCTTCGAGCATGCGCCCCGCACCTCAAGAGAGGGATAAAAGAAAACGTGTGTCATCTCTTTCATTCATGAATTGTCCCAAATCATAATAAAGACTGCCCAAAAAGCTCATGCGAAAGCTATCATTGCTGCGCCAGGTAAGCTTACTTCTATATCGTAACTGCAAAAAAACAGAATTTCGTGAAAAATGGCAGATACCACTTTTAGTAGGAATCGATGATATCGGAAACACGAATGTGGAGAGTTAATATGTCATTTCAAAATCAGCACAACGTTAGGATGCGGACGTAAATTATGCCGTACATGACTTCTATGTTATGATTATTATGTTTCGACGTGTCATATACCTTCGTCGTCTATTAAAGTCACGTGATACCAAATTTCGTATATATAGAGCCAGCGAAAACGCCATGAGCGCGCTATGAGCGTAGCACGTAGTCATGTTTTTCATCGCACGCATATCATGATAATCATGTTTGGACGTGTCACATTTACCTTGGTCGTCGATTCACGTCACGTAATACCAAATTTGGTATATGTGAAGCTATCGAAATGGCCGCGAGCGCACCATAAGCGTGACATGTCGTCATGTTCCTACACGACACGCATGTCATGGTTATCATGTTTGCGCCAGTCGTATACCTTCGTCATCCATTCACCTCACGTAACACCAAATTCTGTATATGTGTGGCTAGCAAATAAACCAAGAGCGAATTATGAGTGTAGCATGTAGCATGTTTTACATGACACGCTTGTGGTGATTAGCGTGTTTGAACGTGTAATTTACCTTCGTCGTCGTTTCGCTTCTCGTAATACCGAATTTGGTATATGGGAAGCTAGCGAAACAGCCTTGATCACATCATGAGTGTGGCAAGTAGTCATGTTCTTACATGACATGCATGTCATGACTTCCACGTTACAGTCTCTCACTTATGTCCGCCATGCAGTCATGTCATACTACAGCATTTTTGCAGTATGTCATCTTAGTAAAATTATCGCAAGAGCAGCAATGCAATAAAATGTGAATCGTGACATTCACAACATACATGTCATGATTTTCATGTCATGACTAGTCAATTATGCTCGTCATACAGTCATGTAATGCCATACATGTTTTGGTGCCAATCCCTGTATTGAAACAGCCTGGAGAGGTAAAAGACGTAGGCGGGTACATAGATAGATAGATAGATAGATAGATAGATAGATAGATAGATAGATAGATAGATAGATAGATAGATAGATAGATAGATAGATAGATAGATAGATAGATAGATAGATAGATAGATAGATAGATACTCTTAAAGTCACTGAAGTTCGATAATAAATGCTTTGCATTGGAAAGAAACATAATAGATGGAGTCTAATGTAAACCAGTTTGAAGGTGTTGTATGGCGCATTCCAGTGACAAATAACCGCGGGTATATTGGTAAAACAGGTCGCTGTACCAGAAAGACACTCTCGGCTGGATTTGGCCGCCGGCGTCGAAGTCGTCGTGGACGTGGGCATCGCCGTTACTCGCCGTATATGAATGCATATTTATATATATGAATACGCAATAAACAAAAGGAAAGACCTGAAAAAGAATCCGGCACACGTGTCATACGTAGAACCCCTAAGTCGCAAATGAGAGGCGTTAACCACCCAGCCACACAGAAGCACACGCTTCAGTAGTCAAACGGCAAGCTATTTATATTTACCACTTACCGCTGGTGATGGGCGTCTCGAGGGGGGGCATTGTGGTTTTAGCATTACCAGCAAGAACGCGCATTGACGACGTGGCGGCGCACTCTCTCTTCTCCCACGCGTACTTTGCCCCGCGGAGAGGAGAAGGTGGACACTCGCTAGCGCGCCCTTATCTCGTGGTGGGGAGTATCGTACGTCTTGGCTAACCTGTGGCTTTCACCGGAACAAATCTGTTGTAGTTATGGTTGCACAGTCTCCGTCTGCGAAAAGAGCGCGCTTTTCAGACACAGCGAAGTAACAACCGATACTCTTATTCACGTTCATCAGTACCTGTGAGTACGTTGCGTGCGTTATTTGTGTGTGAAAAACGCCGGGCATGTTTCGATCTACTTGCCATTCTACGCGTAACCTTCCCGTTTGTTGCTATCACGTTCATTTTTTCCCCTTTGCGGCAAAGCTGTTACTTTTTGATCTTACATATGCTCTCTATTCGGACGCCCATTTCGTCACTATTTCTGTTTATTTTGCACTATCTATATTTAGCTTCCTTTTTATTTTTATGTGATTTTCATCATATATGTATATTTTTATCTGTAATTTTTTATTTTACTCTTTGTGTTTATGTTCTCGCTTTCCTATCGATTTCTCTCTATATTTTTTTGCCAAGCTAGGTTTTACTATCTTCGCCCCCGCACGTCTGCTTCGTTCTCACCCTCCCTTTCCTATCCCACCCTCTTGGTTTAGCGATATGGTAAAATATAGCGCAAACAAAACCCTTGGTGTACTGTAAAATGCAAAGCTATGTTATGCGAGCGTGCTCGGACATGCGAGTGGACACGATGCTCGGTTTTGAATGGCTAGTACAAGGCTTGCAATGCAGCCTTATCAAGAATTTCTGCATTAGTGTTTCTTTCCGTGTCTTCCTCACCCTCTTTCCAATTTTTTCTCCCACTGTACTTTTGCACTCACTGATCACGGATATTCCATTCCACACTGGACAAATCGGCGCACGTGTTCTGCGAGAGAAGCGGAAGATGAAAGAGAGCACGAAAATAGCGCTTGCCAGTTCGTGAAGATGATAGCTTTTCGTTCGTGTATATGAACTGACGTCTGGAATAAACAGCCCCAGCGTGAAGGGGTTTCATGATGGCCACCATGTGGAAGGACATTAGAATAAGAGCCGGCTTAACTTAATGTCTTCCGCTGTTTATAGTTGTCTTATGCAACGTTCATCGTCAGTTGGCTCTCTCTGATGGCGTGATAGGGGAGCACTGCTTGTGTACTACTGATGAGTAGCTAAAACGAATTAATAATGTTGTAACAAAATATTCAACGTATCCAAACCTCTGCTGGAAGTTGGCTATATATATATATATATATATATATATATATATATATTATGACTTTCAAGACACAAAGCGCAAGTTCTAACACAGTAGATAGATAGATAAATAGATAGATAGATAGATAGATAGATAGATAGATAGATAGATAGATAGATAGATAGATAGATAGATAGATAGATAGATAGATAGATAGATAGATAGATAGATAGATAGATAGATAGATAGATAGATAGATAGATAGATAGATAGATACGCACAAAGTTCCTTTGGGTCGTTAGAGGAGTACTGACACGAACTTCGAAAATTTTCAGATTTCTGCTGTAAATAAAAGCACTGGTACTGAGGACCAAGGAAAGAGTATTCTGGTGCCTCGAAACGCATTGAATATATATTTAATATAGCTTTTTCTAAACCCACTTTCAGTATCGATTTCGGAGGAGCAGCTTCACAGCAACGTATCAAGTCAGGCTGACGTATGTCTCAGTGACGGGGTGACTGAGACATTCGCAGAAAATCGTGACGTATCAATGCAGCTCTATCATCTGCTGCAACTAGAGAGGCTTGCGTGTGAGCTCTGATGCTGGATTTGCATCGCGGTGCTGCGCTGAAGCAGCGGAGAGCGTGGCACAGCTTCTGGCTCCAGATATCGCTTCTTTAGCAGCGCGATGCCGAACTCAAGAAGGTACCTATTGTTCCCGATCCGGTAGCAGTGTGGGCCGGAATGCAGCGAGCAAATCTGGCTTCGCTTGCCTGGCGTCCAGTCGCAGCTGTGATTGCGGCGCACAAAATATACCCCCCCCCCCTCTCCTGTCTCACCACTGGGTCGTTTGGGAAACTGTGCATACTAACGTCGCCCTCGGTCTTGGAATTACAGCCTTTGACGGCACAACGAGTGGGTGGCATCGCGAAACAGGGATACGGTCATTAGAAAAACAATGAAATCGCTCTCGCATCCTTTTACACACAACAGAGGTGTTTCAGGCTCGATTACTGTTGATGTGACCACGAATTGTCGCACCGAAAAGGACAGCGCGCAGCACAACTACGAATGACGCCGGTCAGCGGCGCACCGCAAGACAAACAGTCGAGAAGGTGCGCCGGTTGCCGGTTGCATCCATTTTATTTTTTTTTTTGTTACCCAAACGCGCGCGCACTTACATGACATCACAATTTTCTGTGCACCTGACTTGAAACGTCAAGCGCTCTGTCTGACGATGGAGCTGCCTTGCAGGAACCAGAGGATGAAAACAATAAATATATAATAAAATGTTTTAAACGTGTTTCTGGTTCCGGTGTGGGGAAAACATTAACGCGGCGTTCCAAGAAAACAAAAAATGTCCGTTTTGCTGCACTTCAAAATCTTGTCAGTCTTCCTTTAAGAAATGCTTCGCATTTAATACTGCCTAGAGGGACGAAGCCATTATGCTCACGTCGTGTCACATCACTAAACAACTTATTCAAAAGGATGACCTACCAACGGGCTGGTGTGTTATAATTGGGAATAACCGCACCTGTTTTTTTAATCGTTTCATCTGTAGTTCATCTTCTGCAGCAACCTAATCTTTTAACAACAGCACGTTTTTATTAAGCTGTATTTTAATGAAGCCCACTTCCTGAAAAAATCAGCAGCAATGTATAAACATTTATTTCACCAACTCTCCTCAGGCTTTCTTCGATTCTCATCATCGTTTGCGATCATGGCGTTTGTTAATAACAAATTTAAAATCAGTTCATGGGTGCCCCTTTCTGTGATAGATAGATAGATAGATAGATAGATAGATAGATAGATAGATAGATAGATAGATAGATAGATAGATAGATAGATAGATAGATAGATAGATAGATAGATAGATAGATAGATAGATAGATAGATAGATAGATAGATAGATAGATAGATAGATAGATAGATAGATAGATAGATAGATAGATAGATAGATAGATAGATAGATAGATAGATAGATAGATAGATAAGTGTGTGCGTGTGTGTGTTCCTCGTGGCACAACGCCCTTCATTACTCACATTGTAGGAAAATACGTCTGAACCAGCGCTAATTTGAAAACTTGCTTTATTGCTAGCATTTACAAATTTCCTCTGAGTGTTGAACAGTCCTGGCGTAAGTAAATTTATGCCCGTAATACCTTGCTACAGCTTTTTGTCGACATTTTCTGCTACATTCAAAAACTTCTGTGTAAATTTCAGAATGTTTTGCACAATCTGAGTGCAGTCAAGTGTTGACCAAGAGTTTTATCAATGACCTAAATTCAGGCCAGATTCCCCGAAAGTTTGCACACGCTGGTACCTGCTTCCAATAAGCGTAGCAGAAGTTGCGCCACTTCTTTTTCTCGCCGTCCTCCTCACCATCATGGTTGTATTTCCATTTCATATGCATGTGTGCTTCTGTCCCAATTTAGGGTGAAATTAGGTAAACATGCTGCAATTTTTTGTCACCTGTTCGACCAGTGGTAAGTTTCAAGCAGGCTTTAAGTCTACGTTGATATAATTAGGAACCGTCACGGTAGCAATTTCAGGAATGTCATTCGTGATGTGAAATCCGGACCCGTATTCCTGGAAACGCCCGTAAGATATCTGTGGTACAATATTCCTGGCATGTACGATGAAGTACATTGCAAGACCTCAGCGATCAGTTTTATGTCAAGCTTTATACACGCAGTTGGATAGTTGGAGTTGTTTCGTTATCTGCAAAACATTGTTACTAGATTGAACAACGTGTTCAAGGCGATCATATGTGTTCGATGTACCAAAGTAGCATCACGACGAGGTTGGCACTGTAAACAACTCATTATACGACAAAGAAACCTAACTTCTTGGTCTTCACCTTGCAGCAATCACGAAACTGCGGTTACTACAAAAAACGCATAAAATCGTCAGCTGTCACCGCTAAAGCCCTTAGAAAAGGGGGCGGGGTGTAAAACTTATAGGAGAGCAATGTTGCATAAGGTCTAAAAACTCTTGGCTGCGCGAAAGCGCCATGACATTATCTTTCATAAGCAACCTTTTGGTGTGTCACTTGACACCAATGATTACCGATGACAAGCTTGACAATCTAAAGAACTGCGACTAGGCAAATGAGCTCTTTAAAAAGTAGAATGCATGCGGTTGTGTTAATCACCAATTTATTTGGGTTCAGAAAATTGTTTGGCCACTCAGTGTCACCAATGACGTAATCATTCAATAAATGTCACAGGCTTGCCATCAGAAGTAGGTGTGACCGGTTCAGTGAATAATGCTGGTTGGGCAAGCTATGAAATGCTATTCTTCGACAACAGACGGAGGTGGCCTTTTGATTTGCATGAAAGAAAAATATATGTTTGCAGAAACACAAGAATAACACAAAAAGGGAATTTTAAAGTACACAAAAGATAGACTAACAAGCACCAGCCAGGCGGAAAATATATACAGTTCTCATTAAAAAGGGGAACCTCTAAAAATCTGAATGGTCTACCGAGTTCACCCGTTAAAGTTCTTGCACGGTTAGATAAAATATTGACGCAGTTCTCGTTACAAAAGTGGAACCCTCTACGAATGCAAACAGACTTTGAGTACAGCCGTTGAAGTTCTGGTATTAGAGTCCGGACGCGCAAAGAGACATATACGACTCACGGGAAGTTCACACCCATCAACAGTCTAGTAAGGAAGCCGCCATGGTGGGAGTGCACAAGCTCGGGCTTGTAGCCCGACGCCTCGCTCCCACTCCCGATAGACGACATCATCTGCGGCACTATCCTCAGCACGAACACCAGAACCAGGTCTTGCAGAGACTCGCCAATAGCCTCGATGGTTGAATGGTCAGCAGGAACCCGTGAACGTCGTCGCCGGCGGGGTAGATGCCTTGACGCCCCGGTACCCGTGCCTGATGAGCTCGCACGCCGCACACTAGCCACGTTGTCTTGTCTTATCTTGTCGCCTAGGAGATCTTGGCTCATACCCACAAGGGGGATTGGCCACACTGTACCTTATAATGAATATTTTTTACAACGCTTGCTAAAAAAAGACAGAAAAATTAAATAAGAACAATAATAATGTTCCTTTAAAAAACGTGAAAAGTGCAGAAGAATTCGATAAACCAGAATATAGAAAACAAATTAACAAGAATGAGGAAGGGGGACAAAGAATTAGATATATCTGGCAGTACCACTAGCAGCGCATCCTTCCGGTTGCCTGAAAGAATTTATGTAGCGCTGACAGAATAGCACTGCGGCCCACACCCAACTGACTGGCTCCAAACGATAATAGGGTGGATGTATTGACCGGCAATCCGAGCCTACCAATCAATCTTTCAAAAATTATTCGGCGCAGTGAGGCGAAGTGGACGCCTATGAGAAGAAAGTGATCTATTTTTTTCCGGTTCATTGCAAACAGCACAAAGGTTAGTTAATGAAAATCCTGATTTGTTGAGATAAAAATTTAACCGAGTAACTCTACAGCGAAAGCTTGTGAGGATAACCTCACATTGACGGGAAAAGCATTTTGCGGTGTTCCATGTGAATTGCAAGTGCCGAAATTCTTCAGATTCTAGGAGCGACGTTTCGTTGATCTTTAAGATTAACAGGCGTTTGAATCGTTCGGCAGTAATAAAAGGAAGCTGTGGAGCTACTAGAACCACCCGGAAATTTAAAGATGCTGAAGTGAACGAATCAGCAAATTCATTTAGTACAATTCCAGCATGCCCTGGGACCTAAATAAACCGAACTTCTCATAGGCTATGCGGTACGAGAGACCAAAATATCCTGAGCAAAGGAGACTGCTTTGCGGACGTTAGATGTGTACATACAGGCGAAGCATCCGAAATAATAATACGTTTTGATCGCTGATAATTTAGTTTTCGAAGAGCCAATGTGTTAGCCAGGAATTCTGCGAGATAAATTGGTGTGAAGTCAGGCAATCGGAGCGCAAAAGACCAATAATTAAGCTGATGAGAAAAAATACCTACTCCAGCCTTCTGAAGATTTTGCGTTGCATCCGTCGAAATTACTACGTAATTGGGAAAATGACTGAGATGGTCATGAAGGAAGCCCTCCATAACATGCTTTGGAAGTAACTTGGCATTTTTCGGAAAAATATCATCGAAAATTAAGTCAACTGGCATCGAGCATTGTGTTGGGGGATTCAAATTCTGGAGGGAAACGTGAAGATTTGATAACAGAGACTCGACGAAAATGACTTGGGGTCTTTGATAACGAAACCACGGGCGCTGAAAGAAAGAAACTGGATGTTTGATGAAAACTCTCTGTGAACAGAAGAGTGGTGCATTTTAAAGTTTTAAAAATGTTCGCACAGTAAGCTGTCGAAATCTAGCATAAATTGGAACGCATCATCTAGCACCAAGCAGCATCAAGTGGCCACGTTCTTCTAACCAGCCACACGACTCCTCCTTCTTTATTTTCTTCGATATCCTCGCTCTAGATTTTGTCTTCAGTGATGATAATGACGATGCCTCTACTATAGTTCTTGCCCACTGAGGGTGATTGGCCAAGAATTGAGGATATGAAATTCAAAGCCTTTCGAATGATACCTAATCCTAACAGGAGGAGGATAAAGCACATGTAAATACAGAAAGAGTGCAATGTTTTTTTTTGCCATTTCAACCAGACAGAATTATAAATATCTTTAATTCAAATTGCAGTAATTTCGAACACGTTTAGAATTCATGTTTAGAATTTGCTTAATAATATTATAATAACAAATATGCAAATTGGAATTTAGAGGTGCAAAACTGCATTAAAGGCATTGCTGTGGCTGTAGCCCAGAACCGAAGCACCAAAGGAGAGTATATTCTCAATGGTGAAGGGCAGCCCAAGGTTAGTAAATGGAATTGCAAGGAGACGTTTTCTTAATAGACTGTAACGGTGACATGACAAAAAATAATGGTCTATTGATTCCAGATCTGTACAAAAGCTGCATAGGGGAGATATTCCCAGACCAGTCCTGTGTGAATATAGATTCAAACGGGGCACACGACATCGCAGACTTGTCAGCATGACTTCCAGTTGTCTAGTATGACACCAGCCGGACTTCCATCGATATTTCAAATGTCTAAATTCAGTGCATGGTGTTACTGATTCTATGGCCTCAGCCCTGAGTGCAAATTTTCGATATCTTGTAGCCGTTATACTGGGCAGCACCGGAAGCACAGAAAGTACTGGGCCATTTATTGCCATTCGAACTAATGAGTCCGCCATTTCATTTAACTCTAACCCACAATGTCCAGGTACCCATAATTATTTTAAGAGCTTAAGCTGTGAAGGAATTAGCGTAAGGAATGTTCTTAAGGCATCTGATTGAGATAAAGCTGCCAGTGACGCACATACGGACAGGGAGTCTGTAATTATTCTTGCAATGTGAGCGTCCAAAGTTAGTTTTTGTAGCGCTAGAACAATTGCCAAAGTTCAGCTTCAAAAATAGGTGTAAAATCTAGTAGTCTTACTGAAAACGACCAGTCAAGTGAAGTAGAGTAAATACCTACTCCTGCCTTCTCATCTATTACTGAAGAATCAGTGGCTATTACATTATTTGTTTCTACGTGTGCAAGGTAATCTTGAAAGTGGCTATTTAGGACCCGGTGTAATCGAAATTTAGGCTTACTGGGAAACATGTTATCATATTTTATTATGAGAGTTTGATTTGGGTCGTTTTCTGCTGGTATATTTCGAATTTTCACGTTTATTCTGTCAAGTTGCTTCTGGACAAAATGAATTTGTGGTGTATGAAAACGTGGCCAATGAGCAAGAAAGAAAGAGTCTAG
This sequence comes from Rhipicephalus annulatus, assembly GCA_013436015.1. Classification (NCBI taxonomy): domain Eukaryota; kingdom Metazoa; phylum Arthropoda; class Arachnida; order Ixodida; family Ixodidae; genus Rhipicephalus; species Rhipicephalus annulatus. Next base: position 521,055 of record WOVY01002200.1, on the reverse strand, counting down.
GTTAATAATGAATACATATTCTGATTGTCTTACCGAATAGCTATAAAATTTTAGATAAGCCTGAATCGTCAGGATACGGAATCGACAAGGCAAGGTTGGTAAGCACGCCTCCTGGTACAAAACATTGTTCGCAACAAACATAGGGAGCCCTAGGCATAGCCGTAGGGCCTCATGCTCCAAAACAATCAAAGGTACAATCAAAGGTACAAAGGTTATTCTCAGGTGGCCCAGCTTATAAGCTGGGCCACCTGAGAATAACACACATCCAAATTCTAGAATGGGACGCATATACATTTTGTAAATAATAAGCAGAGTGTCCCTGCGTAAAGCATAGCGTCTGCTGGTTAATCTGCGAATCATGCCTAAGGCACGTTGTGCCTAACATGCCCTACTCTCTATGTGAGGAGTCCAGTTTAATTTATCATGATAAATCATTCCAAAAAATTTAAGCTACTCAACTTGCGGAATAGGCTCTTCTTTAAAACAAATATTCTTCGGTTTTCTGCAGTTCTTCTTTTTCATTCGCCAGTGTTCGTTGCGCTGGCGCAGGTAACATATTGCCAACAGTGCGTCTTCGTAACCTTGACGCGCCAACTTTAAAGTCACTTCACTCGCGCACTTCAGTATAACAGTAGAGTTGTGTGTTGTACTGACTCACATAAGAAGCACAGGGCGTCATGCCAGCGAACCTAGTACGTGAAACAGTTCATGGACTGCATGCAGTTCTACTTATGAGGAAGAGTGCTATAGCAGGCACAAGCATCAGAGATCATTGCAACCAATCTTATTAAAACGCTTTTTCTATTTCAGTGAAAAACCCCGTACCCCGCTATGCTGTACATTGATCTCGCTTATAGAGTATGTCGCTCGCTTCAAGACATCTAAACGATACGAGCAAAGATGGGGGCTGAAAAGGATGAGAAATCGTTAAAGTTCGAAAATACTGGAACGAACGTTTCTCCAATGAGACTTATTTTCGTCAAGGAAGTCACTGCCTTCTTTTGCACTGTGTATGTTCATGCTTTCCTCCCTCCATCCAACTCCCGACCACAAAAATGGAGAAGGAGAAGAGGCCAACTGAGAAAAAAAAGGGGGCATGGTAGGGAATAAAGCACATGAAGGAGCTATTAAAGATAGGTCAGCGTGAAAATGGGGAGGAGCAAAACAAAACTAAGAGAAAGAAAGCAAGGTCAGTGCTCGAGGCGTGCTATACTAGCTTCTTGTTTTTTTCATTATTCGCAGACACAACTGTAAGTAAGCAAAGCGACAACCTTTTGTTCATAAAAGCTTTTGTCTTACGTAAGCCAATGCTTTTGCACGTTTTTGCTCCGGTGGCAGGCTGGTGCGCATCGACGTGCCCAAACGATAGCACTGCAGCAAGTATATCGTACGGAGCTCTATGGCTCGGTTGCGTTCGTGCAGGCAACTGCATGGATAGCATGCTGGTTGCGCTGCATGTCATCTCTGCTGATTCTGTGTGCCAAGTTCTAACGCTGATGCTGAGTGCATATTCTCGAGGAGAATTCTGCGAAAACAGAAATACACAAAATACGAAGCTTGACTGTTCATCTTCAACCAAATTTGTTTCCATCACCAGTGTTTCACCTGGGTCTTAATGCTTAACGTTCATATTGAGTGTTCAGCTTGAATGTGCCACAGTTATTCAGAAAATTATCCATATTTGTGATTAATTACAGGCAAGTACAATGCACTTATAAGAATATGGCTTTTTATATTTACAACCTACCGGTAGCATGACATTTATGCACGATAACAAAGTTTTGCACTTGATTCGCCGTTTGTCCTGATTCATTGTGCTATTATTTATTGCCCTCTAATAAAATGCGTTATAATATTGCGCCTTTTTTCTTTCGCTACAGGCTTGACGCTGAGATCAAGTGACATGGCTACTTTTGGCTAAACTATATATTCACTTGAGTTTTACTTTCTTTTGAAATTCTGCCGGATGGCAACACTGGTGGGACGGGTTCTTTTGTGTCGCAATATAGCTGCGGGCAAATGAAAAAACTGCCAGCCTTATCGCGTTTAACATTCCAAGTAGTTGTTATTGCATTCATTACTTTGTCCTTCTGACGAAACTGACTTTTTGCGATAGTGATGTACTTAAACCAGGCATCAAAATTCTCGCTTTAAAAACATTTCACACTCGCCAGTTTAGAGTCCCCCCTTCAAAAAAAGAAAACAAAACAAAAACCAATCCACGTGTCAAACTACCACCTCTAGCACCTGTCCCTGTTAAACGACTTATCATGCCTTCTAGCCTCCATATGCCCCGTAACTTCTTTCTCGTCTGAATTTCTTGACACTTTGTTGCCAGAAAAGAGGAATGCGTGACCCAGCTTTGAAAATTGGTGACGGGCATGCAAAGCTGTCCTGGGTGTGAGAATGCAGGTAGTCTTATAATTGTGTCTCTATATAACTCGACTTCACAGGCGCTTCGCTGATGCACTTTTGTACACATTAAAAGATCCTAAAATAATTGTTCTCTCCTCATATGTTCATCTATTACCTCTAGCTCTCTCTCGAAGCGTAGAAACGAACCAGTGAGAGCTTTTAGATTTCTAAGTTATTGCCTTCTGTTCTTTTTTTTCATTAATTTGACTCTTTGTTGCTATAGTGCCCCTTTCATTAGCTTTCGTGCCTTTTAGTCCTAACTTTGAAAACATAATTTGCAGTAAACATTAGAGCAGCTAACCAAATGGAACATAGAAAATGGCAGTATTTGGCCGCTTCGAGACAAGTTGGGATACGTGTAAATTGCGATGGAACCCAGTAACGCATTATTGTTGACCGGTCCACTTTCCGCTCAGTTTCATGCTTTTTCCGAATACACTCAAAACCCGCCACGGTAGTCTATAGTTACAATGCTCGACTGCTAACTTGAAGGTGACAAGATTGAATCCCGGCCGTGGCGACTGCGTCTTCGACGGTGGCAAAATAATGGAGGTCCATGTCTTTATACTTGATTGCACATAATGTAACCCTAAAGACAATTATTAAGTCGATGTATAATGTTAAAATAGCAGTCGAGAAACCTCGTAGTGCTACATTCGGTTCAAGTAAATGCTCCTTTTGAAATGAAATGACGTTTTAGGAGTCTGCACGGTGTTGGAACATTTCAAATCATACGCCTCAACTGACATATCAGTTGCCTTGGCCAACGGTCCCGCTATTACTGCGCGGACACTGAGACCAATCGCAGCAGAGCACTGCGCAGAAGTGCACGTGGGAAGCCTTTCCCAAGATGTCATTAGTCTCGTATTCATGCGCACGAAAGTGCAACGAACACCCATACATATTTTTTGGCTGCTACACACTGGCTTAGAGGCACTGCATTGAGACACTTCGAGCGTAATGATTCGCTTTGCGGCACCGAACAAAATCACGTGGCCTTCTTTGCTGCATCTCAACCTTAGTACTCCTTGCGGGCATCCAGCAGCATCACATGCGCGTGCCATTTTGTAAAAGTTTCAGATACAGCGACCTTCTTAATCGTGCGAATCACCCACAGCAGAACACGATACCGGAACTACACCATTGAGATGCGACCACGTGAGCGCAGTGCAGTTGGTGCGAAAACAGACTTTTGAACCACTCGCGCCGTTACCCTCTGTTACAACAAGGTTTTTTTTCTTTTTTCATGCGTCATAGGGATACATACAAGCAGCAGTTTATTGTGTGTTGTAATGCACGGAATTCTTTTTTTTTGTAGCAACTGGTTTGAATACCGGTGTATAATTGTATTCGAGACTTTTGATGTCGTTCGGATCATTCCAGAATTTTCCTGTTATGGTGCTTATGGCGTCATACATTTACCTTAATTTATCGAGTAATAGAGCACTGCTCTTGGCAATATTGATGATTTAGACGTGCTAAAAATTTGATCTTTCATTCTTATTTAATTTTTTATTTCTTTTTGTGTCCCTTCAAAGTGCCCCAGATGGTCCTAATTACCGGAGGCCTCCACAGCAGTGTACCTTATAACATTATCATGGTTTGCAGACGTAAAGCGCAGGCAACTATTACCGAAGACAATGAATAGGGTAAACGTACGGAAACGTGGGACACCATCTATGCCTATCACCCAACTAGTTCATACTTTAAAATTGCCTGTGTATTTAGTTTGACGTGCGTGTAATAATTACCCCTAAAACTTTGCTTTCCTTATTGGCAGTATCCACGTGGGACTGAGTTGGGTGCGCGACGCAGTCACGTTTCGCTGAACAATTATTGGTTATTTTCCATTCTACTTCATTTTATGATGAATTCGTAGAGAACGATGCCTTTGGGTGGCACCGACTGTTCCTTGTCGCCTAGCATAGTAAACAAATATACAAATCACAAAAACATTCATCGTTCACACTATGAGATGAGATGTATAAGAAAGTACAAGTAATCGGCTTCTTTACCATATTTAGCATCACATAAGCACAGGAATCTTTAAAGAACACATAAACGAGAACACAATAACCTTCAATTTAGAAACGTGTACAAGAAACTGCACTTTTTGTCACAGCTTGTCTTAATGTAAAACGATGCAGATATTATCTTAATATAAAACAGGAGAAAGCAATAGGCGTTACCAAGTCTCCTTGCACTTCACATGCTGACGCGCTGTCGTAACTAAGCCTGCAGGTCTGCTATTCAGAACGACAAGACAAAGAATAATTTCAACGATCTCAAGAGGAAACTTCCTTTCTGCAAGACCACGCAAACACGCTTAAAAGTGTACCGCAAGAAAATGTGCTACGTGACCTTGAGTTCGCAACTGAATGCCCCCCCCCAAAAAAAGAAAACAAGAGAACTGCTTCACGTGGCATGACAATAAACGCTGCCGTGCAACTCGCCTCGACACGCATGCGCTTAATAGTGGGAGAGAAAGTTTATGAACCTGCGGACGCACGAAAACCCAGCCAAGGCCGTGGAAACTGCTTGCAAACGCGGCCTGAGCGACGGGCAGGGACATTTACGGCGGTAAGAGCCCCGGGAGAGCCGAAACTGCCACCGCGACTTCCCTAGTTGATATATATATATATATATATATATATATATATAAACTCTTAATTTTTTTCCCCTCCCAGCCACTTTCAGAAAGCGTGCGGCGGCAGCTTCCTCCCTTCGGCGCGGACCTTCTGCAGCGACCGCTCTCACGCCAGCAAAACAGGAAAACAAACAAAATGCGGCGAAGGTTGCAGAGCATCTTGTTCATGCCGTGGCAGGAAACAAATTTCGCGAGTGGCCACCAGCGGCGGAGTGTTTTACTTTACCCTACTATACGTCTGGTTTCTTTTCATTCCGTAACCGCGGTTGCGAAAATATACCTGCGCGAGTGCACTTCTCATAAAGACGCGATCCATAAAATGGAGGTTACTAGTATATGATTGAGCGAAGATGAGAAATACTCCACTCCCTCCCTACTTTGTACACTCTCCATCTAAGTGTTTGCGCACACACTTCGTTGAAGAGTCAGAGGCACGAGTGATGCAATGAAATCAATTTCATTACAATCCTTTCCACGCTTCGTCTCAATTGTGGTTATGAATCGAGTTAATCATATATTGAACACAGTAAAATGCTTCTGCATTTCCGATGGCAGCGGAAATATTGTAGGCCCATGTGCTCAGATTTGGGTGCACGTTAAAGAACCCCCGGTGGTCTAAATTTCCGGAGCCCTCCACTACGGCGTCTCTGATAATCATATGGTGGTTTTGGGACGTTAAACCCCACAAATCAATCAATCAGTAAAATGCTCGTTCGTGTGTTCACTGTGTGAAAACTTTCAATCAATAAGCGACGCCTTGCAGGCTACCAAGACTAAATAAACACGCACATTTTATATCAAGAATAGCTATAAAAGGAAACTGCTTTTTGAGATTAAAGTGATACGTGTCTTGCAGCGACCAGCGAAAATATTGCTTTCTTGCAGCCAGTGACAAGCCTGATCAGCATACCCGTGCTGTCATCTTTCACCTGAGTTGTAACGTAATTTCAAACATTTTGGCGCTGTTTTACGTCATCTGCACACTAGAAACGCTGTAAAGCGTCTTAAGTTGCGCGATATTCTTCGAAAACTTCTTAATCTCAAAAGTAAACTTGCATCATATTTGCCCCGTGAAGCCACCTCAGAATGGAGCCAGGTGCGCGATCATTCTATTCCCGTGCATTTTAAATGTTGTTGCACAGCTTGCTGTACTTCTAGTGTTTGCGCTTTACGTGATAATGTGGATGGGGACATGACTGGCCCTCACACGATTCAACAAACATCCTAGTCGTCATTACTTACGTCATTATGAACCGTGTGTGGCGCAGTCTAGTGCCTAATATCACGGAGAACTATACCTGCATTTACGGTGAGTGTTCTACACTCGCCTTCATGGCAGTTGGTTCTCCATATTATTATGCACTATACTGCGTAATCACCGCAGGAGGCCCTGATTGACTCTACCACCCCTAAGTTCACCTATATATTTTATAAAGTGAGCTGGGGAATGACCGTCGCCGTAGCATTGTAGTTCAGCATCGAACAATTTATTCGTAAGTCGCAGAATTGATTCCTGCCAGTGGCGAGTTATCTTTTCGTCCACTACTTTTTCACCACATTTAGATTACAATTACTTCTAATAACATCCCATATACGTTCCTTGACATCACAGTCTGTTAGTTCTCATTACAATGTGGCTAATGGGGAAAAGGAGTAGGGCTATTTAAATTTACACTTCTTTCCTGCAGTCAGTGCACATTTGCGTAAATATTCAAGAGTGTTGGCGTGGACACAATCACCTGCGATACATGAGTGCGAACGTAATGATGTCAAAGTGTGCTTATTATTTGTATTCTTCACCAGTACTGGCGACATATGGCGATTCAAGCGGCGCCTGTTCACGCCAGCGTTCCACTTTCGAGTGTTGGAGAACTACATATGCCACTTCAACGAAAACGGCAACGTGCTCATCAAGAAACTTGAAAAGCACATCAACGAGAAGCCGGACGAAGCTCTGGCAACCTTCCCGCTCATGCAGCACCTGACGCTCGACATCATCGGCCGTGAGCACATACCGTTTACCTTTTTTTTCTCTTGTTTAAGTGCATAAAAATCATTAGCAACTTATACCTAGTGCGTTTCAAGAGCAAATGTCTCAGGTTTATGAAAACAAGCTATTCGGTAAAAACTACAAAGTAATTAAACTAAAGCGAAATACTAATTAACTTTACGATCATGGACTATATTTTAAGAGTGATTGTCCAAATTGTATTGAGTTCCCAGCGAGGTGTACTATAAGAGCGGAATATGGAGTTTGAAGTTTCATTTTTCACATTTAAGATCGATACTCTGGCACCTGGTCGTCAATGAGACGTCACATAATTAGAAGCGTTTATTTGTATTTCGTCTGCATTGGCTCAATATATAACTACCTGAAATTTCCCATGTCTCTGCAACATGCTGCAATTTATTTTCAACAATAAAGAGGTAAGTGCACCTTAGTACATGGTGTCCCAATCAGTGACATTACGATGAGTTGGCGCGGAACTACTAGGTGGCATAGCCACTTTATTCTTTCTGCAAGTTTTCTCTCTTGCGAAAGGTCTTCTCGCGGCAAGAGTAGTATTGTGGAAGGGTGATTTAGGAAATATGAAAAAACATTGTTCTTCTCTCTAGTGTTTCTTTAGTGAAGAGATATAGTAAATCTTAATCATATGGGAGTGTATGCAGTTTTCTGCATAGTTCATTTATGTCAGCATAGAACTTCTTTTCTCACTGTAAGGGCAAAGTAGGTAAACTTCATTGATTGCCCCAATAGTTATTTGGGTTCTCAACTATCCGCATCAAATGAAACCCGAATAGCGACAATCCTTCGGGATTGCATAGTGTGTGCCATCCACTTATCACCATAGACAGACACGCATATATGCGCAGAGCTGCCAGATAGTATGCGCGCACTTGTCAAAAGTGATAACTGTACGACGCGCACTATACTATCGCAAAAGCTTGCCGGTGTTCGGGTTTGATTTGAAGCCGATGGTGCCTGTTGTAGTACGTACACTGTCGTCTTTTATGAAATGATTGATTTGTGGGGTTTAACGTCCCAAAACCACCATATGATTATGAGAGACGCCGTAGTGGATGGCTCCGGAAATTTTGACCACCTGGGGTTCTTTAACGTGCGCCCAAATCTGAGCACACGGGCCTACAACATTTCCGCCTCCATCGGAAATGCAGCCGCCGCAGCCGGGAATCGAACCCGCGACCTGCGGGTCAGCAGCTGAGTACCTTAGCCACTAGACCACCGCGGCGGGGCGTCTTTTATGAAAGGGAACACGCGAACGTGTGGCCTGCGCTCTGCGGTGGCGGCCTACAGCACCATCAACCGATAGCAAAAGAAAACACGTTCTCTTTCGGTGTCATCTCTTGCCAAAAGAACTAACGAGGCATGGCTGGTAGACAAGCGCCGCTAGATTACACTTCCTCTCCACTCGCTCGAAGGGTGATGCCTGCAGTGCGTAGTCTAGTGCCAACATATCAAACGCTGTGCGCGACCACGGCGCAAGCTGCAGTAATCAGCCAATATCACTTGACGCGTGAGCGGTAAGGGAACGTAATCTAGCATCGTTTGTCTACCCTCCATGGCTCGTTAACTTCCTTGGCAACCGATGACGCCTAAAGCGAACGTGATTTCTTCACTTTTGCGTTTTTTTTTTTTGCGTACTCTCTTTCTCTGATTTTGTAAGGCTAAGCACCAACTAATTGTACCCTCATTCCTGATGAAGGCCAGACTCTGGCTGAAACGTCGAAAGAAATAAACTACGTTGTGACTTCTCATGGAGGACTTACTTGAATATATATATATATATGCCCCGCCGCGGTGGTCTAGTGGCTAAGGTACTCGGCTGCTGACCCGCAGGGCACGGGTTCGAATCCCGGCTGCGGCGGCTGCATTTCCGATGGAGGCGGAAATGTTGTAGGCCCGTGTGCTCAGATTTGGGTGCACGTTAAAGAACCACAGGTGGTCTAAATTTCCGGAGCCCTCCACTACGGCGTCTCTCATAATCATATAGTGGTTTTGGGACGTTAAACCCCACATATCAATCAATCAATTATATATATATATATATATATATATATATATATATATATATATATATTGTATGGCAACTTTGCGCCGCAAGACACGCCTTTTACTCGTAGAGACCTCTGCCCTACAACACAGGTCGTCTGATGATGATGATGAGTTTGTACACTTGATAAGATTGATAAGATAAGGTGACTCGTATGACTAATACACTAATTTTTCCCTGCCACGCGTCAGCGGCCAGCCTGGCACGTCTAAGACAGGAACAGAACGTCGGACAAATCAGTTCAGACTGTGATACATGAACAATCTCTGAACCACGACAGCAGCGATGCGAAGAAAGGTCGGTTGTAGTGATGACGTTTTTTCATTGATTACGTAGGGCCCAATCAAGCCTGACAAAAACTTGTCGCAAAATCCTGGAGTAAGAATGGGTGCCCAAACCAACACTTTATCCCCAGGACTGAAGAAAAGGTCGCAATGAGAGCTGTCGTAGCGTTCCTTCCAATCTTGCTGATTGGCTTCTGTATTAAGGCGAGCTTGTTACCGACATTCCTCAAGTCATGCAATGAACTGCTCTGATATAATTGCCGACGTTTCCGTTGCAACAAGAAAAAAATATGTCGATGGTGAATGTCGGGAATGGCCCCACATGTGGTGGAAAGGAGAGTAGCCAGCAGTTTTTCGAACAGCAGTGTTGGGGGGGGAACATCACAAACGGCAAAATTCCATCCCAGTAGCCGTGGTTTGGTGCGATATACGTCGATAGCATGTCCGTTACTGTCCGATTAAATCTTTCTATTGGCCCATTAGTTTAGCGGTTGTAAGCTGACATCGTCCTACGTACATTGCCACAGGTTGTGAGCAGGTTTTAGACTGTAGTGTACAGGAACGTCTTCCTGCGATCACTCAGGAAGACGCGAGGAGCACCGTGTTGCAATACAGTGATGTTGAGAAGAAATTCTGAGACCTCTGAAGCAGACTTGTGCGTTGCGGAGCAGTTACAGGAGCCATGTCTGGTAATTGACAGCTGTCACAATCTAACGATGACCTGTAGGCATGACGGAGAAAGGTCGGAACAGGTCTATTCCAACAATGACGAAAGGTGTCTCAGGACACGGGAGTGGTTGCAGAAAGCCAGCAGGACGCAAAGTTGGTCGCTTCCGCCGCTGACGCAGAGGGCAAGATGCGACGTACTTGGCCACAAAGGGCAGAATAAACGTTTCTTGGTGCGGCTTTATGTTTTATGGAGCCCCAAGTGGCCTGCACATGACTCGTCGTAAAAGTCTTTGAGGACTTGGTGACATAGCGAACACGGAAGTACTAGAACTCAGCAGTGACTATCAGTAGTGCAAACGTAAGAATGGAGCACATTGTTATCGAGCTTATATTGATTGAATTGTTGGCGCAATCTAGCATCACAAGATGATGATCTGCCACTTAGGAGCTGGGAAATGCAGTCACAACATAAATCATCACGCTGGTGTCTAGCGAATTTGGTGTAGCGATTGGAAGCCAGCGTGTATGTAACCGCAAAGTGGTATAATGTGAGGGGTGACTCAGTGTCCTGCCCACGTGACGAACAATTAGCAGACGTACTCGACCATGACAGTAGTAGAGGGCGGCGAGAGAGAGATTTTGCATATTGGTGTTTCTTGTCATCAATGTAGATGACGTTAAATTGTACTCTTGTCGGCAGAGAACTCTACGACCGAGGTGATCAGAAATGTTTTTCAGCGACGCTAGCCAGCATAAGGCGTGATGCTCTGTGATAACTGTGGAGTGGCGTCCAAAAATATACGGTCGACATTTTTAGAGGGCCCAAACTACAGCGAGGCCCTCCTGTTCAGTTATCGAGTAGTTCTGTTGAGCAGTTGGGAGAGCATGACTAGCACACGCAATAACTTTGTCTCGTGAAGAGGCATCCCGCTGTAAAATAACTGCACAAATGACATGGACGATCGCGTCAGTGTCCAGAAATGTAGGTGCGTTTTCGTCGAAGTGACACAGAACGAGGTCGGATGTTTAAGCATGCTTGAGGGCTTGAAATATAAGCTCGCAGTCATCGTTCCAAATGAAGGCAGATCCTGATGTCAGCAGCTTGTGCAGTGGCGACGCGATGGCGGCAAAATGACTGATGAAGCAGCGGAAGTAGGACACAAGGCCCAAAAAACTTCCTAGGCGTTTATGATTTTCTGGCCGATGAAAGCATATCACAGCCGTAATCTTGTAAGGATGCCGACAAACGTAATTTTTGCTTACAAGGTGGCTGAACACTTTGAGGTTTTGTGGCAAAATGGCATTTCTTTTTGTTCAGTTGAAATTGAGCGTTGGAAATGCATATCGAAACATCGTCTAAACAGTCAGGATGCTAACGAAAATTGAACGAGAAAATGACCTTGACATCTAGATAAGAGGGACATTTTTTTTAACCCAAGGCCATGTAGAAATGTGTCTATGATGCGTTCAAACGTGCAGGAGCACTACACAACCCCAAAGGCATGACGTTGAATTCATACAGCCTGTCTGGTGTTGCAAAGCAAGTTTTTTCGATGTCCGCTTCATGCATAGGCATTTGCCGATAGCCAGACTTTAGGTTGAGGCTGGAGAAACATTCAGCGCCTTGCATAGAGTTAAGTGCGTCGCCGATTCGCGGCGTCGCGTTCACGTCTTTGGGCGTGATCTTATTAAGTGCTCAATAATCGAAGCAGACTCGCAACAAACCATCCTTCTTTCGGACCAGCACTACAGGTTATGACCTAGAGCTGGACGAAGAACGTATAACATATCATTTGACCCTAAAAGCAACGTTGTGTTCGATGATTTTTCGCTCCTCGGAAGACACTCGATATGGGCGGCGGCGTACCGTTGCTTTGCGTTCTGTTTCAATGCAATGCACGGCGACTAAATTGCGACCCAGAAGCTGTGGTCAGTGTGAGTGTTGCAATGTAGTACGAACGTGGCGTGCAAGTTTGTTTACGTGTGATCAATATTGTGTACTCAGACTGCAATTTAATTGTATTTATGCTTCGGGATGGTAGGCTGCGCTAATTATTTTCTTTCTCAAGGGAGGTAAAAATGTACTCCCATGCTTACCTGAAAAAGTTCCCCGATGGATGAAAATAAATACTTCCCTAAATGAATTAAAAAACCCCGTTCTGTTGGAGAGTAAATAATTTACTCCCTCCGGGTGGTGTTCATCACATCTCCATCGGGACTTGCGCTAAAGGACTAGCCGTTCACTCCCATCTGGGCCTATTTTTTATTTAGAATGTTGTGTAAGCAGTATTATTACAGAAACAGGGTCGCGAATTTCTACAAACTGTGAACGATCTCTTTATTTGTCAACAACATTTCGCTTAAAGCGTATTACATATGTTAAATATTATTTTCCTACCCCTTTTCATAAAGTTTCAATGAGCAACTCATTTTGTGTGTCGACACTGCGAATACTGTTCGTTTCGCAGGAGTGTCCATGGGAACGGTACTTGGCATGCAGACCGACTCGGGCAACCCTTTCGGAAAAAACCTCAACAGGTAATTGGCTTTCTTATTGCAGAGGTGTGGCAAAGTTGTGAAGTTCGAACGGCTAGCGCAGCTTTTGAAAAGACCTTATAGCAAAAAATGTTATATTAATAGAGAGAAATAAGGAATTGCCATGAAAGGAACGCCTAATAACGAAGTGCCTAGTTGAACAAATGAGAGCTAGTTCATGCCTGTGCTATTTTAAGAAGCAGTGGAGCTTCAAGCAAACGTCATCACATGGCAAACGCAGAATTTTCTTTCTTCATTTTTTCATTTATGTTTTCTTTTTTAGTGCTTTCTTACATGTTCTTTTTTATTCTTTATCTCAACTTTATTTTCTTGTCTCTTTTTGTGTTGCCCTCTATGATATGCACGGCTATTTTATGCAAGAAGCTGCTCGGCATCTATTAGCTTTGGTGGCTGGTCACGACAAACAGTGGAACCAAACGTTTAGGCAGCTCGTCTGTTACAATTACATTCGTTCGAAAAGGACGCGTGCCCTTTGCCCGCCATATTAGCGAATGTTTTTGTTGAGCGTAAAATTCACTTGGCATGTGGTCGTAGGAAATCGCGCTTTACTAAAATTATGAAATTACTAAAATAATTGTACTATAGCGCAAATAACAATTATATAACAGTAGACAATTACTAATAAAAATGTTTTGCACTATTTCCAGATTATCCTTTATGGTAGTCTTGCGGGGCTTCAGGCCATGGATGTGGATACAGCAAATATACGACTTCACGTACGAAGGAAAGGTATTCAGAGAGACTCTCCTTGACATGGAGAAATTTAGCATGTCGGTAAGTGCGCTGAATATGTTCGTGATGTTATAATATTTCTTGTTAATATTTTGTGAAACATCAGGTTGTTACACACGCATTACGCTGCTCGGCCTATTAGGACGAGTAAATTGAAAGGATGGGTCTTATTTCCACAACAAATTTGTGTTAGCTTGACAAAATATTTGATTATACTACATTATGACAGACGTGCAGCGCAGAAGATATGAAGGGCTGAGAAAAAGACCAAACGAGTGTTGACAGACAACTGAGCTACTGAACGTGTGTGCACCAAAATTTACTTCAAGGTCACATGATGCGTGTGGGGCAAACGAAAGAGCCCACTAGTTATTGAAATATTGTTTTTTTAAACGATGTGGTAGAGCTTTGTTTGACACAAGCAGAAAAATCTACGTGTACAAGATGTGCCTTGACTATCTCTCAGCTTGATTGATTTCTAATATTGGGCATTACTACTGTTCCTGAAGCAGAGGCCCGAATTGGCATCTTCGGCAATATCCAGCCTTGTTAGAGCTACAGTTGATTTATTCCCACAAACGTGATGATGTCGGTGGCAAACGCTAAAGCAACATGCAGCCTCCCCGAAGTAAACTTCGCCACATGATACTGTTATTAAAGGGGTAGGTCAATGGTCTCCATGGATGACTGCACAAACATGCGCGTGCGCTCAATCTGAGCAGTAATTTTTCGGCTGTAAGTGAGCGCTTCTCTCTGTTTTTTTATCTTTTGTATAAGGGTTAAGAAGGCGTTTATTATAATATGTGAACTTACTTGCTCACTCTGCTTTGGCTGTGAATTCACTGCATTTTATCAGAGTTTAATCGCAATTTGGATAAATACCTCTGCCTTAAGCACAGTAACTTTAAAGTTGAAACAGATAGGTAATGACGCCATTCCGGGATAAATCAAAATACTTCGTTGACTGTCACAGTAGAAATTCTTTTGTCATACGCGCACTGCGAAGTACGATGTGTTATGTTTGGCAGTTTCCTAGAATTTTCTATGCATTACTCAGAGATAATTGAAACTCGGGTGCCCCAAACGCACCCTAGTTTCTGTCAAGTGGTTGTAATTCGCTCAAAATGATGTAATTCTTTGGAATTCAATAACTTTGTTTCATATATGGTGTCTAAATGACTCTAGAAGCTAAATGAACAAGAGATGTAGCCTTAAGTTCAAATTAAATTTTTCAATGGAAGCGTAATTGTCAAGTTTGCCGAACTTACAGAGTGCAGCATTTGCCATTTGTATACTGTCATTTTGTGTAGCGCTAATGTGTTGTCTTGCTTTGTTGCTGGACAGGTGATGCAACAGCGCAAAGAAAAACTACAGGAAATGGAACTGAGTAACGAAGGTGATGATGAGGGCGCTGATGATGAAAATGATGACGATGAAGATGGAAACAGCAAACCCATTGGGAAGGAGTCCATTGTACTCGACTACCTGCTCAAAAAGCACCTAGAAGAGAGCAGTTACACCATCGACGAGGTCAAGAAGGATATCGACACCATTATATTTGGAGTACGTTGAAATGCTATTATATATATATATATATATATATATATATATATATTGAAACAGCTAATGGTTTTATTTTTCTTAAGTTGAGCGTCGACCTTCATGTGTGTTTTCTTTTCCTGGTGGAAGCTTTATGATTTCTCGCGTCCTTTTGTACCTTTCGATGCGAATGAAGATGCCTCGTACGCCCGCTTAAGAACATTCTGGTGAGCAATACGTGAAGTGTTCTGCATAACTGAGAACAGCGGGAGTCAGTGGTGGCACGCACACAATAGCTGTGATCCACGCTCTGTGCAAAGATAGCAGCGATTCTGATGAACCACCTTATCGTATGTATCTAGATACCGAAAACTTGCAATGAAACTTTGCGCGAGTCTGCCCATGCCATTACCATGGAGTGAGGAATTCCGTAGAGTGCTGTGTTTGATAACAAAGGGTTGAAGCTATTTCAATGTTCCGTTGCAATGTTGCAATGAAAATGAAAGAAGTGCAGGCATTTCAATAAAAAGGTTTCGCTAACCATGCGCCTCATGCTGGTTCACATGAATACAAAGATAAATGGAAAGATGGGCTATGGGCTACGTGCCGATGAGTGCTTTCGGCGGTGGTCCGTGTGCGCGGCACCCCAGGCTGAAAGCACTTCGCATCGATGTTTATCACTATATGTGTGGACATCGCACTCAAGAAACAAGGGCACAATCAAGTTAATCGATGGCAAAGCTCTACTGCACTGTCATTCTTGGTACTCGGCATCAATATTAATAAACCCGGAAGCGCCGATGACTTGTATGATGAGTTCAGCTGGTAAATGAGGCCAACAATCCTTGGGAGTTGTATTCGTAAGGGTCACATTTAGTTGCACCGATCTCGGCGCAGTTGGCTTGCGAAAGCTGAAGTTTCTGCATTCTGCAAGTTTCTCATTGTGGCATAAAGTGTAGACGAGGTAAACAAAATTATAAAAGTTGCCAGAGATGCGTTTAAGTTGTGGTATTGCCGACCAGCGTTGTTTTCTGGCGTATACTAGTACACATCGCGGCATCGCAAGTCATATCGGATGCCGGATCCTAACGTTCGTAGATTATTTCTCTGCCATTACTGCTGAAAGGTCGTCCCAACTGTGTTCGTAAGTGCTAGCTACAACTTCCAAGCTTGGGCGTAAGTGCGTATGTGGCTTCAGCAATGGAGCCGATATGACAGAATGGCAGCTGATAACTAGAATTTAGTATTGAAAATGGCGTTCCATGTCTTGTCTATAGTTATATAATAAAAGGTCCACCAGCCTACAGAGTACCTAACGATCACCAGATACTTACACATGCTAGATGTATATTTGCTCTTCTCAACCCGCAATAGAATGGGGCTAGACATCACGAGTATAAATACCGGTTGCTGTAGAACTGGTTGTCCGTATAGCAAGAGCAGTGTTGCCGAAGATGCCGATTCGGTCCTCTGCTTCAGGAACAGCGGTAACGCTCAATTACACACACACACACACACACACACACACACACACACACACACACACACACTTGCGTGTGTGTGTGTGTTCAGTGTTGCTGTTTGCTTTGTTGCGTACGATTATATATTGTGTGCGCCTTTGTCCGTCCTGTACATTTGACGTAAGCTTGAAATAATCTATGCAGTTCAATTTCTTTAGAAAATGCTCAACATATTTGTTTCAGACGTCAGTGCTAGAGGAAAAGAAATGATTCTACTCTTGGAGGGAGTTGATGCACTAGGGCGACCAGATGGCAAAACTCTGCGTGAGAGTAGCGCAACTCCCGCAGAGCGTGCGTGAACTCTATTCCAGAAGCGTAACTGTGCTCGGCGAAGGGGCTTGTTTACTCTCGTTCAGCCAGAGTACCGGAACTCTGTCAGGAGAGTGTGCCTACTCTGTGCAGCAGAGAATTCTTAGCTCACCTCAATAGAGAGAGGAATATGGAACAATGAAGCCTAATGGCCAGCACTGTCTTAGAGCTGTGTCTATATATAAATGAACTTTAAAAACCACCAGATAGCCCTCCACTGAGTTGTCACTCATAATCATATCGTGCTTTGTGAAACAAAACCCCAACAAATGTTGTTTAGAAAATGTATTATTATTAATATATTATTATATTATTTTATTATTATTATTATATTATATTATTATTATTATTATTATTATTATTAGTATTATTATTATTAGTATTATTATTATTATTATTATTATTATTATTATTATTATTATTAGTATTATTATTATTATTATTATTTGAGCTAGGGCTTGGTGTTAAAAGTACCGTGTAACGTAGACACATTATACCAGAATGCTTGTGGTCTGCATACCGAGATAACGAGTTTTTCGTCTTCTTTTCCTGTAAGTGCTGCTATTTGTAAAGCCTGCCTGGGCCTCTAAACGTTTTCCTGTGACATTATTTTCCACGAGCTTCACAGATTTCCGCACCCACCTAGATTTCAGTGCAACCAAATTTCAGTGCAACCAGCCGACGAAGGTTTCAGTGTCAGTGCTACTGACAGTTCATTTATATTCGTTAGACAGAAAGACTTGGAATCTTTCGAAGAAATCATCTGATATAAATCAACCTCGAGTGCCGGTAAAAACTTTTGATTGAACGTTTCTATTTACCACCGAGCATATCTTCTGCCTTGTTTGATGATGTTATGTCTCCTATTGAACATGTATTATAGTCTCGTAGTGGGCACAACAATATTGTTCTTGGTGACTTCTATGTTCCTGGATTTGACTAGAGTGCGCTTAACTCTTCAAATTATAATTACTTCAGTGGAAAAAAGGTCCAGTCTCCTTTTGGATTTTCTGGCGTTTAATTTATTGCTGCAACATAACCTAGTAGCTAATAACAGAGAAAACATCTGAGACCTCTGTCTATAAAACGATCAACCCGTTCAAGTTTCATGCTCCGACATTCCTCTTGTTCAAATTGTACCCACCACCTAATCTAAGATTTTCTGTATGTGTCGAAACAACTAGCTACGGTAGTCACTTTAACCAATCTCCGATATTTGTTTTAAAGAAACTACATGTGCTTTTATCACTACTTCTCACCGTGTATGGGTCACAGGTTACTCACAAACCAGATATTAATGACCAAGCTGAGCAGTATACGGAATTTGCATTAAACAGCATACGTAAGTTTAGTCAGCAGTCGACACCTAAACATCGTAAACATCTTGACTTGTTTTCCCCTGAAACTATACGTGCACTGAAGCATAAAAACCGCGCACAAAAAGTATAAATGTTTTCCATTCAGCAGGTGAAAGGAAGAGTTCAGCTTTTTACGAACTTTCTCTAAAATGCTTTATAAATGATACCCCAGATGATATACTGTATTTTTAGGGGAAAAAAGCTTCTGGCAGGCCAGCTGAGGTTTTAGAGTATGCATGCAAACGGTCTAGCGAAATTTGGGAGTCCTTCAGGCTACTGACTCGGATGGTGTCAAAGCGCATGGCATCACTGATTGTTTTACCATACATTTTACGCCCAGTATTGACAACAATATGTAATAACTGTCTGAACAAATCTACCTTTCCCAGCACGTTGCAAACTGCGCGTCTTTTCCACTATTTAAGCTTTGCTGTTTAACTTATGTTTCTCTTTATCGCCTAATTTCTCTGCTCTGCGCCGCATCGAAGGTCTTTGAGCTCTCTTTTCACAACATGTTTTATGTTATCGTGATTACATTGATTACAATGATTAAATTGATTACTAAGCAACACTATTTTCAACACCACAAATATTGCAAGTTGCAGACGCAAGTATTCCCACTTATTTCTGAGAGAGGACAGGTATTCCTCAGAGAGGGCAGGTTGACGTAGTCTACTGTCACCTGAGCAAAGCTTTCGACGTAGCCAGCCACTCACTGTTTTTCTTTAACTTTCAAAGTTTTATGTTGACTCGTCTGTTGTGAATCTCCTGCACAGCTATCTGCTATAGATCATGTTATGTTGCCGTGAATGGCCAAACGTCTTTTTTGTATAAAGTGTCAAGTGAAGTCCCGCAAGCGTTGTATACGCCAACTTTTCTTTTAAATTTACATTATTGATGTTCCTTTTTCAATTTGTCAGCGTTCATTCCCTTGCATACTAATGACAACAAGATCTTCAACGAAATCTATAAAGTTAACGACTGTCGCTTGCTGCAGTCATATCATGTTGTTTCTCTGAATGGTGTGACAACAACAACTTTTCGCTCAATACATCAAAGACAGAATTCTTGAGTATATTTCGCAAAACATACATCGTGCGATTTTCATAATCTGTCAATACCTTGTTGTTATGCAAGGTTTGTGAATTCAATGATATTGGTGTTTGTTTTATAGCGTGCTACATTTTTTCTGCTCACACTAAATATGCTGCCATACAAGGCACTCGTTCTCTCAACTGTGTTTGCAGAATACCGCGAGAATTCGGTGCTGCAGCCTTCCACTAATTCAACGTCGCAATATGTCGTTCTCAGCTTGAGTATACAACTTTGATCTGGAATACCATTGCTAGATATGGCTGGGATGTCGTTCAGCAAGTCCGAAAAAATTCATAAGCATTTAAAACCATAGTTTTGCTAGAAATGTCTGGATTCGATGTAACACTGTTATGTTTTTATCATCACCATCACTTCACTGCTCAATAAATCGCGCTGACCTGTTATATCTTTAGAAACCAGTTAACAGTATGATATACTGTCGTTTACTTCTCCGCTGTTTAAATTTTTGGATTGCGCGGAAGTTAACCAGAGAGAATCTACCATTTCATGTACCTACCAACTTCTTTCAACACATCGCTCATAGAAAACGTACCCCCGTATTCTAGAACGTCCCTTCACTCAACGCTTCACCTTCACTTGAGAAAGCCGAGAGAAGCACCCTCTCTAGTCACGGCAAATCGCTGCATATCAGCGATAATGTGGTGCAATTTTCGAGCAGCGCAGCGTCATTTTCAGCCGAGCAGCGGCGTAGTGCTCAGCTCTATCAAGTGAAGGGCGAAAGCCGAGTCGAGGAGCGTTTGTGAATACGGGGAATAGTCTCTATAATGTTAACTTTCATGATCTTGATGTTTTTTACAGTTCACTGTCATAGTCATTAACTCAGCTTTCCACTTACTTAACATTCTTTTTCACAATGCACAGATTCTTTCCTTTTCCGTCTTTCAAAAAGCCTTCCACATAGTTGTGTATTTATTCCTGCCCTTTATTTTGCAATTGATTCCATGATTTTTGTCTTGTCTTTTTATTCTTCCTATTCTTAGCTTATTTCATTTGCTATGTGCGTTCTCGCTTGTTTTATTTGATTTCTTTTCTGAAGACTGTCTCTAATGTATTTTTATAGTTATATTTTTACTTTTGCGTGTGCCTCCACAAAGAGCTTATGGTTGTTTTGGGGTAGGTTAGAATGATTGATTCATTTTATTTATTTATTTATTTATTTATTTATTTATTTATTCATACTGCAATCCCTACTACAGAGATTTTAGCAGGGTGGTTACAGATATAATTTTCATAATGTTGGCACTCAAGAATGCATAAACCAAACAAACAAACAAAAAAATAGAACGGCATGATGTGAACAATCAGGTCAAATTTGCTGCAAACAACTTTAAGGACGGCTCCATCACTTGGTTATTAGTTAGTCCATTCCACTGAGTTACTGTACGAGGGAAAAAGGAATATTTGAAGCAGTTATTTCGGGACCGGAAAGGGGTTATTGCAAGTTGATGCCTTTGGTGGGTGGCGTACCCAGAAGAAAAGGAAATGATATTGGAAACATCAAGCTTGTAATGCCCTTTAATTATTTGGTAAAAAAATTGTAGTCGTAATAAACGATTTCTTTCGGTAACTGAAGGCTCATTGGCACGATGTAGGTGTTCAGTTATAGAGGTGCGTTCAAAGCTATTAAAGATAAAGTGGACTGCCTTTTTCTGCACGTTTTCCAATTTAGTTATGTTAGTTTTAGTGAAGGGGTCCCAAATAATCACTCCATATTCTAACACTGGGCGAATGATATTCCTGTACGCTAGAGTACGCACCGTGGAAATAGAATGTTTTAGAGCTCTTCCAAGGAAGAATAGTTTTCGGTTAGCGTTTGTAATTACGGAGTCAATATGTTTAGTCCAGCTAAGGTCATTGGTAATCCAAAGGCCAAGATACTTAATGTTAGTTACCTCAGAAAGGGTGAAACTTGCGGTGAAATAATTAAATAGTCGGGGTTTTTTCTTGTGGGTTATTCGTATAAATACTGTTTTATCGAAGTTAATTGACATCTGCCATATATCACACCACATCACAATGTTATAAAAGGCACTATTCAGAATGATTTGATCGGTTACATTGGATATTTCAGAATATATGACACAATCATCTGCATACAACTTGATTTTTACAGGAATTTCATTCACAATATCATTGATAAAAATCAAAAACAAAAGGGGTCCAAGAACCGTACCCTGTGGGACGCCAGAGTCAACGGTTGCCTCTTCTGAACAGAAGTCATTAAAAACAACAAATTGTTAACGGTTTATAAGGTAGTCTGCTATTCATTTTATTAGGCGTGTATTTTTAAGTGTTTTCTCTAATTTAAAAAGTAATTTCTTGTGTGAGACTTAGTCAAACGATTTTGAAAAGTCCATAAAGATAGCATCGGTTTGTGTCCCATTGTTAATTGAAGTTGCGAAATCGTGAATTGTTTCGACAAGTTGAGTACAGGTTGAATAGCCTTTTCTGAATCCGTGCTGGTGTTTTGTTAAGATATTATGCTTACTAAGAAACTCAGAGATATGCGTATGTATTATGTGTTCTATAAGCTTAGAGGTAGTTGACGTTATTGAAATAGGACGATAATTCGAGATAAGTTGCTTTTTACCCGACTTATAAAGAGGCTTGACTCTGGCGGCCCTCCAATCATCTGGTACTCGACCTTCGTGTAGCGATTTTGAAAATAAAACATACAGATGTTTGGCAATCCGCTCGGCATAACGCTTTAAAAATGCGTTTGGAATGCTATCTGGTCCGGGTGTCTTTTTAACATTGAGTTTAAGTAGCATATTTCGAATGCCGTGCTCACTGATAACAACGTCAGTGGATCATCTGCATCAAATGAGGGAAGAACATTATTGTCAATGGTGAAAACCGATTTGAATGGCTGATTAAAGGCATTCGAAATATCCTTGCTATCATGCACATCAACTCCATCAACTACAAAAACATTACATTCAGTAGATGTAGGCTTAATGCTCCGCCAAATTCTCCCAGGACACGTTTTAATGAAGTTTGGTATTGATTCAGTATTAATAGTAATAATATAATATTTCTAGGAGTAGTATTATTGTTGAACAAACCTTCGTCCCCGCTAGTGTTGAGGCCTTCCACATGGTAAACTATTGTAAGCAAATAGAATTTTAAAAAGCTATTCTACATGATAGGTAATTTAGTTTGCGGTCGGTGAGTGCAGTCGTATACCTCAAAATCTAATAACTGTACACTTGCTGTGCCTATTTAGGAATTTACATGCAATTTTAAGCTCCGGTTTTGTTTTGTAGCTCGCAAAACTCAAAATTTTCACAGCTTGTAGTGTGCATTTTTTCTTCAAAAAAGCGTTTTTTACTCGTTGTAGATTTCAACAGCGTTCATTGTGTCGTATGTGACAACTAAGACACCGTTCACAGGCTACCAGCTCCGATTTGAAGCCGTTGTTGAAACAGACACTCTAAATACAGTACTACCGTAAGTTCTCAAAAGAAAGTTGTTACAGTAAGACGACTTCCAGACTGCCACTCCATCACTCTAAACGGAGAGGCAGACGGAAGTAAGTAGAGTGATCACAGGTCCGAAAAGCCCGTCGATGCAAGTAGAACTCACTTGGTGACCGCGTTTTGTGCGCATACATCTCAGGCTGACATCCAAAGCTTTTAGTTCGTGAGTGCTATGGTTTAATGGCCAGTTACTTTCACTATTATGTGTAAATATTCGCTAAGGTTTGCGCGTATCGACAGTCTAATAGCATGAAACACTTAATATTTGAACCTTGCTGTAGACTCCCTATTTACTTACTTTTTTCGGGTCTTTCTAATCTCTCCTGACTCCCTAACTCTGAACTGTGCAGTTGACTAGATCTTCTTCTACTTTGTCAGAAATTTCTCTCTGCTGTTACCTCTCTTAAAATATGTTTATGAGGACCGGAAGGTACTGTGCATTTGTTAATTCATGGCCATAACCTAACAGTGCATGTATTTCTGATGTCGTGATTACGCGTGTAAACCACACAGATGTTTAGTAGCAAACAACTTTTTAATAGAGAATATTATCATCACATACATCGGGGGACGCGCATCAGGCAATAGTTCTATTGTAAATGCTCTTTTGTACGCCAGCGCAATGATCTCTTTAGAAAACGGCTGGGAACCTCAGTCTAGAAACGAGAAAGGTGAGCTGTGAATCTGTTTTAGAGTGTATTGCTGGAGAAATGTGAGGCCGCAAGTTTACTACTTCGATAATAAAGTACTACATCATTGTGTTAGCTAGCTTCAGTAATCTTGGATCACATTCACATCACTTTTTTGTAAGTGTTTTTTATAATTTCCCCGCTTTCGTCACTAATACACTTCAGCATTGGCAGACATTTACATACACGAACAGGTGCAGTGCTTGACGTTTCGGTGACACGTATTCATTATTTTTAGAGTTATACAGTCACCGTTTCCTCTACCCTGTATCCCCATCACGCATGTACGCTATTAGGTATATATTGCCACGAAATTATGGTGGCCTTTCATTACTTTTTTTTTAACGTAGGGAAACGACACGACTACATCTGCAATGAGCTGGGCTTTTTACCTTCTTGGACTTCACCCGGACAAGCAGGCCAAGGTGCACGCAGAGTTGGACGAAGTCTTCGGTACTGACCGTGACCGGGACGTGACGAAGGCTGACGTCAACCAGCTCAAATATCTTGAGTGCTGCATCAAGGTGCGTGCGCCGTTTCAGAAACATGCGTCATGAATTTCCACCAAAACACTGCATCTCGTTCAGACCGACACAGATTCAGGACTCCCTTCTCGAGTTTTAACATTAATATGCAAGATTATTGTTAAGCAGAGGGAGAAATTCACTTTGCGATGTGCTCTGGTGTTGCTCCCTAAAATTGCACTTGAAGTTAATGCAGACCGTAGGAACGCCTGCATCTAGATCGTCACTGATCTGACTATTTCTTTGAGATCACACCCGTTCTTGGCGTTCTTTAATCATAGCTATACATCGTACCGCACAAGTGCGCATAACACCATCGCAGATGACATCGCTATCATCTTAAGAGCGTGCCGCTGAAATTGACGTTGAGTGCTTCGATTTTTTTATGTGATCATTCTAGTGAATGTCCTGGTGATCTCGATCTTTGTACAGTTAACGGGTTATTGTTGTTGTGCGTATTGCCATTATTAGCAGACGGACAAAAGTAAGCTGCTGAGCAGTATCGCAATACTAGCTTAATGATGCTTTCGAGTATCTTAACTCTATATCGAGATACATTCAAAAAATGTATTTTAGCTCAGTACTGAAATACTTTTATAATGTATTGGTTGTGTTGTGATACTGTGCAGGTCACGAGTATGCCGTTGCTTTTTTGTTGGAAATGATTCAACGTGTTAGTATAAAGGAAACAAAGACAATTTGCGCTAAGCCAAGAGAATTCACACGATCTTCCCAAAAGAAACCCTGAAGGGATGTGAAGCAGCAGTGTTTAGCACGGGTGGCGTCACAGGTTGAACGGCGCTGATGCGGGTGCTGTGGTTAGCGCCAAAAGATTTGTTTGAAACGATGGATGGCGTAGGTCTTGTCGTTTCTTCAGAGTGGACATGGACGCTAGGCCAGAGCTGGTCCACGTTTCACTTCGACTACCACGGCCTTGTGATCGCTGAAGTGCATGCACGCTGAGAGGTTTCTGCAGAAATTGCTCGTTGAAGTTGGCAAAGACCAGGCCGATGCACATTCTCCTTATTGTGGTGGGTAGTTTTCGTACAGCTGCCGCGCACTTCAGCGAGAGCACGTCACGCCTGTAATCGTCCAGACGTTCTCCTCCTGCTCAGCTGACGTCAACGTTGAAGTATACAGCGACTATAAGAAGCGTGCGTCGACACGCCTCGCCGCTATCACTCAGCATCTACTCCAGACAGCGCAGGTTGGGAGTGAGGTACAGCGCAAGGATCACGACGTCGCTGATGCGCACGACAACGCATTTGTAGAAAGAACGTCTTCGAAAGGTTCCGCATTGTTCTTCCAGTACCGGCGAGTCAGTTTTGTAGCGAGCGGCCGTCGTGGTACCGGAGCGAGTGACGACAGCGACAAGTGTAGTGACCGAACAGATGAGGCGGCATGCGCTCGCTGTGGTGAGCACGCGGCAGGCGAGGAAGAGAGTAACGCCAGCGCGCACTCTGAGGGGACCATGACGTCAACACGCAGCTCCGGCATCACCTACTTGGCACCGCTCTAACACATGTGGCGATAGCAGCGCGTAGCAGCGCCTTCGTATGGTCGCACGGAGGAACAGCATTACACAGGTTTCAAAGAGCTCCTTCGCATCAAAAAGGCGTGACACAGATTGTCAACATAAGCACACAATCATCCATGTAGTAAAACCCTCTACGCCGGGAGATGCAGAACCTCAGAGGCCGTTTTCTCTGCCTTGCCGATAAAGTCGCTAATTTTTAAGGCTGGCACAGTAGCCCAAATTTTGTCCGAGGGCCGGACCATTGGCGAGTTTGCAAGTCTTGTCTAGAAGATGAACCAACGTTCTATATGAGACAGTATACTTGAGAAACTGTTGTTGCTTAAATGCAGGTAAAGGAAGGAACAAGTTTCGCCGCAAAGCATAGTTTCCCTGTAAAAAAATAATGTATGCCTCCTTTTTTGATTTGATTGATTGATTGATTGATATGTGGGGTTTAACGTCCCAAAATCACTATATGATTATGAGAGACGCCGTAGTGGAGGGCTCCGGAAATTTAGACCACCTGAGGTTCTTTAACGTACACCCAAATCTGAGCACACGGGCCTACAACATTTCCGCCTCCATCGAAAATGCAGCCGCCGCAGCCGGGATTCGAACCCGCGCCCTGCGGGTCAGCAGCCGAGTACCTTAGCCACTAGACCACCGCGGCGGGGCATGCCTCCTTTTTTTTTTGCCACTCACATTCGTTAGCGAGTCGAGTGATAGGCTTTACTTGCAAGCTTCAATAAACTGCAACATCACTCACAATATCATACTGCACTTTCTAAAATGTATTCGCAGAGTATCGTCATTCCTGAAAAAAAAAATCCTGTAACCTTATCCCTTAATACTTTTTATATGAGAAGCATTTTTGGGGGAACATGAGTGACTTTACTCGTATCTATCTATCTATCTATCTATCTATCTATCTATCTATCTATCTATCTATCTATCTATCTATCTATCTATCTATCTATCTATCTATCTATGACTTTCAGCTCTCCTGTCCGTTTCAATAACGAGATCTATACGAATACTAGTATGGCATAACATCACTGTATCACGAGCATAAGTGACTATTTGTAACATGAAAAACGTGGTACCTATGTCATTAATGTCATGATTTACGTGCCATGGTATTGCTGCTCTAGCGCTGGTTTGGTTCTCATGACATTGTAAAACTGGTATGACATGACATGACTGCATGTCGAACATAAGTGACAGGCCCTAACGTAGAAATCATGAAGGGCATGTCATGTTAGTCATAACCCCACGCCCCGCTCATGTTGTGCTCGCGGTCGTTTCGGTAGCTTCAGATATATGAGTTGGTATTACGTGGCGTGAATGAATGACGAAGATACATTACTGGTGCAAAGATGATAATCACGACATACGTGTTATATAATACGAAATTCAGTATTACGTGACACGAATAGATTATGAAGGTAAATGTCACGTCCAAACTTGACAATCCTGACATGCGTGTAATATAAAACATGACTACATGCTACACTCATTGCGCCCTCGCGGCCGCTTTACTAGTTTCACATATACCAAGTTTGGTGTGGATGACGAAGGTATGACTGATGCAAACATGATAATCATGACAAGCGTGTCATGTAAGAACATGACTACATGCCACGCTTAAACGCTCACAGCCGTTATGCTAGCTTCACATATACGAAATTTGGTATTAGGTGACGCGAACGGACGACGAAGCTAAATGACAAGTCCAAACATTATAATCTTAACAATAATGTCTTGTAAAACATGATTACCTGCTGCGCTCATAGCGTACTCGTTGCTATTTTGCTAACTTCACATATAGGAAATTCGGTATTACGTGATGTGAATGGACTGCGAACACAAATGCTGGGCGCAAACACGATAATCATGACATGGAAGTCATGTTCGCCATAATTTACATACTTAACACTGGTGGTGCTGGTATCCCAAACGTTAGTGGGGCCGTCGTTACGCGACTATAAACAACATTGTATCTTACGTAGATAGGTGAGTGCGCATACCATTTCTCTTTATATTTACTATGTGCACGCTGTGCTGATTTTAAAGAAACATATCAACTGCCAACATTTTTACTTTGCATATCATCGATTCCCGCTGTACGTGGGATCTGCCAATTTTTTTCCTCTCTTTGCAAATCATTTTTTGAAAGATCCTGTTACATCAAAGAAAAATATTTATCAGTATCTGTATCTTAGACTTCTAGCGCATGCAGTTTGCTTTCTGTATTGCGGAATACTTTTTAAGCAGCTGTGCCCAGCCGTAGTGCCGGTAACCAGTTTTTCGAAATGCATTTGTTATGTTGACCAATATTTTTTTTCAATCATAGAAAAGCTTTCTCGCGTGAGGTCGCACATAATATTAATGTAGCAGCATTCCAGATGAGAGCCCAATAAAAATGTTTGTAACAACTCAAAATTCTGGAACAGTGAACACAAAAGTCTTCTGAAGAAATCTACCTCTACAATAGGAATGGCAGCCTTCAGGCATTTGCTTTAGGAGTTTGCCTGGGTAAAGTTATGTCATCTGGAAGCTCGCATGTTCATGTGCGTGTGTGTTAGCTAGTTGCTACCATGGTGTTAATTAGAAAATTTTTTACGTTCATGAAACTTCCCAACGCTACACAGGCGCACAGAAATATTCCTGTCAGCATTGTTTGTTGCGTACTTTTGATTCTAATTGAAATCAAAGCAAGAGTTGGGTGACCCGAGGTTAAAGTCCTCGTCTTACTAATATGGACAAAATTCAGTTGAATTCAAGACTTTATTTCCGAAAAATGTGTGACGGTGCTGGTAACAAACGTGGCAAGAAAAATGCAGTTTAGTGAGTTTCCGTCCTAACTAGTTTACACCTGTGTTGTTTCTTTAGAAGGTTTTCCTGAGCATTTTAGCGCATATTGTTTCTTAGATAACCATGTACGTGCTGTGTATCTACATAATGAGATAGACGATAATGCCAGAACGAATATGGATCATGGAAGAAATCAGTCACACTTTCGGGATTATTGTTTTCATTTTCCTCATGCAGCCGGCTTTAATAATATAGTTGGCAAAAGTGATGATTCGGACAGCACTTTCGGATTACGGAGACGTAGCCGTCGGGCACATTGTTGCCGAGAACTGCGCAAATAAACGATACCCGGAGGATGGGCGTGGCACTTAGTGTGAGGGTCGTGTTGTGTTATTTGCGCTATTCGTCACAATGTACTGCCTTTGCCAGACAGCATGAAAGTATCACTCTTTCCGGAGAAAGAAAGCCGTGAAAGGAGTGTCAGAACTTGAAGTGTGTTTTACATATACTGAAGCATCATTGTATGAAAAATTGAAACAGGAGGTTTTGGTTATGGCTTGGAAAGTGATATTTGCAGGACAACTGCTTCTGGTGAGCTACATATGTAGTTATCTCAGAGAGTCACAGGGAATTGTCGTTGCCCACAGGTCGTTACCCAGAGGTGCTAATTTCTGGCTATAAGTGCTACCCAGAGGGGTAATACTTATAGCCAGAAATAATCTCATTGTCAAAGAATGTGAACGTATATTCAATCAGGCATTAGGTTAGAGAGGTACATACGCGTTTAATCTGACCACTGCAGCGATGCTAGACGTATTTTTGGTCGTATATTACTGCCCATTGCTCTTGATATTTCGGTACGTTGCTTCGGTATACTTCCTACAGATCATAACTTTAAACCATTGCTTTATGCCTAAAGGAAACACAAGTAACAGTACTTTTCAATGCATAGTTCTTTATACGAGGCTAAAAACACAGTATTTTCATACCATGTATTTTTGACGTTCTTGCAGGAGACTCTTCGCCTGTTTCCTTCAATACCACTGATTGGGAGGCACTTAGAAGAAGATTTAGTTATCGGTACGTTTCAAAAATTTTTCCCTCTAAAAGCTCAAACAATTCAAGCTCAATGGTTGCATTTTTCCGCATACATTGAAGTAGTGGAGTAGGAGAAACAAAACAATGCCTGTTGCTGGAGCCATAAAAAATCCTCCTTTCTGTAGGGCCAAAGGAAGGATTGCGGAGTTGAATGCAATATAAGAGTTTTGCTGCTTGTTTTTTTTGGCGTGCGTTTACGCACTCATTACACATACAATCCCGCATTCAAAGAAGAAGTTTTCGACCACGCGCTTGCGTGTTCAAAACACTCACGATGACACGTGGAGCAGACAACAGAATAGATGTATGTGAACCACCATCATAAAAGTGTTTGCCGGACAAGCGTCGTCCACGTGTTTCACCTTGTGCGCTGAAGTACCAACCGAGTAAGGCGGTGAGTTTGCTTCCGTCCCGGGAAGGCATTGTATGGTAATATCGAGACACAGCCTGTCATTTCCAGACACGCGGGCATTATTTGTGGGCCAGAACTGTGACTGCCATGAACGCATAGACGTGAATGATCCCCTTTTTAGACAGAAATGATCTATATTAGTGGTGGGGTCAGCAAAGTGACGAGAACATGTAGCACGATTAGCACCATATATTGTCAGCATTTCTTCCTGCAATGTACAACTGATAAAAGGTTAACCTTCTAAAGCCTCTAGGTAAGCGTTGGACACTGTGGCTTTATGTTGACACTTAGCCTTCACTTCTTAAATACACCGCGCGGCAATTCACTCGCACAGTTATCAGAGGTCAAGGTGCCTTGAGCAGTTCAAACTTAAATACCAAAATGATAAAATGAATGGATCAGGAAAAAGGGGGGAAAACAGCCGAGATACGCAATTGTAATGCTACTGCAGACGTGTGTTATTAAGAACAAATACATGCTCGAAGGATAAAGTATTTTACTAGAAGAAAAATAGAATATTTTTGGTCGATGCTACATTTGAGTGAAAAATGCAAGAAAGTACGTCTGGTGTAGCGGCTTCTGTCTATATATGTGACTTATTTGGTTTACTCTATTGTTTATCTGTATTTTTTGGAATTATTTTGTAACATCATTGCAATTTATTCCAAAATGTTCCAAACCAAAACAGCGTCGATTGTTTTACATGCCGTACGTCTACTCAAGTGCCACACATTGCTACTTCTACGGCCCTTTAGCGCTCTGCTCGGCGTTTTTGTATGGCGTGACTCCGCGGGTTTGGCGTTCAGGCTCACATGTTATGTCCTGGCACAAATAAAGAGTGTATGGTAAATCACATGCGCTTAGGCATTAGACCCGAACCTGCATTCCTAAACCTATTCATTGTTCTAACAACAATTGCCATTGGCTGGTACATAGTCTTTACTGAAAATGTATTAGGACCAACCTTGTGCATATTTTTCCCTTGAAAACAGATCTCTCATATTACGATCTTGTAAATATATGAAGAGGAAAGGAGACGTGAGGCTCCACTCGGAGCAGCTTATTTGTGATTCCAATACCTCTTTTTCACTTGGCTATAACATTCCCAACAGTTTTATGCGCTATAAGTTTTTGTGGACTGTTATTTACTGAGAGCAAAGGTGAGCGACCAAAAAACCATGTTGTTTCTACAGATACTCTCCATAACGACAATGATTTGTGCGCCCTACATAACTGCTTGCTCTTTCTACTGCCACTTGCAGACGGCTACCGAATTCCGAAAGGTGCCAATGTGTACATCAACCTGTTCAGCTTACATCAGAACCCGAAGTATTTCAAGGACCCGCAATCGTTCATCCCCGAGAGGTTCCTGACAGAGGAGTTCACCGCACGCCACCCATATTCCTACCTTCCTTTCTCTGGAGGGCCCAAGAACTGCATAGGTTTGTGATACGGATATACAAATAGCGCGAGGCCAACCTGCGCTTCAGCGGTCAAGCAGAATCATTTTATTGCTTCACTAGAGGAGCCAGCAAGCTGCTTTACTTTTTTTTTGACGATCATTTGGCGCTATGTATGATACGCTAGTTCAAGCTATTCTCTTAGAAAGTTGAAGAAAGTGGTTACTTCCTGTTCTACTTAAGGAAAATCAACCAATTTGAATTACTTGTAGAATCGAAAGGAGCGAAGATTATCACCGATGACAAAAATGAATTGATGTAGGTTCTGTCTAGTTCGTATTTACATTCAAGTACAGTAAAGCAATCATCTAGCGTTTACAGCTAAATGCGCCTGTCTGGAAACATAGAACGAAGTTATGACCTCACGATGTACTGAATCGACGCTTATTAACACATTATGGTGTTTAAGGATTTAATTGATTGATTGATATATGGGGTTTAACATCCCAAAACCACTGTATAATTATGAGAGACGCCGTAGTGGAGGGCTCCGGAAATTTAGACCACCTGGGGTTCTTTAACGTGCATCCAAATCTGAGCACACGGGCCTTGTTTAAGGATTTAAAGTGTTACTTACCAGAATGGTTGAAGTTGGCTCTACTCTGCTGTACAAACCTGTTGGAATGCAGTTGGCTCTGAACAAGTGTGAAATTCAGTTAATGTAGAAAAAATATTGTATTGTGACAATGAAGTCGCTTTTTACATGGCACATGGATACTATAGCCAATGTTTTCGAACGCCCAGGAGACTTTTGCTACGTAATTCATGTCTGTGACGACCTTCTAAAGCAGGTTTTTTTTACAATAAGTGTTATAGTTTATTTTTGCCTGGGTGAAAGTTTTATATGAGAGTATACACAATTAAAAGAATGTTGCCGCTTGAAGAAGGTCCCCATTTTCTTTGAAGGTGTTGATTGCGTTGGACACAGAACACGGACAGATAAATAAATTACGTGCCGAGCAACCTTCTCACAGTAACAACAGCTGCAATAAATACTTGATAGAAGCATATACAGCATAAATAGTACCACAGCACTGCAGAAAAAAATCTCAAATATAAAAAAGTGTCCCCGAACAAAGAGGTCTGTAGTCAATAGGTGGCACATTCATTATCTCGATCAATTATTTCATACTGGCGTAATGTGGCAGTCAGTGCAAGAAAATAAGAAAGGACAGGCGTATGTAAGACTGATTTAAAATATTGGTAACAATAAATACTTTCGTAACAGTGCAGCGCTGTTTTAGAAAAGTGGTAATGGTTCTCACAGCATACATCTGTTAGGGTTTGGTTCCAAATTTCCTTTCAGTTGAATGGTTGTAGTCTTATACCCTGCTCTAAAGCTTTACTCATTTTCTGTATTTTAATCCTGAAAATGCGTTTTATTTTGAACTAAAAGTGCTCCTGAAACACTACAAAGTGTTCACAGAATGCTTGGTCCTAAAAGGAAACTCATACCGCAAGTACAAACGGGTCCACTGTTAAATGGAACACCGGGGGCGTGTCGTCTGCTCGGTGCCACCGCCGGCCGGCTGCGGAAACTGGTTTCGTGCAGGAGCAGTCAGCGCAGTGAGCGGTGCTTGTTTGTCGTCTGCTACAGTTTCGGGCTCGTTGCGAAGCGCTGCCGTGGTCGCGGAATCTTTAGATAGTTGCTTTACTCTAAGCTAGAATGAAGATGCCTGTAAGGATCTATATTCAGATAGCTATCCCCTGGCCCGTCAGGTGGGCTGCCATCTTTCGTTCTTCTTTTCGTAAGATCAAGAATTGCCCACTTCGAAAATCTTTCTCTTGATGCCAGTTCAAGGCGCTTGTAGATACTTTGTTCAGCTTATGCACTGCAGCAAACCAAATCTGCATTAGTGCACATGAAATACGCCTTCCACAAGGATGAGTGATTGATAGTATGCACGGTTTATCATCCCAAAACCACCTATCATTACGTAAAACGCCATAGGGGAGGCTTCCGAAAATTTCCACCACCTGTGGTTCTTTAACGTGTACCCAAATCTAAGCACATGAGCCTAGAGCATTGGCCTCCATTGGAAATGTAGCCGCCGCACCCAGGATTCGATCCTGTGACCTGCGGGTCATCAGCCGAGTACCTTCGCCGCTAGACCACCGCGGCAGAGCCTTGCTTCACACACACACAAAAACAAATACTCTTTATAAAGCCATGCTAGGAAAAGGACGACTGTAAACAAGGCATGCTTCTTTTACTGCCTAAAATATCAGTGAGGTAGTATGTTAGATCATCTAATTTTCTTGCAGCTTTTCCACAACTTTCCATCTGAGCTCATCATGCAACGTGCAGACAAATTTCAAAGCGCAATGCCTGACTTTGCGATGAGCGGAAGCAAGGCCGCAACTGTAGCACACGACAAACGAGCGCCGCCCACTGCACTCACTGCTACTGGGCTAAACTATTTTCCGCTAGTTTCCGCTGCCAGCCAGCAGTGGCGCAGAGCAGACGACACGCGCTCCAGTGTTCTTTCTAACAGTGAACCTCTCTGTACAACGCCTATTGTTTACTAGACGCCCCGCATTATCGCATGACGACAAACTTCAAAGCATCGGGAACTGTTTATAGAAATTTTAGCATCTATTGACGTCAGTGCAGTTGGAAGCCTCGTCTAAGAACTAGCCAATTGTTTCCCTCAACTTACCTCAACTTAAAGCTCTGCGAGAAAAAGCGAAACGTGTTCCACAGGCAACATCCTAACAAAATGCCGCTTATCGCAGCAGCTCACAAGAATATCATTCATAGAATATATATGATAAGTTTTGGCTAGTTCTAGCAGCTTATTTTTGAAGTTTGACTCACTAAAGCTGATCATTCATACTACTTCATCAGTTATCGTTGTCACTGGTGTCGATGATGATATCAGTAACAACGATGTCTACTAATGCCATCAGACATCAGCAGCTGTGAGATGTGAACTAACTCCATTGGTTAGTTCACAATCTAGGCATGCTGAACATCTTCATTTTTTCATTTACGTCACTACCACGATCTCCCGCAACTACTTCATGACTCGAAAGTGTTAATAACTTTTTACGTCTCTTATTCACAAAACATCCTGCACTGCTGTGCGAGCTAACAGTGAAAAGATACACCAAATGATGAATTATCAGAGTGTTACCTAATGCTACATGCATTGCTGATGTCCTTCTCTCTGCAGGTCAGCGATTTGCCCTTTTGGAATCTAAGGTGATCATGGCTAAACTGCTGCTGAAGTTCTCGGTCGAGTCGACTCGCCCGCTCGACCAGCTGCGAGTGAGCTACGAGATTATCGTAAAAGCCCGTGGTGGCCTGCGCGTCTGGTTTCGGAGGCGTCCTCCAGTCAGCGATAAGTGGCAGGCGTCAAGGACGTGAAGACTGGTCCTTTCTTTAAAAAATTACATGTATTTTATAGGTGACTATTATATGTGCCACGTTACATTTTGTATGTCTTTACGTTGCATTAATCTTTGTGCCATGTCAAAATATATGCGATTCAATTTTTTTCCCTATTTTTGCTTGTGCCTGTATCCGAGATTAAGTAAAATAAATCACCTTTAACGTGAAGAAAACGGACGTCTCTAGTAGCTTTCTTTACTCTGCCTTCCGGAACTTGCTATTACTCATTTATTTGGTTTCATAGCAGCCTACCATAAACATATATATAGCTCACTCCAAATCATATCTCCAGAAGAATATTTAAAACTAGCATTTGAAATTTGCAATAGAAATTGTGAAATTTTATAGTGTTATCATTGTACAAAAACTCAACTTTTTTTCAAAATATCTATGACATACCTTACTATCAACAGGGCGAAAAAACTAGTATTCTTAGCTGAGAGCCAACGATTTCAAGAGGCGGAAACCAGACAACTTTCTTCAAAACATTACTCCATTAGAAGGTATCCTTATGGATATATGCGTTCCGGCTTACATAGCCACTGTGTGTTGGCTCCCTCTGCAGTGGCGGTATGGGCACAACAGTTGTGCCTGATCAAACAATACAGCAATAGGCACCCAAAGCTTGT
The DNA here is from genome assembly GCA_013436015.1 of Rhipicephalus annulatus. Classification (NCBI taxonomy): domain Eukaryota; kingdom Metazoa; phylum Arthropoda; class Arachnida; order Ixodida; family Ixodidae; genus Rhipicephalus; species Rhipicephalus annulatus. The sequence continues at coordinate 485,822 of WOVY01002200.1, read as the reverse complement.
ACTCATTTTGTCACCGAATAGGGGTAGCTGGCTGCTGTGCTAACTTCTCAGAAGACAAAAAGAAAACACAAAGAAGACTGCACACAGCGCTGCGTGTATGTGTTTTTGTGCCTACCTGTGGCCTTGTATCAAGTTCGCGCTGAAATCAGTTGTTTCTATTGGTCAACCGGAAAGTCCATTTAGCTTCACTATAGCTTATCTTATAGTTGCGTCGTATTCGAACAAATCTTTTAAAGTGGAAATCTTAGCTGCCCCTTTAAATGAGCAAATTGACATTTAGCTATGGCTGCGTTACAACAAGAGATGCAAATACAATCAGCAGATGACGCCATCATACGACGTCACCGTGACGCCACATAACAGGATATACCTTGATGACGACATCACATCGTTCCTTGGCTATAGGTGTACCAATCAGTTAGGCACCACTAATCGAGGAGAGGTGCAAAATTTTGGCAACACCTCCAATTGCAAATGCACCTGAAAAGTAGGTTAGGGGCAGAAAGTGTTAGGAAGGTGACAGTCGAGGATCAATACAATCATTATCGTCATCAGCATGACTACGCCAACTGCAGGGCGAAGGCCTCTCCCATGATCTGCCAATCAACTTATATGTTTATTTATTTATTTATTTATGATACCTTACAAGCTGAATAAGAGCATTGAGTAAGGGAGGTACAAACTTCAAAGAGTAATAGGGCGGTCATCAATAACATGGAATACACAGAAAATAACACAACATCGTGACAAAGCGTGTCTAGCCACTGACACTCAAACAAATGTAATACGCGAATGTTTACCGATATGCAGAAAGCTTGAATAACAAGAAATTCAAGGTACATGAACGAAACACAATAAAGAAATCCGGAAGGCGTAGGTATAGAATTCATGTGAGCAGCGACAGCGGTGCAACTGAGCAAAAAAACTGGGAGAATAACAAGAACTGGGAGAACAATGGCAATAAAAAACAACATACACACGCATTTTCCAAACACACATACTGCCAGCCGTACGAAGGCGTTCACCAATATAAAATTGCAAGACAACGGTGGGTACAGCAAAAATTAAAGAGAACCAAAGAGAAGTGTGAAACTAGGTGAGTGGCACAGCTGCAGCTACAAACATCAGTGAAGTTAGAGCGAGTAGTGCGATGAAAAATTATTACACACATGTTCGCGAAAAGAATCTGGATTGGTGATGGAGGCGATGCAGTCGGGAAGGTCGTTCCATAATGATATGGCCTTAGGAAGCGCTGATAAGTTGAATGCCTTCGTTTTGCTGTAAATGCGAGTGAAACTAAGGTGATTGTGCAGGCGTCCGGACATGCGCAATGGTGCTGTTAGGGGTAGCGTAGAACGTCTTGTGCTGTGAATATATTTATGCAGCAAACATAACAGTGCAACAGAGCGACGAACGTGCAATGGCGAAATAGAATGTTCTTGTTTTAATGTTGTTACGCTGCAATGAGTGCTATAATTGCGAGATATAAACCGGGCTGCTCTGTTTTGTATGGACTCTAGCAATGTGGTTAGGTAATCTTGAAAAGGGGACCAGACTGAAGATGCAAATTCCAGCTGGGGGCGTACATAAGTGAAATAGGCCAGTTTATGGATGCTTGTTGGAGACTTCAATTTGTGCTTTCTGCTGCCATGTTATACCTAAGAACGTTTTAATTTCATCGGCCCACCTAACTTTCTGTCTCCTCCTCGTGCATTTGCCTTCTCTGGAAATACAGTCAGTTACCCTAATGACAAGCAGTTATCCTGCCTACGCACTACGTGCCCGGCCTACGTCCATCTCTTCTTGACTTACACTATGACCCTTAACCTCGGTTTGTTCCCTGACCCAGTCTGCTTTCTTATTGTCTCTGAAGGTTACACCATCATTTTCATTTCTCTCACTCACTGCGTCGTCCTTATTTTAAGCAGAACCCCTATTGTGAGCCTCCAGTTTTCGGCTCCGTACGTAAGTACCGGCAAGATGCAGCCGTTATATACCTGCTTTTTGAGCGTTACTCATAGATCACAATTCATGATGTGATAATGCTTGCCAAATATGATCCACCTTATCCTTATTCTTCTAGTTATTTCAATCTCATGGTTCGCCTCCGCGGTCACTACCTGTCCTAAGTAGACATAATCCTTTACAACTTCCTGTGTCTCTCCATCTGTTGCAAAGCGCTGTTATCTGCCGAGACTGTTGCACATAACTTTAGTTCTATGCACAATAATTTTCAGACCTACTCTTATTTTTTTTCGTGTCCAGTTCTGTAATCATGCGCTGTAATTATTCGTCCCCTGACTTTCTCATCAAAGCAATGCCATCAGTAAATCGCAAGTTACTAAGATACTGTCTGTTAACTCTTATTACTAACTCTTCCCAATCTGGGGCCCTGAAAACCTCATGTGAACAGGCGGTGAATAGCATTCGAGAGATCGTGCCTTGCTGCCTTACACCCTTCTTTTTCGGTATTCTGTCGCTTTTTTCATTGGGGTTGTGAATCTGCTGTAGATTTTTTCCCGTATGTTTGTAAGGGTTTGTCGATGCTCTGATTCCACAGTGACTACATCACTGCTGATGTCTCGATTGAATCAAACACCGTCTCGTAATCTATGAAGGCAATGTATAAGGGTTGGCTGTTTTTCGCGGATTCCTATATCACCTCATAGACAGTATGAATATGGTCTATTGTGGAGCAGTCTGTATAAAATCCTGTTTTGTCCTTTCGTTGATTGAATTCTGTTGTCGCCCTAGTTCTGTAAGCTATATTTTGCAAATATTGTCAAGAATTAAGTGGGAAAAAATAGTAAGCTGGTCGGCCTATTTTTTTTTCACGTCTTTCACGTTTCCTTCCTTATGAATTAAATTGATGTTGGCGTTCTTCCAAGAATCTGGCACCACTCCCGTCAAAAGACGCTTTCTATATAAGGTGGCCGGTTTTCCTATCTCTGCCATCTTACAGCAGATTCATCCTTACCTTAACCTAACCAGCGGCTTTGCCTTTTTGCATTCCTTATAAGCTTTCATTACTTGCCCTGTCGTTACTGTTAGGATTCGAATTCCTCGGGGCTAATATTGCTTAAAGGGCCAACATCCTTAAAGGGCCACTCACAACCCCACGTTTAAAACAGAAGGGGCGATTTTCTCCTCTCCTTCATACACACGATGCATCCTCTTCGCCCCTCAGTTCCTGAATGCACATGAAGAATATCAGAACTAAGTGCTAAAGCCTACCAGAATTTCGCGCTTCTCGGCTGCACGCTGTTAACGCCGCTTGCGCAGTTGTAAACGCAGAAAATGAAGTTTGATCGGTTGATTGAGCACAATATTCATACGAGACAAAAAAGAACGGATAGATGGCTGCAAGGCAAAGCAGTGTAAGAAACAAATAAGATGTGATATTTTGCGTATACCAACGAATTCGTATCATGTACGCTGTAGGCGTCACGGGAACTACTGTCTACGTCACAGCATTACGCCGAGGAGGACAAGAAATATTAGGAAAAAATATTGCACTTTTTTCTATGTTGGGAACCAGGTGAGTGGCTCTTTAAAGAAGTAAGCCATTCACGGCACCATTTCAGTCTTCGCAACAGTTGCTCTACAATCGGAACTACCTCGGTGACGGACTCAAAGGATTGTTATTCCGTGCCATCTACGTTAAGACACATGCGAGTTTTGAACGCTGAGTCACAGTATGCACATACCAAAGGATTAAAGACTTGTACTTTCCTCAAGCTCTGCCAATGTAGAATGTACCGATGCGTCCACCCGTGGTGAAACCGCAGGGGGGGGGGGGGGGTCTCGTACTCTTTTTCACTCCGAAATTTTCACTGTCGCTTCCGTATATATACGGGCACACATGCAAACACACGAAGAAAGATGCACGAAGCATGCTTTGAGCCTGCCTCTCTCCCACCCCTTAAAAAAATGTGGGGCTGCGCCCTTGTTGCCCACCGCTACGACTGTTGCGTCGTGCGCAGTGCCGCTAAAATCCCCCTTGCCATTTCTCTCTCCGTAACAACCCCTACTTGCCCTCTGAGCTGCCCCGCCGCGGTGGTCTAGTAGCTAAGGTACTCGGCTGCTGACCCGCAGGTCACGGGATCAAACCCCGGCTGCGGCAGCTGCATTTTCGATGGAGGTGGAAATGTGTAAGCCCGTGTGCTCACATTTGGTGCAGGTTAAGAACCCCAGGTGGTCAAAATTTCCGGAGCCCTCCTCTACGGCGTCTCTTACAATCATATGGTGGTTTTGGGACGTGAAACCCCAAATATCCATTATCATCAATTGCCCTCTGAGCCCTTTTAACTACGCCGGCGGTAATTTATATGCTTCTCATTGCTCGTGCTACCAAAAGATAGATAACTGTCATCAATCGCATGCTAAGCAGACTTCACCATCGCAATCTGAATCGGCTAGCAAAGTTCCATCTCTTTTCACACCCCCATAAGCGTGCACAGAGTTCCCGTTCATGGGGGGGGGAAGCGAAGAATAATGGCAGCCCCCCCTCTCTATTAAGCAATGTATGGGGCAGATATTGCGCCCCCCCCCCCATTAGATGACTGGAGGGCGCCCCGCCCCTTTGTCAATATATGGAGCTGATTTCGTGCCTCCCCCCCTCTTATGTGATAAAATGGGGGGGACGCATTGGGCCCCCTAGTGCGCACCACTATGCACACCACATCATTCTACAGCACAGCGCAATACGATAGCCGCTTATTGACCAAAGTACGTGTATTTTCGTCTGACGTGGTCAAACACTTCTAAAGACGTGCATCTCTGACCGGACCACCATCTGTTGCAATCAAGAAACAAGTGGTTTACCTGAAATATCTATTTGAAGAACAGGTGATATGCTGACAATGTACGTCCCTACAGACTACAAAGACAGAATTCGTGTGATTTTCTTCATAACTTGTACGCCCAAAACACCCAGACTACGACTGACTCTCTCCTGTCTTCTACCCATAAGGTCTCGAGCATTCCAGTAGGTTTTGCATAATACCTCCTCCTTCATGCTTAGCCCCGCCACGGTGGTCTAGTGGCTAAAGCGCTCGACTACAAACCCGCAGGTCGCGGGTTTGCATCCCAGCTGCGGCGGCTGCACTTTCGGCGAAGGCGAAAATGCTGTAGGCCTGTGTGCTCAGGTTTATTCCACGTTAAAGTACACCAGGTGGTCAAAATAAAAGCTTCCACTACGAAGTCTGTAATATACATATGGTGGTTTTGAAACGTTAGTCCCCTATTATTATAATAATTATTATTATTCTTTCAACGTTCACGTGAGTGAGTTGACGGCAGTTTCCCAAGCTGCTAAGCGTTGAAAAAGGTCGCCAGAGAGTGTGATATCACGCCACTGCCGGTAAGCAGCGACAAATATACCATCGAATTCTCGTTACGCCTTTTAGCGTCGTATGCCCTTGAGTTAGTTAAATGGCTCTGAACTCCTTGATACAGCCTATGTCGTCAAGTCACTTAATGTTTCTTCTAATGCAGTTATCAACAATGTCGAGACATGAGATATCTCATGTCTCGACATTGTTCCATATGCGCAATATTGCGCATATGGAACTGCTAAAGCTTTACTATCCTCTGTGCCGGGGTGTGTTGCCCGTAATTCTCCAGGATGGTTGCGTTTAGGATGAAAAAAGCACCACTGCTTGCTGAAGCAGAGAACTCTGCTCATGTAAAAAAAAGACGATCAGCAACACAAGCTTCGCGCTTGTTTTGCCATTGCTGGTCAGTCTCTAACATTAAAGGGCGTATTTAAAATGTGTAGTTATATTACAGCAACCTTCTCTTACGCTTTCCTTCTATTCGAAATATGTTGCTTTACTGATTCTGCAGCTAACTAAGCAAACTCCTGGTTCCCCGTGCCTTGTTTACAGTCAGTAGCGCAATAAGAAAGAAATAATAAAACAAGAGAAAAGTGTTTGTTTCATTTCAAGGAAATAAAGTGGCACAGCAGAAAAATTCTGGGTGCGACGCTTTAGCAAAAAAAAAACAAGCAAACAAATCTTCAACAATCACGTACAAGTAATATTAATTGCTGAAATATCAGGCGCCAAAACAAGCTTTTGTTAATGAGGTGCGCCGTGGAGGAAGACTGGACTGGAAAATCTATGCCCTACAGGCTACAGCACGCGCTTAGCGCGTAGCGCGCGTTTCCCATTCTCTGTTGCGGCAGAGGAGGGTGTCTGAAATTTTGATCATCTGGTGTTATTTCACGCGAATTTACACTTAGGTCCTCGGTACACGCATCTAAATCTAATTACTCTATAGTATTCTCGCGTATACCTCAAAATGCTGGAGCCGCGCTCACAATTAAACCCAAGTCCTCCGGATCGGCAGCCGAGCACCGTACTCATCGACTGAAGTTCTGTAAAAAATAAAAACCAAACTTTGCTTAGGATTAGACCCCTTGGTGCGCCAAACTAACTACGTGCGAGCCATCAGCTCGGTCTCTCAACGAACTCAACCATAACGCCAGATGGAGGCGCGACGATAAGTTTGGTGTTATCAACGTACTATGGTCCATGACGCGAATTGAAGTCGCGACTGCGTTGTAGAAAACTGCATTTTGGAACGTATTTTTTGCCGCACAGAAACATTGATCTGAGGCTTAGATCAAAGAATTATTCGTACTACTTAGATCTACAAGAAATTTGCAGATTTCCGTGTAGTGTTTCTGGACGGTCATTTTTTTGTACCAAAACACAAGGTGTCATTTCGGCAGCTTCCATTGGGTCCCATTGTGTAAACCTTATTTTTTGTGGGAACAGAATGGGAAACCTGACGTTAACGATGCTGCATTTATGATGGGCAGTACAGCTCCTAGAACTTCTACCTTTAAGATGTTTTACAATTTTATTCGTCTAAAATTCACTCCAAAGTTATTCAAAACGCGAGAGCTTGCAACCATGGCCCCAGGGGCGCTGATCAGTCGTTGTATCTGAAAGCTGGATATGAGAGCACATTGTGGTGCATGGTGGCAAGTGTTATAATTAAGTTTAATGATATGTACAAGATGGTGATCCAGAGCTATGCAGCTACATCCCGCCTCGATGATCATTTGGTTTAACGTTTTTACGAAGACGTATAATCAGCAATGAGTAAGATGAAGACACAACATACTACTCTGGGGGGCAAATTTAAGCCAAAGTAGGCAACAGGCAAGCTGGAGGCCATGGAGTGGACGAAAATGGCTTAGGCTCTAAAACGTTCAGGGGTAAGTTACTAGTTTAAGTTACAGAACGTGATAACTTAATGGCGTCGAATACTATCTAAAGGAAATGGGCTAACGTTAAGTAGAAGTGCACGACTTCTAATGGTGAAACTAAAAATGAAACTGACTTCATCCTGTGTGCACACCAGGGCGTTCTACATGATGTAGACGTACTTCATAATATTTGATTCAGTCACCCTAGAACGATAATGTCTTGAATTCGCTTAGACGTGCGAAAAAAATGGCAGAACCCGACACGCAAGAAGTCAATAGTGACCTAGCGCTGAAAGAAAACTTATGTAGAAAAGTACGAGCTGCCATCCGACGACATCATCTATATTGCAAACATTGATCTAAACTTCTCCTTGTGATGAAATCACCGCTCCTCCTGTTCTACACAATTTTCAACGTCCTCCGCGCCCGCACTGTGGTGCCGGACGAGAAATAAAACTAAACACTCACATCAGCTCTCACTACAAAATTTTCGTCATCATTACTTCCAGGTAAGTCCTAGTGGTGTCATCCGAGTCTCCTCCTGCACTATCTTGCAGCGATCTTTTCGGCGCTTGTGCCACCTTCATCCTATTGAGTATGTTGTCATCGACGCAAATGCGCTGTCACTGAGCAGGTTTCTTTAGTACGAACACTCTCACTCAAAGCTCTTCCAGAAATATCTTGTGCAGCTACTTCTGAGGCACCATTTTCTTCACTTTCTCTTCCCGACTCTATTTACAACGCAAGCATCAGCTTTCTGCCTCCGTCCTTCTCTGATCTCTCCGTTTCAGCGCTGTGACACTGTCTCCGTTTTTAGCAGCTGTGTGGAAATAAGCCGTAGGGTACAAACTTCCTTCAATTTCAACTTATGCACCTTCTTCTAAGCAGATGCTTTTAGCTGTACTAAGGGCTTCCTTTTGTGTCGCCACGTTCATTTTTTTTCTTTCATTTCTTTTCGCCTAATAAAGTGCCCTTGATTTGCTTAGGTTAGGCACTTGTTCGTATGGATTGACGACCTAATAACGTCCAAGTCTGCTAGATTTTGCTTCTATGCATCCTTAATATTTCAAGCTTGGCCTTTTGGATCTACAAAGTATTGCTAGTTTTAAATCTTAGAAATGCCTTCCACCTCAAAGACTGGAGTTATTGTAAACGTCATGTTAAGGCATTCATGGGTGGTGCACGTTGACGGCAGTTTTAAAGGTGTGAGCTAGATTTTTGTACTGAGCGGTTGTTACGTGCGGGTTATGTAAACATACTCGAAATAGTCAACAGCGGATTCTTAGGTACACCGCATTTGCAAGTTTTTGCTTCGTAGTTAAGTTTACTTAACTATAGAGCATAAACCTGGAGGCTTGCAAACAGGGTTAACCTTGAATTAAGATCGATGCAGTGAGCCATAGAAAGGAAAATGAAGATAGAAGAGCGGGTCAGAGGACAAAGGTGTGTTAGGGCTATCAAAGTTGAAATCAAGAAGGAGACATGGTTCGTGCGCGGCAGCGGGGGACTAACTTGATTGCTGAAGGCAAATGTGTGAGAGGGGCACCTAAAATGACGTGCACCGATGGGATTAAGATGTTTGCAGCTATCGTGGCAGAAGAAAGCACAGGACCAGGTTTTGATTGGCAAAACACGTGAGAGGCGTTTGCTCAGCTGTGGGCGCAATCAGGCTAATGATAATGACTATGCATACTGTACTTTCGTGTGTTATAAATTCAGTTTCGCTTGCGTCTGAGTGAATTTGAGAGAACAGAAGTGATAGAAGACGTAACAGTGTCGCTGCGCCACCAGAACCAAGCAAAAATACCGTGAAGCAGTAAAACATCGATGACAACATATGGACACCTTCCGCTCCATGTGCAAAAAAATTATGACAGTAAATCAGTCTTTTACAATATTTCCGCAAGATTGCGTGTATTCGTTGACAATATATGGCGTGTTTTATGGTCTACGCGTCTCTGCGCTATACATTATGACATATACAAGTGCTCGTTATTACACGCAGTGCGTGCCCGTCACTGGCAATCGTCAGGTGAATTTCGGTCTAGCATAGAATTCTCACAATTAAGTCAGCGGTCTATCGCGGCGGGTACACAATTTTGCAGCTGTAGCGAACAATAAAGCTTCAGTTATTCTTGAGTTGATAAGCGTTATCGCCGCAGGAAACACAGTGATAGTGTCGCGCACCTGAAAGTATTTTGCTTTTTTTCTTTTTACCCTTTTATCTACCCTCCTTTTTGTGAGGTAGCCAGTGCGGTATTTCTTCTGATTAACATCTCTGCCTTTTCTTTCGTTCATCTGCACTCGCTTTTTCTCTCTTTCTTTTCATGAAAAGATTTATTGTGACATACAAAACGATCGATAGTACTCGGGTTCAATTCCTGGCTTACACTGATGTATTTTGGTTAGGTTGAAGTACAACAACACAGTGTTCTTAAATTTAGGTGCACAACGTCAAATGACCCCTAAAGGGGCAACTCTAATCCGGAGTCTTCCATTAAACCTTGCCCCACTACGATAATATGGTTTCACGTCACACGCCATAAATTATTATTCTTTGTCAGTATTCTGAAAACATATACGAAACAAAGATTGGCTATAATGATTACATGAAATGGTGGGACGTAGATCTGGCCTTTTGTTAAAAACTTTTTCAGAAGAAGACCGCTTTTTTGTTGAAATTGCATAGATATATCAGTGAAAAAAGTGAGAATATTCATGACTTACATATTATTCTGCTACTTTGTCTCTTTAATAATGGCAGAAAAACTAGCCCAACAATCAATTGTTCTTTTAAACCGCTGCTGTGCCCTGCCTTTTTTCGATTCAATCTACTCTTGGAGTATAAAGATTGATATCAAAGTATATAACCTGCAGGTCTTGAATGACCAAGTCGCGTGCGCACACAATGGCCAACAGTGCTTAAGGAGGAAGAGCAAAAAACAGAATCAAAGGCAGAGATGTCAAACACATGGGCGTCTGGTATGCAACTCTATACACTAGGGCGGGGGGAGGTGGATAAAAAAATAAACGCAAGAAAGAAGGAAAGAAAGAAAGAAAGAAAGAAAGAAAGAAAGATTGATTGATTGATTTGTGGGGTTTAACGTCTCGAAACCACTACTTGATTATGAGAGACGCCGTAGTGGAGCGCTCCGGAAATTTCGACCACCTGGGGTTCTTTAACGTGCACCCAAATCTGAGTACACGGGCCTACAACATTTCCGCCTCCATCGGAAATGCAGCCGCCACAGTCGGGAGAAAGAAAGAAAGAAAGAAGGAAAGGAAGAAAAAGAAATAAAGCACCATCAGGGTAGATATGCACCTCTCCATTGCACGCCTATAAGCGCTAGCTATAACAAACACAGAAACGATGTGGGTGTTCTTTCATTCCGTGACTGTTCCACGAGTAACAATTGTAGGTGCTTGCCATTGCTATGTGAAAGCAGGATGCCTTCGCGAAAGCTACTCCTAACCACAGGCGGCACACTAATGTTGCGTCACGGCGGGAGAGGTGCGATGGAACTTGGAGCTACCTCCTGTGTCGAGAACCACCGATTGCATGAACTATAGCCAACAGCGTAACAATGCAGGGTAGCAGTGTCATAGACACCAGGTATCCTGATAGTATATCACTCATAGGTTGCAGACGTTGGAGAAGTCCATGCAAAAAGTGAGGTGAGGCTTGCTACTGGGTAATAAATGGAGTTTCGAAGAGGCAGGTTCGAACAAACAGAAAGCAGTTGAGCCTTAGCTTTATCATCTTTTTTCCGTGTTTTAAAAGCTTTTTCCGTGTTTTATGGCTAACCTCCCTGTCCTTCCTCATTTATTCCTCCTCCTTTCCGTGTTTTAAAAGCTGAAATAAGGGTGGTGTTCATACATTCAGGTTTTTTTCTTTCGCTTTTTCTTAATTGGTGTTGCGAAGAAGTAAATGGTTAATGCCTGCATACTGTAGATCGCTGTGTTGAAAAAGGTGCAGTTGTAACAATAGCCTGTCTCGTACTGCAAGCTAACAAATTTGTGAGTGGATCTACTGCCGTATTCTACAACCCACCCTCACATGCGACCGTGTGTACCTGAGCCAGTCAGCGTGTGTATGAAATAACTAGCACAATTTAATAATGTGGGCCTTAGACAACGATGAAACGTGCTCAAGGCACAGAGGCCTATTGGACTCCCGATTCTTGCCTATACACACAGCCGTGACCACGGGAACATAACAAAATTACGTATGACAAAGTTTCCTTATGGCCCACCCACAAGTGTAAAGCGAAGAAAACGCAGGACGAAGCTGTGTAAACCCAAAAAAAAATTCTCCATAATTTTTTTCTTTTATTTTAGGCTAGCCAATGAAAACTGAGTGCCATGCTGCTTTCGTTGTTGTGTAAGTTCCTTCAGCCGGTTGCTCAATATTAAACTCTATACATTCTTTAAATTTCAAACCTGGGAGGTAGCTCAAGGAAATCACTTTTCAACAAACGATAGGCGCCCAGAGCGACACGAAGTTAACAATTTATCAGTCTCAACAGCCCAGAGAACTAAGATTGAATAATGAATTTTTTTCCTGATTGCAGGAAGAGTACATGTTTGCATTTAAAACTTGGACGCTGTGACGTTTATGTTCGGTTTCAGTTGGAAGATATATTCTAGCATGTACGGGCTTCATATCATGCTGCAAAGTTTAAACGCAGTTTGCATGGTTAGGCATGCTAGGTGGTTAGGGCTAGCGCAGTATTCCCCTAAGACAGTGGCGCAGTCGGGGTGTGGCACACCGGGCCACGTAATTTCGTAATATTTCAGGAGATTAATGGGGAAAATGTGGCGCCGCTATTGGCTGAAGGTGGTCACGGAGTCTAAGCGTGCTTTCAGTCTTTTGGTTTATTCTTTTTAGGCAATATGGCGATGCGCATACACGTTAGTTTTGCAATACGCCGCTGAAGCTTGTTGAAGCCGTACGCCATAGAAACTTCGCCGCTTTTCTCTGACGGTGTCATTGAAACAAGTTTTGTTCTTACGCAGCTGGTGTCCTTTATTTTTTATTTGTTACGCGTTTGTTTAGGCTGCCGGCTGGCGAAGAAGACGCGCCACTGGAACTACTTCGAATGTCAGCTTTTTTAAGGTAAGTGGGTTGTATCAGCTGTGGAATTTGCGCTGTGGTCTTCTGTTCCGCGCGTGAGCTGTTCCACGCGTGAGCTTCTGTTCCACGCGTGTAAAAAGAACTACATTTAGGGATTTGTTTTGTTTCTTAGACATAATATTATTGAGGTCTTACAGGCCATAATAAAAATAGGCATTATTGTTGATTAGTTCCCATAAATATAGTTTTTAGCGATGAAAATGAGCCCTTAAGTGTACTTCTTAAGTTTGGCATGATTGTCTGTTAGATCTAATTATTATTGTGTCTAACAAAGAAAACAAGCCCTTATAAGTAATTCTTTCCTTTTTTGATTTCGATTGTAGGCCGGTGTGCTCAGATTTGGGTGCACGTTAAAGAACCCCTGGTTGTTGAAATTCCCAGAGCCCTCCACTACGGCATCTCTCATGATCATATGTTGGTTTTGGGACGTTGAAGCCCACATATCAATAATTTTTTATTTCGACCCTACATTCCTGATAGGCAATCCATTTATGTTCCTGTACTTGGTGACGCATGCCTGATTCAATCTAACAAATGCATTTTGCGTGGGCATGTAAGGCATTCAATAACTTGCTCAAGTCATAGCGCCCATTAACATTAAACTAGTTCACATGAAAGGCTGGGAGATGAGTGCTCCTTGCCTTTTTCAGAATGGGTACACTTACCAGAAGCAGCTTAGAAGTTTATAATGACGCTATTCCCGAAACATTTTTTTACATATCTATAACATCAAGTTTAATGGCAATGGCTTCGAGCCGAGTTGTGATGAATGAACAAATATTCGCAAATCGCCTCCCCCCCCCCCGTCTATTTGCGACCGTAGTTGAACAAGATTGCACGCACACGCGAGCAAAGTTAAGTCCTAGGGTTTTTCGCGTCGTGGCAAACACACGATCTCATGGTAAATATCACGCCAAAGAGGCGTGCATGGGCTACTAGATTTACGTTGAGCACCACTTCACCCATCGAAAACGCAATCCACGCATACAGCACGTCGTGCGTAGTAGATCCGCGTTTTACTACGGACGACGATTTGCGCAACCGTGCGTAACTCACGTCGGCGAAAAACCCAAACTTATACGGCGTACGGCTTCAATGAGCTTCCGAAAACTACTCTGTGAGCACCGCCATTTTGCTTAAAAATAAACAAAAAAGAAACACGTAAAAGACCGGAAGTGCGTTTAGATCACGTGACTGCCTTCATCCAATAGTGGCCCTGCATTTTCCTCATACATCTCTTGGGGTATGCTACGAAAAACCGGGCATGTGTTTCCCACCCCTCTTCCCGAATATTTTTGCCATGGTCAACACACAAAGCCGACAATAGAAATCGACCGCATCTGCGCGCCCGGTCCCCAAGGTGCTGTTCCCGCCCCCGTAAAAAACTTCTTACTAGGCCCATGTTTTCTAATCTTACAAGCAGTCATTGCTTGCTGTCACCGGCCGTTAGATAAAGGTAATCCTTATTACCTTAGTTTATGCCTTGGACCCTTTCAAAGATTAAACACAACATTCTAAGACCTTGGCAAACCAGGAGGTCTTGTTCCGGCGTTTCCTGTCTTGCATGCGTAACTATGCACACTGCAATTATATTTGGTGGTGAGATATCTCGAGTAAAGACATTCTAGAAAAGTTATAACAAGTGCAAATGAATGGAAATGCTAGCCTCTAACTTTTTAATACAAAGCATCCCATTTCCTGCAGTCCACGAAGTGTTTGTTATTCAACATTATGGTTGTTGATTGGAATTAATAATGTCTCTCACTGTGTCACTATCAGTGCATACCTTATCTGCAAAGATGGCTTTCTGATACCTCAAAGTGCTAAGTTTTATTAAAACCATAAAGCTTAATTTTGAACACGCTGTTTATTCCATTGCATTATCATGTTGTGTCACCTCATCTACCCGCAATTCTTTGTCGTGGTCTGTTGACGACTACGGGGAAAACTTGCAACTGTAGTGTGAATTTAGTTGCACCATCAATTTAACAGTGCATCTCTTTAAAATTTCTGTTGCACAGGGAATTGTGAGCAAAACTATTATTTACTCATCGCTGAGCGTGGGGAGTAAATTCCCTACAACACACTGACAAGAAACTTCGGGAACATTGAAGCAGTGTGCAAATAGTAGTTTATTACCTACAAATAAAATGTACACTTGACAACTAATTGAACAACAAAACAGTCATCTGCGCGTCTGGCACTTCATTTGCGTAAACAAATTGCTTATGCTGCATGGGGCTTGAAAAATATGTAGCGTATGGTCAGCGGTCACTACGTGACTCGCAGTGGCACGTGGGGTAATCGCAGTTCTACCTATCATCGGGAGTTCTACATTCATGGCGATAGCCTTTGATAATAAAGAACTGCGAACAGGCTAATGATAGCAAAGGTAATACTGTGGTTGTACGCGTCAAAAGAGGTTATCGCCTACGCTCAACTCTGCCCCCGTTCCACTGCTTTACAGTCTTCCCACTCAAGAAAATCTAGGGGTTCCGCGACGCTTCGGAAACGCCGTTAGGGCCCCGCAAGGCCACAGCGTTTCATAATCCCAGATCCATACACTGATGCCGTTTTTTTTCTTAGGTAGGAGTAAACTGACTTTTTCATTCTTTTTTAGAAAAAGTCTTGCTGTCGTAGTGACGCACTGTGCCGAAGTGACGCACTGTGCTTAAACACAATATATTGACCATGGATGGTACACACGTTGTTTCCTATTTATTGAGATAGCAAATATATAGATCCTCTAGGCTAGATTTTGGCGCCAGCATCGGCGTCGATGTCGACGTTGGCGTCACAGACCATTTGTGTATACGTATCTATATATAAGAATATGCAAAAAAGAAAAACCAGAAAAATACTCCGGCACGCGGAACCGTGCTTGAGTTGTCCCAATCTTGATTGTGAGTCGTTAACCACGGAGCAACCGAGGAGCACGTTCTTTACCATTCAAAGGGCAACATATCTACCACTTACGGCTGCTAACGAGCATTTCGGGGAGAATTATCGTGTTTTCAGAATTACCAAGAAGATAGCACAATGTGCGCGCATCGCAACGAAGCGTGCACTTTAATCTCCTACGCGTACTTTGCCCCACTTAGAGGAGGAGAGGGACGCTCCCTCACGCACCCTTATCTTGCGGTGGGGTGCAGGCGAGGATCGTACGTCTTGGGGGACCTCGGGTTTTAACTGGGACGATTTTGTTGTAGTTACCGGGCGCACAATGGTCACTGGAATCATTGCAGTCTCAGTTTGTGAAAAACTCGCGCTGTTCAGACACAGCGAAGAAACAACTGTGACACTTATTTGCGTGCATCTGTAACTGTGAGTAAGTTTCGTGCGTCATTTGTGCGTGAGAAACGTGGGGCACGTTTCGATTCGCTTCCCATTCTGTGCGTAACATTTCAAGTTGTTGCTTTCATGTTCATTGCTTCGCCTTTGCGGCAAAGCTGTGACTTTTTTACTACATTTTATGGTTTATTGCGCTCAATCGACCACATGAAGTATTGTTAAATGATTTGTTAGAAAGTCAGGATCTTAAAATTCTAAATGCTCCCGAATCCTAACTGCGCTACTCGAAGACAGAATAACTCTGCAGCGGCTGCATTTTGAGGGAAGCGAAATTGCTGTAGGCCCATGTGCTCGATTTTGGTATAAGTTAAAGAACCCCTGGTGGTTGAAATATCTAGTGCCGTCCACTACGGCATCTCCTATATTCTTATGGTTGTTTTGGGCCATTAAGTACCACATATCAATCAAATGATTCACTCGGATACGGGATAAAATTCAACAGCGTGCTGTTCTCTAAATTAAGTTTTGAACATTCCCAATTTGCTTTATTTCAGCTGCTTTACCATCATCTTCAATCTATTCCTTTTTTTCATTTCTGGCGATAAAACTTCAAGCAATCGATAACTCATTCATGACAACGTGAACCTCAGCGTGAAGCCTCGCATTGTTTTTTCGCCTCACATTGTATACCCCATGTAGCCGATATGCAATACAGAACACTGTACTCAGACATCATTTTGTTATCACATTTATCATTCAGTGGAAGTAATGAAGTTTCCAGTATTTAATAATACAGTATGTTTCATAGCTGAGACGCCACCTGGCAGCTTTTTCACCTAACTTCAAGCAACAAGCACGTGTTTTCTAAGACAGTGGCTGCTTGATTGATCGATATGTGGGTTATAACGTCCCGAAACCACCATATAATTATGAGAGACGCCGTGGTGGAGGGCTCCGGGAATTTCGACCACCTGGGGTTCTTTAACATGCGCCCAAATCTGAGCACACGGGCCTACAACATTTCCGCCTCCATCGGAAATGCAGCCGCTACAGCCGGGATCCAACCCGCAACCTGCGGGTCAGCAGCCGAGTACCTTAGCCACTAGACCACCGCGGCGGGGCAAGACAGTGGCTGCTGCTTAACCATAACGCCGTTCCGTCATTTATTGATAATCCAGTTATTTCTCACACAGCATATAACTTGCATCACAAGTTACCGTGGAACGTTCGAACATATGTAAATTGAACTGTGCATATTCCTTTTTAAATACTTAAAATATCACGGTCTTCATAAATTATCGTTAACCAGGGTTGCAATATTCAGCACTTCATTATTTCGCTTACATTAAAAATGGTAGCGTTAAAAATTCCGTGATGCAAAAGATGCCATGTTGGCATCGGCATCGGTGGCATTGTACGTGAGCGAAATGTTGGCCTTGGCAATAAGCTAAAAAATCGAACAAGCGAAAAGAAAGTGCAATCACTTACAATACGCGAACACTGTCAAAACAGCAAAGCTAACGCTCTCTTCATCGTTCTCACCCTCAGCCAAATTGTGTCCCAAGATTAGTTCTTCCTTACCGTAGAGTTTTGCCCGCGCGCATATGGGTGCTGCGCAGCCCTTCCTTTCCTACCGAGTCCTACTCTAGTGAAGCTAAATGACCCCGCGGCCAACACTACGCCAGCGAACTGCGAAGCTACGAAAAAGAACAGCTTCGCTGGAAATATATATCAGGGTTCGAACCCACACATTCTGCGAGGTGGTCAGGCGTTTCTGTTATAGTGACTCGGCACTGCCTGATACTGAATTTGGTGGAATTCCGATGACAGGCTACATATTGGGTTAGAATGTTAGAATAGATGATGTTGCATGACAAAAGCGTCAAGTGCGTAACAAATGACAATAGATAATTGTAATGAAATTTATTTTTTATCGAGGCCAAGGTTCGTCTACGCTTGTTTTGCGTGTCGTGCGAAAAGAAATGGACTTTGAGACGACGCGGTAACAATACACACGACGTTTATGACAGAGCACGGAAGATGAAAACAGAACATAGAACCAGAAAAACCACGAAGGCGAAAAAGTAACAAACTGTCTGATCGAATTAGAAAACTATAGAACGCGAGTTCAAGGTGAAAAGTTCCAAAACCTCACGATGAGATAGGGGGCCCGAAGAACGCCGAGGTGCAGGGCAGGAGGCGGCGACAGGCGATCGGGAGCGGGGTGCGTCTCGATGTGGGACGCTATGGTAATGATGACGCTTGGCGGAGTGAGGGCGTTGGTACGACTACGGAGCAGTCAACCCCCGTCAGAGACGCGATGCTCCATGCGTGTAAATGGCCAGCCCGTCCAGCGAACAGCTTGCATCGAGACGCGATGCTCGGCGCAACCGTGACCACTAGCCAGGCCACGTACGTCGCTGTGCCGAACGTCTGACCACGGAGACGCCTCGCCGAGATCCGCGATGCCATCGGCAAAGTGGCTGGGGCAGCAGGCCAGGCGGCGCCCCGAGATGCAGTACTCGTGCCGGCAATGCCGCCCCAGCTGGTAGTTGGACGACAGTAGCGTGGACTGCCGCGTTCCCTGGCCGGAACCTGGATCGCTGGCGTCCGACGCTTCGGCCCGCTGTCTTCCACCTGCCGCTGCTTCGGCTCGTCCCTAGCCACAAAGCCTACCGCCGTGCAATGTCACACGTGGCTCAATCGTGGCACGCCACCTCTATGGGCCACCAAAGGTCATCAGCTGATTGGCTGACCTCACGCTCACAGTTGGCTCGAAATCACACGCGCCTTGCCCCGCACTTCGGTCGTTGTCGTCGTTTTCTCCCCTCATCACAATAATAACCCATCAAGTGCTTAACGAGTGAGTGATTTAAAGATATCCTCCTGCTACAAAATCACAGCCTCAATCCATGGTGATCGTCATTATCAACATCATTTAAACGAGGAGCAGCATGAACAACAACATATCAAGAAAGCGTGCAGCAACGTAAAGGCGGGTACTGAATTACCGACGTGTAGTATATGTACTCCGCTACTTTGCCAAATGGTAAATGGTGACATATGGCGTACTTCAAAATTTGCTTGTTGTAGACGTCTTGGTGTTTACTAATGCAAATGCCTCGCACATATCGTTCTCTTTTGTCCACCGAGCAATGAAGCATGCGAAGCGAATGAGGCGGTGATGTGAAGGGGACCCGAAAAATATGGCTAATGCAAATGCCTCGCACATATCCGTTCTCTTTTGTCCACCGAGCAATGAAGCATGCGAAGCGAATGAGGCGGTGATGTGAACGGGACCCGTAAAATATGGCGTTCTATTCCTAAATACTGAGTTTAAGTATCCTTCGTTTTTTTTTTCTTTAGTGCCTATGTCGAGTTTGAGCCAACGAATTGAAACAGACGTGAATCGTTCATTCCCTTATGCCCACTGATCTCTGGCTACGAAACGATGGTCAATTTTCATTTTTATGCAATGTTTATTTTCATAATTTTTAAACTTTCACTAAATCTTGCGTAAAATTTTCGAATTGAGTTCTGTCACGCGAAGATGTGTGGTAAATGTATCGTCCATACACTGTGTTTTCAATTTGCCTGCATTTTTAGTTTGTACTGAAAACAAAAAAAATTTAAAAAAACAATCTGAGATGCCACCCGCGCCCGATTTTCTATCACAGCCAATAGAAGCGATAGACACGATCTATCGCAAGTGTCGTTTTCATATCTAAAATCACTTATTCTCAGAAAAAAACGATCTGAACAAGGAATAAAAATAATGGTCAATCTCTAGTGAAGCAGAAAATTTTCTAAGCGTAAGCAGTAGCCCAATTCGGCAAGCCATGGTAGACACACTCAGAGAAAAAAAAATTGAAACACCATCTCAGTCTAACAAGAGCGAGTAACGCTGGCACTGCCCACACAAAATGATGTAAATGCACCTAAGAATACTTTGTGTCTTTTTTTGCAAAACCTATATTATTTATTCTGCAGCCTGATACGTCGTTTCATAACATCACTTACGGTGCTAGTGCGGCAGCCCACTTTCTTTGTTGAAGCCTTTATCAACTTGTGCGTGCGTTGCACATATACAACATGAAATGCACTTCGCACTGACGCTAAGCGTCATTGGCTTCACAATGCCGACGTCATCCACTAGTGAGCTATTGGTGTGTAGGACACCGCAACATTCGCGCAAGCTTGACATACAAACACGCTTTCGCTACTGGACGTGACTTCCAGCCATAGGAGGTAACATG
This sequence comes from Rhipicephalus annulatus, assembly GCA_013436015.1. NCBI lineage: Eukaryota > Metazoa > Arthropoda > Arachnida > Ixodida > Ixodidae > Rhipicephalus > Rhipicephalus annulatus. The sequence continues at coordinate 465,922 of WOVY01002200.1, read as the reverse complement.
CCACGTCGTGCCCTGCCAAGCTCACTAAGCTGTGCTGACCACTGCCTGCGGCTAAGTAGTGAAGTGGTCGTTCTCCTAAGCGAAGGCGACCATAGTGACGCTGTACTAAAAGTAATCCATCAACAATGATAATCGTCTTTGCGCCAACGCATTGTGGCGGGGTATCTCATACAGTAAAACAATATGTTTGCAGCGGCGGCTGAGAGTCTCACCACAGAACTTTGAATATCTTCAACGGGTTACTTCAAAGATAGAGCATCGCATCACCATCGAGATCAAGTAATGAATAAATAGTGATCAAACAATTAATGACAAGAAAAGAAGCCAACGCTATAAGAGGATATTTAAAGTTTACATAGGCCCACCTAATGAAGACGTATATTAGCACATACTTTGATTTATTGGCTACCGACTACAATGTCCTTAATTACCTCTCTGTTGGTTGCTTTTAGTAAATGCGCTAACTCCTTCATTCAGTCACTCACTAATTTGTTCAATTTTTCTGAAATACCTCACAAGGGGGTGTTATGAAATGGATTTATTGCTTGAGTAAACAGTGTCACATGCATTTTTCGGGCAAAATGATCATTTAAATTCGCTGCGAATGTTTAATAGCAGATGGTTGGAGCTGGAGATGTTGAAGAAAGGCCGTTTCAGCTTCAGTGTGCTTAAAAGGAAAGAGCGCCCCGCCGTGGTGGTCTAGTGGATGAGGTACTCCGCTGCTGATTCGCAGATCCTGAGGTCGAATATCGGCTGCGGTGGCTGCATTTTCGGTGGAGGCGAAAATTCTGTGGTTCCGTGTGCACATATTTGAGTACAAGTTAAAAAAAAATCCAGGTGGTTGAAAATTCCGGAGCCATGACAACGGTGTCCCTTTTTTTTGTTTTTTTTGTGCTTCTTGCTTGTTCTTTTATCCACAAGCGCTCCTACGCTACCCCGGGATATATATATTGTGTAGTTCTTCCAATAAACCTTGTGAGTTCGCGCCTGTTTGCCTTCTCGCTTGTCATTTTCCTGTGAACTCTGGTTGCGCCAAAATGTTTCCAAGAATGTTTGTAACAATGATGCTAAGTATATCACACGCATGTATACATTTCAGGTAATTATTGATATGTAAGGTTTAACAACCCAAAACTACCGCATGATTATGGGAGATGCCATAGTGGAGGCCTCCGGATATTTTGACCACCTGGGGTTCTTTAACATGCACCTAAATCTGAGCACATGGGCCTACAACATTTTAGCTTCCATCGAAAATGCAGCCGCCGAAGCCGGGATTCGATCCCGCGACCCGCGGGTCAGCAGCCGAGTGCCTTACATTTATTTTCAGAAGTGCTAACGCCGGGCATTCGAGGACGTCTCTATGAAGAAAAAAAACGAATAAGAGGAAAGGCCGGGAGGTTAACCAGTTTGGCATAACTTGTATGCTACCCTGCACAGGAAAAAAAACTACAAATGCCTACGAACTGCTATCGGGCAGTCTCATAAGCAAGCCATATACCGGCTCCTCCCTGTCACCCCCCCCCCCCCAAATTACCGCAAGGAATGTTCTCGGTGACAGACCAGCTCCAAATAACAGGGTACGCGAAGTGTAAATGTCATCACCTGGCAAGTGTGAGCCCAGTTATGCAGTGTCAAGCGACTTCGTAATGTCTTCTTGAATGACGTCTGGTCATGGAAGCTTCGCAAGAACAATACATGTTATCTTCTCCTCGCGTACAGGTAGATTTTCATGTTCATATGACTTTAATTCACAGATGACAAGCTCGTTCTTGGGTTTTCGCATGCATTTCCGCGCTGTCTTTCATAAGGAAAATGTCTCTGAAGTGCGTGATACTTCACCAACTTCAGGCGCAACAAGCGTCATACTGCTTACTAAACTGACATGGGCGCCTACGGTATGAGCATTTTCCTCTTCTTTATATGAGGAACACAACACCATCAACGAAAAGTCGTGGAGTTTCTACTCGTGTTAGCAGAGACCTCTACGCAGACCATAAATGTGGTTGACAACAATCACTCCGTTTGAGTGTGCACTGTTATTAGTGTCGAGAAAAATGAAACATTATGTGCTAATGCGTTGCTATCCCAGCTTACATGCTTTTTGGCGAAACGTATGACATCGAATGACATATGCAGTGGTGCGAAGCCCATCCAAGCCCTTTATGGCACGGGACTCGGCACAGACTACGCACCCACGAATCAGAGCTGCTTTTCAAACAACTGTGTGAAGACTTGTGCTTTAGGACACCGTGTTTCACTTCTCTCAGTGACGGAGTTGATTTTAACAGTTTACACTAACGACGACGGAAATACTGAGGCGTTGTTGATACGAGGGGGCCTTTGCTTCCTCGGCTGTCTTCAAAGCTCTCCCTCGCCAAGCGCCTTGCGTTTTCTGCACCATTCCAATACTTTGTAGGTGCAACGATGAACAGAAGCTTCATTGCTGTGTATGCGTCCACTCGTGAGAAATTTTACTTGCTGGGTGAGACAGCTGCTTGGATTATATTATCTTATCTAGCATGGACATTCGTCGTTCGACCCACGGTTGTGTGGTTTCAAAAGTGGAGTGCGTTAAGAAAACTGCCCGGACCATCTGATAGAATCCCTTTCTGGTATTCAATTCGCACATACTGGGAGAAGAGCAGGTCTAATTCTGTCAAGGATGCCACATGTGGTAAGTGCCGCTTTTTTTATATTGAGCATGACTGTGGACTACCAGGGTTGCCACTGGTGGTTACTTTTCATCACATTGACGAATTTGAGGGACCCGTGGTGACCTAAAGTTATGAATGGGGACGTGACAAACTTTTGGCAATTTCAGGCTTTAGTCTGTCCGAGTTATGAATTCTATACTCGGTGTCTGCGAAACGAATAGGCAACATTTTTTTTCATTTTTCGTAGTTTTAGACCCAAAAGTAAAAGGCATTCTTTACGAGAAATTCAATACGTCTGTCCTGCTTCTCGAATGCATCTCTTCAATTCACCTAGACCTTGGTAGCACTAGCACACCGGTGCGCCAAGTAGCAAGGTCTCAGCCAATTTTAGGTCAGCGGACTGCTTCGCGTGCCGCGTAGTGGTGGTGTTATTATATATTTCTTATGCACTTTAGGAGCTTTAAGCTTTTTTATAAAGTTTCGCTTCTGAAGTCGCTATGTTAGGGTCAGTCCACGTGTTTCGACCACACCTCCTACAGTCCTGAATTGCTTATCAACCTCTTCACTGCTGCATACCCTTTAATTATTATGTAGAATTCGAATTCGTTAGTAACATACTTGAGGCGCTTTTCTTCAAAATATCCCAGTGCACAAACCAAAACTACACTAACTTTAACGGGAACGTGTTGTACGCCTGCGTATCTGCAATTTTTATAACACTTTTAATGAAAATTTGGCGTCTCTAACTTGTAACATAAAGTCTGGCACTCTTATACTCTTTACAAAATCAGTGTTCATATAAGTTTTAGTTGAAGAAATACTGTACAGTATTCCTTCTCCCACTATATTTTGTCAACGTAAAGAACAGTGCCACAACATATTTATCCAAAACCTCTTTTACTAAATTGCACTTATAATAACCAAAATTATGATTATTTTTATTTTGAAAAGAACCCAAGGTTTGAATTCAGCCTCTCACCTCATCTTTATTTAATAAAATTACGATATTATGTACTGTAGTTGCATTAGACCACGCATGCACGTCTTTTAAGCATTCTTCCCTCAGACAAAATCCCATACTCCACCTTTCCTTCATTATGAAAAAGAGAGCGAGGAAGTACAGCCTACGAGGACATGAGCTTGTAATCCGTTACTACACTTTACCAAGTTACCAAACGACCAAGTTTATTCTCATTTGCCTTGACACATCGTGCTGGATCTGTAAATCGTTCTTATTTTCTGCACACTGCTCTTTGATTCCAATCATGGGCCTACGGAGGCTTTTAAGTTTCTTTGTGTTGCTTTTACGAAGATAGTTTCTACCACCTCTAGAATCGTATGGTGTAAAAAATCACGGCATATCCATGGAGTGAATGATCAAGAGGGGGGCGAAGCGTCCGTGCTTCCGTCCGTCCGTTCTTTCTTGCTTCCGTTCATTCGCGCGACCATCTGTGCGTCCATCAATGCGACCGTCCTTCTGTCCGTGCGTCCGTTCGTAAATTCATTCATCCGTCTGTCGGTCCGTTCGTGCGTCCACCCATCTGTACGTCCGTGCGTCCGTTATTCCTTTCCACCGTCTGCTAGTCTGTCTGTCCGTCAATCCGTGCGTTAATCCGTGTGTCCATCTAGTTAACACTCCAAGTACCGGCATCTCGCATCTTGCATTCTCTGTGGCACATACCCGCTCTAGATCGAGTTTGTGCCACCGGTGGCTGCCTACTACTGCTACACACATAAATGATGTGCAGACCCACGCCTTAAAAGGAGCTTCGTCTCTAAGATCAATTCAAAACACCAAAGAACCACTCGATGACCAATGATTTACCAAAGAGGTTGAGGAAAACAGATAATTCGTCTAAAAAAACAAAAGACAGCCATTCAATAGTCCATTGCTCAATATGTACAAGAAGCATTGTAAGATTTTCATTCACACACTCCATAAAGGAAAGAGGCGATACGACGAAGCAGAATTTGTGCGGAATAAAGCCTAATTTGTACGGAAGAAACCACTCAATGAATTATTGAACCAAAAGTCGCCAACACTTATATCTACACTTGAACATGACCGCATTACGTTTAGCCAGCCTGCTGAGATTGCTACTGCGTTTTTCGAACATTTCACATTATCTCGGGGCAGTTAGTCGTCAGCTTTTCAAAATAAAATAGATCGCCTCTGTCATTCACTTAATTTTTCCCGGTAGTGGCAATTGATGTGCCATCGACTATACTCAACGCTCGCCACATGAACCATAAAATATATGGTATTTCTGTACAGCACCTAGAACTAACTGCTAACATACATTGCAAACTCCTATGCGCAATAATTATTTTATCTTTCAAACTGGCACCTTTCCGCTAATACTAAAGCGTACGAAGGTAACTCTGGTTTTTAAGAAAGGTAATAAAGAGCTTCTATATCAAACCACCATTCCAATTCAATCCTCCCCTCTCTAAGTAAAATATTTAAAAATTTATTTGTGTCCAGGCTAACTAATTACTTAGATAAAGTTAACATAAATCTTACCAGTTTGGTTTTGAGCCGGCACTTCTACCAATTTAGTCTTACTTTCTCTAACAGATTTCTTATGCAACAGTCTTGATAGGACTAACTTAACTGGTTTTGTCTTCCTCGACCTTAATAAAGAGTTTGATACCATTACTCACATAATTTCATATCGTAAACTCGACATTCTTCTTGCTCTTACATTTTTAGAGAATTATTTAACTGACCGAACGTTCGTGGTATACGCAGGTGAACCATTTTTTCTTCCTAAAATTATTAACCAAAAAGTGCCGCTTTGTTCTCTTTTGTGACCATTGATGTTTCTTTTTGTTACAGTATAGATTTACCAGACGTCACTGGTTTATGCCTCTAAGTGTTGAACGCGGACCATACAAGTATATCAGACTAATAAATATAGGAGTTCGTTACTAAATATGGTAGATATGGCACTTCATCATATAAATAATTTGTGTAACAGGGAACTACCTAGTATTTATTCTAAAACTAAAGTTTTGATTTCCCATTCTCATCGAAAGCCCTTAAATACTTCTCCTTCCTCATCATTAGGAAATAATTTTGTTCACATAAATGACTCTGCGGTATTTCTAGGTGTGACAATCGACAGCCAATTGAAGTTTCATTTTCAGATAAATCATATTGAAAACAAGTCCACCTTCGGTGTCCAGGCGCTTATCAAAGCACGTCAGTGTTTTTGACCTCGTGCATTGCCTTCACTTTACTTTTGCATTTATTCATTTGCATATTACGTATGGCGTAATCGCTAGGGGTAATACCAATCATTATTTTTATCTTCGTTCCATCGAACATGTACAAAGTTCAAACCATACGCATTACAACTTACAGTTCTTCGCCTTCAAATGCATTTACCCTTCTTAATAAGCCTAATACTTTATCGAGTAAAAACGCTGTTTCAGTGTAACGTATATTTATTGTTTTCTAAGTTACTTATTTTGCAGCTCTCCTTTAAATATATTCAATGTAACTCCCGCAAGACTACTAACCCCACCAGATTTTCTTCTAATCATAATAACCTGCTACCGCCCATTCGCCATAACTACGGTAAGAAATCATCCCAATTCTCTACCATTAGTTTTTGGAATAGCCTGCCGGCTGATCTTAAATTTGTAGAGATTTTCACTTTTGAAACAGCAATAAAAGCTTTCCAGTTAACTTCTGGTTGCTCACCTTAGTTATGGTATATAATTTCTTCCATGTGCCTTCGCTTCTTTTGTAAGGGTTTACATTTAGTTTTCCTAGATAATTTTATTCACTTTTCTCAATTTGTAGTTTTGTGTACATTTTCTAATTTATTCCGTAATTAATCTATGTGTCGTATTTGACTTTACATTGCATGGGTTTTTATAATGTGTTTCGCAGTGTGTCTTTTTATTCATTGGAATATTTCATTTTCTATTTCAACTGTTCTAGAATGTTTCTGCTTGTTCTTACTTATATACGATTATTATTACACCCTGCTAATCTTCTGCCATTGTTTTCAATTCACTTTTGTTGTAGTTTTTAACTTAGGGTCCCGTTTTAAGTATTTGTACTCTGGGACTCTCATCTGTATAGACGTGTTATGTACTTGATGCTTAAATAAATAATAAACTTAAACTGAAACTGATGCAGGCAACAGGCGTAGCAAACATACCCCCCTTTCCCCTTTCCCGACAAGAACGAAGCAATGTAACACCCTAGAACTGCTACAGTGCTGACTACAGCAGCGGCGGCAGCGCAGAAAAAATGCTAATTGGATCCTATGGTGAACGCAATTTTTCGGAAGATCAATAGATATCACCTTTATTCAGCCTGATCAGTGTATTCATACATATATGTAAAAAAAGAGTGATATTATCAAAGAAGCACTATACTACGGGGTCGGGAGACAATGAACTGTATGGCTTTCCTGCCAAAACGCAGAATAGAAGGCATATATGTGATGTAAAAATTTAGGCAAATTTCGCAGCGATTTTGTGGCCCTCTTAACTTGCTAGGCAGTGGGTGTAAGTCCATTATCTTAGTGTGTGAGTATATGGTTTCGTTGCCCGCCATTACCCAACGCTCCTGTAACTTTCCTCTCCTATGTTGCATGCAGTGTTCTTTCAGATAATTTGCGACGTGTGTCAACAGTACAGCGGAACGACCTTCAAAGCCTACCTAGGGATGACCCCGGTTGTAGTACTTCACACTCCAGATGCCGTGCAGGTAAATGCAGTTGAGAACAGGTTGTGAATTTTTCCCATTTCTTCCCCACTCCCGAACAATGAACTCACAAGAAAAGAAGCACATAAAAGCGTCTAAGTCATTGCTTCTGTGTGTTCTCGTTCGAAGCAAGAATACGAAGGGGTCTGCGGGTCTTCGCTTTTATTTGTTGAGCATTAAGATGACCAGCTTCTGCGACTACGATACACGTTTAAACAATTTCTGGCGCTGTACTTGCGGCCACCCAACAAAATTCTAGCTTTATTCATGACCTGAACTAAGTAAGCAACAACTTCTTTTATTATTATATCTTGAGATCAGATTAATTTGAGCTAGTAGAGTTCGCAATGTTGTTATGGTAATTGGCAGTAATAAAATACAGCTGAAATATTTCCCCCAGTTCTAATTTCTTTGATGTGCGACAGCCGTGCCTTAATCCCGGGAAAAATACATTCGGAACGCTGCAGATAAGATTCGATGCAATAAGCACGTCTGTAGAATGGAGCATGTAGCGCATGACACAAAGGGCATTTTTCAAATGTCGGTATATATGTTGAAATGTCTTTTTTATATACAACTGTACAACTGAGTGAATGCGCTGCCCAGAAGTGTGATAGATAGCCGAAGCAGTGGTGTTTAAAGGATCATGACGTAGTGCACCTCTGGTAACAGCTCATGCTTACAAGGCCTACTATGGTGCTGCCAACCGTGGAGTCTGCATAACACATTCGCCTTTTTAAGTCGAAGAATATCATTAGTAAATCGACAGTTGCTTTATTTGTCACGTGTGGCATTCAGTCACGTTTTTATGCACTATAACACAGATAGTGAATAAAGCCCGACTAATTTTCAAATTTCCTCACTCGGGCTAATTCAAGTACGTCCCCTAAAGTGTGTTGTGTAGTTCGCCGGATTATTTTACGTGTCGCTAAGATGTAAAAGATTATCAACATCAGACTGAGCCTTGCGGTGCCATCCTGAACTCTCTGGACAGCTCGTAGCTGATCTTGCTATGAAGAGCTTTAGACTGTAGTGACGCAGCCGCCACCGTGCCCCCCGCGGTCATAAGAACCTGCGGAGCAGCATTCCATGCAACATGATGCCCTCCTCTTCGTTTCTCCTTTGTCTCTTCCCCTCTTGCCACTTCCGGTGCACCTCGTGCACCTGCTCTTTTTTCGACTTTCTGGTTGTCAGAATAAAGTAGACGTTTTTACTGAAAAGAAGTGTCCGTGTTGTACAACTTAGCTCTACAATGTGGTGACCCGAAGGCCTTCATGGCACTGCCAAAGAATTGTATAGTCATGCAGAGCAACAAGACGCACCTAAACACGGAAGCTACTGGCACGACCGATCATGATGTCTCTGCGATCTCCCTCCGACTACCAGCTTACTGGGACCACAACCCTTCGATATATAGTTCATTCAAGCAGATTCACAATTCGTGCTTTCTGGCGTGCGCACGGAACAAGGCAAGTACTATCTCGTTGTTTTCGCGCTGTCACCAGCTGCCGCCGTTGAAGTATCTGACCTGCTTTCCAGACCCCTCTCCAGCACACCGTGACGCACTCTCAAGGCTGCTCTGCTTGAGCGAACAACAGCATCACAGCATTCCCGCATACTGCACTTGCTCTTCGCGGAGGAATTAGGTGACCGCCTGCCCAGCCAGCTTCTTCGTCACATGTGTCAGCTGATGAGCGCCTACACTACCACTACTGACGAGAACTTGTTGCGAGAATCTTTTCTGCAGTGCCTTCCTGGCAATGTGCCAATGGTACTAGCCAGTGCGTTCATATTAGAAAGAACGGTTTGTCCAGCCTGGCGAACAATGTCTTGGAGATGGTCACGCCGTCTGTGTGCAACGTGACGCCATCATTCAACAGCGTGAATGCCGATCCACAAACACCATGTGACAATGCTTCTCCCATCAACGCGTTTTCAATCGCCAAGAACAACTGGTTTGTGCCGAGGAGCGTCATTACACCACTCCACGTTACCGAAACTGCTGTCGAAGCTTCCCGCGTTACGGACGCGCACAACGCTCTCGGTCCCCCACTCCACCTGGCATATGCAATTACCATCGCCGTTTTGGACAGGACACGCGTCACTGCCTCCAACCTTGCTCGTGGCAGTAGAACAGGTAGGCCGATCATTGACGGCAGTGACTGGTCGAGGTCAACCCAAAAGTCACCTGTTTCCCGTCATGGACAAAATCACGGGTCAGCAGTACCTGGTGAACACTAGTGTAGAGGTCAGCATTATTCCGGCTTAAAAAAATTGACCGAAAAATATCCCTGATCTCCTACCTGCAAGCTGTCAACGGTATCAAGATCCCCGAATACAAATCACGGTAATTCACTCGGAACCTATAGGCTTGCGCAGCGTTTTTCGTTAGGTTTTCCTCGACGTGGACGAAGGCCGTGCCCTCATTGGAGCCGATTTCTTAAACCACCATGGACTGCTAGTCGACGTGAAATGACAACGCCTGGTAGGCACTACTACACTGCGCTCTGTCCATGGTGTTGTTTCCCATGACTCGAACATAATCGCCCCAGCTACAACAGTGGTCTATGACCGTTTCACAGGACTTCTTCTAGAATTCCTGAACATCACTCAACCGCCTGACTGGATGAAACCCGCGCAACATCACGTCTGCCCCAATATCATCACCACTGGTCCACCTGTTTTCACTCGCTCATGGCGACTTGCTCCAGATAAGCTCAAAGAAGCCAGGACTGAGTTTGAACACATGTTGGAACTTGGAATAATGCGACCATCATCGAGCATCTGGGCGTCTCCTCTCCACCTCACCCCCAAAAAGTCATGTTGTTGGAGACCTTTGGAAACTACCATTTGCTGAACGCAAACACTATTCTCGACCAGTATCCGCTGTCTAACATGCAGGATTTCACATCAGTTCTGTATGGCACAACAGTGTTCTCTAAAATCGACTTAGTCAAAGCCTTTCGTCAAATTCCTGTTGCTGCAGCAGATGATCTAAAGACGGCAATTACCCCCCCCCCCCATTTGGCCTTTTCGAGTTACTGACAATGTCATTAAGTTTGTGCAATGCTGCACAAACGTCCCAGCGGTTTATTGACACGGTCATACATTGTCTGCCGTTTTTTTCGCCTACGTCGATGACCTGCTGGTGGCAAGCTCATCCCACGAGGAGCACTTGCAACATCTCCGTCAACTTTTCGAGCGCCTGTCAGCCAACGGAATCGTCGTGAACACTGCAAAAAGTGAGCTAAGAGTGTCATCTCTTGACTTTCTGACAAAGTGCAAGCAATGGTCGAGTTTCCCAAGCCTTCATCAATAACCAAGATGCGCCAGTTTCTAGGGCTTGAAAATTTCTGCCACCAATTTATAAGGAACTGTGCTACCTTGTTGGAGCCGTTCGACAATTTTCTCGGTAGGAAACCCTCCGAAACTGCACTACCATAGAACACCGCTGCGGAAAAAGCTTTCAACTTCATCAAGATAACTTTGGCTGAAGCCACACTGCTGACGCACCAGAATCCCAGTTACTCTTTGGCGCTCATGACGGATGCATCTTGTTCTGCACTTGGGGCCATACTCCAGCAAAAAGTTAACGATCAGTGGCAGCCCCTTGCCTTTTTCTCCAAGCGTTTGACCTCTGCCAAGAGAAACTACAGCGTTTTCGACCGTGAGTTGCTCGCCTTCTTTCTCGCCGTGTGCCATTTTCGACACCTACTTCAAGGCCACTCTTTTTCAATTCTCACTCATCACAAACCTGTCACCTATTCCTTCAGCCAATCTGACTCACTATACACACCGCACCAGGTGCGCCAGCTTGCCTTCATCTCGGAGTTTTCAACTGATATACGCCACATCAGCGGTGTTGACAACGCTCAAGCTGACGCTTTCAGTCGTGTGGATGCCACACCTGCAGTTTCTTGAAAACCTCCCCCTCAAGATCCTTTCCACTCAAACTTCAGCATCTGACTGCAGCCTAATCAAAAGACACCGGGCTTGAACACCTACGCGAAGCGTCCACATCACTTCAGCTTGAACCCGACACCTTTGAACATGTGCCAATTATTTGTGTTACCTCCACAGGCACACCCAGACCATTTCTAACCAACCCTTTCCGTAAGAAAATATTCGATGCCTATGACAGCCTTTTCCCCCAAAATTCGCACTTCCCAAAAGCCTATTTCTTCACGCTTTGTCTGGCCGGCATGAACGCCAACATCAGGAACTGGTTTCTTGAGTGTGCATCGTGTCAGCGCGCCAAAGTTCAACGGTACCCCGTTCCTCCATCAAAGCTCTTCGTGCAAATTGACGAACGTTCCGCCGTTGTGCATATTGACAATGTTGGCCCATTACCTCAATGTCAAGGCTATCCCTACCTTCTGACATGTGTACATCGTTTCACCTGCTGGCCCGAAGCGACTCTTATTCACGACATGGCTGCAGCAAACTTCGCAGCAGCTTTTTTTCTATTTGGATAGCCCAATTTGGCTGCCCGACATTGATTGTATCGGACCGGGGTTGTCAGTTCCAATCTTCCCTTTTTTCGGAGCTCCTGAAACTTGTTGGTATTTCACGTTTACGAACAGTGTCACACTATCCACACACAAAGGGCCTCGTCGAGAGATTCCACCCGCACCTCAAAGCAGCACCCACAGCACATAGTTGCCCAGACAGCTGGGTCTGTGCAACCGCTCCCACTCACGCTGCTCGGAGTTTGATCTTCTTTCAAGGAGAACCTCTCCTGCTCCACTTCCGAGCTTGTTTATGGCCCTTCGCTTCGCCTGCCTGCCAATTTCTTCGAATAAAGCAGCAGTGGCACTCAGTTAACTGCAACAGAGTACGTCGACCAGCTCCGCAGCCTACACGCAGCCAGCCACGTGCCGCGTTCATCGCTGAGAATCTAAAAAGAGCGGAACATATGTTCATGCGGTACAATCCTATGTGCGCCCCACTTGAGCCACACTACCTCGGGCATCTTCAGTGTGTTAGAGCGCTGGCCTGCTAACTTCATCGTCGACATTAATGGGGCTCGCGATACAATTGCGCTCGAGCGGCTCAAGCTAGCGTTCAGGAAAGCGCCCATTCTTAATTGCCTAGCTGTGCCTCCCTCTGCTGGACACGAGGGCTGCTCCACGCCAGTGTTCCTCCCGTCACCACCTCTGCTCCGCGTTCACTGGGATAACACTTCAACTGAGGATCGTTCGTCGCCCCAGCTTCCTCTCTAAAAGCGCGTTCACACTGAGCATTCCGACCACCGAAAATGGACCTAGGCGGCGGCGAGATCTGGCGGAAGAGCCCTTTCCGCGCCGGTCGCTCTCGGACCGATTTTGGCACCGTCTGGTGCCAAATCGGTCACCATAGGCCAATAGGAGCGCTAGTCAAGGAATTAAAAATGATGCCGAAGCCCGACTCGCTTTTCATGTCGCAGTGCACGTAACTTAATGCTGTAACCAATGACAGCTTAACTTAATTTGTGCCTACTTCACACCCCTATTTTGTGGAAGTGGTGACCGAGCTTGTCGTGGTCTTGCAGAGCAAGACGAACCCACCCACGCCGCTGGCGTCGGCACTCTTTTCTGCTCTTCATGCATTACGAAAGAGCGACTTGCCAGCAAAGTAAAGAGTAGTGTTACTTCTTGCTTCTTGCGTACGAGAATCATCGAAGTATATACCACCGGATAGCGTAATGACGTTTGCGAGCCGTGACAAGAACCGGGTGACAGCGCATTCATCCCGCGTTCGCCCCGTGGTAGATGGCATATTCAGCGGCGCGGGGCGCGTCCAGTGCGAAAAACGCTGCATTTCGGTGGCAGAGGATTTCCGGCCGCTGTAAAAAGCGAATGCTTCAGTGTGAACTAGGGGTAAGCGGAGAGCAATCTGTAGCGACACGGCCGCCACCACACTTCCCGCGCTCATAAAACCCTGCGGAGCAGCATTTCAAGCAACGTAGTGCTCACCTCTCTATTTCTCGTTCGTCTCTTTTACTCTTGCCACTTCCGGTGCACTGCATGCGCCTGCTCTTTTTCGACTCTCTGGTTGTCAGAATAAAGTAGACGTTGTTACTGAAAGGACGTGTGTGTCTCGTACATCCTGGCTCTACAAGACCATAGTCGGCCAGTAAATCAGTGTTTCTTCGTGGTCGGCAAGAGCAGCGAATATGTTTGATTTTAGTGATGCCGTCACACGCACTACATTTCTTTTACTTGACCCCTTTTATTGATAACATGTTCTTAGTGCTTTTTGGGGGGTCTGTAATCATTTTTTACCAAAACTGAAACTTTTTGTCACTTCAGACTCTTTTGACGAGCAAGACAAACCTACGCAAGCCTGTCGTGTACAAATTCCTTGCTTCGTGGCTGGGAGAACACAATACGCTAACCACGTAAGTATCGATAAACTAAAACAGATTCAGCCTTTGCATCATCTTGGAACGTCTTTTTTTTTATGCACAACTGAGTTAATACGCTGTGTTGAAGTGCGATAGGTAGCCGAAGCGGTGGTCATGCTTTCTTTTATACTGATTCTATTCACCACTCAAGGCCTGTTAACCCTGTCGGTAATGTTGGCTGGCACGCATCGATCAATGGACAAAGAGGAGAGGCGCAAAAATGCGTGATAGGAAAAATCATCAATATATATTATGCGGGGCCGCTTTCTTTATCATTCCAGGTAGATGCCACTCTATCAATTTAGCGCAAGAAAGCGACGGCGTACGTATAGTACACTCGTAAGGGCAACTACCTTTGTTATTCCTATTAAAGCTGACATGTCGATGACCATAATTACTCATGATTAAACAAGTACCAAACAGCTATGATGTGTGCCTCATAGTTGCTGAATATGAGATTATGAATACCAAGCTTGCATAAAAATTGGACAAAGACGACAAAAAAAAAGAGTGTTCGTTGAACGTAGCAGATTAGGAGTGAGTGAAAAAAAGACAGCGTGAAGCCTGCTAGCAGCAGAACTAATATTAATTTGTTTTCGCTTAGTTACTTGAGGCTGCAGAGGCGGCTCAGATTCAGGTTCGAAGCCATAATAAAGTGCTGTACATTTTGGCCATTTGGAGATTTTCGGTGGGCAGCCGGAGCACTGTAGACGAGTTCTTCTCTTCTTTTTCTTTTTGTCACTCTGAATAAGCAGCGAGAGTACGCCGAATATCCAGACATTGACGCTGTGTCCCCTTGCCCGCAGAGCTCAATGCAAAGACCAGTCATGTACCATGGCGGCTAATTAGATGTATTCAGGAGCGCATTATGAAGTAGTGTTGGCTGTTGTTAAAGTCTGAACACTGCTTCACTGATATTTAGCGGAGTGACGTATACGCGTACTCAATGGCAGATTTATCCGCGCCACAACAAGTTGAAAGATATGCGTATACTTTGTTATCTTTTGCTTGCAGCGATTTTTGTATTTCTTGACGCAAATAATGCAGTACCGGCTACCAAAAAAAAAAACAGACCGGGTTCTTGGATTGTGATTAACCGACGCGAGTGAAATATTCTATGACGAATATGCTAACTTACTACAAATACACAGCGTGCGCACTTGGACAGCATATTTTACTGAAAAGTTGGTAGCAGCAACCACCCACGTTACTCAGCAAATACCACAGCGATTACCAAATTCATGCCACCACAGCCGAACTACAAGCGAAACTGTCCCGACAGCCAATCTTTGTATATTGTTTTCGGCTTACCATCCCTGCAGTGCTCCTTGTTTGTTGTTTAGATTTGCTGCATGGAATTAGGATTCGTACGTTCAAATTTCACTTTTAGAAAATTATATTTTTCTTGCGTCTGCTTCCTGCGTAATCGTAGGGTTGGTGACATGTGGCGGTTCAAGCGGCGCCTGTTGACGCCTGCGTTCCACTTTAAAGTCCTGGATAGCTACATCAGCGCATTCAACTACAACGCCACGCTGCTTGTAGAGCGTGTGGACAGGCTGAACGAAAAGCACCCGAAGGAGCCCATACCGGCCTTCCGTCTTTCCCAAAACTGTGCCCTCGATGTGATAACAAGTGAGTGCACAAAACATTCTCTGCGAATAACGTATTGCATTTACTGTGCCCAACGTCTAAATGGCATAGAAGTGTGCCCCTCTGTATGTTTTAAGGAATGTTTTCGTGTCATAAACAGCCCTCGTCCTACCTCTTTACAGAAGTTTTAATGGGAGTTGACTTGGGTTCACAACTGGAAACAACGGAGCCAATATTCGCCAACCACTTTAACATGTGAGTATGCGTAAAGAGTTGACAACACTGAATGTGTCTTTCGGACATGTCAACTCGTTGTAGCATGTTGTGTTTCATGAGGAGTATTTGCCGTATTTGCCAGCAAAGACAACACATAAGGTCATTATCATTCTGGGAAATCATGTGAGCCTTTACTAACAATTTGCAACCGAGATTGACACAAAGTAACTGGCGCACTGAAGCAGGAAAACTTCTCATAGCTACGTAACGGCACGTGCATGCTGTTTTCATAAACAATAATAAAAATTACACACTCAAAAAAATTCCCAAATGGAGAGCCAGATGTGCAGCTTCTGGAATGCGCATGGCAGCTAATGGTGCCAAGCCCGGTAGCTGGCACCAGATAGCAGCTGGTGTGTGCTCGCTTTTCTCATGGTCATGCGACCAGCCCATATAAAACAACGGCAGGTATGCCATGGCCAAAGAGTTTCGTAGAACAACTCAGTCGCCAAAATACAATGTCTGAGACAAGGGAACAGATTTATTCGAAACTTGCCACCATGTTGCGCTCTGAATACCTGCTCAGCGTTTGCGTTTCACTGATAGATACCATGCAACTCAACAGTGCTTGAATGCCTACTGCCATGCGTCGAAAATTTGTACAACCAAATGCATCTACAAGATATAATTCGAGTTCCTAGGGGTGTGTATGCCTTCAAATGATTTAGGATTGTACAAATAATTTCAACTTTACGGCCCATGTATGTTTTGGAAGACATGCATGCAGGTCACATGAGAAAAAGACAAAAAGAGAGATAAAAATAACGATAAAATAAAGGCGATAAGGATAACCAGGGCTGAGCTCGATCGGTAGGCCACCCTGCATTGGAAAAGGGGCCTAGGAGACTGTAAGTTAGAGAGCAGAAGACAAAGTCTTGGCAGCAGCCTCCCTGACAGCAGTTCCACATCTGACATCACAGACGGTGCGTCATCCCGCCGAGTAATCAGAGCAGCGCCTTCTATTATTTAAGCAGCCTTTATGTACCATCCCAAGTACACACAATACTGTTGAAGGAAAGTTTATACTGAGGCAGAGATGCAAAAAAATGATAAATGTGGCCTGCTTTAATGCCAAAAGAAAGAAAGGTTCTAGGTGACTGTTTTTCTTGTGTATTGATTTTTATTTAGGCAGTGTTTGTTTTCAAGAAATTTGGCACATATGAAGAACGTTCGAAACGGCAGAGCCGTGAATATGTCAGCAAGAAGTTGATAATAATTGTGAGTCATATATAGATAGCATATCGCAGAGTATAGATACAGTTACCTAACTTGACATATTCAAGTGAAGATTCGCAGGTAAATGAAGTAACAAATTCTAATAAAGGCGATTTGCTTGAGAATATGTTTTTTGCAGTTTTTGCTTTGTCTCTTTGCCATTTTAAAAGACTACGTCTTTTTCTAAATCTTTCTCTTTGCAATAAAAACTCTCTACGCAGTAACACATATTGTGCATGGATAATGATAAAGCGGCAAAAAATCATGGTTCCTTTAATATTTTCCGCTATTGGGTTGTAGGTTGATGTTCTTGATCGGCGTACGCATCTTTCGTCCGTGGATGTGGCCTGACTTCTGGTACGCGAGGACAGCCGAGGGTCGGCTCTACTATAAATCGATTCGGGAGATGGAGAAGTACACACTAGAGGTAAGGACAATCTAGACTCATTGCCATCCCCCATTCAGTTGACTTCTTGAGTTGCTCGTACAAAAGTGATATATAAATATGAAGCGTGCCGTAGCAGAGAACTTTGGCAAGCTCGGTTCTTTAGGGTTCACCTCGTTCGATTGTTATCTTGGGCAATTTGCCCCGGTGGGTACAGAGACAACGTTACCTGCACCGAGGAGCCCAAGCGCTATGTTGATGGAACAAAAAGGAGCACCAGGGCACCCCAGAGCGATTAGGTGAAGATTCCATAAGAATCTATTGTCTTTTTTGCATTCTTCTTCCGTCTATTTTCGGTGTCTGGAATTGAACTCGCCCCCGCTCCCAGCATCGCAGCGACACAACCATTACGCCTCTATAAGGTGACTGCTCGTAAGAGCAGCTGAAGGGCAAAGGTAGTGTGAGACATCTTTAGCGAATGTCATTAGACGCCGTTCAAGAGCTAGTATTGTTTATAAACATACATGTAGACTTTTAAGAATCTGCTCCATTTCTGACAGACGCTACCCACCACGGTGATCTAATATTTAAGGCACTCGTCTGTTGACCCACAGGTCTCGAGATCAAATTCCGGCCGGTAGCCGCAATTTGGTATGGTAGTCATTCATGACTTCTTTGCGCAAACACGTACACGGACACAAGAAAAAGAGGCAAACAACACGGGCGCAAACTCACAACTGGTTTATTTTGAACAACGAAGCCCCGCCGCGGTGGTCTAGTGGCTAAGGTACTCGGCTGCTGACCCGCAGGGCGCGGGTTCGAATCCCGGCTGCGGCGGCTGCATTTCCGATGGAGGCGGAAATGTTGTAGGCCCGTGTGCTCAGATTTGGGTGCACGTTAAAGAACCCCAGGTGGTCTAAATTTCCGGAGCCCTCCACTACGGCGTCTCTCATAATTATATAGTGGTTTTGGGACGTTAAACCCCACATATCAATCAATTATTTTGAACAACGAACTGTACTTATGTCTTCACGTAGCCCACACGCCCCCCTATCGGTGGATCCAGGCACAAACGAGATAACCTAAAGAAAGCTTATTCAGCGCTACGTCATGATAAGAACCACAAAACAACAAAAATTGAAGAGTTCACGCATCTGCAGACGTGTTTTGTTGTTTTGTGGTTCTTATCATGACATAGCGCTGAATAAGCTTTCTTTAGGTTATCTCGTTTGTGCCTGGATCCACCGATGGGGGGCGTGTGGGCTACGTGAAGATATAAGTACAGTTCGTTGTTCAAAATAAACCAGTTGTGAGTTTGCGCCCGTGTTGTTTGCCTCTTTTCCTTGTGTCCGTGTGTGTGTTTGCGCAAAAAAGTCATGAATGAGTACCAACTCGCTCAACTTTCAGTACTGTTAGTATGGTAGTTTTGGAACGTAAAACCCTAACAATTATGATTATCTGACCAAATCCAAGTGCAGGGAATAAACAAACATATTAACTAGCCAGACTACAGTTCGTTATATGAATAGAAAGTGCTGCATTCACACTACTTATAACGCATCTTCAGTGCCTGAATGACAATGACAAGGACATGCTATCTCGCAATTCTGAACGTGCCGTGTTCTGTTGACTTTGGCAGCCTGGTGTTCAGACGCGGCTCTCGCTCTTTTTAAAGAAGATAGTCTTTCTTGGGGACCTTCGACGCAAACATTTTGTCTGTCTGTCTATCTCTCCGTATGTCTGTACATTTTTCTATTTGTCCACCCTTAATTGTACCCTAAACGGCACCAAAGT
Source organism: Rhipicephalus annulatus (assembly GCA_013436015.1). Lineage (NCBI taxonomy): Eukaryota > Metazoa > Arthropoda > Arachnida > Ixodida > Ixodidae > Rhipicephalus > Rhipicephalus annulatus. The sequence continues at coordinate 446,894 of WOVY01002200.1, read as the reverse complement.
GACCAAACGATACTTCAAACGGCCGCCCCAATCCACAACGCACACTAATATTGCTCAAGATTCAGCGTGCATACTTTTGCAAGTGTCAATAAAAAGCAATTATTGCGCATACCTGAGGCACCATAACAACACGTCAATATTGTGTATGTATGTCTTTTTACTAGCAAAGGCATACATCACTAATTCTAAGGACTGTAGCGTTTATCACGCTGCACTGATCATGCAACACTTGCACGAAAAGTTAAGTATTTCCATCGCTTTGCCAAGATGACACGGCGGTGGCACCTGCCTGTCGCCTTGCGTTCTACACCTTACCGCCTCAGAGACGGGCGCGCACACCGCACGCTTTGTTTTCCAATATAACTACCAGATAGCGCTCATGTCTCACATGGGACGTCACTTGATGCGCTCGTTCGCCTCCGCTGCATGCTAGAGGTACTTTAACATAGCGCCTCCAGAATACCATTCACCAATTTTCTTGCGCAGAACATCAAACGAACATTTTGTTCACTCTCTCCAGACGCAAGACTATCGTCTTTCGATGACATTTGCAGTGTAACCTGCAAATACGGGGAATATTTTTAAATGCGAAGCATTTTTTAGCGAACTTCGGCGACTTTGAGCGTATCTATCTATCTATCTATCTATCTATCTATCTATCTATCTATCTATCTATCTATCTAACTAGCCTCTTACGTTTGGGTGCTCTGGTGGTCACTCTCTTAACTTGGCCTGAACCAAAATTAGTTAGGGAGGGTAAAATGATTCGACGAATATGGCGCGTTGGTCAAGAGATAAACAATGTCACAATCCCGTCGCGTGCGTTGTCAAACACTTCCCGCCAGACAGCGGCACATACCAACGGGCGGGTATGTGTCACTGGTATGTGGGTATGTGCCACAGGTGATTGAAACTTCATATGTATAACCAAGAACGACGAGAACACACATGGACAACTTTAACGCGCCAGAGTTAAAAAACACCCGACATCGGTGGCATCGACTCGACGAATGCAAAGAATACACGTCAGGGTCTCAGCTGGAACCGAACACAAGCAATCTGCGTGGCAACGAAGCACTTTACCACTGAGCTACGCCAGGTTTCGAAAATACTTTTCGAATAGGCGCTAATCTTCGTGAAACGTCAATTGTGGTTACAATGCTGCCTACCTAATTTTATGAACATCACATATGTATTTCTCTAATACAGCCGTCACGTCGGGTTAACGTCAATTGTGCTAGGTTGACATGCGCGGAAGTTTATTTATATAGCAGTGTCTAGGGCCAACATCTTCGCCAGAATTAGTGCTTCATATCAGCTTCTGGTGTGACTAATTCGTATGTTCCTGTTGGCATCGTTGCGCAAGTCCCAACAACTGGTTATATAACCATCTGCAACTCGTCAACATATGTCTGTGCGTGTAACAATCGCTCATACATTTAGCATCGTTTAATGATATGTAGCTCGCCCCGCCACGGTGCTCTTGTGGCTAAGATAGTCGACCGCTGATCCGCAGGTCACGGGAAGAAATCCCGGCTGCGGCGGCTGCATTTTAGATGGAAGCATAAATGCTGTAGGCCCGTGTGCTCTGATTTGGATGCACGTTAAAGAACCCCAGGTTCTCAAAATTTCCGGAGCCATCCACTACGGCGTCTCTCACAATCATATGGTGGTTTCAAGACGTTAAACCCCCCATATCAATCAATCAAATCAATGAAATGTAGCTCAATCAAAAGTTGCAAGAGGGTCACCTTCACTCCGCATGCTTCGCATAACGCTGATTACCAGGTAAGTGGGATCTGCCGAATATTTAACGAAGTGAAACGCGTGTTCCCAAACCAGGTGTTGGAGCGGCGCAAAGGAAAACTGCAACAGATTGCTGAAGAGATGGAAAGCATGCCAGGAAACTGTGGCGAAGAAGACGACCAAGTGCAAGACTCTGTCATTGTTGACCGATTTCTGAGGACCCATCTGCGAGACAGTCGCTACAGCATCGACGACGTCAAGAAAGATATCGATTCCTTGCTGTTTGCGGTGAGCTCTAGATTGTTAGATGCATGTGAGCTGCCAGTTACATCTTATTAGTGTACAGCTGGAAATGTAGTGCTACCTGAAATCCTATTATTGCGCGTCTTACGTAAATAGGGTTCGCAAGCTTTCATGGCCTCACATCAGGCGGAGACTATACGACTGTGTTTCCAGTGCACTGTCGCAACAAAATATTTATTATTTTATAAGCAGAGTTCAGATGAAAATCACAGCTTGTATTGAATAATAGGCATGCTGTATTCTGCGGTGAGAAATTCTTAAAAGAATAATAGGTGGATGGATGAATACCGTGAGTGTCCGCTTTATAGAGATCGAGACGACGTGATGCGCAGCAAGACAGCAGTGACAGCCTGAACGTTGGGCTCAAACACATTACACTGTGCGCGATATTAAAACATCGACAAAAAGAGTCATCAGCCAAGGGAAAGCACATAGAACGACGTCGATGTTATTCACATAAGTCTCGCAACGCTATGTACAGATGGCGTGGCTGTTTTGAAACTCACCACATATTATTGACTGACTAACGCTCTTCCTTGTACCTCCGAAGCACAAACTGATTGTCGACGCTAAAAGTAAATTAAGTTGTTAAATTTGCTTTTGCAGAGTTATTAACTTCATCGCGAGGTGCAATTCGCTTACTTACGATGCTGGGGAAAATCTTTGAAGGTTTCGTTGTAAATAACATGGCCATCGTCATGCTTTTAGCGACCATAGCAATTGTGATCTTCTCATACCAATTATTACACATAAACAAACCCCGGTAAAGTACTGGCGATATGTTTTTCGGAGAAAGATCGGTTGTAAATGGTGGGGACAATGGAAAGCTGATAGGGCACGTTAATGTGTTGGTTAATGTGTGCATTTTATGACATACAAATAAACGCTGTAAGAAATAACTTTTTACTCTGAAAGCTGGATTTTCAGGTAATCCTACAAGGCAATATATGGTATTCACTGCTTCATTATTCACTACTCTAGAATTGTAGCTTATCTAAATCCAATGTCAATTTTTATGAAAACGTTAGTGTGGAAATCCCATATATTTGGTGCCGATTACGAACAACATTTTTCATTTCTGTGCACATCCTCATGACTCTATTCCTCGATCACGTCCACGTTTCGCTGTCACTGAAGTTTGAAATCGCAAACGTAGTTCACAAATATTTATATTTCACACTTTTTTTCAGGGCACCGACACTACTACATCGGCAGTTGGCTGGGCGTTCTACATGTTAGGATTGCATCCTAAAGTGTTGGTAAAAGTCCACCAGGAGCTTGACGATATTTTCTGCGGGGACAACAAGAGAGACATCACAGGGGAGGATCTCAAGAGGATGAAGTACCTGGACATCTGCTTCAAGGTAGTTTTATCTTTCATTTTTAAATCATGCATAAAGGTTTTGCGTTGGCCATGAGTGGAGTCCACCGGACAAGCTCCAGATACTCGTAGTATAAGCGCGACCTCCTCTGAAAATGCGGCCGCCGGCACGGGGTTGAGTCATGCGATCTGTGGGCCAGTAGTGAAGCAGTGAAGCAACCATCAAAATACCGATTTCGCCTATGACTTCCCTACCGAAGAAGCCTTGATAAGCAACCTGATTGCCTAAAAAAGTGTTCCGGAAATTAAGATGAAACACGTGCTATAACAACGCTTTGCAAGGTGGACAAATGCGAGTTCATGAAGAAGCCGTGCTGCGGCATCGCATGCAGCGTTCGTTTAGCGCGTATTCTATGCACATATTCTTCACCTGTGGTTTTGCAGCTGTTATTTTTTTCTAATGCAATTGAGAATATGGTCAACCTTCGTCGTTGAAAATGGACAGTGACAACCGAGGTAAAAGTCCTCGATGACGTAAGTTCTAAATTGGACAAGGGCAAAAGCCACTATAAAAAAACGCTACCACATACCTTACTAATGAATCATGTAGATAAATAGAGTACTACTTTTGTATCAGCGTATAATACCTATCACTTAGCTCCAGCTTGCCTGGTCCTCGCGGTCAAAAATAGCTCGCCATTGCCCCATATGGCGTAGCTCATACCGTGACTTCGGTACGTCGCACTCCAGAATAAAGCTAAAATAATAGTTACGGCCGCATTTTGCAACAGACCTAGACAAAGACATAATAATAAAGTTTACCTTCCTTACTCCTCTATCATGGTTTATTAAAAGGGGTGATTTTGGAAACAATAAAAAAGAAACGGAAAGTAAACTGCACGTTGTTGTCTGCACATGATAAACATGTATGGCGTGCTCATCACAACGAGTTATTACATCGCTGGCAGGACAACAAAGCTACATGTTGTTTATTTCAGCCTACCTCATGTATACCGAAAGCTCTGCGCAATAATATTTTGATGCTTAAATGCGAGTTGTTGGCATTAAAGTTCACCGAATAACGCGTTCGATGTTCTACCACTGACATCAAAGTTCACAGCTAGTTCGTAAAGAACTCTCTGCAGAAGGCCGGATAAGCTTGAAATTAAAACCGTGAGCAGATTAATGTTCTTCACTTCATCAGTCCACATTGAAACAGTGATCACGTTGCCCAAACTCTCCTTATTCCTAAACATTTTTATTGTTTACGTTCGCTAGCATCTGAATGCTCATGGTCAGCGCAAGCAATAGATGCAAATTGGAAGGTAATTTTTTTTCTTGAGTTTACGTTATATCTCATAATTTTCTTTTGCTTTAGTGTTCTTTTTAATGACTGGAAAACAGACAAAGTAGTTTGAAGAGGTTTTAGAAACTTTGTGCTTTATTTCAGGAATCACTGCGTCTTTTTCCGTCTGTCCCAATTATTGGAAGAGTATTGGACGAAGACATTGTAGTAGGTAAGTAAACTGGTGGCTACGCTTTTGAATATATACTTGTTTTCATAAATACCTAACCAACAGGCAATCTTCTCAACCATACGAATAAATTACCTAACTAAACCATTTTTTACGGGAACCAAAACTACTCGAACGAGCTACCTTCACTTATTAAATGGTTCACGGAAAGGCTAAAAAATAGTTCAAAATATCAGTAAAATTTTCGTTGTAATCCTTCATATGACATAATTATCAACATTTTTGACAGAAATGTGGATGAGAAGAACATTCGAGAAGTTAAAATGAGTCCAGTTAAGTTTGTCGAGAGCCCGACGTTTAGGGCTCTGTAGGCAGCGATAACAACTTAGTTATCGTCTTATGTTCTGGAGCAGAAATCGTTAAATTCAGGCCCACGGGCCGGACGTGACCCCTGGAGCAGTATTATGCAGTTCTAAGCACGACGTCAAAGCCCTACTTCCTTCCCTTTTCGCTTTGGATCTAATAAAGGATATGGCAGGTTTGACCTAAATTGGTATATTTACCTGTTACATATGGTTGATTGTCACTTTATGACGTGCGTGCAGAAAGGAAACGTGGGTGGCAAATTATATTTTCTAAAATATTGTTGATTGGCCAAACTTTACGTTTGCCTGCACATACGCCTACCACTGCCCCCTCCCCATGTTGCCGCCCCCACCCAACCCACTTCATCAGCTTCATGTGACTTTGCTCTCTGATTGAGAAGGTTGCCAACGCCTGTTGTAGAGGAAAGCTCTATACTGACGTCACGGAGTGTAAACCTTTTTTTCCTTTGATATTTTGTGTGTTTCAAACGCCGTAGATACCAAGAGAAAAAAAACGTGGCTGATTCCACTATACACGTATTGGTGTAACACAAAAGGTAAACGTGTCTTTATAGAGATATTTTATCGTTTATTGTGCATTGATGCAGAAACAGCAGCAAATCGCATAGTCACGTTAAGAACGGCAAGTAGCTCGAAAACTTTTAGCACACATCTCAAGCAGACGCACGCAGTCAGTTCTTGTCTTGGCACGTTGAAATGGGTGCACTCACATAGAAGGTGCGCAAGAATTTCTTCGCAGCTGCAGTAATTGCATATAGAAGAGCAGGCCATTTCAATGAGATAGAAGTATGCGTTCGTGAAGGTCACTCCAAGCCACAGGCGGCATAGAAGGGCCTCCTCAGCTCGAGATATCCCCGAGGGAAGATGAAGCTGCAGATCGGGATCCAAGTTATGCAGGCACGCGTTTGTGAAGTCTGTTGAGTTCCACTGTACCAGTGTGAGGTCACGTGCAAGCGAACGAAGTCTTGTAGCTGCGTCGGTTCTTGAGAACGGGATGGCTGTGTATTGGGTACCGTCATGTGAAGATCTAGCAGCCTCATCTGCACGGCCGTTGCCATATGTACCGCCATGACCTGGTACCCACTGATACACAATGCTGTGCTTTTTCTCAATTGCTTGGTGATGAAGAAGCCTTATTTCAGCTACTAATTGTTCATTAGGCCTATAGTGAAAGGGTGACATAGGACATTGAAGAGCTGCCTTTGAGTCCGAGAAGATAGACCAAGTTCCCGAAGGTTCTTCAACTATAAACTCCAGAGCTGCACGTATGGTGGCGAAGTCTGCAGCTGTCGACGACGTCAAATGCAATGTCATGAATTCAATGGTGATGTGCCACGCGGGAATAACCACCACCCCTGCTGAGCTTACTGAAGACACCGAGCCGGCCATGTACATATGAAGGCGTCCATTGTGCTTCTCATGCAGGAAGAGTAATGTGGCCTGTTTCAGGGCTAGATGCGACGACTTTTTCTTATTTTTCGATGCCAGGAATTGTAAGAAGAGCTTGGAGTTGGTGTAAGCACCACATGCTGCATGCGTGAAGTGCAATGGAAGCACTGCGCAATGCTGAGCTACAGTTGCGCTGAACGCTGAGTGGGGCCTAGAAATTCTAAGTGAGGCGAGGTGATGTGATGGAAGCCGAGAAAAATCTCTTACGTGCATTCTCAGTTTTGAACATTCTAAAGGGCACCCCAAGGACATAAGCGAGGAAGAAAGGGGAGAGTTTCAACACCATGAAAACTTGTTTTATCAAAAGACCTTATTCAGTGCAAGTCCGTCATGCCATCTCGCCACTGATAACGAAAAGGCGATAAAGTTTCAAGGCTCTGAGGACTGCCAAATGGTGTATGGTGTATACAAGGTGTCCCACGTAACTTAAGCCACAGTTTAAAAATATGCGCGAACACGTAATTACGAGGCGACCAAGTGTATGTTGCTCACCATAGCCTGAAGTTAGACTCTTTTTTGTGTTCCCATATGTTGTTTATTTATATCTGTACAATTACCTACCTTTTGAAGTAACGAAGATGGATAAAAAATTTCAATGAAAAATTGATTGATTGATTTGATTGATTGATAAGTGAGGTTTAACGTCCCAAAACCACCATATTATTATGAGAGACGCCGCAGTAGAGTGTTCCTGAAATTTAGACCACCTGGGGTTCTTTAACGTGCACCCATATCTGAGCACACGGGCCTACAACCTTTCCGCCTCAAGAGGAAATGCAGCCACCGCTGCCGGGATTCTATCCCGCGACCTGCGGGTCAGCAGCCGAGTACCTTAGCCACTAGACCACCGCGACGGAGCAATTTCAATGAGAAAGTTGTAGATCAGTTTGCAAAGCATTCAAATGAATAGTTTTGAACTGTATGTCTGTTAATTATTATTCTTTTCCTGCTAATTACAAATTCGCGCGAAATATAAGAAAAATAGCACGTGATAAACCCGCTCGCGCGCCACTGCGCACGATAAATTCTTGTGCTCCCTAAAGTTCCGCGTACGAATGACACACTTCCCTCACACAGGTTCATGAGAGCGATAAGCAGTCACAGCGATTATTGTTTTTGTGGTCGATAGGAAAACGTGTTTATCGTAAAGCCACCACCATCGTTGCGGCCCTGCCGAGACAGCACAATGGGTAAATGCTATGGTCGTTCGTACGCGGAACGTTAGGGAACATTAGAAAGATTGTGCGCACTGACGCACGCGCGGGTTTGTCACGTAATATTTTTTTTGTATTTCGCGGGCATTCGTAATGAGCTGAAAAACACTAATACTTAACAGATATAATGTTCAAAACTGTGTAATCGGATGTTTTGTAAACTGATCTACAACTTTCTCAATGAAATTTTTTTTATCTTTGATTCTTTAAAAGTTATATAATTAAACATATTTGAGAACAGAAAAAATGGTCTGACTAACTCCAGGCGACGGTGAGCAACGTGCATTTTGTCGCGTCGTAATCACGTGCGCTGGTATATTTTAAAATTCTGGCTAATGTTACCGCGAAGACCCTGCGTATATGGCTTGTCATTGGCATTCCAGACAGCGTCCGCTTCGTGGCATTAATTTGCGCCGCGTGTTTATAATCAAGAGGTTTCTGTTTCAATTCCACGCCAGAAATGCTTGCCTAATGATTTTTTTAGCAATCTCTCAGTGTATTTTCACAACGACACTTATGTGACGGAATTACGTTAGCGTAGCCGTGGTGAATCCAGGCATAAAACGTCTTCGTTTTAAAGACCTAGACCGTGGTAGGGCACGTCAAGCCAGATCACCCTTAGTCAAATAATTGTCCCCATGAATACCAAGAGGTTCGTGGTGGTATTCAAAATATTTATTAGCCAATAAATTGTTACAGAGAAGCTAAGTGATTGGTTTGGGTTGTGTGACTGTGGCCGGCAGACGATTACGTGTAGCGACGAAGCCAAACAATTTAGAGGCATAAAATAAAATCAGCCTACGCAGGAGTCAGTGGGTATAAAGGTCGCTGAGACGGGCCTTTGCAAAGCAGTGAACATGTTATAGGATGCTGATGACGATGGCGACAATACACTAATTCATTTATTTTAAACAGATTGCAATTCTAAATTAGGCCTCCTCAAATTATTCAAAGTATTCAGCTTATGCTTGCCGTATTTTACGGGAATACAATTAATTTTGGGCGAACAGAACCACGCACATGTTTTGGTCATATTCACGAATGAAAAAAAAAATTACAGGAACACAACTTGTGCGCAACGAGTTGTTTAGATTGTTAGGTACTTCCCTGATAGAAAAGCCGTGAAATTGAAAGTTCCTAAAGTTTCAGAAAGTTCATGCTAAGATATTTCAAAATTATTGACGTGCCTTTTTCAAGTGAAAAATAATACTTTCGCAGCATGAAAAATATATATTCAATTATATACTCTCCTACGCTAATCAAAACTTTTAAAAACATACTACTTCGATCATACATCAAGCTAGTCATGCCTTGTGAAATGGTGTCCTATCAATTAAATTTTTAGTGAATTTGAAGTGTCTATTTAAATTAGAAAAGCCTACTTATTTTTTGTATTTTTAAAGAAATACATGGGCGCCAAAAATAATTCACCTTTTGCATTTGCATTCCCCATTTGTTCTTCAGCTTTCCAGCTTAAGAACAAATGCGATTGGCTTGGTTATCCTAATGACCGATACTTTTTATAATTTACGTTGTTTCGAAGAAACTTTGAATAAATGCACAGGGCTGGTTCATGTTTATTTCAAAGAAGTTTCACTAATTATAAATCAGTGTAACCTTGACTACCGCAATTTTTCTGCCAACATCACCCATGATCACAAAAAAGAGTATTAGTATCGAAGCGTGCCCTTTTACTTAAAAGATGCACCTTCCGCCAAGTTCAAAATTTCAAAATGTATTGTTTTGAAGTATGTGTTTCAAAAACTCACCTCCTGCTTTTATTAAATTTGCTGACGTTATAGTTACTTCGATATCGGGCAATCTATTACTACTAAAACTACCACCAAAACGTGGATACGTTGTCTGGCTGCCTAATTATTTGACATAACGCATAAAATAAGCTTTTCCAAGAAAAAAACATGTCAGAAATCTGCCATCTTGCACAACAACAAAAAAATATTGCATCCATGTTTACCGAAGGCCACTTATTATTTCAGATGGGTACAAGATTCCAAAGGGCGTCACCTGTTTTGTGAACATATACAGCCTCCATCGCAACCCCGAGTACTTCAAGGACCCAGAACTTTACATCCCAGAACGTTTCTTGACGCCAGAAGTCCGGAATCGCCATCCTTTCAGCTACATACCGTTCTCGGGGGGCCCAAAAAACTGCCTAGGTAAACTGTCGCGACTGTGACGACTTTTTCTCGTATAACATATATGCATACAACTTCAGAATTACTATCAGCTTTATGCTGACTGCCATTTATACGCCCTCTTAAAATTTATTAAACAAGGGCCCAGTAGTGCAAGTAATGTCAACGTCAATGTCAATGATGTCAATGTCAATGTCAATGACAGTAGTGCAAAGAATGTCAGCTACAATGCATGAGGACACGCACGTGTGTTTACTTGACAAAATACGTGAAATTGAAAATCAATAAATCACCATGACTTTATGGTACAAGAATAAAGCTCACTGCAAAACAAGTGAAAGGGTACTTGGCACAAAGACAGAGGAGGTAACGTACAGATAAGCTGATTCAGCTGATCAATCCTTCCAGGAGCCTCTGGTGCAAAATTGTTCCATTGGTTCATTGTACAAAAAATATATGTTATTATAACAGGTCCTCATTGACATCTAAGTATTTTGTTTGAAGATAACACCTCAGACGCAACCGGTGTTTTTCTGGTGAATCTAGTAATTATCTGCCTAAATTATGGTCTTCAGGGAGCTTTAAACACCTCTATTTTGCTTTTATTTGAACACATCTCTTTTGCTAAAGGTCCGTTATGCTGCCCTTGCGCATCGCACTAGCCTAGCATGCGCATGAGAGACGTATGCATTGTCGAGTTAGGCAGGGTGTAAGAAATATAATTTACACTTATTTTTTTGCTGTAAGTGATGTATTTTGCATCGTAACCAACGCCATACGGCCAGACAGTTAAAAGAGACTTTTTTGTGCTGGGCATAACAGTTGTGCCTGTTCTATCCTCATGATGACACAAAATGCTAAAAAAAAACGACTTGAAACGATAGACTTTACCGCTTCACAACAAGGCAGGCTCTTTTTCACACATACCATAAATGGCGATAAAGTAAAAAGATACAATATTGCTGCACTTTGTGTCTTTTACAGGTCAGCGTTTCGCGCTGTTGGAAGCAAAGACGATTATGGCGAAGCTCCTGCGCAAGTACACGCTCGAGTCGACAAGACCCTTAAGTGAACTGAGGATCACATACGAAGTGATTCTAAAGGCTAGAGGAGGACTGCGCATATTTTTCCGAAACCGTATTCAGGTCGAACGTGTGGCCAAAGTCACCGGTTTCGAATACATGGGAACAAACTACGGACTATAAGCAGTCTTTTTTTTTTCACAGTGATGGTGCACCCCTGTACATATATCAACTATAACTGACGAATACGTCGGTAAACATGCATGCTGTATGATGAGTGGCGTGGGCCTCGCGTGTATGCGAGGTGTGCGCAGCTAGCACATAGCTCCTTGTGAACATGTTCAAAGACCTCCTTGGAAGTCCGGTGGTCAAAAAAACCTGCCTGGAATAACCTGGGACTTCTCTGTCTTAATTTTCTTATGTTAAAAATACATGTAATTAACTGTGGCCTCTTTCTTTTTTTCTTTTTCATTGCGAGAAGCGCTGAATGGTCTTGATATGTATGCCCTGTGATAAAATACCATAAAATAACACTTGCTTAAAAGTGACGAACGGGTTGGCTAATGGCATTAGTGGCAGCACTTATGTTCGGGACCCTGCCAATAAGCATGGTGGCGGGCTTTCCAATGCCAAACGAGCAAAACGACGGGCTCGTAGAACTAGCGTCTGCCTGAAATATGAGAAGCCGGAACACCTCGCAAGCTGGTCTGGCAGTTATGGTACTCGACCACTAAACCGAAGGTCGCGGGATCGAATCCCGGCTGAAGCAGCTGCATTTTCAATAGAAATAAAATCTTTGAGGCCCGTGTGCTTTGATTAAAGCGCACTTTAAAAAAAACCCAACCGGTCGGAATTTCTGGTGCCTTCCACTACAACGTTTTATAAAATTATATCCTGGTTTTTCAACGTCAAACTCTAGGTATTGTTATTATTATCAGAAGCCCTAAAGCAGGCACACACACACACACAAAGCGAGCAAACAGACTACCTGGAAGGCATATCAGGAAAGTCTCCTTCCAAGCATTGCTGGTTCACTAATTCTGTGGCCATGTGCATGCTTTCAGCCGATCAGTGGCTCAAAAGCAATGAAATGAGTGTACACATGCATTAGAGTATATTTCATCTCTTGGAAACTTACAACTCTTTCATATAAATAGTTTTTCGTAAGCTTGACTGTTTTTTTTCTCTCTCTCTTTCTTTCGGGAAGTGCAATAAAGTTGTACAGCTACCGCTGATTCAAACAACACGATTAAGGCGAAGCCACGCATGCCCACACTTTCGATTTCGCCGTCTTCAGCGCGGATCCCATTGGCATAACTTCAAACCGTACCCATCTATGAGGCCCAAAATTAAATTAGGAACCAAATTCGCCGCTACATGAAGTTGTTATCGTGAGCAACAGTGCATACCAATTATTACACTAAAACATCTACGTTGCGCTTGAAATCTTGAGTACCATACAGGCAGTGCCGCAAGTAAATTCTATTGAGACTCACAATAGGTCCTGTCATTTGCGCACAAGGCAGAAGAAAACGCATCTATTCCGCGAAATAACAGCACTCGGAATACTGTTTCCACATCATTGCCGGGTAAAGCATCTTTTGACACTTAATAATTGCCTCAAAATATTCAGTGAATGAAAGTGCTTTTAAAACTGCTGACGTGTCCATGCGTACCAGTTAGTCCATCCGCGATATCCGGTAACAAATCTTGGTTATCGCGTATGAAGCTATTCCATGTTTGCAAACGGTGGTCCTGTCGTAATACTGAGGCACTTGTAGCGGCGTCGTTGCACGCATGCTCTCTGCCCACCCAGCCCAAAGATCACCACCACCCTCTATGATCATGCGAAAACTGTCACGTGACCATAGATGGTGTTGACGAGCTTTAGGTTGGGCGGAGCCGACATGCCGCGACGTCGCTACAAGCGCCTCAGTCGGCAGGACCACTGTTTATCATCATGGAAGAAATCTATAGACACATCGCATTTCGGCCGCGTGTCTTTCTGGGTCATTATTCTGTTATATCGTGGGCTATGGAAAGTGGCTGCTCGACCTTTTGTTACAAATAATGCGGAAGCACGATGCCCGCTCTCAACGCAATAATATTTTTCTTCCATTGTTTTCTCCAGTTTCTTTTTTCTTACGTCAATACTCAACCCGCTCATATTCCAGTTAAAAGCAGCAGTATCATTTTCAAAACAAATAGGAAAAAAAATGGAACCTTGTCGACATTTCAACCTAAACGTTGTGCCATGCATGCAGATTGCAGCTGGCTTATTTGTTACTCAAGTTCTATGTATATTGTTTCTAGTGCATAATTAGCGAAATGCTGATTGAGCAGACACAAAACGGAGAGACGAGGTCCGCAAGCTTGGGATAACATAGTTTGAATGTAATTAATTACCATGCCCGAGTCCTTGTTCATGCGTCGGTTGTTCTAAAGAAAATAGTGAGCGCCGCTAACGTTTACGCCAACATCAAGAACAATGGCGTAATTGCCTAGTCCAGCAGAACAGCGACTAGAAAATGGGTGTTTATCAACGCATACACACTCTTCGACAGAAAACCAGATAGAAGTGCCCAAGACAAGCGAAAAGCAAGCGTCTGATTTTATATATGAGTCATTTCATAGCAAGTGTACTCGGTGAATCTTCGACCATCTTCGATCATGCTGAAAAAAGTTGGTCAGATATATTGAACGTGACAAATATTTATTGAAGTGTTATAATGTGCAAAAAAATGAGTTGCCTAGAGGGCACTTCAAACCTTTGTCACTCAAGCGAATGTGTGGCACGCTAAATAATTTATATCATATTCCTGGTTTCAGTAATTGCGGCGAAACAAGTTTTCGTTCATGTAAAGGTACTACTCTTTCTTGATTTTAGTTTATTCATTTTGGTTTGAACTTTCTTTGTCGCCTTAAAAAATATTTTCAATAGGCTGCATGTTTGGCGATTTTTACGAAAAACGCAATTTTTTGCCACTAATGTGTTTATATTCTCTGTTTTACATCTTCAATCTTAAATTATTTAAATGCATTAAAAGCGAATGAAGCAAAAACATTGAAAAAACATTGTGACTAAGTTGGCAAAAACAGCATTCTGCTTCATATTGTGGTTTAAGTTTCGCAACGTAGTGGCCCAAGTAAAAATATGGCTTATGCACTGTTGCATAGTATATTGTATCAGTAAGACTTCCAGAAAGTTTGAAAACAGTGGGTTTCGTTGCAAGAGAGAATTTTGTTTTCATATTAACAACCACAATGTACTACTAAGTTTGCCTTCGCCTCGTCTTCACTGCAAAAAACGTCAGCGTGAGGTTTCAGCGAGGGCTTTTCGGCAGCAAATATTGCATGTACTTCAACTGATCGTAACTTATTTTAGTAATACTTTAGTACAAAACGTCAAAAAAGGGCAATAATGCCAGCTTTCTAGAACGGTATCTTCGCCCTTAGGCCATCAAAGCGCTGGTTATACTTAACCACTGCTTAGCTCTAAGAGGCAGCAATATAATGCAGTCAATGGCCTGCAGTAAAGTATTGGACCGTTGTGTATAGATTCTCAGAATTACTGCACATGCTTCTAATAGTCAATAATGACATAATTTAGGTGTTGTTTACTCGGGATTTATGTATTATATTTCAACTTCGGAACGCCCATGTAAAAGGAATATGTTAACTGACGGAAACACAGAGCGTAGTGCAAGAATTGAATACTCGTATGTGAATTTTTTTACGTGAGCCCAGACATTATATATTTGTGAGCCCAGACTAAATCTCTCTATGAATGTTTTCAGTATATCTGAAAAAAATAGCTTAGATAAGCGGAGCTTAGGCACTGGGCTTATTGAGTTAATGCACCATTTTTCTATTAACCGTCGAATGACCTCAGTACCCGAGTTTATTGCTTCACGAATTGATTCTAAAATTATCCGTATTGCATCGAACACGAGCGGTGTTACAGGGATTTGTCGTGCGCTTTAAACGTTTTCTCATTCAGTACCTGCGAGTGCGCTGGCAGTTGCGTATATCAAGGAATGACACAGGTAAAAGGAGTAACGTCAGCGCGTCATGATCTTGAGCATGATTGATGAAATGCGATTGCTCTCCCCTGGCGTGACTTCAGTGCACAAATGTGGCTATTGCGTATTGTTAGCAGAATATAAAGCGCGGTGCCGGCACGGTGGTGCACCACGTTAGAAGAAGCGCATCTAATCCAAAATGCGCTCTTGGTTAGGAGGCGCCGGCAGCTGCCGGTATTTAGCAGTGGATTCAAACCGATGGGACACTGAAGCTTTTCACAATTATTGAATACATGTTCGCGCTTCTTAATGAGATTAGACACACATTTGGCTTCGGTTTACAACAGTGCTTATTTCATATGCCACACATTATGCCTCGCGTAATGATGGTTGTGGAAGAGTGCAATGAGTGGTTAAATGCGTCTCGCATTGCGTTAATCAGTGCTTGTTCTCGATTGATTGATATCTGTGGTTTAATGTCCTAAAACCACCGTAAAATATGAGAGACTCCGTATTGGAGGCCTGTGGGAATTTCGAACACTTGGGGTTATTTAACGTGCACCCGAACCTGAGCACATGGGCCTACATCATTTTCGCCTCCATCAAAAATGCAGCCGCCACAGCCGGTAATTCATCCCGCGACCGGCGGGTCAGAAGACGAGTATAGTGCTTGTTCTCTAAGCATAGGCTGTAAGAGACGTCGCAGCCAAAGCCGATTTGCTGGTGGAGTAACTCCCGCCAAAAGTGTGTGTGTTCACCTTGGCAAACGAGCTAATGCAATCATCACATTAACGCCACAACGCCCTGTTGTTGCAAGCGTTTGGCATCGGGAGCTAATTCGACAGCGTGGTTTGCAGCATTCACCAGCCACAGGCACTTGCATTACTGTTCGCAATTTAGCCCAGCTTGAAAGGCTGCCGGATCATTGGTACGCAGTTGCTGCCGGCCCGTGGCCTCCCTGGCCTGTTCTAGACGCGAAGAAGGTCTTTGACAAGATTGTGTTACGTTTTCCCTCCGTGAGTCTAATTGAATTCGTCGCAACGCGCTCCCCTCGGCGCAAATGTTGAAGCGGTGCCAAGGAAGCCACACCGTAGTTGTGCTGACATCACGCTCCCCTTGCAAGGCGCGCTGACGTCACTCTCTCTGTCGCCGGCGATGAGCTCACCGCAGCTCCCGCGGCTACCGCTACCGCCGCTCGTTACACTATGCCGACCTGTCGGTTCACGCGCGATAAACCTGACACGCCAGCCCTTGCAAGACCTACGCCAGCCATCGCTTCAAACGAATTTTTCAGCACAGACCGCAGCACCCGCGTTAGTGCCGTTCGACCCGTGACGCCGCCCGTGCGCAACGCTGCTGCTTCGCATTTCATCAGGGTTCTCTTTGGGAAAATGGTGTGAATTTTTTGTGCCCAGACTGAACTTTCAGCCCGGTGAATGCGAGCTCACCTACGTTTCCGCTGTCTATGCCCTTCTAGTTGTCCATGGCATACCCATGCGTAAGGTTTCAGACGAAACTGATGCGCGCGTGTTGGGCGCCCCGACTACGGCAGGATGAACGACGTCACTCGCAACGTTATGAATTTCCCGCGTGCTTGGGTATGACACTGTAAAAGGCGCAACTGATATGCACACAGCCAATGTAGAATGCTCGTGACACCACTGCTGGACTTTTCTTTCTCAACCCTATACATCTTTCACTGTAAAAAGATAATTTGTTTGCTAGTCCTGATTGGTTGATATCTAGGGTTTAACGTCCCAAAACCAGCATATGACAATGAGAGATGCCGTAGTGGAGGGTTTCGGAAATTTTGACCACCTGTGATTCTTTAACGTGTGCTGAAAACCGAGCACAAGGGCCTACAGCATTTTCACCTCCATCAAAAATGCAGCCGGGATTCGATCCCACGAACAGAGGGTCACCAGCCAAGCACCTTAGCCTTGAGACCACCGCGGCGGGGCTGCTATTGCTGAAGAAAAGCTGCACACCGCATATTATGCCAGACAAGTTAGCATGTTCAATATATATATATATATATATATATATATATATATATATATATATATATATATATATATATATATATATATATGATGAATGGAAGACGTGGCCTGGCTCATACGCCATGTTTATTCCATTCTGACTTCTTCCTCCTCAGCTTCTACGAACCATCGCTACCTTCTTACGTTACAGGATTCCCCCCCCCCCCGAAAGAATGCGCGCGTCACATATTACAATACATGATGAACAAGCAATCTTATAACGCAAAAAAAAATGTCCAAATGGGCTGTAGTTCCACATAACATTAAAGCTCTGTAAGATCGCACAAGGACTTCACAGGAGAGGGCAGCTACCCAGGGTTACAAAGTACGGCTCTGGTGGGCGAGGCTGGCTGTTGCGCTCTGGACAACTTAAGCATGCTTTGAGCGTGCAAACAGATGGAAACGCAGCCAGCGTTCTTGCGAGGAATGAACGAGGTTGCAACGTCTTGCAGGATCGACAGTTTTGTTGTCGTCGCATTTTTCGTCGTGAGTGATACAAACGCCAAGCAGGCAGTTTGCGTGCCCGCTGATCGTGGCTGATTGGGCGCTGCTTGTGTTCCTGCAGCGTACACGCGGTTGTTTTGTAGCGTTTATAGGGAGTTTTCTATGGTGATGGCACAGATGTTTAGACCGAAGGAGCAATATTGAACGGCGGTGCAGAAAAGTTCCTTGGCTTTTCTTTCTGTGAAGATAACTCAAATGCGGAATCAGCCTTTTCTGTAGTGGTCGTTGTGGTGGTGGCGGTCGTTGTTCACGATATTCTTTAAGCCGCAAGTATGTTTGCGATGTGGCTTCAGTTTTTCGTTGTCCTTATTGGTGTGGCCGCTTTAGCTGTTGGGCCTCTCCTTGTTGATTTTGATGGCATTGCTGATGTTGCATTATCTGACGAGGTGAACTTCCTTCGGAAACATGAGCCTGCTTTTCTTTGTAGGTTGATGTGACCAGCAAGTTGTTGATACTTGTTAGGGTGTCGCAATTTGTGTCAGGCAATGAAGATAGTGCGCCAGAACTGAGAGAAAAAATCTGCTGGGCTCTTGCAACGACATTTTTAATGGGCGTTTCTGGCACAGGGCAGTGCTTGAGAGTTGATTCTTCCGAGCCTCCTGTGTTGGTTGGGCTCTCAGGTGGCTGGGAACTCGACGGCGACACTGCGAAAGGATTGGTTTGGAAGAGTTTACTTGGGGCTGTTTCTCTGTGTCTGCAACTTTGGAGATAAGCTGTTCTGATGCATGAACGCGGAAGGTTGTCCTTGGGCTTGGCTGAGTATATACGGGGTTCCGCAGCTCTATCTCGACCGTATTGAGCGTGTGAGCGACGAAAGAGCCAAGTGATGGAAAACAAGGAGGTGGGCCAAGTGTGCGAAATGGGGAGTAAGCTGCTCCAATGCGTGAAGACCGATTTTCACTCTTCGAGTCGTAATGGTGTTGTTTGGTATTTTCCTCGTGCGTCAGCTGGTCTACCGTGAACAAGGTCTCCTTATGACACAAATAGTGAGAGTTAGGAGCACCTGAGGAGCCACAAGAGAGAAAACTAGGTGGTTGTTCACATATGCAATACAAGAAATGAAGGGCATCAGTTGAAATAGCAGCGTATCGTTTCTTGTGCTGGAGCGATGACTTTGGAAATGCAGATTTCCGTGCAGAAGGGAGGCGCGCTAGATGTTTGGGTATCTCAACTTTGAACTGCCTTAAGATACGTTTTTATTTTTGCGTGCGCCTTCGGAAACATCTTATGGTTGTTCCTGAGCACGTCAAATAAAGTATTACCTCATTATTTGTAATATTGTTATTATTTGCATATAGTGCTCTGATATATGGTATAACATTTTCCGCATTTTCTTCGGAGCGCTAGAAAACACGCACCGACGTTTTGCTTCAAAATATTCTAAAAAGTGTTGCTTACGGTAGTAAAGTAAATGACAATACTCTTTTTATGATTCAGGTTTTGTGTGTTCCAGAATTTGTTTACAAAAACAGTTGTTCTAAGTTGCAACTGGAGTGATGACTTTAAGGTGTCATATGTTGCACGTTGACAGCTAAAATCAAAAAACGTTTACTCTACTGCGATTTCTTACCAGTTATGATCAAGCGTGTAGAAGTGTATATATTTCCAAAATTTTCAATGAAGAGTATTTTCAGCTGGTTCAAAATGCAAATAAAAATTACTCTCTGAGTTGTAAAATTACAGGCTGTGGTCTTCTTGTATGTCATGTGTGCTCTTGGTCCGTCCTTTGTTCTCCTTCCTCAGTTACTACATCTAAAAAAGCAATGGTAATAATCATTTAGCCCGTTCGCTTGCAAAAAAACAAAGACAGTTTTTGTGCATTGTGTCTGAGTCTTGCTCTCTCTGTGTCTGAAATAAATCTCTTATGATGATAATTCACATGACTCAACTATATGCCTGAAATAAATCATTTATGTAAGATCACTGTACACGGCTCTACTAGGCCTAGTCGCACAAGTTCTTGGAGACTTAGACAGGCCAGTTTGTTTGTATTTCTCGTGAATGTGTACAAAAAAGTAATACTAATATTATTAGAGTTAGTATTATTATTATATTGTTATTCTTAGTAGTAGTGGTAGTAGTGGTAGTGGTAGTAGTAGTAGTAGTAGTAGTAGTAGTAGTAGTAGTAGTAGTAGCAATATTACAGTACTGGTCAGATGTGTTTATAGGTACATTGTTTTTTTTGTTTGCACGTGATCACCCTTTTCTGTGTATTTCTACTGCCGCGAGAGAAAAACAGAGCCGCAATCTACTGAGATGCATGAAGTTACAACATGTTTTCAAGAATATGGTCAATTCAATGCATTCCAAAAGCGTCACTGCGAAGAAATTTCCAGAATGTGTTCGAACAAAGCACTTGGACGATTGAAATGTACACCGCTGTGGCAATTGTGGACGCTTCTCGCAATTCAGGTTTTCCTTGAACGTCAGTATCTTGTTGGTAGAATTTCACCACCTGTGGTACATTTACAACGTGATATTTCCGTGTTTCCACTTAAATCAAAGCGGCATTTAATCCAACTCAGACGGCCTTCGTAAGAGCAAATATAAGCTGTTTATGAAGTTGTCAATGGCATACGTTACCGCCCACCGTCCAGTTATTTAGGTTTTTGCAATGACTTACTGGTTCTCTGAGTCGCATGAAAGTTTTGTTTTTGTGCAAAGCTGTAATTCTGCTTGACTATTTCAATTTCGCTAACATTGTATGTGCATAATCTTAGTCACATTCATTGCCTAACTCTGCTGAAGCGGCGCATTTCTTTCGCTTGTTTTCTGATTTTGGTCTTACGCAACCTAATGTTTTGCTACACAGTGTTACGAATGCCACATCATTCATTGTAGAGCTTAATTTTGAACTCAAAATTAGATATTGTCATCTCTTTGATCAATGTACCTGGCATCAGCGATCCCGTTAATATTCAAGCGCATGCATTACAACCATTTTCAAACATACGCAAGCAGCTTAAAACAATAGGCGATTACAAAAAGTCTGACTGTGACTCAATAAACAATTATTTTCGCACCTTCTTGAAGGAGTTCTTACCCCACTACACCAAAAGATCGGTGCGGTGCAACTGGGACTTATTTAAAGCTAAATTATCCGAGCTAACTATTAAATATATTTCAATGAAAAAAGTTTTTATTACTGGTGCTTGATGGTACAACAGATATGTGAACCATCTTTCTAAACATAAAAAAGTTTTGATCGTGCTGCTGTTAAATTCCTGTCTGATAAACCTTGGCCAATTTACAAATCTGCTGCTGCAATTTATTTATCTACATTGAAAGAAGCTAAGATTTTTTTTCAGTCACGCTCTACCAAACATACCTCTAAACAACCCTACACAGGTTTAGAATTTGGTGCGTGGCAGCAATAACTGCGCTATAATCTTGCTTACGGCTAATGGGCATCCTATGTCCGATGTAGAATGCGCATGTGTACTAAACGACACATATAATATTCGTAAGCTTTCTCACACCAGCTGACCATCAAACCAAATCACCTTGTCGTCACCCCATTACCTGCCCATGGATGATATTTTTGTAACCTACGAATGTATTCGTGCGTCAATTAAAAACTTAAAACTCATCGTCATGTGCAGTTGAAGGGATCAATACTAAATTCTTGAAAATACGGTTGAACAGTGCTGCAGTCTTTGCGGCACTCTAGCCTTCCGGAAGACTGGCCGGTCGATATGAAAGTACCAGTTAGCAAATCAGGGATAACACACAATGCAATAAATTTTTGTCCGATATCTTAATAATACTACTCTTTATTTTGGCATTTGTCAAGATAGTTACATGCCATCGAGACCAGGCCAAAGGGACAAATCAGACAAATCACTTACATCTGTCCCATGCAAAATACTTGAGCATTTCAGCATATCATTTTCACTCACCGTGTTCACTTTCTCAAACCAAAACAGTTTTTCACACCCTCTCAGCTTGGCTCCCGCAAATTTTTCTCATGTGAAACGCAGCTTTTAGTCTTTACTAACGACCTGCATGTCCTACTCAGTTTTGGATGTACCATTGACTGCTATTTTATATTATTCTAAGGCATTCGACAAGGTTAGTCATCAGCTATTACTTATTAGGCTGGAACATTTAAATCTAGATCCTAACGTGTTTAACTGGATTCGAGCTTTTCTTTTTAACAGAACACTGTTTGTACTCAGTGTTGGTTCCCGCGTGATATTGGTGCTCTCGTGTGTTCCACAAGGCTCTGTGTTAGGACTATTGCTGGTGTTAGTTTTCATGAATGGCTTACCAATAAACGTCTCAATAAATGTCTGCCTATTAGCTGATGACTGCAAAATTTACCAGATAATACGAAACTAAGACCACGCTACCTCGTTTAAGACGAATCTAAATAACACACTTTCCTGGTGCCAATCATGAAACAAGAAAGTGAACATTTCAAAATGCAAAGCAATGCGTGTGTGCCCCACATCACTAGTTTGTACACAGTATCATTTTAACGATACCTACCTCGAGGCTGTTTCTTCTTGCAAATATCTAGGTGTTGATATTTCCAATAACCTGTCATGGAACCATCATCTGAAGTACGTCATCACCAAGGCTAACCGTCAAATCGGGTGTTTTCACCTAAACTTTTACATGGCACCTTCATCCCTTAACAGGCTTCTTAACAGTACCACGGCCGCTGGATCAAAGCGCACAGGGTGCGGCCTGCGGCGTGCGCCCGAAACAGCGGGAGAGGCCGAGTTCATTCGCCTGTCGCCGCAGCGCCACCGGTCAAGGACAATGAAAAGCGGCGGAGTAGCGGTGCGCGCGCGAATTCCCGGGATGTTTTAACTCGCGACTCTTCGTGCTGCAAGCGGACACTTTGAATTTGATATTCTCTAAGTGCTTTGTTCCACCCTACTACGGGACCCTTTCCCTTGTGACAAATGGTTTATCGCTACTAAGGGAGACGGAGTGGCCTCGACCAAGCCATCTCGCCCCTGCGACAGTCAGCTTTAACTTCATGCTTATGACAAGTTTGCCCCGTCCTCAGGCCACAGGATTAATACACGTATTTCATATTATTTTACAAAAGGACTTGAAAGAACTTTCAGACCCCTTTTACGGCATTTAACTATAGCACAACGTTTTAGCTTCTCGTTAAAATCACTTTTGAATAAAGGCCATGATTTTATGTTTGCCTTTGTCCGCTGGCGCGACGGTGGATTACATAACCTTCAGTTCATTCCAGATTATTTCAGGAGCTATAATAACTCTAAATTAACATCCGTTTGCATATTTCCCGTTCGAAGACTGTTGAGAGTGAAATTGTCTTCTTTGCTGTGCATGTGGAAATAATGAAAATGCCGGGTATTATGCTTACAATGAAACGTGCGTTTATTAACTGGAGCTTTACAATCTCTAAAAGATCAGTATATTTTCTAACACAGCAGAAAAATTTTGCCTGCATTACAAGGTAAAAAAATGGAGGTGCCATGGTCCTCAAGGGCGCAGAACTTTTCTGGAGAGGGGCTTGTGTGCCAGCCTTACAAGACGTTGCACAGTGGCACTCACATTCCCTGCTCAGTTAGCTAGGAGTGGTCGAAGCAGCTTTTTTTAAAAAAAACATCACAGATCTGGTTCACGTGCTGAAGGCTGCCCGAGCCACACCGTAGTGCAGGGCAGGTAACCAAATGTGGAAGGAGGGCTGAGTGAAGAAGTTTACACAGATTTCCACTTCTTCGTACTTCAGTGTCTTTCATCACTTCACTGACAAAGTCACATGCGAGTTTGCAAATTTTCACGATCTCCATGTTGGGATACCGAAGTTGTCCGTTATCGATTTTCTTCACTAAATCGTAGATGCTGCCACACGGTTTCGTCTCTTGCAGGAGAACCTTGCATGATTCACAGGGCAACTGCAAGTAATAAAATCAAGCCAAGTAAAATTTTCATCAAAAGTACTATGCAACAAGTATGTAGGCTCCTTTTCTTACTTCGCTTAGCTAAAGAAAAATATTATCTAAATTTCGTAAGAGTGGCAATGAAACAACCTGCGGCAAAAAGAGTGGCATACACGCATATCTGGTGTCGACCCTTACAGTGTTGGCACACCGACGGGGCGGGACCCGCATACTGATTCGGGCCGGAACCCTGGCTCCGGACTGACCTGAGTTTTTCTTCACTCGAGGTCAGCCTGGAACCCTGACCTTGGTTTTTAGTGGCGAAAGGGAGGGCAAAAGGAGAAAAATATGAGAAAGAGGGAGAACTGCTGGTTCGCATATTATGGTTAACATTCGAAGAAGGCGAAAGTGAAGTGAACATTGTTTAAGACTGGCTGGCGCGCTAGCGACGCGTTCGAAAAAATGCAGCAAATAATGCAAAGCTTAAAAATAACCGTCCTTACCTTCTCCTCACATGCACGCGCGATGTATCCGGCCAGGTATACCAGGGGTGCTAGTTCGAGGTCATCCGGCACAGCAAGCCAAACATTTAATACTTCTAGCTCATAGGAAAGCCGCTTAGCACCGAGGACGACCGAAAGTGGCACGGCCGCGGTGTTGCCTTCTCGGGCTTTGAGTCTTAGAGGTGCATTTGTTTCGGAGCTATGGGGAGCGTTTCCACTCTTAGCAGCTTGGAGGATTCCAACCTGGGGAAAACAAAGTGCGTAGGTTACATGGGTGTGCTCTCCAACGGGCACCAAATATACCTTTAACAGCTTTTTGGCTGTGAAGACCGCGGTTCTTGCATCAACTCTATCGTTGCCTGCGTTAAACTGTCGAAAGCAACTGAAGAGGGACTCCGCGGGGTCGCTGTTCAAGGCACGCGTCAAGACGTAGCGAAAGCTGGAAAAAAGTTTGTTTGATACCTAAGTCAATACACATATACGTAACTACGATAAAAAATATGAAGCTGAAAAAAGAAAAACCTACTTGTTGTCTAATAGATGTTGGACCAATGCCACAGTTGACCTCGTCATCATTATCGTTGCCTCGCATGTTTCTTTCGTCATTTTCTTTTTTGTTTTGCCACCAGAAAGCTGAATCTCCTCGATGTACGTGATGAAGTCCACTTCAAGCCACGAAAGACGGTCGTCGTCGATCAAGTAGAATGGCTCTTCCCTTTGACCGCGCGGCTTCACAGCACCAATATTGTGAAGGTCATACCACTTCGACACCATTTTCATGAAGGTGATGGTGGGCAAACAGTCCTGAAATTCTGTCGCATCAGGGTGGCATTGCGGGTTTTCTTGTAGGAACTCAAGCGTTGCTATTACGACTGGGGAGAAAACTTGCGTAGCCCTTGACACTTTCATCTTTTCCAAGTTGTTCGGTTCAACGTGTGACTGTGTTAGGAACCACTGGCTTTACGAGTAGCTGTGACTGAATGCTGAGTAGCTTCTTCAAGTACAGTCTACCTTGAATTAGATTATCTCCGTCCATCATCTCTCTTTCCACAAGATTATTTCTGAGGTTCTTGATGAGGTGATTCGGATCAAAAGACAAAAAAAGAGGATCACCTTGTCGCAATGGATGTGGCACTACATGCGCAAGCATTCCGTCCTCGGAAAAGCTCTTGAAGAGCGCAACATTTGACTGGTGATTGTCGGTAACAATCCTCGTTACACGGAAACCCACATCTTCGACTGCCTTCATGACATTCATTGTCATAGAACGAAGTTGCTCACTCCTGAGGCACCGGGTAAAGAAGTACCCAACTGTTATTACATTGGCAGTTGATAGCCCTCGCAGGACGAAGCACAACAACCTGTTCGCCACTTCAGGCGTTGCACATGATTGCTGCTCAGGACCCATGTCAACGAGACCGAAAACCTTATCAAGTTGGCGATCGTACATAACTTTCTGCTGTATCGCCATTTCATCGCTGATTAGGGAGCAGATTTCTTGTTCGACTTGTAGCGCTTGAAACTCTGCGCGGAGGCGTTCTGTTATGAGTGATGTGACGCCTATTTCGCCTGTTGAGTGCCCGATGTACTTCTGTAGTGTGGCACGACAAGGCAACTTGAACAGGCCTCTTGTTCTCACATACTCGTAACCTTTGTTGGAGCACGCTTTTCAGAGAACGCACTCCCACAGAATCGATTCAGTGTACGCTGGCTTCTTGGAAGCGAAATTCGACACTTGATTCTTGATAAATTCGGCGGTTTTATGGCCTTCGTCTGCGGCTCTTAGTACACTCACAAAACAGGCAATTTCGTTGTTGCTTTCGAAAGCTTGAAGCCGTTCACGAACCGTATCATGCTGGCTTTGGAGCGTCTGCAGTGACTTATTGAGGCGGGAAATTTTCCGCTGCAGGCGGTTCGTCGTTTTCTTCGCATCCTCTATCATCCGCTTAAGGTCAAGGTCTGTTTGAGACATTTTATCTGTACGTGAACTGGTTTGGCACATACTATCATCAGGCAATGAACAGTCCCACGTTCCGTCCGAAGACCCGCTTGGTGCAACATGTTGTTGATCTCCGAAGAGATCAGGCTCGACATCTTCATGCCTGCTTTCATCTGGACCATTTCGTGCGCTCGTTCTCGCGCAAGCTGATGAACCACCATCTGGTACTTCTCTTCGAGGCCACTTTCTTATCCTTGGAGCCCTTGGCTTTTGCATATAGGACGGGTAATTGGGAAACACCGTCGGGATAGCAGTTAGCAGGAGCATTCGCAGTTTGGTGCCTTTCTTATTGTCATTTTCGGTGAAGTGAAGGGAACAAACCGAAGAGCGGTCACTGGGTACCCACCTCGTTTCTTTTCCGCCAGATCCCTGCCGGGAGATGTTGGTGAGCCATGCTTGTCGTCGTTCAGCGCTCGATGGAAATTCATGGTAGCTCAAACCGGGATTTTTCTTTGCGTTCGACGCGCACAGTGGAACACAGCAGTTTTTTGGCATACTAACTGGCCACTCTAACTACCGAGCTGAACTGTAAGGCAGATCGCATCAAGCTGAACACGACTATATTTGTTTGGAGCATGTAACCTCATTCCGCGGCGAGAAATTGGCGCGAAAAAGCCGCGTTCGCCGTAGCGCGCCCGCGCGTCTCTTCGGTGTGTCCCCTACTACTAGCGCCCCCCGCGCAACTTGCGGCCGCAACTGTCAACAACGCTCGTCCTCCCTCGCCAATGCGCGGCGGCTCCACGCAGCAGGCCGCACCCTGTGCGCTTTGATCCAGCGGCCGTGACAGTACCTTCATTCGTACATCACTTGAATACGCATATTCAATCTGAGATCCTGGTGGCACTACACTAATACAGGAACTGAAAATAGTTCAGAATTTTTCGGTTCCTTTTATTTTGTCCATTTATAACCGCATGGCCTGTGTTACACTAAGGAAGTCTCCACTCAACCTTTCTGAATCATCATTCTGTGTAAAGTAAAACTGTTTAGTCACTATTATAAGCTTTATTTTCCTAACAATAACTTTCGCGAACACTTTGTCAAACGCCCCTCATTTATATCACCCAGGATGGACCATGTATAAAATGTTCATGTTCCTCACCACAGAACCATAACTCATTCGCACGCTTTCATTCCAAGCAGGACGTCTCCGTGAAATCTTCTCCCACAGTCAGTTACCAGTACCACCAATACAGAACATTTTAAGGTTTTTGCACAAAACATGTTTGGCGCTGCTTCATTGGTGATCTGTGTTATTATATATATATATATATTCCAGTAGATCCTCCATGAGCGGTCACAACGTGGTTTATTTCGACGTTTCGGCCTAGAGTCTGGCCTTCATCAGGATTAATATATATATATATATATATATATATATATATATATATATATATATATATATATATATATATATATATATTGTCGCGGTGCAGCGCGAACCAAAGGCAGATAAACGTATAAACGTTCACACAGCGACTCTCAGCAGCCGAACAGCAAGGTCGCCTTCTTTATCTTCAATCAGCACCTGGTGTCCACCAAATCCCCTTATTGTTGTTTTGGTCCACCAGTACACACGCGTCATTTGCCCCCCCCCCTCTTAATGAGCATCGCCCTGATGCTAAACCAGTAGTGCAGTTTTTTTGTCTGTTCTTTAAGAAGTGTCTTGCGCAGTCACTACCTTTCATAAGGCTTCATGCGCACAACGTGAACTTGTTCAGGACGGTGCTGGCGAAGCCTCGTACTATATGAACTGTCAGGGACGACCTCGTACGTAACATCACTCAGTCGTCGCAGTACTAGATATGGGCCAAAGTATCTCCTTAGGAGCTTTTCAGAGAGTCCTCGTTTCCATATGGGCGTCCAAACCCATACTCTGTCGCCGGTCTGGTAAACGACTGTTCTGCGGCGAGAATTGTAGCGGCTCGCGTCGTACTCTTGTTGTTGCTGGATTCGCAGGCGTGCTAGTTGCCTTGCTTCTTCCACTCGTTCTGTAAACATCTCGGCGTCTGGTTCGATGTCGTCGCATTCGTGCACTAGCATCGCATCTAACATGGTTCGTACTTCCCTTCCGTGAAGTAGGCTGAACGGGGTCATTTGGGTTGTTTCTTGCTTGGCAGTGTTGTATGCAAACGTGATTTCGTCCCAGTTTTTGTGTTCGACGTCTACGTACATTGAAAGCATGTCTTCAATTGTTTTGTTCAGACGCTCTGTAAGCCCGTTCGTTTGCGGGTGGTAGGCGGTGGTCTTGCGATGGGTTGTTCCACTCAGCATGAGGACTCGTTCCAAAAGAGCTGCCGTAAATGCGGTTCCTCTGTCTGTGATTACGACGCTTGGCGCACCATGCCGCAGGACTACGTTCTCGATGAAAAATTGTGCCACCTCCGCTGCTGTACCTCTCTGGATAGCCTTTGTTTCAGCATAACGGGTAAGGTAATCAGTCGCGACAATAACCCAGCGGTTCCCAGCAGTAAAAGTAGGAAGTGGGCCCAAAATATCCATGCCAATCTGGTCGAATGGTGTTCTTGGGACCTGCACGGGCTGCAGGAGGCCAGCTGGTTTAGTCGGTGGTGACTTCCGTCGCTGGCAGTCGAGGCAAGTACGAACATGGTGTTTTACGGCAACGGTCAGTCTTGGCCAGAAGTAGCGCTGCCGTACTCTGGCCAACGTTCTTGTGTAACCTAAGTGGCCTGAAGTCACCTCGTTGTGGCATGCTTCGAGTACTTCGGAGCGAAGGGCTGCTGGGATGACGAGCAAATACGCAGATCCTGTCGAAGAGAAGTTTCTTTTGTATAGTGCTCCGCTCCGTAAGCAAAATGATGACAGTGCTCTTACAAAAACAGTTGGTGCCTTCTGAGATCTCCCCTCCAGGTAATTAATTAGGGCAAGTAACTCAGGGTCGCCACGTTGTTGCTGTGTAATAGCGGTTGAGTCAAGCACACCGAGAAATGCTGTTTCCTCCTCATCGGATAGAGTTGCCGATTCAATGGGTGAGCGGGATAGACAGTCGGCGTCCATGTGGCGCTTTCCTGACTTGTGTACGACAGTCATGTCGTACTCCTGCAGCCTGAGACTCCAACGCGCTAATCTCCCGGTAGGATCTTTAAGATTTGTCAACCAACACAGTGAGTGGTGGTCGCTGATGACTTTGAAAGGGCGGCCGTATAAATACGGGCGAAATTTCGTGACCGCTCATACCACGGCGAGGCATTCCTTCTCAGTCGTGGAGTAATTAGTCTCAGCGCGTGTTAGTGTTCGGCTTGCATAGGTGATTACTCTTTCTGTGCCCTCTTGCAGCTGCACAAGCACAGCTCCCAAACCAATATTGCTGGCATCCGTGTGTAGCATCGTTGGGGCTTTCTCATCAAAGTGGCAAGCACTGGAGGCGTCTGTGGTCACTGGCGGAGATTCTTAAAAGCAGCTTCCTCTTCGTTGCTCCATTGGAAAGCAACGTCTTCTCTCGTGAGGCGGGTCAACGGTGATGCGATGCGTGCGAAGTCCGCGATGAATCGCCTATAATACGCACATAGTCCGAGGAATCGTCGGACAGCCTTCTTATCAGTCGGCACTGAGAACTGTGCAACAGCTGCGATCTTTTCAGGATCAGGACGAATGCCTGCGTGACTGACAACGTGGCCAAGAAATTGCAGCTCTTCATAGCAAAAGTGGCATTTTTCAGGCTTCAACGTCAAGCCCGCCGACCGTATGGCTTGTAAAACTGCCTCATGTCTTTTAAGATGCTGGTCAAATGTTGCGGCGAAAACTACGACATCATCAAGGTAGACCAAGCAGGTTTTCCACTTCAACCCAGAAAGTACGGTATCCATAAGTCTTTGAAATGTAGCAGGCGCTGAACATAAACCAAAGGGCAAGACTTTAAATTCATATAAGCCATCTGGTGTCACAAAAGCAGTCTTCTCGCGGTCTCTTGGGTCTACCTCGGTTTGCCAATACCCACTCCTTAAGTCCATCGATGAAAAGTAACGAGCATGTCGAAGTCTGTCGAGAGAGTCATCTATACGAGGAAGTGGATACACATCTCTCTTTGTCACCTGATTGAGTTTTCGGTAATCTACACAGAAGCGCAGGCTGCCATCTTTTTTTAACGAGGACTACAGGTGACGCCCAGGGGCTTTTTGAGGGCTGAATGACGTCATCTTCTAGCATTTTGTCGACTTGCTCTTGTATCACTTCGCGTTCTTTTGCAGCCACGGGATAGGGGTTTTGGTGAATTGGTCTTGCCATGTCTTCGGTAATTATCCGATGCTTGGTTAGAGGCGTGCGGCCAACTCTTGATGTTGTCGAAAAGCAGTCTTTGAATTCGGCCAGTAGCTCAAGAAGCCTCTTTCACTCGTTCTTAGGCAAAGTAGTGCTAACGTCAAGAACTGGTGTCGAATCAAGTTTTGGTGTCTCGTCGACTACTGCCAAGCAGCCTTCAGCGTCTGTGATATCGTCGAAGTAAGCGACGGCCATGCCTTTTGGAAGGTGCCGGCGCTCATCACTAAAATTTGACAGAAGCAAGTCCGTGCGTCCAGCGGCGACACTGACGATACCTCTTGCGACGGAAATGCCGTGTGTGAAGAGGAGCGAGGTTATTCGGTCTGCTACTACTTCGCCGTCAAACTGGACAGCGGCTGCCACAGAAACAAGCGTGCCTGACCATGGAGGGAGAACCACATCGTCATCAGTTAGACGCAATTGATTCGGTCGCGCCTGTGTACAATCAGGTGCGCCCGAACTGTTGCGGAATGTAATCAAACTGTCTGGGATATTGATGACGGCGCCGTACTCTCGTAAGAAGTCCATACCAATAATTAGATCCTTGCAGCATGCGGCGAGAACGACGAACGACGCAACGAAAGAAGAACCTCGTATGTCAATTCTCGCTGTGCATCTTCCAGAGGGCATCAATAACTGACCACCTGCCGCCCTTATTTGAGGGCCTGTCCACGGTGTCTTCACTTTCTTGAGGCGCATGGCGAGGTCCTGACTGATGATAGAAAAGTCGGCACCGGTGTCGACTAAGGCTGTTACTTTCTGGCCGTCAATAAAAACACTCAGGTCAGCGGTCACAATGTCGTCGCTCTCATGTCTTGTCGAATTTACAGCGTCGTGTAATGGGGGCTTTTCGTCGTCATCTTCATGGCCTGCAACCTTACCCCCGGAGGTCGCCGCCCTCAGTTTCCCCGTCGCGGGCTGGGTGACCTTCTTGCGTTAAGGTCCGCGGAGATACGTCGGTGTGACGAAGGTGAATGAGCGGGAAAAGGAGAGCGGGATTGACGTCCCAATCCTGACTGGCGGGTAGGTATTGCCTCCTCGTCAGAAGTACGGTATTCGTAAAAGTGAGAGCGGGCTCCATGGAAAGAGGCGTCCTCCCGGCGTGTTATGTATTCTTCGTTCGCACGTCGATCGTCAGACCATGTTCGAAGTGGGCGGAACGAATCATTGCGGTGCCAGCAATGACGGGCAATATGACCTGCACCTCCGCAGTTGAAGCATAGTGGACGTCGATCGATTGTGCGCCACGCGTCTGTTCTTCGGAGTGGTGGACGTCTGAGCCTCTCTTCTTGCGACGATGTCCATGGTGCTGCTGTGGACGCCTGGTGGTACGTCGGTTGGCTTGGCGGTCGGCTCAGGGTCTGCTCTTGCCGCGGTGACCAAGGGGCCGTCGGCACTGGGTGATATGGCGGCGATGTACCAGATGGTGAACGTCGCAGAGCGTCGGCATAGCTCATGGGACGGTGCTCGTCACCAGGACCAGCGGTAGAAAAGGCGTGGCGGATGTCGTCGCGTACCAGTTCAGCGACGGACGCAACGGGGGTTTGAGCAACCGGATTCCGGAACTTTTGAAGTTCTTCGCGAACTATCTCCCTAATGAGGTCTCGCAGGGAGCTTTGATCCTCAGGTATGGCGGCAGCATTGATTGGGGCGGTGCTAGACATTCGATGATACTGCCTGCATCGTTGATGGAGCGCCAGCTCGATAGCCGTAGCCTCCTTGATGAAGACAACTACGGTACTTGGAGGATGGCGCAGTAGCCCGGCGAAAAGTTGCTCCTTAACGCCGCGCATGAGGTAGCTCAACTTCCTATCTTCACTCATGTTTGGGTCAGCTCGACGAAAAAGACGAGTCATATCTTCAGCAAACATAGTAACGCTTTCATTGGGTTTTTGAACCCGTAGCTCCAATAGCTGCTGCGCACGGTCGCGTCGATCGACATTGGTGAACGTATCGACAAGCTGTTGTCGGAAGTCGCCCCAAGTTAACAGACTGGATTCTCTGTTCTCATACCATATTTTCGCACCGCCGTCAAGGTAGAAATAGGCGCGTGAGAGCTTTTCTTGTTCAGGCCATAGATTAATCTTGGCGACACGCTCATAGTGCTCAAGCCAGTCGTCCACGTCTTCATGGGCGCCGCCACTAAAGTGATAGGGAACCAGTGGTTGAAAGATGGTTACCTGTGAAGGCTGTGTTGGCGGGGGGCCTTGGGGCGCCGGTTGCGGACTGGCGTTGGCCATTTGTTGAGGTAATCGGCACTTGCGAGGTTCCGTGGAAGGCGTAAACTCTGGAGCGAGGCCTATCAGCCGCCGACTGAACCGGTGCACGGGAGTTGCAATGGTTGACAATGCGTCCGAGCTCGATGAACGGCTCCCAGTGGGAGTATGGAGCATTAGGTAGGGTTGCGTCCCAGCACTTCCACCAGTGTCGCGGTGCAGCGCGAACCAAAGGCAGATAAACGTATAAACGTTCACACAGCGACTCTCAGCAGCCGAACAGCAAGGTCGCCTTCTTTATCTTCAATCAGCCAGAGCTCCACTACCTGGTGTCCACCAAATCCCTTTATTGTTGTTTTGGTCCACCAGTACACACGCGTCAATATATATATATATATATATATATATATATATATATATATATATATATATATATATATATATATATATATATATATATATATATATATATATTACGTCTATTACGTCGAACATAGTTTTTCAACACTCCCGCTGCGCCGCTTCCTGGCTGCTGACGGCTTACATGCAAGCTTCGAGGGACTCGCGCTGCTGGCACAGCACACGAGGGTGCAGCTGCGATGGACGTCGGCGGCATGGAGATCGGCAACTCCAGTGCCAAGCCCCCTAAACAACAAGGAGCTGAGCGACACACAGAGCCATCCAGGGCACCAGCAGTGACGATGTCGCCACTACCACCAGCGAGGCCAGCGAGCCAGCGAGTCCCACCAGTGAGTCTGAGATCGGCGGCAACGGCTTGCACGGCAAACTCCAATGCCAAACCCACTCAACAACAGGGAGCCGAGGGACACAAAGCGCCATCCAGGGTCCCAGCGGTGACGACGTCGCCACTCCCACCAGCGAGGCCTTACAACACCAGGCGGACGAATGCGGCGAAGACCAAGGCGGTGGCTTCCAAATGACGCGGGGAAATAAAAGATACGGACAGTCTTAAACACGCATGGTCCCACTCATTTCTATCGATTAGTAAAATCAATGAAAAGCGGGTGCAATACGAAAAACACGCGGAACAACTAACCAAATATCTATCTCACGAAATGGCACCTAAGGGCCTCCGCCTAGCCTGCAACCCCTCAATGTGTACACTAAGTGAAGCAGAAAGGGGGAAGTAGGAAAAAATATTACTAGAAGCGTCCTTGCAACTGACTCGGGTCATTGCGGACCATAGTGAGCGTAAGGCCGCCGAATACAGTGTCACGGAGGCCACGCAGAAATCGGTATCTAATCTCGGAGAGCATCAGGCAAGAGAACTGGAAAGATATGAACTAAAGAAGAGAGGCGAAATTTCAGTAGTAAAAGATAGAAAATTCAAGCGGGACTGCAGTAGCTCCACTGCTCTGCAACAAGAAAATAGGAATGAGGCCGTACAAGAACGCCAAGGACCACCCGTACCACAACCTAACTTTGAGGAGAAAAATGGCAACTCAAAACTACAGTGCAATCCTAATCAAAACATCTTTACTCTCGAACATGACGCTGACACTCCCGTGCCACGTGATAGCCAAGAGCAGCCGAAAACTTATGAGAATAATATCTTCAATCTGTCAAACACAACACTCACACCCACTCAGCTTCAACTTTTATCGAGGGGCTTAACCTTTTGTCTATCATCCGGTAGATTCAATGAATTTGAACTGTACCAAGACCTCGATAACTTTGCGCGTAATCTCCGCCTCCGTGAATACTTTCATGATCGCAAGGACTGTGCGGACGAGAATAGAGTGATTGGTGATGACAGATCATGGTGTCCGGGTGAGCAGAGGGACAAACACCTCGATATGTATATATCAGCAGTTCAAAAAGATATCATCAGAGCGTATGAAAAAAATCGGCCATTTCAAAACAACATATCAAAATCAGAACGAAGGCACTCGATGAACTGCGAAAAAACACTGGAATTACTATCAAACTGGCTGATAAAGGGGGCTGCATAGTAATTCTAAACACGTCGGACTATTTAAAGGAAGGGGAACGACAGCTACCAGACACAAAATTCTACAAAAAACTTCCAACGGACCCGACTGCCGAATTTGAAAGGGAGATAAAAGTAACCCTAAACAATCTCCACCGGGACGAGAAAATTACCGGCAAAAAGTTAAAAGCAATGTTACTGACCCATTCTGTTCCCGGTCGATTCTATTTCCTCCCCAAAATACACAAGGCAGGAAATCCGGGACGTCCGATAGTATCCAGTAACAGCACATCAACAAAAAATATATCAGAATTCATCAATTCCTTAATAAAAAACATCCCCCCAAATTTTCTCTATTACCTAAAGGACACAAACCACTTCATCTGCGAAACTTCAAGTCTCGACATCTCAGGCGGCAGTTTTCTGGTGACCATGGACGCCTGCTCACTGCACACCAACATACCCCACCATGACGGAATAGCGGCTATGGTTTCTGAATATGTAAAATCTGACTCATCAACTAGTGTAAGTGGCGAGGTACTGTTTACACTTCTTGAACTTGTACTAAATTATAACCATTTTGAATTCAATGGCAAGCATTTTCTTCAGGTCAGTGGCACTGCAATGGGCACGAAAATGGCCCCAAACTTCGCGAGCACCTTTATGGCTTCACTTGAAATCCCATTCATTGAGGGACGCACCTTGAAACCTTTCTACTACAGAAGATACTTAGACGATATTTTTATGATATGGAACCATGATGAGGGAAGTCTTTTCCGCTTCATAGAGGATTTTAACAAGTGCCACCCGTCAATAAAATTCACGCACGAAATTTCCAAAACTAGCATTAACTTTTTGGACGTCACTGTCACGGTCGAAAATGACCGCTTGTCAACAAACCTTTACAAAAAGCCTACTGACCGTCAAATGTACCTACATTTCAACAGCAGCCACCCAAAGCATTGCAAAACGGGTATTCCATATTCTCAGGCCTACCGGTACCGAAGAATATGCACCGATATGCGGGAATTTGACAGACACGCGGAACACCTAAAGCATTCCTTATCGAAACAAAATTATCCGGAAGACATTATTGACTATGTCATACTACGTGCTCGCAACGTGAACAGGAATGATATAATTAAGGGACCAAACAGAGTATCTAAAACGACTTCCCAAACGAACCTTGTACTAACTTACTCCTCATCAGCGCCACGAATCAACAACATACTTTCCGGCCATTTCAACATTATCAGGCAAAGCAAACGACTAACTTCTATTTTCGCGAAGCCACCTCACGTGGTGTACCGCCGGGAAAAAATCTGAAGGACATTCTTGTCAGAGCAAAAACAAACACCCCCAACTTTCAATCAGGGTGCCATCCCTGCGGAAAATCTCGATGCAAGGTATGCCCACAGATTGTCACAACACGTGAATCAAAAGCGAACTTCTCGGATTTCAAATTCTGCATAACTGAAAGCCTTAATTGTGACTCCAGTAACGTAATATACATGCTACATTGCAACCTCTGCGGACAAGAATATATCGGCCAAACAGACACGCCATTTCGGCTGCGGTTCAATAATCACCGGTACCACGCCACTTCACTGCCGAAGCTACCTTTATCTAGACATCTGTTCCTGCCAAACCACAGTTTTGCAAATATCAGCGTAACTCTTTTGCAGTCCGGTTTCTCAAACAGACGCGAGCGCGAACAGCGTGAGGCATATTTTATTTTCAAATTTCGAACATTAGTAGCCGGCATCAACGAGGACCCCGGAAAACTCAACTGCCTCCGAGAAGTAAGCCAGGGGGAAATTAGTGACAAAGATTGATAGCTGGAGAACATGCTTTTTTCTGACTGACTCGTACGTGTACACTGTCCTTTCTTGTTTTTTGTTTTTCTTTTTTTCCTCTTTTTTCTTCCTTTTTTTCTTTTTTCCAAATGCACAAAGTGTTTACGTTCGCCTACCACTTGATGACCATTGAAGGGAAACGGACGAAGATTAAAAGTAAATAGCCTACCGACCCATTAACGGAAAACCCTTTCTTTACGCACGCCGCACGCCGACTGACCCATTAAGGGGAAACCCTTTGTTTACGCACGCCGTCATGGACCCTCCCGGCACCGCGGCCACAATCTTGGGTGGCCCGACACACGTCGAGAACTGAACAGCACGTGATATGAGCCGTATGTGGACGTACACGGACAGTTGGTTTCGTTCTCAGTGTTGACAGTGGTTCTTCCTCTTTTTTACTTTCTTTCTTTTCTTTCTTTTCCTTTTTCGTCTTTTTTCTTCCCCTTTTTTGTTTTTTTTTCCTTTTTTAGTTCTCTCTCACTCTTGCAAACATATTTCAAGGCGAGAGGGACGCAGCAGCAACGAAGTTTGGAAGTTCATGTCAGTATAACTCATCCCCTGATGAAGAGAGGACCCCTCCCGAAACTGTTGGGAAATAAATATATTTACCCTTGTTGACAACGCTCCCGTTGTGCCATATCCCATACCTTCACGAAGACTAACTGGCCCATTGAATTAATATATATATATATATATATATATATATATATATATATATATATATATATATATATATATATATATATATATATAGTCTAGTAGATCCTCCGTGAGCGGTCACAACGTGGTTTATTTCGACGTTTCGGCCTAGAGTCTGGCCTTCATCAGGAATAAAGATACAGTTTGTCGGTGCTCAGCTTTATACAATCTCAAATCAGAGGGCAAGGTAAGAGGGAAAAAAAGGAAAGAAAGAAAGGAAAGGAAAGAAAAAAAGGAAAAAAGGGAAAAATAATATACGGTGAACGCCCCTCGGGTGCCCCCCTTCCACTTTTCCCTCCACTCCCCCCCATCTCTCTCCCCCCTCTCCCCTTCACCTTTATGATGTCAGCGGTCTGTGTATGTTTCCGTTCACTAGCGCATTCCTCCCGATCAGACGGCCCCTCCTGGCACTGGCGGTTCGGTGTGGGGCAAAAAAGAGCTTTTCAGGAAGTCCTAAGCCTTTAACTACTCGGGGTCCCGTAAACAATTCGTCGTAGAAGGACGGGGGCCGCGTATTGTGGCAGAGGCTGGTCAGTGGGCATTTTAGGAAGTTCTAAGCCTTTAACTACTCCGCGCCCTGTCAACATTTCGTCGTAAAAATAGGGGTGCCCCGTATTGCGGTAGGCTGTGCAAGCGCGTGTAATGCGAATTCCTGGCCCGCTTCTAAATTACGCGTGTCGTGGGGGCCTCCCGGCTGTGCACATGGTTGCTGTTGGGCATGTCGTGCATGGCAAAATTGATTGGGTAGTAAAATAAAACAGAAAACAGACGACAGCTGCACTTAAGAAGAGTAGTTACACTTGGAATTGTTTTAGGTTGTCCAGTGCCCTTCGCAGCTGCAGTGCCGTGAACTCAGTTACTATTTTCATTGTTGCCGTTATTGTTTTCTAATGCTTTAACTGCTGCAAGTGTACCAGGATTCTCATTTATTCCTCTATCGAGGGTGTTAAATCGGTGGATAAGGTATGACTCTCGTTGTTCACGTTCTCGATTTGATTTAAATCCCGTCTCTAAGAGCGTTACTGATAGTTTGTCGAATGCATGGTCGGGAAGATTAAGATGTTTTGATAGAGGTAGACTTGGGGCTGATTTCGCATGGGCTCTGTGATTATTGAAGCGAATCCTAAATGGTGTTTCTGTTTGTCCGATGTACTGCATACCACACACGTTGCATTCGAGTAGGTACACCACATTAGAAGAATCGCATGTTAGGTTTCCTCGTATGTTAATCGAAAACTTGGATTGCGTGCTGGTTGCTTTGTCTGTTTCTCGCATCGCCTTACATACAAGACATCGTGGCTTTAAGCAAGGGCGGCATGAATTATTGGGGGGTGATGTGTTAATTTGGGAGTGGACAAGGGTGTCTTTGAGGTTACGTGGTCGTCGGTAAACGACGCCTGGAGCGGATGGGAATGCGCGTTTCAGACGTTCACTTTGTTCCAGAATGTTGTAATGTCGTTTAAGGATTTTGTTTACATTGGGGAAGTTTGTGCTGTAAGTCAAGCAGAGGTTTGTTCGTTGTGGGTCTTCTCGTGGTGGTCGCTTCATAAGTAAGTCTTCACGCTTTAGTTTTCTCGCTTTTTGAACAGCGTCATTAATTACATGTGGGGGGTATTTTTGTTGCTCGAGCATAAGTTTTAGCCTCTGTGAGCTCGTGTCAAAGTCAGCGTCTCTAGAGCAGATTCGCTTAAACCGGTGAGCCTGGCTGTATGGAATACTGTTTTTACAGTGGCGTGGGTGATCGCTTTGGTAATGAAGGTATTGTTGTCGATCCGTTGGTTTGCGATATAGGGTTGTAGAGAGCTTCTCTTCTTCTATCGTTATGGTAACATCAAGAAAATTTACGGTAACTTGCGAGTATGTGTGTGTGAAGTGTATGTTCGGGTGTACAGCATTGTAAGTGTCTATAAAGCTGAGAAGTTCGTCCTCGCTGTGGGTCCAAATAAGAAAGATGTCGTCTATGTATCTTCTGTATAACATTGGTTTCAAGGAACTTTGTGCAAGAAATTCAGATTCTAGCTTTCCCATAAATATGTTGGCATAATTAGGTGCCATTTTGGTGCCCATAGCGGTCCCGCTGATTTGTCGAAAATACTCTTGGTTAAACTCGAATGAATTTAATTCTAGGACCATCCTCGTCAATGTTGCAATGGCAGAGAAATCTGGGGTGTTAGATTGTCTATGGTTTGTGTACATGTTTTGTAATGCAGCTATGCCGTCATCGTGAGGAATATTTGTATATAATGAAGAGACATCAAGAGTAACCAAGTACGAGTTTTTCGGCACACAGATACCCGCAATGTCTCGAAGAAAATGTGTGGTGTCTTTTATGTAGGACGCGAGGGTGCATGGAATGTGGCTTATTAGTTTGTCCACGTACCCTGATATGGGTTCAGTTATTGTACCGATGCCTGATATGATTGGTCGACCTGGGTTACCGGGTTTATGAATTTTTGGGAGGATGTAGAAGCGACCTGGACGAGGGTATGCTGCTTGCATCAGTTTGTGGTCAGTGTTGGTTATCTTTTCTGCGTCCAACAGTTTCTTTAGTTCTGTTGATACGATACGTTTGTATTCGTCTGTCGGATCACCTGGGAGGCGTTCGTAAAATCTTGAGTCGTCTAGTTGGCGGTATGCTTCTTGTAGGTAGTTGGTTGTATTAAGGACTACAATTGCTCCTCCTTTGTCAGCGGGTTTTATTGTTATGTCTGTCCTAGATGCCAAATTTTTCATGCTTATTTTTTCAGATTTGGTCAAGTTTTCTCGGTTTCCTTTCTGTCTGTGGTATTCGTGTACTATATCTTTCTGTACTGCGGTGATATAAAGGTCCAAGCACTTGTCTCGATTACTGTTCGGTGTCCAATCATTTGATTTACGACGTTGAATTGTTTCGTGGTTAGAAGGCCTATCTAAGAAATATTCGCGCAACCTTAAGCTTCGAGCGAAGTTGTCGAGGTCTCGGAGTAAGTGGAATTCATCGAAAAATTTTGTGGTCGGGCAGAAGCTTAGTCCCTTAGATAGCAGTTTTACTTCGTCAGGTGACAAGCTCGTGTCCGATAAGTTTACAACCACAGTGTCCCACGGTGTGTTCCTAGATGGGTGCTCGTTTGTACCATTAGTGTTTTCCTGGGTGGTGGTGTTGTAATGATAAGGCACTGTATCAGGGAACGCGGGTTTGGGCACATGGTCTCTTTCGAGTTTATGAAGTTTTGTGGTCCTGATGGCTTGGTATTTATTCTGCTCAAATTCTGTTAATCGCGTGATTTCTTCGTTCGATAAAGTGTTGTGGCGGAGAATGGTGTTGGTCATAGCGACCAGTTTCTTTACCTGCTTGTCACTATGATTAAGAGCAATTTCTGTTAATTTAAGGGATGCCTCAAGGAGGACGTTTTTCCATGTTATTTGGTCGTGTTTATCTAGATTTGTAGCGGCTGGTGTGAGGGAGAGTGTCATACCCTTGGGGGCTATTCTAGCACGAAGGTACACTTGCAATGTTGATTTATGCATTTCATGTCTAATTCGTTTGTCAGCAAGTTTTCGTACTTTAAGGAAAGTGGCACTGCAACTGGGAAGTGATGAGCTGGACTTACATTTCAGAAGTCAATCTTCTTTTGGGTGCGGGGATGGCACTGATGAGGTGCGCAGGTTGTAGTTATGTCCGGCAGGCCTTCGTCGTTGTGGGGAGAATTTCGGCGTTGGGCTCCCGGCGAACGTGTTCGTTGGCAGTTCCGGGGTGCGTAATAGGGGGACGCGGTTTATATATATATATATATATATATATATATATATATATATATATATATATATATATATATATGTGTGTGTGTGTGTGTGTGTGTGTGTCTTTGTTTTCTTCTTCGGGTTGTTGCTGTTCTTCACCTGGTTCTTGAATGTACGACCTGCAATATCGCTACTGCTACGCTGTTTTTGTTGACGTAGTTAATATGCAATCTATTTCTGTATAATTAAGTCGATTGTTTAAGTTTTGTTTTTCATTTATTTGCCAAGTGTTTTTTTTCATTTTTGATATGTAACACGCCCCTCCTGTCTGTAATGAAAAACCCTAGGGGTAAAATAAGTAAATAGATAGAATTTTTCTTACCCTTCTTCATGCACTAAATTGTGCACCTGCTTAGAGGTATTTTCAAATATTCACAAATAATATTCCTAAACTGAATATGCTCATCATTGTTTTGCCTATGGTGACCCATTAGACGTTGCCCCATTTATGGTGACAATGGTAGGAAGCCTGTGGGATATATTTTGGTTGGGAGTAGCTATTTACTTTTTTGTTATGCCATCTTCGGAACGCAACCCTCAAGCACAACACAACCGCCAACTCACAATCGCAACACAACAAATGAATCAACAGCGTGGCGCATGCTGTCACGTACGCTGGTACGTGTTGACACATTTCCAGATAGAATAGTACGAAACGCTTTTTTGTGGAGTGCCCTTTCCTTCTGGGCAATTTAATACAAGCAAAAATGGTGTTGACTGAACCTGTGCCTGTCATCGCACAGAATAGAACAAATGGCAAGAACAATGGGAAATAGTTAAAGAGGGGAAGAGGGGTTAGGGTAAATTGCTTACATGTATAGAATGCAGACCATTAACATTCTCACCCGGCCCTCGTGCAGCCCTGCTGTGACTGTGACACTAGTAGATCCAAAAATATTACATGTAGCCTCACACAGAACGTGTACTTTGCCCTTCAATAGACTTGCAACGAACGGGGCTGGCCCGGTCGTCCGTGATTTTTTGTTTCGAACAAAGGCCGTTTTTACGTGTGTCATTGCAATTTTCGCTTACGCGGTCGACTACACGCACGAGGTAACCGCCGTTCTGCCCTTTGTGATGGAGGGACGCCAAAACGCGAAAGTGTTTGCAAGGCCATGCCTTGTAAACAGCTCGCCATTTTCATCTCCCTGGCGCTTTGATCAACGTCGTCGCGATGCAGTGGGCCATATAAATGCATTCTAGCTCTGTAGCCGAACAGTCGCTATCAACGCCGCAACACCCGGTATTCCAGTTAAGCGAATCTGAAGAACTTTACCGTATCACGGAGTTGAACATGCTTTCATAAATAACTTTTAGTCACATGTTTTAATGTTACACAATCTGAACAGCCAATTCTTCGCAACCATTAGCGATAGAAAAGATAGCCGGCATGGGTGACGCTGCCAGTATTGCATAGGCCGGAAACGATTCCTCCTGAGGAATATGATTTACCAGCAACTCGCCTAGTTGGAAGTAAAGTTGTGTGTAACTGCGGGCTCTGCATAAACGTTTTGTGAACTGCTAATGGCTCTCCGGTGGATCTCCTACGGTCTCGTTTGGACTTGCCAACTACACGCCTTCTTGGTTGCAGTCACTCTCTGCATGCTCGGCGCTTTTGTGTGCTTTATCGTGGTACCAGTGGTGGCAGAGTGGATAAAAACGTGGCTGGCTCTGAGGCCGCTAGCGGGACCCTGGGATGGCGTTCCTTTCTGGTTCTCTGCTGTCGCTTATTGGAAAAAGGGCCGAGAGTGCAGCGTCAAGGATGCCACCGCCGGTAAGTATCAAACCACATCTCAAACCAAAGCTTGCTCACTCAATGCCTTTTTTCCTTCAATATCCCCGTGCGTAGGAATTGATGGAGGGTAGGAAGAGACAGGCGTTGATCCCCTCTTCTATCACCTCACACGAACGAAACTGCCGGACTTTAGAGTTTATACATTCATTCAACTTAATATAGCGCACTTGTTCACTGCGCCACATTTGTCTAGTGTTCTTTAATGTATATCACCAGTTTCACCCTATTTACGCTGACTTATCTTCAAGTGGCGACAGTAACTGGCATTGAAATTATGTTCAAGCTTCGGGTTAGTATTCGTCAAAATTAAGTGGGTAGAAAGTGGTATGATCTAGTTTCTGGTATGCTAATAGCTTTGAAACAGATATGTCATTAAAGTTATTAAGATACGTTAAGTTTCACGGCATTGATGAAAATAATATGAAAGGAGAAGACCACAAACTTCATGATCGATTTAAAATAAAACAATATGCTTCCCTTGCGTTTTTAACGAAAGTTGGTAAAAGAGGAAGACGGGTATCGAGGTGGCTCCTTTAGAGGAGTAACTAACCTGCCATACCCATTGCACCTTTTGCAAGTAACTGCGAAGGAGTAACTATAGTCTTGAGGTTACCGCTCAAAGGAGCAACAGTGATTTTGCGGAAAAAGAAATGCAGGATTTGTTGCATTTAAGCAGCCTTTCTAAGAGGGTGCAGACATTCGAATAGATGTACAGTCGCCGTACAAGCTTCACATTCAGAAAGAAATTTCGGAAAAAATTGTATCAAATACACGTTATTCATAGTAACGACCACTGTGCCAGGGTGAGCGTACACAAACCGCTACACCGCACCATGCTATGACGCCGTCTGACAGGAAATGCTTGTGTATAGGCACCGATGGGTAGTTTGCACATGGAGTGAACACCCCTGTAGTTTCTTCGAAATACAAGCACTTTACTCTTCCAAAATACGATATATGCGCGAAAGATTGCACACGCGCTGTGTGCAATCTTTTGCGCATATTTGGTCTTTTTGAGGACCAAAGCGCTTTTTAGGGGCGAAGCTCCCTTAAGCGGCACCTGTTCATATATCATAGTAGTGCGTAACATGTCTTACGCTTTGACCTGCAAGGTGGTGCCGGTGGGAGATTTCTCCTGTGCATTGTTGAACAATAAAAAATTCGCAGCGTGCGCGTTAACTAAAAGCCGAATTATCCTGTCTCTCATTCCCCATTAGCAAGAGACATTTTTCACGCCACCTTGGAGTTTCTATTGCACATTTTTCAAAAGAAAATATTGTTGTTGCAGATATTTGTTGCTATAGAAGCGCTTATAAAAGTACATATTCACATAGTTTTTTTCAATGATAAAGCGTTTATTGTTTTAATTTCTCTAAGAGAATTCTAGGTAAAACGCTATTTTGTTAGGTATCTATTTGTAGAATGAGCTAGCTTCTCGTATTCTTTATGACAACCATGTAGGTGATCTAATTCTGAATGTCAGGCCAATCCGCCGAGCAGTATAGGAACTACTATCATCGTGACAGATAAGTCTGAGAAATCTAGTAACACATACCTGCTTCAGGAGACACTAAGAGACTTTAGCGGCAGAGACAATCTTCTCGACTGTTTATGATACCCACCGTAAATCCGTTATTAACCTCTCGTGTCAAATTCGTCGTCGTTTTCCCTGAGCTGTGAACAACAACAAAAAAGAGAAAATTTATTGTTCCAAATAAACCAAAGCACATTTCTGCAGCATTTTTTTTAAATGAAGACAAAAATTGAACAAACGCTAAATAACTTGCTTTTGCTATACTCCGCTTAATTCCTCTACTTTACGAA
This sequence comes from Rhipicephalus annulatus, assembly GCA_013436015.1. Lineage (NCBI taxonomy): Eukaryota > Metazoa > Arthropoda > Arachnida > Ixodida > Ixodidae > Rhipicephalus > Rhipicephalus annulatus. The sequence goes on along the minus strand of WOVY01002200.1, from coordinate 402,480 downwards.
ATATTATCGCTATAAGAGTAAGCCGTTACTATTTTAAAACTGTACGCGGTCCCGTTTTCTTTCAGGTTTCTTTAGTGTAATATGTGAACTATGCGAGACTTACCAAGGAAAGACATTCAAGACCTACATCGGGATGCTACCTATTGTAGTTCTGCACACCCCTGAAGCAGTCGAGGTAAGCACCGCTTGTCACTGGGTCGTGTGCTAAAACACTCCTCCATTTGACGATCATGGGTAGCGCCCCTGTTTCACGTACGACGTTCCAAGCTTTCCGCGTCTATCATCCCGGGCCTTTCTTAGCGAGTCATTAATGTCATTGTAAGTTCTGTTGTAATTTAGGCTGAGCTACTTATAGAACAAAAGTGATACAGCGATCCATTGCAAGGCGGTCGTCTTTCTTGCGCGCTAGTTTCCTCTAAAGCTTGCAACTCCAGTACTCCACCCACATATGAAGGCAAAATTACTAGAAAGTATTGTGGAGGCTAGCTATGAACGCACTTGTTAGCTTGTTGCACTTTCGCTTTCTCAAAGGTAACTCGCGCTAACTTTTCCAAGTGCGTGCTCTATAAAAAATAAAAAGAAGCAGCACTCACAAATCATTTTGGTTGTGAAAGCTATTTATCACATGTCAACCTCAAACTGCATATATGCAATATTCCCCTTTCTAGGCATCTACTCTTGCGAACAGCTGTAGGGTAAATCTTTTTTTTTTGCATATGCACCATTATTCAATTTAATAGAACACTCTAGAAATATGTTAAATGCGCAGTCACAGAATGAAATCCGTGGATTTTGTATCTATAGGTCTGCTGTCCATGCATCCGACCATTCTTACATTCAACTGCTTCCTCCCACTCGTCATCATTGACCTCGTGGATATACTGCGGTTTTTTACTCAAAAAATCATTTCTTTCGCAGCCCCTTCTCTCCAGCAAGGACAACTTGGCTAAGCCGGATGTGTACAACTTCATAGCTGCCTGGCTTGGGCCTAACAATCTCCTCACGAGGTTAGCAACACAGCTGACTGTTCTTCCTGTCTTTTGATTTCTTTTACTCTCAATGTTGAGGTATTTCTGAGCATCTACCCAGAGCAGACAGATAATTCACGAATCTTATATATATATATATATATATATATATATATATATATATATATATATATATATATATATATATATATATATGTTACTTGTTGCAGTGTTTCATTACACCACAAATACTTGTTTTATAAACATGTATTATCTCTTTACATAAATATGTATTTATGAATTTCTGTGTGTACGTGTGTGTTAACAGAGCCACCGAAGTACTTCCAAATAGGCTGCATTCAAGATGACATTTCGTACATCCCCAATTTCAAACATGCAAAAAATTATCGTACAAGCCCACTCATTACGAGAAAAACATAGCTGTTTCATCAACCACATTTTTAACAAACTCGCAGTATTTGACGCATTCAGCAGGAAGCTTTATAAGAATGTGTGCAATATAAAGTACATGCAAGCAAACGCATTTTTATTCTAATATCTTGAAGGCACAATGTCGTTTAAAATATAAATATTAACATTCCTAGCATGTAGTGCAACGTCATTCTAGTGCTACGGTAGAGTGTGAGTGCAATAAACCATATCACAAGCCTTTGCAGCTGAACAGAAGCACCACATCTGCTCAGTTTGCTAACGCTATAGCACACCTGTGTTGTCCGAGATTCTGAAGAACTCGATAATTCTGAGACTATGGAACTTCATTTTCTCTCGACTGATTTGCCGAGAAAGTTTTTCAACGTACTTTTATGTGATTTGTCGTTTTTCTTAACAGCCGAGGTGAAGCTTGGAGACAAAAGCGCAAAATGTTTACGCCGGCATTCCACGCACGTGTACTCGACATTTACATGGATGTTTTCCACAGCAACAGTGATGCCTTTGTTGACCAAATAGAGCGATTCATGCGAACCTCACCAGAAGAACCTTTCTGCTGCTTTAAAGGACTTCAGAAATGCTTCGTAGACATCATGGCCCGTATGTATTGTATGAAAGCTCCTTGTTAAGTTATCTCCATGTGTAGGGTGGGTGAAAAAAAAAAACAGGCAGTGTAGCGGCACAACACAATGCCGAACTCCTGAAGGCAAATATTGCAGGTTATTTTTTCTGCGCGAAAGTGATTATGGAAAGCCATATTTTAGCAATATTGCATCACACCTGTAGCATAGGCAAATTTCTGTGGCTTTAAATAAAGTCGATGTAGCAGCTCATTGCGAACAAATCTCTCATCTTCATGTTTGTATAACAGTCTTGCTACAAATATGCTCTGCTTTCATCGACTATATAAATTTAACGCTTCGCTCGTTTCTGACGTTCTATATAACTTCAAAAAGCTTCTGTTTTTACGTCACCTTAAAAAAAACAGCCAGTATTCCGGAGATTCTTTTTAAAGGTTTTAAGAATAGATTCTATTCTCTCAAAATGAAGGACTCTTGAATTCCATGCGTTGATCATTGCAGCAATCTGTCGCAATACGTTTTTTCATGCGCAACATGTAATACTTGTGCTGCGGCTAACGTCCTGGAACTTCCACACCCCTCTAGGCAAGCCTCGCCATCTAGCGTCGCCACCGCGAAGTAGCCTAATATTTAAATGCATATACAGTGTGGTACCTCTGAATTTATGTCATGTTGTTTCCATCGTGAACGTCAAAAAGTTTTATGAGATTTTCTTTTTGTCCCTGACTAGTGGCATGTGTGCACATAATTTCCGAGCTTGGTAACGAAGAGGATAAATACATACATAGGCTTGAAACTTTCATGAAGATCATAAAAAAATCTCCTCTGGCAATAAGAATGCTCACACGTATGTCTTAAAGGGCCGCTAAACCACACCAAGTTTAAAACGGAGACATACCTCCTTTCCTCGCCTTCAACACCATTCCTACAAGGGCTATCACCTCCTAGTCACATATTTATTCATAAAACGCGTGGAATATCCGCACTCCGCGTTGAGCTAAACAGGATGTCGCTCTTCTCAACTATGCGCTATTATTCCTGCTTGCGCTGCTGGGCACGCAGCAAATGAAAAGAAACCAGTTTATCGTGCACAATAGTCATCGGAGATGAGGCAAATTGTGCGTGTGACTGCACGAAAAACCGGGGAGGTGACAATTCATAACAGATTTATTTTGCATATCGACAAATGAAGGCGTGCTTTGATTCTTGCATCACGTAAACGAACAGTAGCGTCACTAATTGTGCTGCGAAGACAGAAAATGCCTCGAGAGAACAACGGTCTTCTTTTTCTTTTTCTTTCGCATTTTCGAAAGTTCTGTAGCGGCCCTTCAACATCCGCGCGTGGGTCAAACGTAGCGGCGTCTTTTGGACTTTCCATACTCCAGGCCTGGTTCCTTTCTACTTGTATCTCGCCAGTGATGTCGCTAATGTAGCTTTTGAGCGTAATAGCTGAGGTGATATTGTGAACCCGGCATTTTACCGCTGCGGCTCACTTGCTTCGAGGCGACAAAGAAGTGGCCGGAGCTTTCGCGGCCTCTGAGTTTGAATAATGACATAGTTTGCAGACACTGTACTGATAACATTCTCGTGACATCATGAACTTCACTTTCCGACGTGTTGGTGCTGCCACATGAAAGGTTCGGGGACGTTAATGCAAGACATCCGCACGAATACTGAATAGACGGCAGGCCAAAACTTCGGAAGCACTGAGAGTGTCTTTTTGTTTCTTCAGGGGGTCATTATTCTATTGTTTAATTGCTTCATCTACGTTTTCAGACACTTGCGTACAGAGCCCTTAACCTGCCTATCTACACTCACAATTTGCTCTTGTTCAATTTTTTTATAAACAACCACTTGTTTGCCTAGTGATTCCGAAAGTTCTAACGTTCTTTTAAGAATTATGTACTGAATATTTATGACGCGAGAAGTTACTGAATCGTTTGCTGCATACTAAATATTCTTTTATATATATACTGAAAAGTACAATTTCAAACAGAACGTTTTATTATTGTGACATGCAGGAGTATGTATGGGAGTGGAGCTACATACGCAAAAAGATGAACGAAACTTCTTTGGCAACTGCTTCAACCGGTGAGAAAAAACTTGTATACTGACGCTAAAGTTATCTGCGATTATTTGTTGTCACTTTGTAATTTATTATTGGTGTCATCCAGTACAAGTTAAACTTTTCGCTCGTAAAGGAAATCAGAAGGCTGGTCGCCGAGCGAATTGCCTTTCGGAATGGCTTGCTTTTCGCTACATGTACTCAAATAAATCGAAAAAAATACAGGTGCAGCCAGAGCTTTAACGCATGAACAAGAAATTGCCGCTGAAAGCGAGAAAGAAATTGTAGGATTGCATGTGACATGCGCATCTATAAAATGTTGCGTTATGTTTAATGTTGAACACTTTGAGAAAAAAATGTGAGACCGCCGAAATAGTGTTCTTGAATTTTGCGGCACTGTATAGCTGATTTGCTACCAATGCGCGAGTGCATCGCAAGAAGAATGCTAATGTAGGTGTATGATGGAGGAAACATTGACGGCTTACATTGGATGTCAAATATGTGCGAGCTGAAGTGTATAAAAAAGTGCAAGGTTTTCTGTTCCTGGGTACGCTGTCTGATTTTCGGATTTATTATATTCCAACAAAAGTGTGCGGGACCAACACAATTATTTTACTCCGCTTGCTGCACGCCAAATATGGGATGAAATGTGCCCTTTTTGCCAAACCCAAAAACTCACATCCGCAACCGTTGCGAATGACAGACTAAAACACAACATATTCTTATGTGCACCCCCACTTCTAATGCGGTAACAGGAAGAAGAAGCTATAGCTTGTAGCCCCAGACGCGCTGGTATTCCACTTGTGTTGCCTGTATAATGTTATATCTTTTGACTCAATGCCACTTTACTCCTTCTTTCTGAGGAGTTACGATGACATTACCTCGCTGGCAGGCCTGCTGGAGTATTAGCAACTCAATGCCTATCTTCACCGTGGATCTTCAGATTGAGGTCAAAAATGCTAGAAGACTGGAGGGCCCGTTGCATTTTGAGTGAATGAGTGACGCTTTCCTCAGCTTCTTCCTGAGATCTGTATTCGATGCGGCGCATGCGTATGAAAAATTAGGCTAGTATTCAGGGACAGTGGAGGGGTGACTGTGGTTTCAGGGGTAAATGCAATTACAGCATAATGCCAATTTTTACAGGAAACGAACCAATTCGGCTAGTTTCAGCGATTCACTCGTGTCTTCGAAGTGTAACCCCGCATAGGTCAACTATGTATTTACCAATAAACGCTCACGTTCACAGGAATCAAATGACGGAAATTTTACGAAGGGAGCGACATTGCCACCATCATTTTAGTCGTTTTAATAATATTAGTATTCGTTACTATCAAGCAAAATGTTTTGTGGTTCTGAATACAGGAAACTACACAAAAATAACAGTGAAATAATTGCGGCAATAAACCAAAGGGGCATAGCAAGGGAACGAAAGTAGAAAATTTTTATAATATTGGCTATAACGTGGTATACAAAACTGCAGAATAAACAATTCAAGCGTGTCATGCAATCATCCAGAAGTTTTATACACCCAGAAAATCATCTTCACATCCGGTACTTGCTACAATAAGGTGCAATCCATCTTCTTCATTAGTGGAGAATCAGTTGAGAAGCACATAGTTATGACTTAGAAGGCACTGAGGGGCTATAGTTGTTACTGATTTCTAGCTTCTCTAAGCGCGAGAGACAAGTTTATCGCTTTTCCTCTATATTGGCACAAAAAGCACGTAACACGAACGAAGAATATATTCTTCGTTCATATTACCTGCTTTTCGGGTTCAAAAAAGCTATAGTTAGGACGAAAAAATAATTTCGGACGAGCACTTGCTATATGCGCCCTAAGAAAAAATAAAGAGCACGTGTTAGTCATCCTCGTGAGCCCTGACAGCCGCACTTGTCATCATCGCCAAAGATAGTATAATAGGCTACATATGTACGGTGCACCTATAAAGATAGTTATTCATGTGACAAGTCACAACTCGTCAAAAAAGGTAAAATAATTTTTCTCTCTTTTCATAGTGTGTGCTGCCTCTGGAAAAAATCTTTTGCAGTGTTGCATGGCAGTCCAATTAATTTGCTTGCCTTCCCCCTTCCCCAGTACAGGGTAGTGCACAAGTTCAGCACTGGTTATCCTCGCAGCCTTTTTTGCATCTATCTGCACCTCTTGCACGCGCTCTCAATTCCGAGCCCTGGATTATGTTTCTACTGCGCCACATATTGCTCCTCCATGCCTTTCGTTTTAATAACTAATCTGCATAAGAACATACGCCACAATTCAGGTAACACACGCGCCTTTTTTTTTCCATATCTATACTCAGTTTCATATGTTTCCGTCAGCACTGTTGAGGCTACAGGACTCCTCTGCCAATAAGAAAGGCGATTAGCCCCTTCACAAGTATTCCATCGCGACGTGTCGTCTGCTTACTGTCTTCACGGCACCTTCAAGCAGAATTGTGTATACGCGCTCATTGCAGTTGATACGGCAGGTTCATTACCTGAAAAATACACTAAAACTACGAAACAAGCAACTAGAACGGGCCAACAGTTTTTTATTATTCAAAAACTTTGATAACTTTGAGATGTAACGTTGCGGAGACTCCATCTATGCAACTTGTGTGCTGTACAAGTGTCAGGCTGGTGACTGGATGGTAAATATTATGAACAAGTTCAATTGTTTGAATTGAGGAGAAACAATACTTGAATCGGAACGATCAGCTCATTAAATAGGGAATACGGATGGTCGCTGTTTCACGCCAGACGCTGTTCGTGGCTCTCGTATACCTGCTTCTTCATGGACGCGTTCCTTCTCGTCTGCCACTGCAACACTCTTTTGCTCCATTTTCTGTTTATACCACCATGGTTTTTAATGAAGAAGGATTCCACGCGCGCGGAAAGTTGTGCGAGCTTGCATGTCCAATTTTTGGAGAAGGACCGTTCTTAGTTTGGCGACGCAGCCCTAGCACTGCCTGGACGCGTTAGGTTTTGCAGGTGCGGATAAGCAAAGAGCATATCTCGCTAATAACAACAAAACGTACCTGAAGCTTTATCTTCAAAGTGGGATAAAACAAATCAAAGGCTGATTTCACAATTTCATTTTTTCTGTCAGCGCAGTGGGCGTGTAGCAAGAGCGGGTTCGGATCGAAGTGGTTGGTTGCTCCTGCGTGGATGCTGTCATGTTAATTTGTAACCACATTTACCGGCGGTAAGACACTCAGAATATTAAGTGCGCACAAAATAAAGGCAGAGAATTAAACATATCACGCAACTATGTGGCGAAACACGTACAGACTGAAAAAAAAAAACGCAAATTTTAGCAGACCCTGCCAATTTTAAGGCACTTATATCTGGGACTATGTTTTGCTGCACAAGCGTGTGGCTTCCTTACACCCCGTAGCTTTGGTACTGCTGAACCACAGTGGTGAAGCAGAGTAAAGAGGAGTATCCAGTGAAAATTCTAAAGTGGGCTACCCATTGCAGCGCGCGCTAGTTGAGTAGCACTTAAAAACCGGCGGTGCCGATTGGTCACGGTGCGCTTGCTCTTGAGCTGTATAGCCAACAAATACGGGGTGTAACGGAAAAGCGTGTTGATTCTGACAATGTGCAGCCCTTGACGTAGTCTGCTGTACTTTATGGGTAATTGTATCACCCAAGGGCAATTCGTAGTGAGTGTTTTTACACATTCATATTAGGTACATATTAATTCGAATTATATTCTACTCATTAAGGACACCCACCGAAAAGTGCGGTTCACAACCAACATTATCTTCACGTCGACGCTTCTTTAATAATCCTATTACCAACTGCCACTGGCATTTCTGTTGCACAGATGTATTCAGAGCACTTTGACGTTCTTCTGTCTGTTTTTGTGTTAAGGAGGCCATATTTACGCTCACGTTTCTTATCTAATTATTGACAATAACATTCAAAACAACCTGTCATCCCCAGGCTTTCGTACCTGACTGCTGTTCGTGGCTGCCGGCCATGGCTATGGATGCAACGGGTCTACGACATGACCAAGGAGGGAAAAGTGTTCAAGAGTACCGTTGAAAAAATGCAGAAATTCAGTTACTCGGTCAGTCTACAGCATCGGCTTTTCTTTTTTCGCATGTCACGTGCAAAAGTTCAGCGACGTGTCTTTATGTCGTCTCTCACTTCGCAGGTACTAAGAGATAGGAAAGAATGGCTTCTCAAAAACCACTCGACCAACACTGAAATTGGCATAAAGAAACATTCCACAGCATTCGAGTCTCCTTCATTGTTCTTGGATTGCCTGCTATCATGCAACATCAGGAATCCCTCATATTCAATCGAGGAAATCAAGAAGGATGTTGACTCTATCATATTCGCGGTAAGTTCTCTTCACCATCTCACGGGTTTGGCTTTCACTTAACATGGTCTTGCCGAGTCTAACACCACAAATGTATTTTACAAAGAACAAGCCCCGTCGGGGTGTGCTACCTCAATAGTTCTTTTTTTTTAATAAAAGTAAGAGTGAAGATGCGGCTAGATGATCACATAGGTGACCTATATATTTCATAAGGCAAGGATATTAATAGATCGCAATGCATGTGGCACCTAACTGGCCACATGTAATCATCATTATTGCTTAGTTACTCCTATCAATATGCATTTAGATGATATGAATGTAGTTTCAACGGTGTTTTTTTTTTCACGAAAGGTGGAAGCTGTTTGATAGGTTTTCCAAACGCGCTTCTTATCCGAGAGAGCTTTTTTAGCCCCGATGCTTATATTTTGCACTTTCAATCATGACTGTTCTTCATTAAATTTTTCCTATTTATTTATTCTACGTAGGTGATTGGCACTTACCTTCCGCCCAGCTCTCGCGAATGAAATAGTGTTCTTCTCGCCTTTAAAGAAATAAAACCGCATTACTAGGTAATACATTTTGCTTTAAACACTAAGCGAATTGACCAGGATTAATCAAGTACCGAGTGAAGATATGCAGTGCAAACTAGTATTCGCTGAGACGATCTTTACATTTCAAACATAATCAAAAGATAAAACTACATGCCAGTCTTTGCCGGACACCGTGTACATGTTTTTAGTTGCATGGTAACTATATCTTGAAAATATAGTCAGTTTATGATAACTTAGGTAGCACAAACAATTGATAAAATGCTTTACGGTAGCATAACAATCGCGTGTGTCTTTATATTTTTTTGTGAGGAAAGACGAGTGCCTCGAGCGATTGAAATATGTAGGTGTTATCAATGTTCCAGAATAATTCAAGTGTGGTCACGCGTGTCCCACGCTTCATGCTTCTGCTACAATACTTACTGGGGGAAAGCTAACAAATCTGATAATTTGCTCATGAAAACTGCGTCTCGTGTTTTATATTTGTCTTTTCTTTTTCCCCGACGTGTCGAGTACAACCGGAAGATGTGCTAACAGGAGATGCTATTTCTTATTCCTTTAACCTTTGCCCTTCTGTACCGTGCAATTCTTATACCAAAGGCGTGAATGTCGGCCCGGGATGTCGGCTCAATAGATTTCTCATTTTCTTCTTTGTGTTTTGTCACAATTGGTCACGGAACTTCGCCACGCCCTAAAAAATTGAGCAGGGCACCGACTCGACTGCGTCAGGAGTCAGCTGGACCCTTTACTTGCTCGGTCTTTACCCGTCTAAGCTGGCCAAAGCTCACGAGGAGCTTGACCAAGTTATTGGACAAAACCCGGATGGCGTCATTAGCAGCGAAGACCTTCTGCAACTAAATTACCTCGAGTGCTGCCTCAAGGTGAGTGAACCATAAAGATCTAATATGATAAATATGTTTTCGCAACTATCTACACTTTCAATTATATTTCGCAGCAACTTCAGGAAGGAGGAAACGAGGGAGTTTCACGTTATATACATGCTGTTTATCTGTTTTGATTGCAATGAAGGTTAGCTATTTATTTTTGAAGTGGCCCAGCAACAGAATCTCAAGTAGCCATAGAATTAATGCACTAAAGAAGCTCCTTGCATTAAGAAGTCACCACCGGAAAAAAAATTTTAGAATTTGTTCAGTACGAGTGGAGCTACAAACATTTGTCGCACGCAACGATTGCACCCTTTCTTCTTTCGTCCCGACGAAAGCGCGAGGAACATATCCAGAGATTTCAGACAAAGAAGGATGGCACGAAGAAAAAAGTACGTCACGCGCCCTTCGTGACCGTGAGCACCTCTTTTCTTCTAATACGCGTTTTTATTTAATAATTTATTATTACAGACCTTAAGTTCCAAGCAGGTGGGCAGTCGACATCACAAGTGACATAACAAAGTGTTTGGCACAACAAGTCTAAGTTCACACAATAAATACAAAACAGCACGATCGTTTAAACTATTTAAGCTAGGATGATAAATAAATACATATGAATATATTATTAAAAATGATACACACAAAAGAAAAACACTGCAATAAATAGATCTGAAACCTGTATTTGCAACTTGAATTTCAGTGCGATCACACGCACATGCGTCGACAAATCGCAGCCTCCCACGGCGGCCCCTGTAATGACCAAGCGTCCCAAGTCCAAATCAGCCAATGGCTGATAGATGGCTTTCTACGCGTGATTTATGAGGGTTTCTTGTCATTTGGCGAGAAAAGAGAACGCAATGTTTAGCTGAATTTGACGATACACTGTGAATTCCAGGCGGCACGCTGCGCTAGTATATTAGCTCGCGTGTTCTAGAGAGCGTCGACTGCTGGTCGGCAGTGTTTTCTCATCATCCTCGAAAAGTGTTGCAGGGCCCTTTTAAGAACTTCACGTTAGCACTTTTATCCACGACATTGGTCAAAATACCACGCTTAACTTTCTCGTGTCATTGGGTTCGTCAGAGGCGATCCCCGTGATGAACCATAAGATTTTCAATTTTCGATATGACTACAACGGTGACCTAAAGGGGCCCTGCAACACTTTTTTAGCATGGTCAGAAAACGCTGAGCTTTGGTAGTAGAGGCTTCCGAGAACACGCGAGCCAAATTTTATAGCGCAGCACGTGGCCTGAAATTCACAATGAATTATCAAAGTCAGCTAAAACTTGATTTCTCTTCTCTCAAGAAATGACGGAAAACGTTCAGTGATGATGATGATGATGATTTGTGACTTTGCCCTTTGTAACGGGTGAACAAAAATTGCGCGTAGAAGGCCATCTATCGGCCATTAGCTGATTTGAACATAGCGTGCTCGGTTGTTACAGAGATCGCCGTGAGAGGCCGTCACTTGTGCCCACGTGCGTGCGCGATCACACTGAGAAAGTTGCGTATTCGAAAAAAAAACGAAAAAGGTACTCAAGGTCACGAGACGCGCGTGTCGTTTTTATTTGCCCCTCGAATCTTTCTCTGCTCAGCTTCCAGCGCTTTCGTCGGGACGAGAGAATGATTTTTCAGCATGCGACAAATTTTTGTAGCTCCACTTTCACAGGACAGATTCTTAAAATGTTTGCGGCATTGAGTTCGTGAGGCAATATGCTCTTCCGGGGAATTCATTGCATGATTATTCAAAAAAGTCTTTCAGGGACCCTTTAGAAATGCAAACGTTTTTTGTTGATCAATAAATTGCGCATAAGAATTAGTGAAACGACCAGTCTTCCTATATAGACAAGCTTGTTAGGAGACAAAGTATGAGGAAGGAAAATACAGTTGGCAGTGATACCTTGAAGTTCCCGAATATTATTTCGCAGTATGCATTATTGGTTTCGGTGCTGTCTGCCAGTGGTTACGTAATTCTTCACCGGTAAAAATAAACTGAATTTCTACAGGTAGGCCTACACAAAACATACGTTTCAGGAAGCTTTTTCAGCCGCTCACTGTGGCCGAACTACAAAAAAAATTTGAAACTTGTGACATCAGGCTGAAAATCAGTTGTTACGTTTCGACGTGAACTTCAAAAATGAAACATTGGCCTTCACTCAATCTCACAATAGGGATCCCATGAAGCCAAAATAATCGCAGTAGAGCATTAAACGAATAACTTATCACTTTACGCTTAAGAATTCATTTATTAGAGTATGCATTTTTAAAGCTCCTTATTTCATGTATGTTGGCCTGACACTCCTCGTAATAACTGCTAAAGCCTCATGAACGTCTCGGAGCTGTGAGTTAGACACACTGCAACACTGCCAGTTAGTAAAATGTGATTGCTTGTTTCTGGTGTATCGACTATTCTGTAGCGCAGAATTAGTAAAGCACGTTAAGCCCAGTAAACGGCTGCTTCCCACCCAGTGTTAAAAAAATGTTCGCCGCAATCTGTTCATCATGCCACCAAAACGTGCTGGCTAGCGTGATGCTAGACACTCTTGCCATTTTTTATACCTAATTATTATTGTTCCAAAGGGAAAAACTTGGAACGCTTATTCTAAGCCTTTAATTGTTTTAATTCTTGTATTGTAGGAATCACTCCGTCTTTATCCACCATTTCCACTTTTTGGAAGGAAATTAGAACACGACATGATTATAGGTAAGAACAACAAATTTTTTTCACGTAATTTTTTTGCTTGGGGCTTTTACATTATACAGCTTGTTCACTGGTTCCGCCGCTGGGCTCTAAATGCGCAGTTTAATTCAGTCTAAATAAAATTTTGTATACTGGAAATCCTCCTTTCTGAGAAATCTTAGTGGGTTTTTTTGTGATGTTTTGTCACAGACGGGATGATTAAAGTTTCCCATTTTCATGGCACGTAGGTAGCTATCTAAATCTTGGTGACCACGGCAGCGCAAGACAAACAGCTTCGCGGCGGCTTCTCACGGCTACCAGATGCTGGAGAACGCCAATTGCGCACGCGAGTCCTTTCCTACCTTTCAGCCACACATTGGCCCACCAAAAAATCACGAGGTATCAGTTTTGCGCGCCGCCAAAGCTCTGAGCGATATCACAACGAAAATATCTAACTTGGTGGCAGTGCGCCTTGGTTCCAGAATTTTGCGCCTTGGTTCCAGACGCTCCACCGCGGCGAAAACACGCACATTGCGTCAATGTTCTTTTTTTTATCAACACATGTGATAAGATTATCGAGCAGGGCTGCTCTCACCAAGCACGCCATACCTTCGTATAAGTAAGGAACGTACGCAAAGTAGCGGCGCGCACCAAGTGCTGCAACTATAATTTTGTTAAGATATCATAGAAAAGTGCTTCCGCGCGACTGCGAAAGTGACACCTTGCCGATTTTTTTGGCATTTTGGTGTGCGCGCAGTTCAGGGTAGCGAAAGCGCAGGCTGCCAGGTTGAAAAGGACACGCGTGCGCAGTGCCCGCTCTGGAGCTTCTCTAATAGCCATCAGAAGGCGCCGCGTTGCTGTTCGCCACGTGCTCTCGTGGTCTCCAAAATTTTGATACCCACTGTACACTGGCGCACTCACATCTATGTCTACGATTCTTTCACTCTAACTAGCTCCCACGATTAGGCACATGTTGCGCTGATAGCTACCTTAACAATTGCCCCGTCACAGCAACAACACCCATAATTGACTGTCGGCCTTCGTCGAAAACTATTTAGTTTTTCGTTAATCGATGATCCCAGAATTGCTGGTCTACTTGGGCCATTCTAAGGAAATACAGCTCTAAATCCCTCCTATTTGCTCGAAATCTGGACTCTCACGGACAAATTCTGCCGAAGAATACAAAACCATGAAGCAGTTGACTAAGGTCACATCACTCTGTCCTCAGAGGCTGTGCGATATATATACATAGGACTGAGGCGATCTGGGTGGGGAGGAGGAGACCATCACTTTTATAACTCCATCGCAAGATAGGGTGACAGATATCATTCAGGTCCGGGGGAAAACCATATGCTACGTGCACACAAGCAAGACAGGCAGATCCCACAGGGCAAAAGAACGCTGCGTTGTCACACGGTGCGGCCACCGCACGTGTGTGATAACAGTTGCCTCCTCACTATTGTGCAGTTAGAGGGACGGGCCCTACCACTGCTGTGAATGCCTGTAAAAAAATGACAACAAAAGTGCCAACTAATCTGCCCATTAGCCACATGGTGGAACGAAAGCCTCTTGAGCTTTTAAAAAGCCTTTGTGAATAGAAAGAAAAGAGAGTGCATTACTCTTTCCTTGCTTTTCTCGTCTTTCTTGCGCACTTTGTGATGCAAGGACAGTTATTCGCGTGACGTCATTACAACACATACACTCGACTGATCCACATACGCGACATATCAGTTCTGAATATTCCCCTACACTGATTTGCCATGCAGCCGTCAACCAGTGTCACGCGTGTCTATCGCGCGATTCTATGATTTAACGTCTTTGTGTTTGTTTCTGACTGCGCTGGCAGAGATAACAGCGTGCCCGCGCGTAGTGCGAAGTTCTGTGGCCCAACGTTTAGAGTTGACATTGCTCACGCGTTTTATGACGAAATAAGTGGCACGCAGTAGATAGCTTGCGAGAAAGGTTGTGAAGACGACGAAGGAACCTCTGTGTAGTCTTTTTTTTTCTTTTTTACCTAAGAGCGGTTCAGGGTTATTTTATCACGGATCACCTATTGGGTTATTAAACTGAGTTCTATTTTTTCTACGTCATTGTGATTTGAGGTAATTGATCATAATATACTTAGCATTGTTGTAAATATTGCTGCTTACACGAGTAAGACTATCAATAGAACAACACGACATTGTGCCAAGTTACCGAACACTAAATAAACAGTCACTACTTAGGTAGTGATATTTGCAAGCTCAATGATTAGCGCATTGATATTTTTAGTATTGTTGTTTTTACGTTAAACTTAGACACGTAGGTCGTTATTTACGGTCTTTTAACGCTAACCTAACGCCTTTTCGTAAATCTGGTATTTATCAAGCGATCGCATAGTTCAGTCGAACGCACATGTATGGAACCCACCAAAATGAGTCAAATTAGTAAACATTTCCGATAGTTCACTGTGCTACTTTTATTAAACTGTTTTTTATTATTTTCGTCGCAAACTTTTTTCACAAGTTGGCATCACAGTACTGCATGCTTTACAATGTAAGCAGCATGCCTCATGGCAACAGGATTTTTTTTTGTTCTTATGGTTTTACACGCAATTTATAGCTGAAAATGCTGGGTTATGTACAGTGGCGTATTGCACGCGCGAAATTGCGGTAGATATGGAAACAGCGTTTTCCAACATTGGCGTGCTTACTCAGAAGGCATCAACAAGTATTATCCGCTTTGGCCCTAATGTCGCTGTTGTTTTTTATAGCATAATTTTTGCGATGTTTTACGCAACCGTTACATTAGCTCCTTTGCACCATATTTCAACCGTACTGATTATCGCCAGTCTAACGAAGAACAATAGGTTTTTCTGTCGGTTTGTCCACTGCAGTGGATCAGTCGCTAAGGGGCTCGGCTGCTGACCCAAAGGTCACGGGCTCATCCTGCTCGCATTTCGGTGGGGGCGAAAAGAAAGAAGCCCACGTACTGAGTGATGTAAGGGCACGCTAAACAACACGAGATAATTAAATTCTCCGGAGCCCTCCCCTACGGCACCTCTCATATTCATATCGTGGTTTTGAGCCGTGAAACCCCGTGTGATATTACTACTATCTTATTTTGCTTTCGGACTAATGCTGGAAACTATTTCCAAATCTGATAGCTCTGCACAGGTTCTAAAGCGCACGTGGCTTGTTTTCGTCTCAGCATGGTTGTCTGCCTCGGTGGCGCTGTATGCACCGATGATGTTGCAGTGCCGCGCCGATGGATGTCTTTTTTATTATTTATTTATTTATTTATTTATTACAAGCACCTACATCGCCCATTGGGCATTGTTGTAGGGGGGTCACAGTAGAAAATAGAATACAAAACAGCAAAATAAAGGCAAATAAATCGTGCCTTAGAGTATACAGGAGAAACTAACACTTGTAGTACAGCATTAAAACAAAAGTACAAAACACATGATTATACAACGAAAGCAGTAATTATACTTATAAAAATCAACAACCAAGAGAAGTACAAAGGCAACGTTAAATATTTGGGTTATTTCAGCAGCTCAAAATGCTGTTTCAATGGCTGTTAGGAAATTAGAATCAGAGAATATTGGCATTTTTAGTGCATTCTAGTCCCTAATAGAATTTGGAAAGAAAGAGTATTTAAGGACATTCAATCGACAGGTATAATCTCTAATTTTATATAAGTGATCTTTCCGTTCGGACATATAACTAGGCGTCTTTAAATACCGCTCTTTATTTAGCCCAGTCTTACCGTGATATATATTATAGAGAAATTTAAGACTTTGAACTTTCTGTCGTCCACAAAGGGGTTCCCATCCCAAGGCCTGAAGAATTCCAGAAGACCTTATTCTAAAATCGTAGTTTCCTGTAACAAACCTAGCAGCCCTTTTTTGTACCCTCTCCAACTTTTCTTTTAGTGCATTCGTGAAATGGTCCCAAGAAACACAAGCATACTCTGAAATTGGGCGCACATTTGTAATATACAGGGTTTCCTTGAGTGTTTGCGGCGCGTCGCTGAAATTTCTTTGAAAAAATGAATTAAGCGCGAAGCCTTGGCTGTGATTAGATCTACGTGACTGGTCCAATCTAGTGTTGCCGTGAATGTTACGCCGAGATACTTAACTTGATCTACCTTTTGTACTGCGCAGGAATTAAAGTAATAAGACCTGGATACAACCTTTTTTGTTATTAAATTGCACATGAAAACATTTAGTTAGGTTTAAACTCATTTGCCACTGAGCACACCAAGACACAATCTTATCGAGGTCAGACTGAAGTACTCTGGTGTCATCAAAACACTTGACTGGGCAATACAAAACACAATCATCAGCATAAAGCCTCACTGTTGATTTCAAACCCAGTGGAAAATCATTGATAAAAATCAAAAACAGAAGCGGCCCCAGGACCGACCCCTGTGGCACCCCGGACAGTGCATCAGCTGTTGATGAAGACACACCATTTATCACAACACATTGCTTGCGGCCGCTGAGATAATCCTTAATCCAGTCTATGAGGGTTTTAGGAATACCAATAAACGACAACTTCTGAAGCAAAAGACTGTGGGGGACGACATCAAAAGCTTTTTTGAAGTCCAAAAAACAACCTCCAATTGAATGCCCTGGTCGAATGATGAAGCGATGTCATGTACGAATTCAGTTAGCTGTGTAACACAAGAAAGGCCTGCGCGAAAGCCATGATGAGACGGAGTGAAAAAAATTCCGCCATATCCACGAAGTGAATGATGATGAGTGGGCGAAGCTCCGAAGGTAAACCTGGTAAACCATGAATCCTCTGTACATTTTGCCCACTCGATTTTATTACATCGCTCCCCCTAGCGTACGTCGCCGCACTAAATCGAACGATTGCTTTCAGCTAATGACACGCGCCATATGTGACATCATTCCTATTTTATAAGATCTCGCGTCTTTCATCAACTACAAGTACCGCTTTCTAGTTTATAACATCTTGCATCTTTTCATCATCAGCTACAAGTACCACCATCTAGTAAACACTACAAGAACTAAACGAAAGGTGGCTACATGGATGGATGGATGCTATGAGCGTCCCCTTTATAACGGGGTGGTGACAAGTATGCCACCAGGCTCGACAAAAAAATAAATAAAAAAGAAAAAAAACCCTTTTTTCTTTTTTTGATGTTGGCCTAATGCATACATACAGGAGACGGTACCGCCATCTAGTGAACACTGCAAGAACTAAACTAGAGGTGGCTACATGCAGGCTACAGGGGACGCACAGTTCACGCCCTAAGGAGCTTCGCTCCTAAAAATTATTATCCTGAAGGTGTTTTATAAGGCAAGAATAGAATATGTGTTCCAGTGTCTTGCAACAAACGGGGGTTAGCGATACTGGTCAATAGTTAGATACATTATCACGGACGCCGGATTTGTGCAAAGGCGTGATATTGGCTAACTTCCACTCTCGTGGCAATTTTCCCTACCTTATCGATATTTCATACAAAGCAGCTAGAAATGGAGCTATATGACAGCACATCGTTTTAGTATGTGGGTTGAAATACCGTCGGGACCATGCGCAGACTGGGGATTGAGCCTATTCAAATGTTTTCTTATACCTGATTCAGTTATTATGATATCATTCATAGCGGGTAACGATCTGAGTGTCGTAACGGGAGATATCGGGCTTGGCGGAGAAAAAACGGATTGAAAATACGCATTGAAGCATTCTGCTGTACTCATATCATCTCTAAGTAGTTCGTCATTGTGCATGATAAAGGGAATTCCACTGATGTCTTTTTTGTTACTTTTAACGTAACGCCAGACTTCCTTTGGATTTGTTTTGATTTTGCTATTAAGGGACGATAAATATTCACGCTTCGCCAGCTTTATCTGTGTCTTCAGGCAAGAGCCTAATGTTTTAACCTTACTAAATAAATCAGCACTGCGCGTGCGACAATAATTTCTGTACACCCGAGCCTTACGCCTAATATACGCACGTATATCTTTAGTAATCCAAGGTTTATCACCACGACGATTGGTAGTTACAATTTTCGATGGGACATAAATGTTTACCAGAGACAACAGCTTTTCTTTACAAAACCCCCACAATATTTCAATGTCATTGGACTGACAGCATTGGATAAACATCGGAAGGTATGCATCCAGTTCAAAATTGATGGCATCAAACCTGCCTCTATCATATGCGAAAACGTTTCGTGAACGAGTTCTACTGATTTCTATCTTTTTCCACTCTATGGTAGTCGCAACGACATCGTGGTTACTTATGCCTGGAATTAGAACAACCGACTTCATTAAATTGTTACGATTCACAAAAAGAAGGTCCAGGACACTAACACTTGCCGAACCCAGTCGTGTCGGAAACTGAACAAACTGGAAAAGGTCATAAACTCTGGTAAGCTCGAAAAGGCAGAATGAAGTGTTGACCGACTATTTTAAACTGGACGAAAATTGCACCATTCGACATTGGGCATGTTAAAATTACCCGCCAGCATAATTGGTTCGGAGGAAAGAGCCGAAATGGTTTTAGACAAACTAAATAAAGGTAACACACTAGAGTTACCAGGAGGCCCATAAAAGGACCCTAAAATTAAATCGTTCCCTTGCGAAAACGTTATTCTACACTAAACCGATTCGGAGTTGTTATCTGCGCCCTGTATTGGTACGGTTGGTATGCCGTCTTGAATCAGAATGAACACACCCCCACCGTGCGTATTACGGTCTTTGCGGTAGGCTGTGTAACCTGTTGGAAAAACTTCATTATCTGAAATATGTTCATCTAGTCAAGATTCAGTTCCAAAAACAACATCGGGTTGTGAAATTCGAATCAGGGTATCAAACTCGTAAACCTTATTCTTTAAACTTCGGCAATTGACAACAATCACTGATAAGGTCTCGGGAAGTCCCTTTTTGCGTGGCGCTATAGCGCCCCCAAACCACTATTGAGAGCATTCTTTCACTGAGTCACTTGCACAGTCGTACACGGAAGATTTACTTCCGATTTTGGCCTCTATTCTGCCCCTGTTGTATTTGACCATAACCTTCGCGTCAGTTTGCTCCCCGTATTCCAGTAACTTTTGCCTTTGCTGGCGAGCGATTTTGGAATAATCCTCACCAATAGAAAAATTTGTTCCCTTTAGTTTTGAGGCAGCAGATATAACTCTTTGTTTGTCTTTGAAAAACGCAAATTTAACAATAACTGGCCGAGGTTTCTCACCCCCGATGCCCCGCCGCGGTGGTCTAGTGGCTAAGGTACTCGGCTGCTGACCCGCAGGTCGCGGGTTCAAATCCCGGCTGCGGCGGCTGCATTTCCGATGAAGGCGGAAATGTTGTAGGCCCATGTACTCAGATTTGGTTGCACGTTAAAGAACCTCAGGTAGTCAAAATTTCCGGAGCCCTCCACAACAGCGTCTCTCATAATCAAATGGTGGTTTTGGGACGTTAAACCCCACAAATCAATCAATCAATCAATCTCGCCCCCGACCTTGCCAATTCGGTGGGCACGCTCGATTGCGGAGGGGGACACTGTTACACGCAGCTGTTCTGCGCACAAATCGATCAATATGTCTGATTTGGTGGTGGCACGTATCACGTGCGCCAGTGCTGCAGAGTGCACAACCTGTTTGAACAGATCTAAAAAAGGAGCCGAGGTCCGCCGATCAAACTCATTCAACTGAAATATTCAGTATTCACAAGTTTGTTTCACGGAAAAAACTTTCGCATAGAATGCACAAGAAGCCAACCGGGCATTGTCTTAAAGTTTTCAAGGGTCAACCTGTCGACTAGTTGGTTGAACATATTAGTACAATGCCTAAATGTTGTCATCCAGAAATCTTTCTTGTACTAAGATTGGTAGAAGTGAGAGTTTATAGTCAAGTTCGACAGCATTGCACTTGCAATACCCTACAATTTCAACGTAAATGACGTAAAAGACGCAAACGAAGTCCGCAACTCCGCTCACCCACAAAGCATATACATGCTAGTGTTCGGGCACATGAAACAACGATTCGGATGTCATGATTAGATCATAATAATGCCGATTACTTTTATTCGCACCAAATAGGTCAAACGAGTACATTTATTGTATCTTACTGCTCAGTGAATGTTTAGCACAAGCCGCAGCATTTGACAATGAGTAAAATGCTTAGCAACCTTTTTTTTTCTATAAAAAGTCAGAATAGATAACAAAGGGAGCTCTTTAGTTACTTCCTACGTAATAAATTTATATTCCAAACGCCTAACTACTAATTTTATTAGTGTAGTCTCAACGCACAAAGTCTGTTTCTTATGCTGAGAATGCAATCAAAAATGTAACATTTTTAACCGTGACAACCATCATACTTGAAGTAGAGGATGTGTTGGCAAAAAAATAATAAGACCGTCATCATTGGGCAGTTACTGTTGTTCAAGCAACCACGTCCGCCGCGGTGGTGTAGCGGTTACGGTAGTCGGCTGCTGACACGAAGGTTTGATCCCAGCCGCGGCAGTAGCATTTCCACGGAGGCATAAAGATAAGGGCCCGTGTACACTGCGATGTCAGTTCACGTCAAAGAAGCTCAAATGGTCCAAATTTCTAGAGACCTTCATGACGGCGTTCCTTATATTTATAATATAGTTTCAAGACCTAAATTCCCAGTTATTATTATTATACTGTGAACGACGCGCGTGAAAAGTGTGTGGGAAAAAAAAGTGAAACAAAAGAAAGAAAGTAAGAAAGGAGGAAAGAAAGAAAGAAAGAAAGAAAGAAAACGGGCTGAGTTTCGTACGCTTATGAACTGCGGCCTCCCTGTGCTGACTAAATAAGAGAGAGACAGATAGAAGAAAATGACAGAAAACCATGGAGGTTCACAAGAAATGGGAGAGTCCGATTTGCTACCCTGCATTAAGGGGATTGGGGAAGAAAGATGAGAAAGAAAGTAAAAGCAAAATAGACGCGCAAATACATCTTTAAAAGAGAAAAGGGGATAGTATACAGAGAAATGGTGAACGCGTGGTGGTATCTCGAAAGCACCCTGCCGTCAAGCACCACGGAATTGGAGAACCAGTCGTTCCCTGACGGTGGTGAGCGGGTAGTGGTAGTTCATATGCTACATCTTGAGTAATGTGGTAAATGCGAGTAGTAGTAGTAAACCAGTAGTTCCCCAATGGCCTCACCTAGCGTCAATTGTGTGCTGCATGAAATCATTGCCTATCCTCAATTGTATGCCGCTTCAATAGTGTCGCATGGCAATACGTCTTTTTGTGGCAATATAGTGACACGTGTTTATATGAAAAAGAACGATGATAGGGATGTTTTGTAGATTCCAGCTAGTGGGTCAGGCGGTTTTCGGGACGACAACGAAGCAGGCGTCTTGCTGTATCAACATCTCGTTAATGTACTCTAATGAGCTCATTCCGCAGGCGAATTCTCTTAAATATTTGGGCATCATATATAATGACACATTAAATTGGAGAAGTCACATTGATGATGTGTACTCCAAGGCAACAAGGGCCATGGCGTGGCTACGGAAGCTTGCAAACCGTAAAGCGGGTTTAAGAAGAGATGTGCTAATAATGATATATAAACTTTATGTGCGGCCCATCATAGAATTTGGATGTTTATTATTTTCTGGCAGCGCAGCTTATAAAATGAGACCCCTAATACTGCTGGAAAGAGAAGCGTTGCGTTTGTGTCTGGGTCTACCAAAGTTTGTTGCAAATAACGTGTTGTATATGGAAGCTCACCTACCTTCTCTGCTAAATAGGTTTAAAATTCTTACTGTGCAAGCATTCTTAAAGATACACAGTTCACACCAAAGACTCTAACTTTACGCTTTTATTCAAGAACCGACTTTATTGTTTGAAACCCATTGGTCGCGACTACACACCCCGAAAATAGTATTTGCCCAAGCGCTACTAAAGCAACTGAATGTAAAAATTAGACATATTGGTCCAATACACAACCTGAAGTCAATGCTTTGCATACAATTCGATTATATATTTCCTCATAACGCGAAACAATTGGCATATAGGTATTTAAATGACCAGTTAGCAAATTATCTAGCTCACCTAGAGATAAGCAATACCATAGCGACTGATGCATATGTGTCAAAAGCAAAGGCTGGGGTTGGCATTTTCTCTCCTTATTTGGACTGGTCCTTTTCGATTCGACTCCCAGATTATACCCCGGTATTCATTGCAGAATTATTGGCCATTGTTCTTGCCCTACGCAAATAGTCCTCAAGCGAATCATTAGCAGTTATCATTACAAATTCGTTATCACTTTGTAATGCACTTTCTGCGGCAGTAAATTCAGAGCTGATGTATACGTTTCGGCATTTAGTACCGAAAAACGTAAAAAAACTGCATTTGCTATGGGTACCAGGCCACCGCGGATTATATTTGAACAAAATGGCGGACTCTTTAGCAGCAGTATTCCTGGGTGGGCCCACCATCCCAGTTTTGCCAGATACGGCTTACGTAACAGCGCTAAGGTTCCGAAATGCTTGCCTGCAATGGGGAAAATTTAATTTGGATAAATTCAAAGATTTCGAGCATTTGAGCTATTGCTGGAATAAACAGTGGTGTGTATCTCGCCAGTTAGAGGTCACTTATACCAGATTGCGCTGTGCAGTTCCACAACTAAATTATTACCTTAACAAAGCTCGGCTCCAGGCGTCACCGCTATGCATTTGGTGCAATGAAATTGAAACAATTGAACATTTCTTTTTATTCTGTCATCGTTATTCTTATCAGAGAAAACGATTTTTAGTAGCCCCATTACAAAAGCTAGGAATACAAGTAAATCTACCAGTTTTTTCATCACTTGGCGGAACTTCATTTGGTTACTGCCACAGGGATGTATACTCCGCTGTGTTTGATTACTATAATGCAACTAAAAGATCACCGTGCTAGTGAACCCCTACCTTTTCAGATTTTTAGTTTATAATTCGTAGTTATGTCTTTCAAAAACAAAATATTGTTTGTCCGCTTGCTCAGCAAACATTTTTGTTTTTTTTTTGGTAGTATTATTTTAAGCTACTTTTTCAGATTGGCTTCATTTTCATTTTAGTTTCAGTTAAGTATCCTGCCACCCGGTTCTTGGCTCATCCCCCTTTGTGGGTAAGCGCCATCCATCAGAGGTCATCAGCATCAGCATCAGCATCTGCTGTACAGCTGATCCTGAACACGCTTTTTTTCACTGCCGTAAGCTGCTGTCATCTTTTGTTCGCGTTGTACTGCAACAATATTGTCCACTACCTTTTGTTACAACTTTCATGACCGATATGAATTCACCATCCTTTTCTCGCTCTATTATCACGTGTCTGGTACTTCAAAAGTCATGAAGGGCATGCGTGTTCACAGCGTCGCATATCATAACTGTAGAAAAGAGACGAAGGCCCCATTTTTAAGAAAGGAGACACAGGCTAGCCAGATGATGCTTAATGTAGAGGGAGAAAGCGACACCTTTTTTTATGCGCTCTCTTATTGTGCAACGTAGCGTGAATGGGAAAAGTGCCTACGTAACCGTGCGTGTTTTGACGAGATTATGTACACCCTACCACCAACACAATGTCATCGTTTTGAAATCCTTATGAAAACACGGGAGAGTCACTGTCCTTTTACAAAGATATTTCACATCCTGCAAGTACAAACCCAGAATACGCCTCGCTCTGTGGATTGAATTTCATGCTCAGTCAAGGCTGTTCCGAACGTTTATAGAATCAAAGTCTTTGGGCTGCATCAACGCGACCGAAAATTGTGTACACAGTGGTCTTCGGACGGCTCAAAGGTCATTCCAATACGTTCTCCCAACGTTTCTTCAGCCTATATTAGTGCCTTAATCAATTGCTTTGTTCTACGCACATCGCGTGTCGTCGCAGAGCAGTTCATTGTGCTTCAGCGAAGTGATAAGTCACGTACCTGCGCGTTAAACACGTTGCAGATTAACGGGAGAGGACGGTCTACAGGATTCCACAGTTATGCAACATAAATTGTCGTGTTCGCGTAACCCAGGTGTGCAGTAAATCGAATCTGCAAACTTGTGGTCTCGCCTCTTTTAAAAGCAAGCAAATGCGAGCTATAACTTTACCAACATGCTTTAACGGTGTTAAAGTACGGAAATTTTACAGCGAAAGCTGTTATGAGATCACAACTCAGGTCACGCGCAGGTGCATGTTGTCCGCCGCCACCACCTCCGGTTTTCGTAACCACATCGCGCAAAAATAGAAAAAAAATCTTGAAATAATGGCACAGTCGGACTTGAACCAGGGTCCGCTGGGTGCAGCTTAATATTCTACTACTGAGTTACACCGGTGCTTGTAACTTGTTGTCAAACTGGCCCTATGCAGGCATGACCTAGCACCAATGGCACAGCGGGGCTCGAACCCGGGTCAGCTGGGTGCCAGCCCAGTATTCTACCTCTGAGGTTCTATGAAATATCCTATGAAAGGAATGAATGTGTACGCGAGAGCAGTGCACCACCTGCAGAATATAAATGAGCTTTGATGCAAGGTATATATTGCATGCTTTCGCTCTGGCCAAAATGGAAAGCTCCCGTCCGTGCCATGTTGCCACCTTTCGGTGGATCGTAGTTATCGCAGCGGTCCAGTGTGGGCTGCTGTTACGATAGTTATCAAAAGGCAAACCAAGGTACTACATAGGAGTCACAATCCAATGAATATTTGCGAAGACCGAAGGAGTCTGGGCCCACATGCCTATGACCAGAATCCACTATTTTTATCAAAATTTATGCTGGCGCCAGCGACTTCACATAAACCTAAAGTAGTGTTGACTGCTTCTTGAACGCTGGGTTTATCAGCGCAAAAGAAGGCAATGTCATCTGCATAATCTAGAACTTTAACTTCTTCAGCATCATATCGGTAGCCTCTTATGCTAGACTTTAGAAGCACACTTAAACATAATGGTTCCAGATAAATTGCAAAAAGCAAAGGCGAGAGCGGACATCCCTTGACGTACAGGTGAATTTCACTCTCTTATATTAAAAAGTGTGCGATTTACAATTAGCCTAGTTGTGCACTTCTCATAACATAGTGAAATACCATTGTACAGTATATCACCCAACTGCAGGTGTCTTAGGAGCCAGAACAAAAAAAGCTTGCTGTACTTTATCAAATGCTTGTGCAAGGTCTAATTGAAGGAGGGCTATTTGGGCCATGCTACCATCAATACACTCAAGAACTGAACGTGCAATATGAATTTTTTTCTGTATAGAGCGACCGCGAATTCCACATGTTTAGTGGTCACCTACACAATTAGTAATCACTGTTTGTAGCCGATTTGACAACAATTTAGCAAATATTTTGTAGTCAACGTTACATAACCATATAGGCCTATATTCGTTAAATCTCTTTAACGCGTCAGGATCAGCACTTTTTGGGATTACCGTTGCATGGCCCTGATAGAAAGAAGGAGGAAGTTCACCACGTTCATAAGCCTCTTTAAAAAGTTGCTCAAGAAAAGGTTTCAGAAGTTCCTGAAAAGCTACGTGAAATTTGCCACTAAAGCCATGGCCTGGAGTTTTGTTCTTCTGCAACGTTGTTATTGCAAATCTAACTTCCTCTCTGATTTTGGGTCCATCTACAGTGAGTCTATCATAATCTTGTAACTGAGTCACAAGGGCAATGAACTGGTCAGCTTCTTCCTCAAAATTCTCTTGAAAGTAAGCCGCGGTGAACAAACTTTTGTAATAATCTTCAAACGCGGCTCTGCTTCTTGCGTGGTTACTTGAACGGCGGTGTTATACGCGAAGGTCAAGTAAGGAAAGATCCGGTCCCATGTTTTGCGCTCTCCGTCGATGTAAATTGCCATCATGTCTGCAAGCGTCTCATTCAGCGGCTCGGAAGGCTCGTAGGTTTGCGAGTGGTACGCGGTTGTCTTTTGGTGCCTGGTGTTGCTTAGTTCGAAAACTTCGTCCGTAAGCTGTGCCGTGAATGCTGTGACTCGGTCCGCTGTTACGCTAGAAGGTACATGGTGACGCAACACGATGTGGTGCACGAAAAATTGCGCTACTTCAGAGGCCGTGGTTCGTCGGACCACCTGTGTCTCCACTTAACGTGTTGAATAGTCGGTCACTACGATCACACATTCATTGCCGTCAGCAGACAGAGGAAATGGTCCGAGAATGTCCTTGCCGACTTGGTCGAACGGCGCATAAAGTGCTTCATTTGTTTGAAGTAAGCCAGTCAGCTTAACAGATGGTTGCTGTCAGCGTTGGCATTCCCGGCAGCCTTTGACGTACTGTTTTACGCTTGCCGAAAGTCGGGGCCAATGGTACTTCTTGCCCACTCTGGCAAGTGTTGAGTGAGAAGTGTAGGTGCCCAGACGTGGGTTCGTCATGGCAAGTTAAAAGGACGTCAGCTCGCATGTCCCGAGGAACGACTAGTAGGTAAGCACGGAAGTTCAAACGGACGTTCTTCTTGTATAGCACACTGTCTTGCAGGCAAAACGACGTCAACGAGCTGGACAAACTGCGTGGTATGGTTGTGTCCTGGTCCTCTAAATGATCTACAATTGGTCGAATTTTTCCGACTTTGTGTGGTCATCTGCTTAAGTCCGACGAGCTAATAGCTCCCAGGAAGCCTTCGTCGCCCTCTGCTGCCTGACTGATGAAACGAAGGGGTGTGCGTGAAAGTGTGTCAGCGTCTTCATTCTTACGGCTGGGCTTATAAACGGTGGTGACGTCAAATTTCTGCAGTCGCAAGCTGCACCATGCTAATCATCCCGAAGGGTCGCACATGTTTGTCAAACAACAGAGGGCATGGAGGTCCATCACTATCTTAAAAGGACAACCATAAAGGTACGGGTGAAACTTGGTGATTGCCTACACTACATACTGCGAGACACTCTTTCTCGTAGTAGAGTGATTCGCCTCGGCACGGGAAAGGGAGCGGCAGGCGTAGGATATTACTTTTTCGATACCATCTTGCCGTTAAACGAGCACTGCACCGAGACCAATGTTACTAGCCACAATATGCACCTCCGTGTCAAAATGGAAGTCGTGTACGGCATAATTTACGTCCGCCTCGTGACGTTGTGCTCATTGTAAAGTAACATATGACCCTTCCTCATTCATGCTCTTCATATCATCGATTTCCGCTGTATGTGGCACTTGCCTTTTTTTAAGCGAAAGTTTATTAACTATCAAACTTCGGGCTTGGTGCGTGATAAACTTGGTGTCGGTGAGCGTGCAGAAATACGGCCTTTGAAGATGCATCGTTTGCAGGCGCATTTTCATGTGCCGTTTTTTTGAGTATTGATAATCTACTGGTCAAGGCTTGTCGGTAATCAGACATGATCTGATACAGTAATTCAATCTTTTAACCAAGTCACTTTACATTGTCAAATTACACGTTGCTTAGAGATAAATTCATAACTTCATTTGAGGCCGGTAGCAACTGCAGTACTGCGCTGCTATGCACGTGCATGACAGTATATTACCAGGCATGGTGGGAGCAAACGACGTCACGTTTGCACAGTCCAAGATTTCACGTACTAGGTAAATATACCTGAACTTTTTTTTATTTTGCTGCAGATGGCTACCGTCTTCCTAAAGGCCTGACATGCTTCGTAAACCTCTACAGCCTGCACAGAGACCCGAGACATTTCCGGAAGCCTGACAGCTTCCTTCCCGAGCGTTTCCTGAGCGAGGAATTCACGCAGCGGCACGCATACTCTTACGTTCCTTTCTCTGCCGGACCCAAGAACTGCCTAGGTAAGACCTCCCTCTTTCCCCTGTGAAAATTTATATCTTTGTCTCTGAGCACTTTTTTCATGTGAATAGAGTGTTAATTGGCTATAGATTGTTTTGACGGCTGCAAATTTATTAGAAGCTATACATATATTGAGCATGGGTTTTGGCCTCCTGTTGTTTCTGAACTTCAAGAATGATATCAGGTGAAGAGTTCTCAGACTTTACTTAGTGAATATGCCAGGTCTCATGTACACATGCGGTCTGCAGACTTTGTGGAAATTATAAAAAGTACAAACATTAGCACACCGATAACTTTCTGTGGTCAGTAACGAGGCTGCATGGACAGGAAAATTATCTTTTTGCGGCAGTGGACGTGCGACAACCGTGATTTGATTCCTAGGAACAATATAGTTGATAACTCCAGATAAGATATTCTCATGTACGGTTTTTCGACTGGCCCCTAAATGTATATACATAAGTATCGTGCATTTCATACGCATAGTGGCCGGAAAATGAAATGAAAGCAGAAAAAGGTATGAAAATGAGTAATGGCAGCAAGAAAGACAAATTGAAGGAGAAGCGCCAACCACCACTTGCTCCTTCTTTCCCATGGGTAATGTGCTCCGGCTTGTTTGTTCGTTTTTCACTAACCCAACACCGCAAAGACGTGGCGGACGATGTTTAAGCACTACTCGGGCGCTCACATACTTTCCTATTTACTACTTTTAGCACCATATATTTTATGCCTCACATGAACTTCAAACGCCGCCGTTTAGAAGCTTTCGGCTTCAAGAGGTCTTGAACCACTTTTAACATTCAAGTATTCATTAAATAAACTAGTATTTGGAGTTTCTTGCTTCCCAAGTCAACGGCCCAATTTCTTTTTTTAATCCGTCAAGGTGGTATCGAGCTACACGACGTTTTTGTACTACAAGCTATACAAAGAGAAATGGCACGGGGAAAGAAGGTACGCGAACGCGCATGATGAAACTCGATTCTTCTCTCCCGTTACGATTCCCTTGCGTGAGAGTGGGGATTCTGTTTTATGTTAGCAGAATATGGAGTGCAGCATCGGCACATGGTGGCACCTCGGAGCAGCAAGCGCATGTGACTCAAGCTCCACTCTTGACTTGCGTCGGTTGTTGCCCAATAACACGCCATCCCTTGTTCGACGTGAAACAGCAGAGGGCGGTAGTTCAGATTTAGCCCCAAGAACGAACACTGGAGCTGCTGTGGCCGCTGCGATTCGACGTCACGGCAAGGACTCTCCTACTCCGCCGTCGCCTTTCTCCTTTTTCTGCCCCGCTCTTTAGCGATACGTTGGTGATTACTCATCAATATCATGACTCAAATCTCTCCAGATTCAAAGTGAAAGGCTTCATAGCTTTGTCGAAGCTGTAGAAAGTTTCGATAACTTAACTTAGGGTAGGTAGACTCGCGTCTGAACGGAATATTTATTGTGAAAAAGGTGTTGCAGGACAAGATACACGTTTTCATTGCGTACACCAAGAAACGGGTGCTAAGAAATATGCTGCTTAGTGCTAACGTGATCACAACTAAGTACACACTGCAGGTTCGGAACAGATCTGTGGTGATAAAAAAAATTAAACGTTTTCGCTTCACTAAACACATTGCGCTTTGCCGAGCAAGTGACAATTCTATCTGCGAAAAATTTAAACAATTTGACAGATTTGCACTCTCTCCTAAGCCAGATTTTACACGAATCTGACTGTCATAAGCACTCACCTAAAGTATTCAGGAAATTGACAAAATAATACTGCCCCTTGCACAAACATTGAGAAAACGTTGAGATATGTCCGTGTTTTTTTTTTGTTATCTTACGTACAGGGTTTTTCTCAACAATCACCTGGCAATGTGTAGCCGTATACATTTATTTGCGTGAAATGCTGGGCTGATCTACCGGCATGTCACAAATGATAAGGTTCACTTCGTGTGGGAGGACCGCATAGCAAAGATTCGAGCACAAGCGCCAGGAAGTCGCAATCAACTTTTTTGATCGGGTACTCGGTGACGTGAACCAAATAATAATTAAACAACTTTCGTTTTGATGAGCCAGCGACTGGTCTCGCACGTCATGTCCGCCTAATCAACTGCAAGAAAAATATAATTTATAAGGTGGCTACCTAAACTGGAAGTTACAAGCGTGACAGCACCACCGCTACAATTCTGCACGAAGATCGAATCTGACAGCGAGGGAAATTTCCGCACACACTCTCAACCACACATAGCCTCAATTACCTTAGTGAAATGAAGCTCCAAAATTATTGCGAGAAAATCATGAAACTAAACAACGTGTTGAGTAAGCATGTACGCGAGAACAGGCATAACCAGCAATGGTGGTATTCTAGTCGAGTGCATTCGAGATGTTTTGCCAATTCGATACTGCACGCAAGCGTGATGCTTGGCACACTAGTGAAAGCACTGTATGTAGATACGTAAATTTCCCTGATACAAATAACACCAGAGGAGGAGAAACTCTCATATTTTCTAAAAGAATCACCCATGAACAACTCAAACTAAAAATGTACATATGGTGTCTTGCATCTCCAAATCACTATTTTATGCGCCGATGAGTGTGTTGTAGTCAAGTAGATGCGCGTACTTGCTTTTCACACATTTCAGAATACGCAGCAGTTGAATGCATCATATGCGGGTTAGCAGCACGACCCAGACCTTTTTATCTTTTTCACGTTGTCTACGAAAAGCGCGCGATTGTGCAGAAGTGAAAGTTAATTTTTATTGTTTTACCAGGCTCATTACCGATTCGGTTTTGGTCACAATCATCTGCAGCTTGAAACGAGCAGAAAGCGAACGCCCACAGCGAAACAGCACACGAAGCGAGCGCATTATTATGTAGGCGCATCACGGCGCGTATCGAAGAGTCCGTGCCGTGATGTCACCCAAGCCTCCCACCAGGTGGCGCCACCTCAAATTATTGAGGCTAGTAGAGTAAGTATACAGATCTCTGCAGAAAAAAAGGGCACCTGAGAAGTTGACAATTTTGTGCCCCACTCGTAAACTTCTTTTGCGGCACACAGGTGCAAACCCTGGACTAGCTGTCCAGTAGCGTGTATGCTTTCGCATGATATGCATTTTTACCATGCACCATAGCTCTATAGAGCTACGGTGCGCAACCCCTTTAAGAGGTCGCTATACCGTTTGTCCGTTTATGGCTGGCTGGAATCGTAGGCGAAGAAGGCATCCGCAATACTCCCCTTCAAACCGAGGAAATGAATGGTGGTGCTCCACCTTCAAAACCCCAGTGTGCGTGCATTTATTGACATCTCACTACTCTTCTTCACCAGCCGAAGTGTCTTCTGAAGGAGCATGCAGTGAGGAGAAAGCTAGTACACACGTAAGAAAACTTTGGGGACAAAGAAGCTGCTGTCTTGCGTTCGAGCTTAGTGGTGTTGACGGGTTTTTTAATTCGTTTAAATCACCAACGATGACGCAATATGGGCTTTCGGTTCAAATTCAAACACGAGCGGCTCAATAATGACTCCGTTGCGGCATCACAATTCTAGGTGCAGAAGCACTTATAACAGCGCCGCAACTCAAAACTACAGTATTTACGTTTTAAACGGATCAATACTTATAGAGTTAGTTGGTTAGTTATGTTGAAATATAAAGCCAAACAAAAACAGCCACGGCTATAGCATGCTCGGAACTACGTGATTTCACAGCGAAAGCTGTTATGAGGTCACAACTCGGGTCTTGCACAGCGCCGTAGTTGTCCGCCACCACCACGGCCGGTGTCTATAACCACATCACGCGAAATTAGCAAAAAAAAATTAATACCAATGACACAGTGAACCTTGTACCCGGGTCTGCTGGGTGCCGGCGCAGTATTCTACCACTAAGCCACGCCGGTGCTAGGTACTTGCTGGCAAACTTGTATTAGGCAGGCTTGATGTCGGGAAAGCCATCGCGTTAATACGACTTATAAAGTGTTTTAAATAGGGAAAAAACAAGTAGTCGTCGCACATTGCGAATAGGTAACGATTGGGTTGTCCAATGCTCCAATCCATTACAAAAGCTTGCTTTTGTTCCGCTATATTAACTGTGGGAAATATTCCCTCAGGCATAATTCCTCATCGTCATCGTCTACTGCATGAACAATTGGCAAAAAATTCCTCGCAATAGTTCAGCGAATACCACGCTTCTCAGAAGAATGACGAAAAATAGCATAGCCAATGCCGGCCTACCACCCAAAAGTTTTCACTATAATGCCGTAGCGGGCATCTAGCAAGTGTGCTTGCAGCAGTAAACTAATAGGTGTTTAGAAAAGGTTCTGAAAGGCCGCTCTTTTATCTTTCGCTGTGACTATGCTGCGCCTTCCGCGCAGGTCTGGCGTTTCAATATATTTGATCTTTCGCATTGACTGTGCTGCGCCTTCCGCGCAGGCCTGAAGTTTTTAAACGAGAAATACACTAAAAAGTATAAAAAAATTTTATTTTCGATTTTTCAAAAGACCTGCGCTTTCCAGAAAGCCAAATATGCCAATGTATAAGGTGGTTGCATTTTCTGATAGCTTTCATATTGAGTTTAGAGGTGCTAGTGTTTCGTAGAATTCTTTAAAACATCCGTGTCATCTTTTTTTTCAAAAACTTGACATGTCCTTAACATCTCCCATCTCGCACCTCCAGTAGCACGCCTTAAGGAGCTTCACCCCTAAAACGTTTAGTGAGTATGACTCATTGGCAGGTTGCACACTATTACTTCGACGAAGCGGTTTTAGTGCTAGCATGACTTCAATTCTTGTAAAACAGGCTTGGTAGTTAGAATCTTGTTGAGTGCACTAGGTTGCCACTATTTTTACCATTTCACTCTAAAGCCTTTAGGCTCTTGTTGAAACAATCTTTAAAATGTACCTATATTTTCGCTATTGCTGCTACTTCATCTGCTTTTTTGTCTACGTGGATGGTGATGTATACCTTGGCACCCATACTTCAGGGGCCATCTTGTCAGTATTTTCACCTCTTTTCTTCATGTGTAAAATATTTTTGAAAAACAGTTTGATTTCTGATTTTGATTGTAGGGCTTTCAGTGCGTTAAAGGTCAACTCCGGCCATTTTTTAAGTCGATGGATTTCAATGAAATTCACTGGGTGCGTTCCTTTCTACATTTCTGTCATTCATGCCAAAAAAATTCCGCCATATCCACGAAGTGAATGATGATGAGTGGGCGAAGCTCCGGAGGTAAACCTGGTAAACCATGAATCCTCTGTACATTTTGCCCACTCGATTTTATTACATCGCTCCCCCTAGCGTACGTCGCCGCACTAAATCGAACGATTGCCTTCAACCAATGACACGCGCCATATGTGACATCATTCCTATTTTATAAGATCTCGCGTCTTTCATCAACTACAAGTACCGCTTTCTAGTTTATAACATCTTGCATCTTTTCATCATCAGCTACAAGTACCACCATCTAGTAAACACTACAAGAACTAAACGAGAAGTGGCTACATACAGGAGAAGGTACCGCCATCTAGTGAACACTGCAAGAACTAAACTAGAGGTGGCTACATACAGGGGACGGTACCGCCATCTAGTGAACACTGCAAGAACTAAACTAGAGGTGGCTACATACAGGCTACAGGGGACGCACAGCCCACGCCCTAAGGAGCTTCGCCCCTAAAAACAGGCTTGAGATACGCGCTCCTTGTGCGCAAATGAACACTGGAGATTGTGTCGAAATGATCGCCTGGCGTGCCAGAATTATTGACAACACTGTCTGGGTGACGTCATGTTTTGCAAGTCAACGGAAGAGACGTAGACGATGGCGTCGTTATCTTTGACTCCTACAACGTTTACTGTGTTGGCACAATGCGAAGGTGGCGGTATTCGGCCCGAAAAAGCTTATTTTCGTCCTGCGTGGTGCTTGCTTGTAACTACAGTAGTTTGGCGCGCGATTTCGTGTTCAGTCTGAAGGGGTGTACGATGGTTAGTGTTGCGTTGTGGGCTGCATAAACCACTCATACAAGACGCACATAGTTTCCTATCCGGGCTTTCCAAGTGACAGTGCTCTCTCTCCCTGAGAGCTAGATCGGTGTGATCAGGTGGGACAACTGGTTACCGAGCAAGTGGCAGGCGTGTGCTGCGATAATATCTCGCCGGAGTCATATACATCCAAGTCACCGCTGCTCGATAGCCCCGAGACACTGGCAGTTTCAGACGCCATCTATTGCTCGGCGCGTTTACCTCTCCTATGAGTTTCTGCGCATCCTGGCTTTCATTGTCTTTTATAATCCACGCCAGCGGGACAAGCATGCTTTGTACGACTTCCCATCAATTTATGACCTAACATGGTTCTAAAATTACCGGAGTAAGCCTTTATGGGAATAAGACTATATAATGACCTTCTGACGGTTTCTAGATATTCCTTCTAGAGCAATGAGGAGCGAAGCATGTCCGCTTCAGAGGAACAGTGCTACTATGCTCGGCTGCTGACCCAAATGTCAAAGTTTCAATTCCGGCCACGGCGTGGGCGTTTAGTCATAGGCGAACTGGTAGAGGACAGTGTACTGTGTGATGTTACTGCGCGTTAGAGAAAACCAGATGGTCAAAATTTTCGGAGCCCTTCGCTGCGGCGTTTTTCATAATCATGTATTGGTTGAGGAACGTAAAACTGAAGATAATACTATTAATTAGCAGAGCATATACGTCGGTTGTAAAGACATATAAAAACTGTGGTGGTCGGATGCATGATTCTGCTTACAAGGCGTCAGCAAAGCAATTACACGCCTCCTCTTTGTGTAATACTGATTTATAGGCGTTATAGTTTCTTTTTTACTTTTTTTCCCTCTCTAGTTTGCAACAATACTAGTCTTCAGTTTCATGGGGTGTTTCCCTAAGCCATCGTTGCTGTCGTTATGTCACACTGCCACTGAAATCACATGACGAATGAGCCTAATTTCATGAAAAAACTTGATCGAAATAACTGAGGTAAACTTGTACCACAAGCCACGCGATTTCTCACATGCCATCTCCAAATACTCTTGTCCGCACAGTGAAACAGCCACCAAGCTTGTCCTACAGCTCAAGCTTAAACAGCGAAGCTCACGCACCCCATTGATATAAGGTACCAGTGCCAATGTAATGTTTAATCCACACAGATAAGCTGCTGTGGGCTTTTGAAAATAAAAACAAAGAAAAAGTAGGAGAAGAAACGAGTTTAGCGAAGAAGGTGGTTGCGAGAAATTGAAAAAAATGTGCACTTAAATTACTGCATGCCAACCGTGCTAGCACTGGCGACGTACATCCCGTGATAAGTGCACCTATTTGTCTGGTGCAACAGGTGTCGTCAACATAAGCTAGATAAGAGGCGACATTGGTATTTAAGGCCACGATCTGATTTATTGACTTGAATAATAGCCACAAAATAGCTCATTAAAACAATGGCACCTCTTGCTTCGTTTTCGCGAAGAAACAGCGCTGGCAAAGAAGACATTTTTTCTGAATGCGAAGCAGCCTATAGCGGGGGTTGTGCCCATCACTCTCTCGTCTTTCCCGCAGCGTCCACACCCCACTGCGCATGTACGTCCCCTCCCACTTCTATCCTTTCCTAGATTTCACCCTCTCCCCTCCTGTGACATCCACATCCCCACAGCAGTTGCGCATCTCGTCGCCTCTCTCATCTACTACACTCCACCTCGCTCTCTATAAATTCTCCACATGGTGGCACACACGACACGTGGTGCGACAGCTGCATACTCCAGTGGGCGCGCCACGGTAGTCCCGCGCTATAAAATGACTGAGCGCGCACCTCAATCTCTCCTGCGCTACGCCGCCAGCGTCAACGCTGCCACTAGGGTCAGGGTTAGCGCCACCACAAGCTCTCAATAAAGCGCACTATCGCCCGCTCATGCGAACCACCCCCCGCTGCTTCGCATTCACACGCTTCGCATTCACGCAGCCCGCGGCCCTAAGGTTGCAGATAATCTCAAACATTTGTACGAACTTATTGATTGTCTGTATCGGCATTGGTTGGCATAAACATTATGTCTTCTTTTTTGGCATTCGTAAGCTGTTCAGCCACCCCATAAAAGATATACCTCGTGACCACTAAACGCATCTTGGACATAAAAGTTTCACGAAGTGTTCTTGACGTGCACGATTATTTTCATGTAGGCTTTCCGTCTTGACCCGCATATACATTTGTACCCCAAAAGTGGATGAAGCTTTCTTGAAGACTGTTTTCTTCTCCACCTCAGTGGAACAGTGCTCTGCTACTGACTCAATGTGAATTCGTTCCCGGCCGCCGTGGTCGCACCTCGATGGAGACGAAATGCTAGACGCCCGTGCACTGTGCGGTGTGAGTACACGTTAAAGAAACTACAGCATATCCACGGAGTGAATGATGATGAGTGGGGCGAAGCGTCCGCCTGCCCATCCATACTTCTGTCCATCCATTCGTTCTTGCTTCCCTCCGTCTGCGCGACCGTCCATTCGTCCATCCATGCATCTTCTAGTCTGTCCGTAGTGAACACTCCAAGTACCACCACCTCGCATCTCCTTTGGCACGTACCCGCTCCGTGCGTCCATCTATCCGTGCGTCCGTCCGTCTGCATGTCCGTGTTTCCGTCCGTCTGTCTGCTTGTCTGTCTGTCCGTCCGTCCATGTGTCCGTCCATGTGTCCATTTAGTGAACACTCCAAGTACCACCATCTCTCATCTCGCATCCCAGTGGCTACGTACGACAACGACGGAGGATAGACAGACTCACGCCCTAAGGAGCTTCGCCCCTAAACACCAGTTGAGTCCTCCACTAGGGTGTCTGTCATAATCGTATCGTGGTTTTGGGACGTAAAATCCTAGATGCTATTTTCGAGACTGCTCCCCTTTTATATTTGTTTAGCACTGTGGTTACACCGATTCTATATGGTTCATCT
This sequence comes from Rhipicephalus annulatus, assembly GCA_013436015.1. Lineage (NCBI taxonomy): Eukaryota > Metazoa > Arthropoda > Arachnida > Ixodida > Ixodidae > Rhipicephalus > Rhipicephalus annulatus. Next base: position 365,384 of record WOVY01002200.1, on the reverse strand, counting down.
ATATTTGGTTTCTAGAAGCATCATTGTGTAGCCCAGTACTTAAGACATTTGCCTTCAGGATGTAGCCCTACCACGGTAATTTTTTTTCACTGGTTTAGTTTTTAGCAGTAAAAAAACTTCATTAGATAGAGAGACCAGACCACATAGGTAGCACAAGGGTGAAAACTGTAACCTGTGCGGGTGGGTGGCGCCCATATTCCAAGGTCCCACTTGCACGAGCCTTCCGGTCAGCTCTTCATATCAGTCGTCGCTGATTTTCCTGAAATGTACTAGACGGGACTCTGGCACTACGATCGTTCAGCGACCATGGGAATGATGGGTAGCACAAGAACATACCTTGACTGCATACTTGTGGGCGGCGAATCACACTTGAGTCTTCACTTATTGCTGTGTTTCAATTTCGTTTTGAAGAAAAAAAACAAACGCTTTTGTATATTGTGACCCGATTCTAAATGATAAGCCTAAAAGGTCAAGGCGGTGAAGCGTAACCACTGAATATTCACTTATTTTTGTTTAGTTACAGAAAAGCTTCAAGCCACACAAAAATATGTGGAGCCAGAAGTACGAAGATAAAACTAATCCATGTATACTCATCACATTCTTGCTCACTGATGGGCCAGGCATTGCCGCTCCCATTATACTAGTGCCAGAGTTCCCTCTAGTGGATATGTAGGAAACTCTGTGCTAGGACCGAGCTATACATCTGAGCCTCCCGTCCGTTCTACGTGCTATTTGTGTCGTGCTCTTATCCATGCTTTGCACAGTTCCACGTGATATCAAAAAGTGTCGGCGTAGCTCCACACCATGGGCAGATGTCTCTATACGCGATGGGGTAGATCAGGTGGAGAGTGAGCAGATTTGTGTAAGTGTTCATCAACTTTCATGTCAATAAACACGAAGGAGTCTCCGCGAAGGGTCGTATACATCTTCGCTGTAAAATGCAAGAGAAATGGCCGTCACGTAGAAAGCGGCCACTTTCGGAGCCACGCAGCCGAGCCACGCGAGAAAAAGGATCACGAATGTGTTTCCCTTTGCCTTGGGCATCACAAGCAGACAGTTCTGCCGATACGCGCTTTCAGTTTTGCGACCGATCAGTGGGTAATGACGTGCCAAAGTAGGCTGAGTATTTTTGTTTTCTTTTTTTCTACACCTGTACGTTCTGGGTTTTATTTTAACGCGACAGCGTTAACGAGCTTATTTCAGAAAAATTCCGGTGTTGGTGTCTGCTTCGACGTCGTCGTTATCATTGGTTTCGAGAGGAAAGTAGTCATCTTGTGCGTGACCGAGAAATCGGGAAGGTTGAGAATAAAATAAATATATAATAGAATTTTCCCAATCCAACCCGGGTCGTTTGCGTGGAAAGCAGGTGTTCTACCAAACAGTCAGACCCCTGCTTGAAAATACAGTGAAAAAACGTTCCCCTGCTTGGAAATGCAGGGGAAGAAAATTTCATGTTTCACAAACACACGCGTGCTGTATAGAAGCTTCACAATACAACATGTTATATCACAGAATTATTACGTGCTACAAGCACACATTGTCATTGGGCGTGAGAACACGTGGTTATTATACTGATTTCATGGTTTAACTCCTGCCATAGCTACAAAAGACACACAGGCTACTGCGCCTGTTCCTTTAAACTACGTTGTGGGTGCATAGTAATTTCGAAAAGATTTCACATGCATTATTCCCGTGGTTTAAAGCATGCTATCCATTCCATTCCACAGAATTCAGCCATAGGAAAAAGCTTCACTGACACAAGCCGCTTTCGACTATATATATTACATTGTCGTAATCTGCAATTTAAACTTCTCGATTAACATCATACAATAAAAAAGTATGCATTAGGTAATTGAAGTAGGCACTATAGATAGGATATCGCTATCACGGTCAACCCTTAAAAATGGCGCCTAAAGGCCTCCAATTTTTTTCTGTGCATTCAGAGGTTTCCATTTTAGCGCAAAAGTTACACAATATGGCAAAATAATTCACAACCTATCACAGTAGCAGCCCCATGTGCAACATGAAAATCTACAAAATGGACTGTAGATGAACTGTCAGCAATAAAACTAAGTATTTTAAAGCTAAAGGAGTAAAGAAAGCTACAATATAGTGCCACAGACAATAGTTCGTAATTGCAAGCAGCCCTCTTGCATCGCAGTGGCACAAAACATACAACTGTTGCTGCCGTGCAAATTTCCATTCATCGGTGTCAGCTCAATTATGCAAATCTCAAGCGTGTGCCACATTCAGAATAAATTTGTACAGAAAAGCTGTGAGAAGACGCGACAAAGCACCAGTGTTTGATGCAATGCAAACACATGCAATTTTTTAGGAACCTTGCGTTGTGAGCATCGGTATATCAGGCAGAAAAATATTCCTACTGTCACAATATAAAACGGTACGTCGATCGACCTTTGACGCCTAACGCCACGTACACTTGAGGTGCAACATTCATAAGGGAGCGAAACCTGTGGCCGAAGCTGGGAGCTTAACACAAATCAAAACTTTTCCTAAATACATGCGCTGGTGGAAAAAAATTTTCCTGCGGAAAAACAATGCGAAGACGTGACGACGGAAGATAAGACGATCTCTCGTATCATGCTCCTTCGCCCTGTGTTCGCACTATTTTTTCATTTTAATTTATGTTGCAATTAATTCGCCTATCACCACTTTTTCTGTCGTTAAAAAGCAGGAATGGCTGAGGTACAAAGCACGCTTTTCGCACTCCTACACTTCACCTTTTGGAAGGCGTTTTGAAAACGCGAGTAACGTCAGCTTTCAGAACGGGTGATGAAACACTTGTTCGATTTTCGACATACTTCACCATTCGTTTTCACCGTGCTATCGCCAACTGATAGCACAAGTTTCTATAGAAATATATCGCTGAGTGGCATAAAAAGCGTCAAGAACCTTTTGTAAGTTTCTGTCAGCGTGCCGGATTGCTGGCTACGCCCGCTTATCAGTTCTGCGGCATATCGCTGTTTGTACCTTTCTGTGTCCTTTCCTTTTTTCGTGGTGTAACATTGCATAGACAAAGCAAATGAAAAGAGCCCCGCTGCGGTGGTCTAGTGGCTAAGGTACTCGGCTGCTGACCCGCAGGTCGCGGGTTCGATTCCCGGCTGCGGCGGCTGCATTTCCGATGGAGGCGGAAATGTTGTAGGCCCGTGTACTCAGATTTGGGTGCACGTTAAAGAACCCCAGGTGGTCAAAATTTCCGGAGCCCTCCACTACGGCGTCTCTCATAATCAAATGGTGGTTTTGGGACGTTAAACCCCACAAATCAATCAATCAGCAAATGAAAAGACATGCCGCATGTCACCTGACACAGAGCCTCTGCTGTTATATTAGACTATCGCACCAGAAGCTTTTAAATAAACAATGCAGGCCTTAGAATTTGACTACAGTCCCCGGCCAGTTTCAGAGAAAAAAAATTGTCCCGTGATTCAAGCTAGTGCGATACACTCCTGGGCGGCAAATGGACAGTGCGATAATTTATCTTTGACCTGACAGTCTGTGAACCTTGGCACAATCACAGAAAGTATTTTGAAAAGAGATTCAGTACCGTAGCTCAGTAGTGCAATATTTCGCTTGAAACATTCGCCAACATTAATAATAATATATCTCAGGTTCTGCGTCCCTAAACCACCATAGGGTTATCAGAGACGCCATTGTGGAGGGCCCAGAAATTTCGCTCATCTGGTGCACTTTAACATGTACTAACATCACACAGTACATGGACATCTACCGTTTCACCTCCATTAAAATGCAACCGATGTGGCCATTTGTCAACTTTGGAGTACTGCTATACTTCTAGCCGAGTTGCGGTAGTCAGAGAGCCCCGATTCAGGTAGAGCATGTATAACTATTTCAATACCAAAATTAAAGCAGTATACAATTCTTGGTCGTTGGATTTCACAACGCAACGTCATCGACGTTGGCCCTATATATATTTTGTCGGTGAAGAATTACACCCTTCTAAAGCAAAAGCCATGTAAGAAAAAACCTAGCATTATTTTTGTTTGAAAGACTTCATTTTAAGTTTTTGTCATTCTTCCACATGGGGTATACGTGGCTAAGCGAACGTGTTAGGAAGATTTTCTAAAGTAATGTTGCTGAATATTTACAGACAATAGTATGAGTAACCACCTGATAACTCAGTTTGACTCATGCAATGGAAGTGAGAGACTAAAGACGAGAAGAGGAGGGGGCATTTGTACTTAGTCTAAATCCTGAGGCCATCAGCACCTCAGGATATGCGAGCTCGAAATGTGCTACGCCATACACAGGCCCTAACATATATGTGCTAAGGGTGCACTTCACTATTTCGCAGGCTGACTATTGTAGTGAGCATTTTACAGCTTTACTTGCACTCGGCATTTGAAAGCGGATCATGTGAGGTTACAGACGTTAGTTTCCTCGCGTTACTATTGAACGAGAAGCGAAGTCTAGCCAGTGAATAAGGATGCGATAACAGCGGAGTCCATTTAGCACCGCAATGTATGCTTAAGGGTGAAGCTCAAGTGATTTCCAAGTTTTCTTTTATTACTAAGGATGTAAAGACGCACTTTTGCTTTAATTTTGATGAAATGCAAAACTCTCTTCTAAAACTTCTCTGTACTAACGCATTTGCTCCGTCCACGTATTTTTTATACCTGTTTAATTTTCTATTTATTGTAAAGCTGCGGTGGTGCTTTATTGCGTGTGTATATTGCTCCTGTTGACTTCACGTTCGCACTGTTTTTATATAAAAAGGCTAGAAAATGCACCGCTAACGTTGGTTGCATTGCGGAAATGAACAGGTAGCATTTTACTGTGCAGGTCAACGGTTCTTCATGCAGGAAGCAAAGCTACTGCTTGCAAAGGTTTTATCGAAGTTCACCTTGGAGTCAACTAAACCCGTTGAAGACCTCAAGATCGCATACGAAGTCGTGCTCAAAGCCAGGGGTGGTCTGCGTGTCTGGTTTCGAAAGAGGAGTTAAGCAGATGTGGAACAATCGTCAAAGAACGAAACTGTACTGTAAAGTTACACACGTTTGCCTGTTCAGTGCAAGTAGATAAAAAGTAATAAAAATGTGCTATGCGTATAAGCAGAAGCCCCATTAGTGAAAGAAGTTCTTAACGAAACCGTTTGCAGCATTAACTGAGGAAGTAGTCGCTTCTTATGTGGTAATAGAATTTACTACTCTCTCAAAATTTTTTTGGGTGCACGTTAAAAAACCCCAGGTGGTGAAAATTTGCAAAGCCCTCCACTACAAAGAGTGGCAGCTTGGGCTAGTTGTTAGGACATGAAGATAGTTTGTTTTAGCGCGAGAACAGAATGACGACACAGAGGCAACACAGAGTCATTCGTGTCCTTCCTGTATCTGTGTCGTCGTTCTGTTCTAACGCTATAATTATCGTCACCCCCACTACGGCGTCTATCGTAAGCATATGGTGAATTTGGGACAATAAAGCCCACATATCAATCAATCATCTCTCAATAATGATAAGGAGTAGTCTTATGTTCAATAATGTCAAAACCACAAATTGGCTATCTCGAAAGAGTAACTTAACGAACGTGGGTAGCAGCATTTTAGAGGCAGTTTGTTTTTATTTATTAGATTCGAAGTATCTCATACCTGGGGCTGGATTTCTCCCTGCTTCACTTGGCATGCGTGTCTCCTCCCATCACTCGCCTGTCCCACGATCCCTATCTCTCCTCCCATGGCGTCCACATCCCCAAGGTGCATGCACGTTCTCTCCCCCTCTTTCAAGCTCCCCCTCTCTTCCGAGTCGGCGGTGAAGGCAGCAAGACGCATTCTCAGTACACACAATGAGTTCGTAGCCGTTGATCGTCGGTCTTGCACTGTCACTGTTCCAGGTTTCCATGAGACAGATTGCGTCTGCTTTGGTTAGTGCAGAATCACGTTTGATGTCCCTGGCATGTGCGTTGAGGGACTAGCTGTTTAGCAGTGCTAAACATGTTTACCAGCCTCGTTGATCACCGGAAGCGGTCACGACAGCAGTCACCGGCATCAAGCAATAGTCACTGGCACCGTTAGTCAGGTAGAGCCTCTGAATGTTGGTGCACCTGCTTAAGGCGACCTATACGAGCTTCTGTGGGAGTCGTTCACACCTCCCCGCTGCTTCGCATCCACACATAGTTTTCTTTAGCGGGACATGGCATAATTTTTATTACGTACTGCAAACGCTTAAGTCTTAGCAGGTGGTTGGTTTCAATATCACAGAAATATAGGCATCAGTGTTTCATATTGGTCTGAATAGCCGACGCAATAAGCAGCAACAACAAAGACACATGAATTAAAATTTGTTTGTATAGCCATGATAGAGTAACGCCCATTCCTAACGAAAACTTGCTGGGCAGAAAGCAAGAAAAGAATTTTACCAAGCAGTATTCAGACGAAGTACACTTGGAATAATGACAACATTTTTTCACTTTCATGCGCAATGACAGCACAACAAATTAATTATTACGTAGGGTTTACGTCCCAAAACCACCATATCTGTATGAGAGACGCCCTAGTGGAGGGCTCCGGAAACTTGTACCACATGGGATTGTTTAATGTGCATACGAATTTGAACACACGGGCGTACAGCGTTTTCGCCCCCATCGAAAATGCAGTCGCCGCAGTCGGGATTCAATCCCGCTACCTGCGGGTCAGCAGTCGAGTAGCTTAGCCACTACAGGTCTTTTCGCTCACTTTAATCTAAGTGCCAGTCTGAATAATTCACACGCCATTGGAATGATACGTGTGCAAAGCTATTTATTCCATGTTCCAAACATTTAGTCGAATCGCCTATATAGTTATTCCAGGCGTCAACTCGGTCAGACCACGTGCCATTGATATTAGTCAAAAAGCCACCATGTTTATTCCGTTTGCCAACGGCTTCATTTCAGGTGTCCGTCATTTCAATCCATGCACGAGACACCCATGGTTTGCCATTTTTTATAATCTAAATATCAGAATAAGGTAAATATGGAGCGACAGGAAGAACTTTTTGCTTGTTTTACCTGCAGGCTATCACATTATAAAAGGAGGTGAATGCTAATTCCCCCTAACTTTTTGGCGACATATCTTCAAATTAAAAAACAGTGCGTATTAATTGCTTTCACGGGTATTAAATCTATTTGCTCATAGAATACATGTTAGTCTATGCTTCATCGCTACTGCGTTATTCCTGCTAATCATCTACACCATCGCTATGTAAAAACTTACGTCGATTTGGCTGCTTATTCGCTGAGGCGTTCGCCGTCGTCTGCTCAGCTCGGTGAAAACCATGGTGACCAACAGATGATACTGTTCCGTTCTTGATATCAAAAATAATCATTTAAAAAACTGAAATTGCATTTATTTCGTTTCATGAGGATTTTTATGAGGTTTCATGAGTTTTTTTTTTATAAAAGCATCAAAGAGATACCCCTGTTTCTATGTACCAGACGATGCTAGTGTTTCTAAAGCGTATTTCCTTGAAACATGTGGGTTTCATCAGATACACATAATTTTGTATGAGTGAAAAGATAACAGCTATTATGAATGTGAAATATCACTTCCGTTGTTCACATCAGGATCATGAGTTTACATGTCAAGTGCACTGCAGGACGAAAACCTCTTCAAATTATCTCTCATTCGCTCTTCCCTGTGAGTGCCTTCTAATTTTTTGAGCATGTACCTGCTTTTGACCTATCTCTGCCCACGGCCAGGTTTTACATTTCTTGTATTCCGGCACTCTGATAATCATATTCTGTTCTTTGCATTACGTGACCTGCCCCGGTCATATATTGCTAAATAAATCCAATTAGGAGCGTTATTGAAGAACACACATTATTCGTTACCATGTTTCTTCTTTTTCTTTCGTTGCCCTTAAAATGACTCCACCCGGGCCAGCACTCATCTGCAAACTTGTACATAGCAAAATACAAACACGACTCAAGCGAACAACGGCAGTATCTTTTTTTCACAAATACTAGCAGCGAATACAAACAATAAGGATTTGTTCTATTTCGCGACTACTATTTTACATTATGTAGAAACAGTATTTCAATAGTACATCCGTTTTTACGCCCCATATTCTGTTTTTTGTGCATGGATCAAACTGACTGACACCTGAATTCAAGCCGTTGGCAATCAGAATAAAAATGGTTGCACTTGATCTAAATTCACTTGCACGCCGCCTAATTGAGATGGCACTCAGAATAAATATACTGGTGCTTGGAATAAATGTTTGGCACATAAAATATATGACTTGGCGCTCAGAATATTTTAAAGGCGTGCAGATTATTTAACCTGTCACTTGTATTGTACCTGGCACTTGTAATTGAGCTGGAAAACCTCTAAACCACCTCGAGGGGCAAGTGCAACAAATTAAACAAGGTGCTCTTAAAGATCAAACTAGCAAATTTTCTGACTGTTGATGGCCTGTGAATATTATTTTTCACTATCGTCATGCATCTGTGTTGTAATTACCAATTACTATGTATTTCATTGCTTAGCTTCACTGCACTAGGCAGAGAGAGAAGTATTAAAAAATGCTGAAACTTTAACGACAAAAATAATCCTAAGTCAACCTTCAACCACTCATCCTCTAATGCATGCTTCTGGTCGAATTTTAGATTTTAGTATGAAGAGGAAAGTGTGGTACATGTATGTCTCAAGTGGCCTAGTGTGTATAGGGGAGTCACGAAATGCTTAGGAAGTCGTACGCTCTCTTAAAGAGGTTATTTTTTATTTTGTGGTGTTTATTTGGTCAATATACACTTGACATCTCTAAAACTGCCCTGTGCAAGGATGATGTCAATTTCTGATAGTGCTACCAAAACGGCATGTATGTCTGGCTTTACTGAGTGCATACTGGAGACATTTTTCTACAACGCAAGTATTGTTCTAACAAAATGAATCAGATGCCCTGACAATGGCTAAGAAATAGTAGAAAGAAATAGTGACAAGAAGAATCAAGCTAGGTTATACAAGAATAAGTGCGTAAAGCTATTCCGAAAGGCGCTGTTTAGAATCATAGCAAACAAAATATTTCAACTGCAGAAGACGTCCTTTTACCGCCGTTGGCTTTCGCTTGAGCTAAGCTGTTCTGAATAGATTGTCACCCACTATAGCAACAGACGTTCTCTTACTGCCCTTGGATTCGCTCGAGTTAAGCTGTTCTGAATAGAATGTGACCCACCATAGTAGGATTCAACTTTAGTAGCCTGTGGCATTTCCTCCTCAAAGGTGGACACAAGACTACGCCCACATGTGTGAACTCCAGATTGACGTGATGAAGTAGTGACCAATAGACAACCGGTGAGCGGGGAACATGGCCGATTAGTATGAGCCTGCCATTTCTTCTTCAGCGGAGGTGGTCCGCTGCCGGGCATTGGTCATCTGTCTTGGGTGTCTCTGGACTAGTTAATTGCATACTGACACAAATTTTAGGCTCAGCCAGGTGTCTTTTCGAACTAGTTATAACTCTACGATCAACCACTTTACCCACACATTTCCTGGGCGAAGCACGAAAAAGACTAACAGTTGCACCCAACCGTGTCTGTTCGCCGTTCATCCAGGAAATTCGGGCCAGTACTTGTTGATTTTTAAACACCCCAGAAAGGACAATTTACAGCAACTGCTGTTATGAAATCAAAACTCGGGTAACGCGCTGCCGTAGTTGTCCGCCGCCACCACCACCACTGGTGTCCGTAACCTCAGCACGCGAAATTAGAAAACAATACTAGTGACACAGTGGGCCTCGAACCTAAGTACGCTAGGTGACAGCCCAGTATTCTACCGCTGAGCCACGCTGGTGCTTCAAAACTTGTGGCCAAACGGGCCTTAGGCAGGCTTGATTTTGGGAAAGCAATCGCGTTAATACAACTTATAAAGCGTTTTAAAACAGCAAAAGAACAACCAGTCATCGCACAATGCGAATAGCGTAACGAGTGGGTCATCCGATTCCCCAACCCATTAGAAGAGCTCGTTCTTGTTCAGCTATGAACTGTGGTGCATACCCACTTCAGGCACACCTTGACCATCCACTGCATGAGTAATAGGTATACAATTCCTTACAAGTGTTCAGCGGATACCACGCTTCGCAGAAAAATGGTGAAAATAGCATAGCAAATGCCAGGCTACTACACAAAAAATTGTATTATTTTTGTAGTAGGTTTCAAGCAAGTGTACTTGCAGCAGTTATCCAATGAGTGTTATACAAAGGCTCTGAAAGGCCGCTGTTCTAGCTTTCGCTGTGACTTTGCTACACCTTCCGCGCAGACCTGGCGTTTTTTCTCTTCCATGCTGCACGCTATGAACGCTCTCCACCTATCGAAACCAGAGAACACGTATAAAATATTTAACTTTTGTTTTGAAGTTGTGTCTCCCATCATCTCCAAGCTAGTCCTGCCGCAATAGATACTTATCAAGACAAGGCGACACAGTTAACTCTTTGTGTAATTTGTGTCTTGAATGTAGCCAAAAATGCAGAAATCCTCGTCAAAGTATTTGAACCACCATCCACTCGTCATTATTTACGAGAACGACATGCGGCTGATAGCAAGCAGGCTAGTATCTCAGGAGTTGTGGCTTTGCAGGATGGTATAGTGGAACCTCGGCGATAGGATCAAAAGTCGTACAAATTTTGATGTGATACGAGTTTTTCTGCTGTCGCGCGGCCCAGCCCCGTTAGCCTAAAGTTAATGAAAGGTGGCTTTATTTGCGAACTGATTTTCATCACCCAACACAACCCCTGTGTTGGCTAGCTAACTTGAAAGACCCTTCAGGTTACCTCGCCCGATGGAGCCTAAGACTTGAAAAATTCAACATTGCCGTCGTAAACAAGCCTGGAAAGAAACACTCCGACGCCGACTCCCTGTCTCGTACGCCAGTCGATCCACTACCATGGAACGACCAGGATGATGAGTACTTTTTGGGAATCATAGGTGCCGACGACTTCACTGAGTGACAACGAGGTCACTCAAAACTGAGAGGGCTGGTAGAGTACCTCGAGGGCCGAACCAGCGTCGTTCCAAAAGTCTACAGACGAAGACTGACATCTTTTTAAAAAAAAACAACGTCCTCGTAAAGAATTTATCTCCTGCCCGAGCCAGCTACCTTATCGTCGTGCCTTTTCAATGAGACCGGAAATTATACAGGCCCTGCACGATGACCTAACAGCTGGCCGTCTTGGTATTTCCCGCACACTCGCGAGAATACGGGAGAAATGCTGCTGACCACACCTTGCCGCCGATGTCACTCATTACGTGAGGACATGCCTGGACTGCCAGCGACGGAAGACACCACCGATAAGGGCAGCAGGACTTCTGCAGCCTTTCGAACCACTTCGCCGTCTGTTCCCGCAAATCGGTATCGACTTACTTGGGCCGTTCCCGGCATGAACTATAGAAAACAAATTGATCGTCGTAGCTACCGACTACCTTAGCCGCTACGCCGAGACAAAAGGCCTGTCGAAAGGTAGCACATCTTAGGTAGCCAAACTCTTCGTCGAATATACCTTCCTGTGTCACGGCGCCCCGGAGTTCCGCATTATCGACAGAGGCACAACACTTACTGCTGAGCTAACTCAAGTGGTTTCGGCAAACATCCAGACAAGTCACCACCGTACACCAGTGTACTACCTAAAGACCAATGGTCTCACCGAGCGCCAAAACAATACCATCGCTGACATGCTGGCCATGTACGTTGACGTCAAACACAAGACGTGGGATATCATCCTTCCGTACGTAACCTTCGCATACAACACCGCCGTACAAGAAACGACGCAGATGATGCCGTAGAAGTTGTTCTACGGAAGGAACCCGACCACGACGCTTGACGCCATGCTGTCAGGCGTCACTGTTGAAGGAAAGCTCGACGTCACCGTCTACCTTCAGTGCGCGGAAAAAGCTCTTCAACTCCCCCGCCGGCGCATCAAAAATCAGCAGGCGGCCGACAGCCGCCGTTACAATCTTCGACGAAGCTCCGTGGAGTACCAGCCTGGTGACCGTGTCTGGATATAAACACCAATACGCTGACGTGGACTCAGTGAAAAACTATTACAATGGTACTACGAGGTTGTTCCTGATGGCATTACGAACTCTCAACGGCGCCGTGCTCGAACTGAAGTCGTCCTTGTCGTACACCTCAAGCCATTTCATGCGCGATCCTGAGGACTGTATTTTGTTGTTTTTACTGTTTTTTATTGCTTGTACTTACTGTTTTTTTTCAGAGGGGGGGGGCAATGCCAGGAACCTTTCCTTAAGTATTCTTGTCATCCTGTTACACAACATTCAGCGCAAACCATGCTAAACGTAGTGATGTTCGAAAAGCCTCGAAGCTGTAGTAGATCATTTTGTTGAGATTACGCCCACATCGTGTTGAGATTACGCCTACAGATTATTCTGGAACCTACGTCACCAATAGCGATAAAGCTAGGACATTCGATGGCAAGTGTATAAATGACGACGCTCTTCGCAGCTTGTCAGTTGATCGACGGCCGATGCTCTTCTCATCGCTATCAGTGCCACCGTCTTGCTCTGCCTTTCCTTTTATGTAGCCCCAAGTTGGGCCCAAATAAACAGTTTATTATCCGACCTGCAGTCTGCACTGTTCAATTTATATATATATATGAAAGAAGTTGTTTCAAAGGGTAAAACATACTTGGGAAAAGAAGAGACACAATTTGGTGGTTGTCTTAATTTGATTTCCAATGGTAGTGACCGGTATACCGGTCTTCGTGAGAGTTTGCTAACAAGTGCGACGCCATGCGAACATCCCGCATGGACATGGTGGTTCAACAAAGAAGTGAGAGAGAGCGATAAATTAAAGGTGTTTTACAGTGGTGACATATGCTGTGCCAAACTGTTCTCCTCGTCTCGTTCGCTGGAGCACGCAAAAGGGAAGAGAAAAAGAGGAGGGTGAGAGAGGCCCCATTTAGAGTGGGGCAATGTTAGTACGTTTGGGCAAATCATAATTAAATGAGAAAGCAGAATGCAAATAAACTGAAAAAAAATTAAAAAATTTAAAAAGGGGAGGAAGCAGAAAGAAAGAGCGGGATAGTGTGGTTTACGCGATGCTCCTTTGAAGATGATAGTTATAGCGCGAGAACAAAACGACGACACAGAGACAAGAAAGACACGAAGGACACGAGCGCTAGTATTCTTCGTGTCCTTCTTGTCTCTGTGTTGTCGTTTAGTTCTCGCGCTATGACTATCGTCATGCCATACCAACTAGCTCAAGATGCCATACTTCTAAGCCACACCTTTGAAGTTTGCGGTGGGACAATGTTGGTGAGCTTGGGTGGCACGAAACGAGGGACTCTGGAAAAGAGACTTCCCCCCCCCCCTTCGATCCGCCTCCTGCTGTGGTCTTAGTAAAAAGAAAAGAAGAAACAAATCTTTCGTTTCCACAGAAGCTACACTGACACGTTACATATGTGGGAGGGAGGGGCAATTTCGGGGGAAAGAGGGTGAAAGCACGCAAGGCCGTTTGAAAAGTACAGGCTAAATCTTGGGCCAGAAGACACGTGTTGTCAATATGGCTGCGTGCATTATCCAGCCCTTTTGCACCACCCCCCAAAGTGCCTGCGATTAAAATCGGCTGGTGCTGATTGGGCTCTCCCACTTTCAAATAATAAGGCAAACATGCGTTAAACGGAATGACAAAAAATTATAAAGGTGAAATGCAGAAATAGAACAAATGATAACAAACATTGTGAAATAGGTGATATTGTGCGACAGATATGTGCACATATAAGGAAACTCGGGAAAACTGAAACAGAGAGAAAGTAATACAAAAATGTTATATTAACAATAAAAGTAAGAATAAACACAATACCAATCAATAAATAAAATGTCATACAAAAATATACACAGAAGTACAGAACATGAAAAAATTTTCAGTTGGTCAATTCCCCCAATAATTATTGAGCCCTTTTTTAAGCATGGCGCGCAATAATAAATAATTATGCCAGACTCAAATGATGTCCCATCTCACATCTGCGCGCCCTAAAAAACAATAGGTTGCCGATGCTTTCAGTGATGCTGTGTGTTAATGTCTGAAATTTGTGGACGAAGTAAGACTACCTTTGTTCCCGTTCACGATTCTCGCGGAAGAATGGTTGGAGGAGAGTGACTCATAATTTATTTAATGAGTGCTCTGGCAAATACAGATGCTTGGAAAAAGAGAGATTTGCCAGAGTGCATGCGTGGACTTTGTGGTTATTGAAACGTAGTCTGAACGCCGCACCACTCTGACCGATATATTGCTGGCCACAGACATCGCATCCCCCAGTTAGATGGCATTGACGCAACAGTCACAGCTTTCAAGAAGGTCAGTGTGCCGGTGTGTTTGGATGAGGACACGCTGTCGACTTTACTGCGGTTGTTATTCAGCCAAAATAACTTTGAGGTCCGAAATAAGCGCTTTATCCACGTATCCGGCACATTTATCGGTTAAATGATGGCTCCTAATTACACAAATATTTTTATGGCATTCTTTGAAGAACCTTTCCTTGCAACCATAGAATTGAAGCCTCTCGTTTGCAAAAGATTCTTGGATGATATATTCATTATTTAGCAGCACAGAAAGAAAAGTCTGCTGTCGTTTATAGATGATTTTAATTCAACTCGCTTGTCAATTTTGTTTACAGACACCTACTCCAAGTCAACCATAAACGTTCTTGTTGTTACTGTTCAAATTAATGAGAAAGAAATTTGCGCGAACCTATACAGGAAACTAACGGATCACCATCAGTATTTTCATTTTAAGAGTAACCATCCGCATCACTGCAAGACAGCTATCCAATAATTGCAAGCACAACGATACCGCCGAGTTTTTTCGGACGTGTTAGATTTCGAAGGTCATGCCAAAGATCTTAAAACGACCCTTATGGAAAAAGAGTACACAGAGGGAATCATCCATGATGCTATAAGCCAGGCGGATAGTTTAGATAGAAACGAAATTTTAGCGGGCTCAAAACCACGCCATTCAAAACACCAAACTAATCTTGTCGTCACCTACTCGTTACACTACCGCACCTAAACAATATCCTTTCAAACATTTTAACATTATACAGCATAGTGCGTGTCCATTCTCAAAATCAGAAATTGTAAAGTCAACAGTTAATAAGTACAACGGCATTGTTTATGACAAAACGCCAATCTTCTGCGTCAAAAAAGACCGTGGGGGCGGCCCGGGCTTAGGAACGCCTTCATGATGCCTAAGCGATGCACGCCTGGTGGATGGTCCCGTCAATTCATGACAGCCTGTAGAGCAGTGAGAACGCGTAAAACGAGTGCGGCGATTGTGTGTGCTGGCCAACCGCCAGACATGCGAAGAGAAGATCAGAGTTATCTGTCGCATAAACCATCATATAACGAAAGAAACCACCACTATCTCTAGCACCCTTTCGTTCATAACGTCAATACCAACTGTCCAATCACTTTTTAGACGCATGGTTGCGGCTGCAGCTTCGTCAAATTAAAGCTAGTGCGGTAACTAGGGTACATAAATGCTTTAACATGATATAGTTAAAGCCGCGCTCGGACTGCAGTCACTTGTGTCACAAGTATTGTATCGCGTAACTGCTGGAACGCCTGTTTGCATAGCCAGGGATCATATATGTAAACATTGAGCCTTTCGGTAAAATACGTTTTTAGGACACGTGATTCACCACTCTTCAGGTTCGTTGCGTCCTCCTCGGTACGATTGTTGCCCCGTAGCGTTTCGCGTGTTTGGTCATGCCTGGGCTGGCTGTTCTGCCTTCATGCGCAATGGAGTAGTGGCTAACTTACTCGGCTGCTCACTTCAGGTCACAGGACCGAATTCTAGCTGTGCAGGGTTCATTTTCAATAGGACCAAGAGTTTTGTAGGCCCGTGTGCTCAGATTTGGGTGCACATTAAAGAACCTCAGGTGGTCGAAATTTCTGGAGCCCTCCACTACGGCATCTCTCATAATCATATGGTGGTTTCGGGGCGTTAAATCCCAAATATCAATCAATCAGTCAGCCCTGCCTTCATGAAGCAACTTAAAACATCGCTGTACGAGTGAACGAAGA
This sequence comes from Rhipicephalus annulatus, assembly GCA_013436015.1. NCBI lineage: Eukaryota > Metazoa > Arthropoda > Arachnida > Ixodida > Ixodidae > Rhipicephalus > Rhipicephalus annulatus. The sequence continues at coordinate 349,342 of WOVY01002200.1, read as the reverse complement.
CACTAAATTGAGCACCAATTAATGATAGGTCTACAAAGGTATTCAACTGTTTTTACGAACCATGTACGTGCCCGCCAGCAGACACTGTATCCCAAATCAGTCAGTGATATGAAGGTCATGCAGGTCGTGCGCTGTAGATAATCGCCATCTTCCGAATTCTATCTTCCTGCCGGGTGTCGCCCTGCAACTGCTTGTCGCGGTGCGTTATCAGACACTAGTCTAGGCTTTTGTTGCACTTCTACGAATATTTCATCATTGTATAGCACGGACACGAGCGCATTGATAATGGTTGCTATAGCCGTAGGCGATAAAACAATTAGCACCGGCGAAACGACTGCACATACACGTTATTGCACGACTTCCAAGACACGCATGAAGGCGTGGAATCTGGAGAGGCTGGAAGCACCGTGAGCGGAAAGGGAGAATCGAAACTGCTTCAGCAACGATCGCATGAGTAGTCGTCGTAAAAGTCACGGGCCCCAAGAACATTTATGCTCCAAACGTTACTACCTTTACGCTAAATGCAAAAACGTCTGAACACGCTGATTACGTTGGTTTAATTTATGCTCACAATCTACGCCAACATTATGTACGTAGAACACAGTTTCAGATACACGCAAGTGTTAAAATCGATCATTTTTAGCCGCTTTTTAGTCACCAGTCAAAAATAGTAGCGCTACCGGCGCCGACCGCAAGTGGGCACCAGCCTTCATGGTGAAAGCTTCAAGAAAAACCTTTTGCGTTCAAAATTGGACAGAAATCGCCCCTTCTTCACTGAGTTATTTTAAAAAGTTCGCTGTACCAGGGTTATAATGAACTTGCAGGCCAAAAAAACAACGTTGTCAAGTTGAAGAGAACACTCAATTCGCTAGGGGCTTGGTAAAAGGTGGATTTCTTTTTAAATCATCAAGTGTGCAAGATATGGTTTTGTTAGTCCGAGCTTTAGGTTTATCTAAAACCGGTAATTAATGAACTGCAGGTTTCCTTTGTGTAGATGAGTGATATTATTTGCTGTATTGAAAAGTTTGTTCGCGTAATCTTTGTATTATCTTAACAACCAGAAGTGCGAGACTAAGTTTATTTGGTACCATCTAGTGAAACACACATCATTGAGAGGTTGATTACCTAGGTGCTTCTGCATTAAAAATGAATTACGGAGGTAAATATTTTAATGAAGGAGCGTAAACTACTATTTCTCGAAATTTTATGCATGAGTGTGCGCAAAACGCTCAATTAATTCATTTAACAATCTTATGTCAATCAGGTCAACCCTGCATAATCCCAGTTAAACATCTCGTAAACTAGTTCTATTTCAACAATTGGGTTCTTAGAAGCTGTATTTGAAGGTATGAGGCATAAAAATGCCATTTTAGTTCCTATAAGGTCGAGAAACAGTTATATTGTATAGTGGAGAAACATGCAAAAGGAGACTCATACGTGGTTTTTACAAGCCGAAAAGAATCTCCTTCGGAATTTGGCATTCACCTTTTGCACGATGTTCTTTTTTGCATGGCTTCTGCATCATGAGTACAACGCATTCATATATATGGTTCGGCTACATTCACTTACTTGTAGCTTAGTCATGTACCTTGGAGTTGAGACACTCGGTTTCACTTCTTGCGGTTCCGGATTCAAGACAGAGGTCTGTCACAAACGACTGCGATTTTCTTTTCGCCCATACGCACCATCGTCCAAGGAAGGGTGCTTTTTTGTTGAGAGGACGATATCCGGCGACCGCTTCTTCCCTACACCTGTACCTGAAGGAGAGACATGTGTTCGAGGAGAAAGAAATAACCTCGAGAGGAGACGGGACGTCCCGAAAGAGTTGGGACTGCATTATAATCAGCAGTCGACGTGCAACGAGCGAGAAGCGCGGTCGCTGGTGTCGCGAGGCTCGCGTAGTGGACCAGAGTGGAGTGACCCACGCAACGTATTGAGACGGCTGCAGTACCGGGCATTCACGTCGTCTACTAAGCTGGCGAGATCTTCACCGGCACCCGTCAACTCCCCTACGTGTACCAAGAACTGGCCTGGCCCGTATGGAACTTTTTACTGTGTATTTTTTCAACTGATGTTTTATTATAACCCGCTTTTCAATAATTGTGATTGTGTGCGCTGCGACGCACGTAGACATTCAGAAGCGCGAGAATAGTTTTCGCTTCGTATTTTTTCTTTGTATCTCCTTTAGTTGCATCATGTTATTTTATTAACATTCCGCGTATTTGTCTTTTGTCTGTACTTGTTGTAGTGTTCCTTTAAGGCATACGTTTTTATAGCTGTTTTTCTCCATCGCGCGATCTTTTGTTGTTTCCTCTTTGCCATATTATGTGCTCTCCATGCCATTGTCCTGTTTTGAATAAATGTTTGCCTGCGTTTAATCTAATGTTCGTGTCAGCTCTATGAGTACGTCGGTCGGGCCCATACATCACCACACGTGCAACCCCGCACGGCTCAACCAACCTGCAAATAAATTTGAAATGTGCCACTTCGAGGCCTTTCAGGCGTCGCAAGCCGAAGCGTAAAGTGGAAGCCTGCGAGTCTGCCGCACGTCGATGTTGGATCGGCGGGGCCTCACCCGAAGTGCGTGACAAAGACAATCAAAATAATTCATTTATTTCGTTATGGCAGTGGTCGTCTTTTGTGACAGAGAGGTGGATGAAAGGACAACCTCCTACAGTTGAGTCGGGGCCGACCTGCTTATGCATCAAATAAATTGCGTGGAAGTTTTCACCGCATGGAACGCCGCTGCTCAAAACTTACTCCTTCTTCCAATAGCAACACGACAGAGTTATAATTTGTGCAGAAACTTCTGAGCAATAGCATATTACTTGGTTATCATAACCACAAATTCGAGTGGCCTGGACAAGTAGAGGGGGGATGAGCATCTCGTGGTAAAAAGACTAGAGACGAGCACAGACTTTAACAAGTATGCTTCAGTGCTGGAGTGAACTTTCGGATGCGGGTAAATCAGAACATTTTGGCTTTAAAACTTCTTAATCGGATATGAACTGCAGGTGCAATGGTTATTTCGATGTCGACACGTAGCTATTTTAGTCTACAAGACATGTTACAGAATCATCATCATAGTCGTCGTTGTCGTCACCATGTTAACGAATGCGTCAGGCAACTCTCACAGCTAAAATCTTTTCAGGAGTGTGGTACGCAATAACAGAAAGGTAGAACCGTAGCGTAAACATTACAGTGTTAGGCCTACTGCCGCAGCGAAAACACCCTAATAGGAAGATTTTGAATAGTGCCCCGGGGGTTCAAAGTGCATGTGCTTTGGGTAGGTCAATAAGAAGAAACAATTTTCGAATAAGGTGTCGTGCTCATGGCGCAAAGTTTGATTGCACATGTATAACTACAAGAGAAACGTTACATTCCAGTGTTTACGCCTTTCTTGTGCTTGCAGCGGAAGGACGGCCAGTAAGGCGAAGTAAAATGAATAATGTAAGTTCTCGAAGAAAAGTATCTTCGGTGCACGTGCACCCCTTAAGATACTAACTTCCAAAGTGCATAGATAATGTATTCGCTGGTATTCTCCATTCATTCTGGAAGTCAACATCCTTGCCGCCGTTTGAAGGGCCTGAGCCAGCCCCGAACGCCTCAGAGACAAGACCGAAACCCCGAGCTGCACGCCTTAACCATTCTAAAGCTCAGTCGCGACTAACCGTCAGCGGCCACTGAGCGCTAGCCACGAGCGTGCCCGAGACTATCTTTCGCTTCTACTATTGGCACGCGTGCAGCCGCCGCTCCCATAAAGCTCAATTGTTCATTCTTGCTAGTACATTACATAAGCTCAGTTGAAAACACAATATATGTTAGTCAAGTGGACAGTAAACAATCCTAAGTTGGTTAAATTCTCGGAACGCCCACATGTATTTTTATGGTTGGCTATAGTTGATTACATAACGTGTTGATGCAATGTTATACGCGTAATAATTGTAGTGATTTTTCAGGGTGGTATTTCAAGGGGTGGGTTTCATGTTGATTTTAATTTTTTTACGACGATCAGTTAGGACCACGGGTGAATCTAAGGGTCCACTGATGTTAAAGAAACTGTACCGTACTTTACTGCTTTACTGCTTTGTGTCGCAATAAAAAGCGTATAATGTGAAGTGTCTAACCTTCCTACACTTTTTTCTTCAAAGTGTTTACAATTTTTTAAAAAAGAATTTTTTGATCAGTGTTCAGGCTTCTTCTATCGGTGGTAGAATTCTCACAGCACCGGTTCGTGGAGGTGTTGACACTTATAGTGCCGATGAAAGTCGAAAACTGAAACCGCGTGCGGTTTTTCCAGGCTTCATCAAGTTTTGTTTATTTAGAAAACAAATACATTAGTGGTCGTTCAGCGCACGCAAAGACTTTTTCCTCTTCTTATGAGCAGCGGCAAAAGCCGTACTCGCGTTTCTCTACCATTTGTGGGCAGGCATAGATTTTCTCACAAAAATACCTAGAGGTAAATTTTGCACTACCTTCAATAAGAATATCATAGAAGCGCTGGGAATGATGGTATATGTGTCTGCGAGGCTTGCGTTGGCTGGGTTTGAGCGAGGCTTCTACTCAAAACTGAATACGACTGCGTATATAACGCTTCTTTAAAACAAAATGTTTATAAGCGGGTCTTATATAGGCGTACTCCTTTCTAAAAATAAAGTGCACGCTCCTTGACGGCACAACCAAACGGCGAAAGAAATGACACAGAGGGGCAGAGAAAACACTCTCTTTGTGGTCTGCCTCCCAAGCTTAGTGGCCATAGGTTACTTTTGATCCTTCGTAAAATCGTACATCGACGCAGAAGTTTTCAGTGTTGAAGAAAACATGTTTCAGTGCAATAGACAAACATAAATAGTGCATTCCGTGCTCTTTTAGTAAGAAATCGACTATTTTAACATAAAGTATTACGCGTATTCAAGTTATACAATTCTGAGTCAAGTTGAAGATCATATATCCCGTCATTTCCTTACATCCAGCTGCTCACTAGCGCCAGATTTTCCTCTAGGTAATTTCGTGAGAAACTGTATGCAGGCAGCTATGCATGCAAGATAACCCACTGCCGCCAGTGACAACGGGCGCCCGTTTTACCGTGTGATAAAAACAACAAAAACTGGTCTCTGGCGCCACCTAACCCTGCCTCAAGTGCATAAAATAAGATTTCTTGTTATACATGCCCGGCGAAGAACGCAAAGGCAAAATACCATCACAGCTCCGATAATGCCTTGAAATTCAGCAGATTTCTTGAACCATGCATCCTCAACATCATGAAGCAAGGCGGCTCCCAAGGGTTAACCTGAACCGGAAAAAACATCGCAATGACCCGCAGGCGCAATACGTAAACGCAGCCAAGTATCCGGGACGCAACGCCTTCGCGATTACAGTCACAGATTACAAAGGCGCGGTAGTGGCATCGCCGACTATCCTCGCCAAACGTGCGGAAACAGCTGAAGAGGCTGCTATAGCACTTGCCACCCAGACGAGTGAGGATTCCATCATGGTCTTTACCGACTCACAAACAGCGGCACAGAACTACCTGAAAGGCAGGGTCTCCATGGTGGCGATTAAGCTACTAAAATGCATGGACAATCCTCCCCCCTACATTTGCATCGTGTCTATTCCGGGTCAGAAAGGTCTCGAGCGAAATGAAGCGGCACACACCGCAGCCCGCGAATGCGTCAACCGGGCATTCCGGTACGAGAACCGAGGCACCTCCCACTCAACAGCAGAAGCAGAGACAACAGAACCCGTACCGCTACAGTATCATGCATTTTGCAACATTATCGGCTCGAACGAAGGTCATACCCTCCGTCACATCCAAAACTCACAAGAGACGAAGGCAATGACTACAGGCGCCTTCACGGCAACACGTTTACCCACGGCGTACTATTGCACCATATGAGGCCAATGTTGCATAGCTACATCGGTCCTCACTGCCTTGTGGCAGACACTTTGGCGCACCTCCTACTGCAGTGAGAATTAAGAGTCCCAAGGCAACAAGCAGCAGCACCAGATGCGGGCCAAGATTTCCTCAGTGAACGTGGGAGGCTGCGCTCTCCCAGCCGGACCTGGTTGAGCAACGTCAACTCGTCGCTCGAGCCTGGCGGGCTGTCCAGGCCAAGGGGGCTACCACCTTCACTCACGAGCTTAACTCAATAAATGTTTTTTTCTCTCTTTTACACATGTTTATCTTTAAGCAAAGTAAGTCCATTGCTATTGGGGGACGCTAGCGGTCAGTCTTTATTGACTTTCAATGTCAAGTTAAATGTACATTTCCATTTTATGGGACAAAAGCATGGTCGTCGCTGCCGATGTGATGAAAGATCTCATTTGCGCCACAATCAGAAAATTTTTTAAGAGTGGTAGACATTCCTAAAATAAATAAAACAACACCTATGGAGTCGTGGGGCATGGTAACATTCATGAGCACTACATTTCAACGGAGGCATTATGTTTTAACCCCATGTACTTCAGTTTGAGTCAACGTAAAGAATATAAGATGATCGTAATTTCCTGAACCCTCCACTTTGGCGTCCTCCATAGTCATATCGCGGTTTGGAGACATAAAACTCACACAGCCAATATTCTAAATAATATTGTGATACTTATTAGTGGCATTTATAATAATATTATTATTATTTGCCCTGTAGCATAAACATTTTCTACCAGAATATTTGTGGTCTTGGTATCAAGACAACAAAGTATTTAGGTATTGTTCTTTCGTCTTCTTTTCCTATTATCACTATTTATGGAACCTGACTGGGCCATGACATTTTCTCATCTGACATTTTTCCCACGACCTTCACTACCTTCCGCAGTGACCAAGATTTCACTGCAAGCGAACAGAAAGGCAGTAGCGTCATCATTGCCTTTGAAGTTTTACTGATACGTGAAGAGAATGAATCTCTCGACGAATCAATCTGCAGAGTAGTCAGCCTAGAGCCCCGAGAAAAATGGTTGATTAGATGTTTCTATTTACCGCCTAGCATTTTCCCTGCCTTGTTTCATGATGTCTTGTCTTGTGTAGAACATGTAGTTTTATCTTATAGTGGGCACAGAATTATTGATTTTGAGACTTAAATGTGCCTGGAATTAGCTGGAGCACACTTTACAATTCTCATTATAATCACTTCATTGAGAAAAACCTGCAGCTTCTTCTTGCATGTTCTGGTGTTTACTTCTCTACTGCAACATAACACACTCGTCATTTGCAGAGACAACGTCTGGGACTTCTGTCTGCACAACGATCAACCCATTGACGTTTCACGCTCCGACATCTCTCTTGTTCGTCTTAACGAATTCCCCCCACTACCTAACGTAAGATTATCTGTATGTGCCGAAAGTACAAGCTACAGCAGTCATTTTACCCAATCTCGAAAATTCGCTTTCAAGAGAGATGTCACCATGAGCTTTATTCATCATCATCATTATTATCAGCCTGACTACGTCCACTGCAGAGCAAAAGCCTCTCTCCCAATCTACTGGTCAGCTGAGTTTTGTGCTTGCTGCTGCCACTTTATAACCGAGAATTCCTGATTTCATCTGCCCACCTAACGTTATGCCTTCCCCTAATCCCGCTTCTGTTCTCTAGGAATCGGTTAAGGTATTCTTAATGACCAGCGGTTATCCTGCCTACGCACTACCTGTCCGGCCCATGTCAATTTCTTCTACTTGATTTCAACTATGATTTCCTAAACCCCGATTTGTTCCCTGATCCACTCTGCTCTCTTCTTTTCTCTTCAGGTTACACCTATCTTTTTCCTTTCCATCGCTCACTGCGTCATCCTCAATTTAAGCTGCACCCTGTTTGTAAGCATTAAGATATCAGCTCTGTAGCTAAGTGCCAGCAAGATGCAGCTTTCTTCATTACTTGACAACCGTTGATTGGCTACAGGTTACCAGCAACCTAAATGTAGATGAACAAGTTGAGAAGTTTACGGAGTTTGTATTAAACAGCATTCATAAGTTCATACCGCAATATGCACCTAAACAAAATAAATATCTGCACTGATTCGCCCCTGAACCTATAAATGCACTGAAGCATAAATATTGAGCGCATAAGAAGGCTTAATATTCTCAATTCAGCAAGTGGAAGGAAAGGTTCAGCTTTTTTTGAGCTCTTTCTAAACGGCTATATAAACAGTATCACCTATAATATTTTGCATTATTAGAAAAAATCTTTCCGACAGGCCAGCTGAGTTTTAAAAGTATGTACGCAAATCGTCTAGCAGAAGTGTGGAGTCCTTCAGACTACTGGACTCGAATGATGTCGACGTGCATGCCTTTGCTTAGTGTTTTGCCACGCATTTTTTTACCTGTTTATAAGACCTCAGACTCTAAGACGCCGATAGGACAACAGTGCAAGGCAGTTAGCCCATCTAGTGGCCAGTCGCTAGATGAGAAGCTCATCTGTTTATGCATCAGGCACTTAAACCCGTTCTTATCATGTAATCCACCAGACATCCCTTCCAACATACTAAAATCTTCTGGTGTTATATTTGCTCCAGTACTGACTGCAATATATTAACTCTCTGAACGCTTTTCCACTTCTCAGAAGGTGGAAAACTGCGTGTGTTTTTCCAGTTTTTGATCGGACTGCAAAACTAATGTTTTTAGTTATTTCCCGATTTCTCTGTGTGCCACATTGAAGATACTTGAGCTGGCTCTCCAAAACATATTTTATGTTACCGTGAATAGTTCATTGATTCCAAATCAACACATGTTTCTCTCTGGCCGCTGGACTACCGCAAACCTTGCTCATTTCATGACGCAAATCTCCCCATCTATTTCTCAGAGAAGACAGGTTGAAGTAGTCCATTGTGAACTGCGTAAGGCTTTCGACGTAGTCAACCACTCACTCTTTTTGGTTAAACTTGCAAATTTCGATGTTAATTAGTCTGTTGCGAATCTCCTGCACAACTACATGCTTATTAGATCATGTTATGTTGCCATAAATGGCCAAACGTTTTCATTGTACAAGTGATCAGTGGGTATTAGGCCCATTCTTCTTTTTAGTTAGCGTTAACGATGTTCTTTGCAATCCATCATTCTTATTTTCTCTCGTATGCCCAAGACATCAGGATATTGAAGAAAATTCATTCAGTTAACGACTGTCGCTTGCTACGGTCAGAGTTGTGTTACTTTTCCAAATGGTGTGACAACAATAACCTTTGTTTAAATACTTCCAAGTCCTAATTCATGAGTTTTTCTCACAATACATCCGTTGTGTCATTTCTGTACTCTGTGAGTTTTTATCAAGTTAGTGTGTAAGAATAATGTATTCAGTGACCTTGGTGTTCTTTCTCAAAGCATGCTAAATTTTTCTGTTGATGCTATTTCATTATTTAATTTATTGATTTATACATAGTGTAGCCCAACATGAACTAAGGAAGGAGTGGCGATAACATCATATGCCAACCGCAGACAAAACAACAGTTTGGTAAGACAAAAACAGACCCCAGCAAAGCATTCTGATGGTAGCTATATTTGTACCAATCAGTTTTAGGTTTAAGTGGCAAAAGATTAAAATTATGCGAGGCACGAGTACACGAAGGTTGAGCACATTGAAAGTAATGGTCGAAGTGGGCATACCATGAGGACTCAATCAAAGCACGCATCAACTTTGAGGTTTCGTTCTGGTGACGTTTGCCAGAGTGGTCAGACTGAGATTAGAGAGTTTGGAAGAGGGTGAAAAATGCCTATCGTAGTGAGAGTAGATAAAATAAATTGCATTTTTTTAACAGACTCGATCCTGTTATTATCCTTTTTACGAAATGGATTCCAAAGAATTGATGCATATTCCAGTACTGTGCAGAATAGTGTTTTGTACGCGAGCAGTTTGGTTTCTTAAAACTCGAAGGGTGCGCTGGAGGTAACCCAGTTATTTAATGCTTTATTACATAATATTTAAGTATGTTTGCTTCAATATAGATTATCAGTAAAGAGAAGATAGATACTTGTTCTCGAGCACTGTGAGTGAAGAAATATTGAAAGAGTAAGAAAAATGTGAGGAAGCTAAACCCATAGTGAAGGTCATTGAAACAGTTTTATTGAAATTTATACTTATTTGCCTGTCATTTCACAATAAGCAAAAGCTGGAGAATGCGTCATTAGGAATTGTGTGGTCTTCAGTAGAGTTAATAGCACGGTAAAGAACGCAGTCATCGGCATATAAAGTCATCTTAGAGGTTATGTGCTGCGCAAGTCATTAACCTAAACTAGAAAGATAACAGGGCCAAGGACTGTACCCTATGGCACGCCTGAGGATACAATAGCAAGAGGGGAGTCAAAAATATTCCCTTGTACATATTGAGAGCGATCCGACAGAAAACTGGCAATCCAATCAACTAGTTCAGGATTATTAAGAATGAGACTTAGCTTCCATAGTAGTTTTTGATGCACGACTGTGTTGAAAGCTATATGTGTTGGCACGCGAAGTCTTCGTTCTCTCGGCTGTGTTTGCAGAATCTCTCGAGAATTCAGTACCCCTGCAGCCTTCCACAAATTGTATAGCGCAATATGTCTTCCTCAACTTGAATATGCATATGTGATCTGGAATGACATTGCTAAACCTGGCAGTAACGCAATTGTGCGAGTCGAGAAAAAGTTTATAAGCATTTACAAGCATCGTTCCGCTAGAAATCACTCTTGATCCTTTTCAAACACTGCCAGTATATTAACGCCACCAGCACTTTCCTGCTGACTAAATGCCACCTGTCCTGTTATTTCTTTACAAACTAGTTTAAGGTGTGAAATCCTGCCCTTAAATTCTCACTTGTGTATATATTCTCATTTTAAAAATAATTTTTAAATAAGGCAGCCTCACGTGGCCGTCAAGGTAGAGGATGGTGGTACTCGGATCGTTAAAGATAAAACACTTTCTAGGGCCAACTGAAGCTCAGGAACTGGAAGAACCTCTGACACACAAATTTGGAAACTCGAAATGCTTTTGTTGTTTGATAGTCCTGCATGCAGGGCCTCCTCTGACCAATTTGTATAGTGGCGAGGGGTTTTGGTTTGGTTTTAAAATGAGGGTACATGCTCTTTCGAGTATCCAGGTGCAAGCGACATTTTCTGTGGTTTTACGTAGACCGGGTATCTACTTGTGACGTTGCAAGGTCAGCATTTGCCGGGTGCGCACAATACTCCAACTGCCACCCGGCGAGGACTATTGTTCATAACCCTTCTCACTCTGTTGTTGGACTGCTCTCAAGGTGGTTTTAGCTGCTTACGCCAAGAGTGCTTTTCTTTTTTTCTGAGGGGGTCACGCCAAAGTAACCACATCGCTTCATTTTTCACCACACGCGGGTCCCTCTATTTGAAAACAGTCTCAGGTGCTGCTCCGGTGTGGGGCGCTAATTTCTATGGTTTTTAGGCGTGTGTTCTAAACTGGTGCAAAATCATGCTGAATATGCATCAGCAACCTTAATTATACGATCAGTTGAAGCATATACACCATAATTTCGACATTACCAGACACAAAGCAACAAATTACTGTAGAAAACTCGAAAACGAAGCTTTTGCTGTCAGGGGTCCTTTAGAATTAAAACTAGAAGCAACACACACTCTACCCTGGCAGCGGCTTTTCACAGGTATAATGGGCAAAGCATGAAAAAAGCAAAAGAAGTAAATTGTGGCACATCTCACTAATATTTAGCTCTACCTGTGTGAGCAAGGTATATGTCTTGTTGTTCTAGACAATAAACAACCACAACGACCTATGATGCAGCAGCAACCTTGTAATATGCCCCTCAGGTGACTCAAAACCTAAGAAGCAATTACCTTCGTAGTTTGCAGCCATGGCCCTTTCATTTGGCGTCATCGTTAGCTTCACAATCAGCCCGCGAAACTGCTGTATGACTTGAAGTGCTCCTCTATTGTGGGGACAAAGAATTTCTCCAGGATCAATGGCGCTTCAACGGATGATGAAACTTCTTATCAATTGGGGGTGTGTTCCGAAGCTCGCCCCCCATTCATACTTTATAGCGCCCGATTGTATATATAGCTACAACTGTGACTGCAGGTTATCAAGAGACTCCGAGTGCGACCCAGCACGTCACAGCAGACGCTAATCAACAGTAGACAAGACCGGAGGTGTGGCTGAGGCACGCACGTTCTCTGCTCAGCGGGCAACGCAAAGATGATTGCCACTGTGATCATTGCCTCTTTAATCTTCGCGTTTCCAGGTGGGAAATTCTTGTGAAAATATTTGTCAAGATTTCAGTCCCAACAGCCGGACTTGAGGTGTCGATCCGTTGTCTCGCTGCTGTTGGCGAATCTTATGATATCCCGCAACGTTTACACCATCATCCCGCAATGTCCGCTTGATGGTGTACCTCTCGTTCTACTGCAGTGCATAAACCTCGAAGTTATTGGTACATCATAGCGAATGTATATGTTATTTTTCTGTAGCTCTGCTGAACTTTTGGGGCTCCTTTTTCTTTCTACAAGCAAATTTGTAGTCTTATATATAATACAGAAAGCATTATGAACATGGAAGCAATATCGTGTCAGGGGTTTATTATTATTATTATTATTATTATTATTAATATTATTATTATTATTATTATTATTTCTCTTTTTTCATTCCCTTTTCCGTGCTCTTGCTCATGGTAGTGATTCCATGCCACGCCGAATAAATCGGCGCTCGTGTTTTCGGAGCGAAGTAGACGAGTAAGAAAGAACAAAGAGAGCGCGTGCATGTTCAAGCTGATAATTTTTATTCACGACCAACAAAGTTTCTTTAAGCAGAGTTCAATTTGGTGACTACTTTGTACCGAATTCCCAATTTACAACCCCATCGGGAAACGAAAATCATGGGTTAGCTCTATTGCTGTTTTCTAGTACTTTTGAACTTCTTCTCTGGTTCATTAGGTACCTTTTTTTCATTATTGGCAGAGGGAATTGTCCTCTTTCGAAGGTTTTCTGTCGTGTCTGCCAATGTGCGTGGCGTCCTTTAATTTACTACTCCAGCAGGCGGTGGGGCATTGAGTCGCCCCAAAGCAAATAGCGGCTCACCTGCGTATATACGGAGTGATGAGCTGTCGTGCACCTTCGAAAACGCGTGGCTGGCATGCTGCCCATGAAACCTGCTGAATGTACAGATTGAAAGCGCCAGTTTCTAAATCTGATGCGCAGCGCGTATTCTAGGGCAAACTTGAAAAAAAAACAGCGGTCCGCAACAAATTGATGCGGTGCTCTTCAGCTTCAATAAATTTTCACTGTATCTGAAGCAGCAGTGGCATTATGTAAACTCGATTACTAAGAGTCGACCCGTGGCTTCACAGAAAAACTGCCCCAAAGTTTCACCTTCCTACTGGCTTGTTGGCAGGATTGTTCCAGTGACACTTCGTACCTTACTTGAGATCTATGTTTTCTCTACAAACTATATACACGTGAACGAATTTTATTATAACTTGATGATTTATTTGCAGCTTATCTTCAGATCGAAGACCAAGCTATAGAAAAAAGACTATGGTCTTTTTTCTACGATATATGTTTGTCAAAATGGCATTACTTATTGTTCAATAAAACTTAACTCTTCGTACTGGTTCAGCTCTATCTGGCTACTCAACTCGGAATAAAAATAAATTGGGTGGCTGTATATTTTGGCAGATTTTAGCTTGAATTCACCACCATTTTCACATCCACCTAACGGCAAGCCTGGCTATGCGACCACGTTATAGGGACCCTCCGTTCTGTAAGACAGAAGCTCTGTTCAGGACGCACTTTTTTACTTTTGCTTGGCCTGACCAGCCACAATTTACTCGACACCGGTGACGATTAATTTTGAAGCTTGATAGAGAATGCGGATTGAAGCACCGCGCTACTGCTTGGTGGTAAGCAAAACGTCCCTTCATTATAACACCACAGCAAACTCGAGCCCTTGCACTGAGATGTAGAAGTGCAGCAGCTGTTCCTTAGCGAAGAAGGGTGAGGAAAGCAGTGATGACAACTTTAAAAAACGGCTCCAGCAGAACGTCAACGTATAATAATGTATCCCACAAGCCACAATAGGCCTCTCAATCTGCGCGTGAGAGTCCAGCCTTGTCTCTACGACGCCAGCCGAAGCAATTCATGGCAGTGTGAGCAAAAATTGAGTTATTGTGGTATGGCAGTAAACTTTTGAAGGAAACCAACTCAAAAGTAATTCATCAAATTGCTTTAATTGCTCAGTTACGTTTTAGGGGTGTAATTGACCCTTTATTCAGTTACATTTTGAAGTATGTAGTACAAATGGCAATGAGCTGCTTATTTTCTGCAACGTGTAGGAATCTTGTCTGAACATTTTGAATATACATCAAACCATGTCACCGTGCAAACCAGAGCTGAGAACTGTCACTCTATGCGCCGCAATTCACCTCGTATTATAAGCGGTTCCGATAGATGATATAGCGTAAAGTTAGGTAACACAAATTTATTGATCATGGTGAACTATTGCCTGTGCCTTCATTTATATATAGCCTCCTTAGAATACGTTATGCGTTTTTTTCTGCCTAGCATGTAAGATATACCCCCAAATTACACGTAATCTGGAAAAAAGTGATAATAAAAAGTTTTCCTTGGTTAGTGTTAACACAGCAACAGAAATACTAAAACAGTTTGAGGTAGCAGTTGGACAATAACTTGTCCTAAGTGCATGATTAACTATCACACCTTATGAGTAATGCAATCGAAACTCAATGCCTTTTTGAAAAATATCATGCGAGGGTATCATAACCACTTACAGCAATCCAAGATGTTGCTTCTGCTTTATATGTTTTCCTTTCAGAGAAGTGAATTTGAGCCACTTTTAGTCCGAAGAGCAGCAGGGAGGTAATTGTGCGAGCATAGTTATTCCACCCTGGCTGAACATTTATGAGTGCTGTCACTAGATACGCCTCAATGAGTTTGAAGAGGGCTTCCATATCAAGCCTCAATATCACTCGCCTCAAACTCGCTCAATAACTAGTTGTTAGAATGATATCAATTGAGGGCTTCAAATTATATCGTGACAGCCGCGCATACCTACACAGTGCAGCTTTGGTTTTATAGGTGAAGTGACAGGAATGAATAACTATTATGCAGAAATTATCACTGCACGCTCATGGCACTTCTATAACTGGTTATCATACTACGTGCTTACGGTCTTGAATTCCAGTCGAGTGGTCTGGCTCCTTTGATTAAAAAAGTTCGAAGTCTAACTAGAAAAACAAGTTGTCTCGTCACTAGCTCGAGTCATGTTCAAACGTAGTCCTGTACGGTAAAAACCTATGAGGTAAAATCAATGTGTGTATGTTTTTATTCACTAAAACTGCTTATTGATTGCTGATGACTCTGCAAAAATGTGATTTCCTGCCACCATTGGTTCATACGGGTTTTTAAGAACAGTTCTGGCAATGGCACTTTTATTTTTGGTTTTCCCTTTAATAAGTTAGAAGGCATCACAGGAGGAGATCGGAATCAAAAGAAAAGGCGTAGTCAAAATTACTAAGTAGCCTAAAGATCGTCCATGGCGTCAAATTAGGTATTCAAAAACTGCTTTGATACCTACGTTCTGGCTTTACTGCCCTCCTCATGCTGATATTGGTAGGTCACTGGATCAATTTGCCTCGCTTTGACGTAACCGCCATCTTTTAGGGGGAAATTTCAGGTTTCTGAATGGGAAGTGCGCGTACAATATCGACGTTTTGCTATAGCGCTTCGAAATAGCTTCGTAGACAGTATCAGTATTAGTGGGTGTGCGGAACTGATGTGGTTTATCCGCCAAGAACAATGTCTTGATGAATAAAATGGTTGGCACTAATAACTGATTACTAAAGACCACACTGGATGAATTCCACGAAATATCAATTTTTATGTCTCACCTTGTATAGCGTTTTTGTTTCCGTTCTGTGTCTAGTGAGTGAAAATCTTATGTTTTACCCGGACGCAACAGTTTTAAATAATGTATACCACAACAAAGCATGATGATGTGTAGCACAACATACCCGCCTACAAAATCACCTTACCACTGTTGAATTCCGTAAATAACAACAGTAAAATATGTTGGTGCTTAATGCAGGCCTGATCATAAATAAATTAGCTTGTGATTACAGATCTAATTCACCTTAGGGCTGCGCAGCATATTCACCAACGGCACTATGCATGCAAACGTGGTATGAACACACTCAACTAAGACCTAATACTACTCTGGCCTAGTTCAGTTCATTCCCGCTAAACTATTCAGTAGTCCAAAAACACACGTGGGCGCACGCCTTGAGCTTCGTTACAACCTGCACAATAGCTACTTGTACTATATCCAAGAATATACACGTTACCTATGAGAGTGATGCGAACGAAGCTGTACGCGACACGCTCCTCATGCAGTGAAATGCAGGAGATATCCGGTATATACAGTACATGGACAACGGCGCGACTCAGTATTCATGTCTTGCCCTCCCAATTTTCTTTTTTCTTGCAGGACACTCGGAATATCAAGAGCTGGACTGTGCCAACGTGGTGAAGTGCTACATGAGGCTGAGACAGAATATCGTCTATCACATGTACATGCTCCTAGGCCCACAACCGACAGAAAAGAATCTTCGAGCATACATGCTTTACTGCGAGTAGGTGTTCATTTTAATACTAGATGGCAAGGTGTCAAGGGTCAATTAACACCAGTAGGCCACCATCCTGCAGTCTGCATAGCTAAAGCAGCTTGAATTACTAGACACCAGCAGTTTGATCTGGTCTAGTATGTGACCTTCTGGTATACACAATGCGTAAGTACGTCTTCCAGTGTTGACTATAAAAAAGATTAAATTAGTACGTTTTGCCTTGTCTATGTCTAAAACTAGCTAAGATAGTAAGATAATACCGTATGGCTCTCCTCTCCAATTATTTCTGCATTGCAGACATTGTGAAGCCTACTCATCTGCACCTGTGTGCTCAGGTTAGGTGCATGTCACCCAAACCAAGATCAACTTTAAAAGAGTTGTTTGTTGTGCGAGTTGGTGTCTTCACATACACTTTAAGGCAAAAGGGTGTTAAAGAGTGTGCGGTTCGTCTCTTTGGGGACTAATGAGGCTGCCACAACCATTAAATCCTTTAATGACTAACGGCACCAGATCTAACAGCGAGTCCTCACAAACCAGCTGAAGGGATTAACATTTAGTCCTCACATTTACATATTTGCGGGTAACCGTTAGTCCCACGAATCATCTCAAAGGACTAACGTTTAGTTCTCATATTTACCCCTTATTAGCCAACCATTAGTCGTCACATTTACACCTTACCCAGCAACCGTTTGTCCTCACAGTTACACCTCACTGGACGAATGGTTGGTCCAGTCAATTACTCCCATCGAATGAATTTTTTATCCTTAATTCAAATATTGTTTTTCTATTTACTCTGTACCAGACCTTATACTTTTTCCAGTTTTCTGCGCAGCGAGAAACAAATGGCGTGGGAAAGAACACACGAATTATTATTCAGCCACCTGTCTGTCACAACGAGAAAGAAAAGTGAGACATTCAAATATTTTAATATTCTGTATACACATAACGTTTTTTTTTATTCTTTAAGAGAATTCATAGTTAAAGATACAAGTCTAGCCTCGTTGTACTTCTTGCACAGTCTTTGTGAAGGTCCTCCGACGAAAGCGATAGGCGACAGGCATTTCAGACGCCATCGCACACAGATTTCTGCATGTTTTGTGCCCACGGCTGGGCAATAAGATAGTAAAAATAGTGACACGTAACAGAAGATGAGGATGGACGCATATGACAAGTACATGCAAGTTATTTAAAAAATCATACGTGTGAAATATGACACGCAAATGATTTACCTTCCCATCTTTTACAGTCATTCTGAAGCTGCTCCGACTAAAGCAATAGATGACAGGCATTTCAGACGCCAGCGCACACAGCCACAGTTTTCTGCACGGTGTGTGCCCACGGCTGCACATTAGGATTGTACAAATGGTTACTCACACGTAACAGAGGATGAATATGCATGGATATGACAAATACGTGCAAAGTGAGATAAAAACATACGAGTAAAATCAGACATGCAAATACCGTAACCATGATGTCACACATCGTCAAAGACGCATTTCGATCCCCGTAGAGCAACCGCTTAAGTGCGGTAGCCGCAGTCATAACTCCAAGGCACCGTGAACCATCGTGCCACCAGGGAGGCGGCGAGTTCTAAGCGAGCGCCGACGTTCAGCTTGAGCAATTAAACGCGAGACTTAACACTTCGTTGCACGCGGAGCGTCTGCCGCCAGCAAAACCTCGAAGAGGAAAGTGACCATACGCTGGGACGCCGCCACGAACAGTGCCGAGTTGGTTTGGAGTGAGCGCCTAAAAACTGACGGTAATGTGGCCCTTTTTCAGATACTCGACCGAATACAGCGAGCAAGCGCGAGTCCGCCGCCAAGGGCCTGCGCCGAGCTGCATGCGACCGATTCACGGAGTAGCCAACTGTAATGGCGACTGATTTTCACAGACTCAGTTTCGACGCTAGCGAAAGCCCCGCCATCCCGTGCTGGTGCAGTTACAGCGCGTGAGATACCACAACAAAGCCCGCTACAAGCAACCGCAACGTGTTTTGGACGACTCGCAAAACAGCGACGAGGTCTCCGCTCACTGTCGTCAGCCCGGAGCTCATCGCGGCGGCGAAGACAGGCGAGCACTCAATGAGCGAGCGTCCGGCTGGCCGAGGGCTATATGGCGGCCAATTGGCGGGCGGTAAAAAAGCACAGAGAAACTACAGACGCCGAAGCCGACATTCGCGGTGGTGCATTTCGTGCGTGTAATATTCAAAACGGCCGAACCCGTTGCCAGCAAGCGCAATTCGTATCGCACACCCGACAAGTACGGCAGAGTAGAGAATGATCACCTACTTGTGAAAGAATTCAGTGCTGAATTCTGCTGTAAGCCAGACTGAAATATTGCATCCGATAGGCCTGCTGTCTTCTCGGCCACCATGTTGGCCTTCATTCCCAACTGGTGGTGTCGTGAGTTGGTCGTCACCATCTTGACTAAGCTAGAGACATACAGCACGGCGTGGCGACGTGTCGGCACTTCTCCAGACTTCATGGGTGCGGCGAAGCGGCAAAAGCAGCAGCGCACGCTGATCCACACGTACGCACAAAGCTCCGTGGCGCAATTCCTAGATCGTCGAGCTCTCCGAGCACGACGGAAAGCCAACTGTCACCAGCAAAATAAGGGGGAATGGTGGGCCAGGAGAGAGAAGGACGGCTAGTGACCTTGACAAAAGTATGCGCACGGACCGTCCCTCCCGCGTGGTTCATCCCTTTGGAGACGAAGTGTTTTGCACGTGGTACACATCTCTCCACGGTTACTCCTCAACGGTCTATCTGTTCATCGCGGGCGCCTATTGGGCTCCGTTACTTCTTTTTCGGGTAATTTTGCCTTAGAGTGTAGAAACCATCGTGAGTGGCGCAACTAAACATGCAGGACACACAAGAAAGAACATTTGTGAAAGGCGTACTACTCAAGTGTTTTTTTTTTCTCGTGTGTCCTGTTTATTTGCCGCGACGCTTATTAAGGAAATGAAGCACGGTGACCTTGAAGATGACGCTAAGTCCCTAGTAGGCTGGCAGGCGCCACAAGCGGTTACGTACATACACAAGGTCACACACAGTCAAGAAAAAGTGCCTAGTTTGTTCAACAAGCCTTTGGTGTTTTGGCCCTGATGAAGCTAGTTAAGCTGAGCCGGTGCACCATATGTGGGGAGCAAAAGAGAGGCTCCTTAAACGACCATAAAAAACGTTTCATTAGGTGTGCCAACAACCTCGCGTACGATATTTCCCTGTCCTGTGGCAGTCTACGTTGGACAGAACGACTCATAAGACACGACAGAAATCTGCATAATACTGAGAGAAGTCACCTCGTTGATCACTCCATGACCTGCTTACATTGTCAACCGCCATTCTTATTTGCTCAAGTCCTAGGCAGAAGTAGCCAGAAAACGGCTCGAGGAACGCTAGAAGCATTTTTTATATGAAAGCAGATGAGGAGTGCGGTAACCACACTTCCATCGCACTGCACAGTGCTGCCATTAAATTTTTTGGCGTATTCTTGAATTTTTTCTGTATGGCTGGCGGTGACAGTGCACATGCGCAGCGTGTTGGTGTATAAAGGTATGGATCGGCCTGAAATAGGATTAGTTGAGAAAGAAAGCGTGCCTATGCTCCTCTGTTATTTCTCGTGTGTCTTGTTTAGTTTCAAAACTCACGATTGTTCGTGTTCAATCGAATTGGTCAACAACAACCCTGAGACCTTTGGTTACAGCATGCATCAGGAATAAATCTTGGCTTTAAAGAATAAAATCCCGTAATGCATGACTATTTTATTATAACAACGGGGAGAAGTTGACCTGGTATATAGTAAAATGTGATATAGCTATTCATTTCAATTTCAATATTTTAATAGCTGTCATTCTAATGTTAAACTAGTACGAAGAACCTACAAGACGTCTGAAGTTCACTTTAGAAAGTAGAACTTGCCAGTGTAATCGGACGATGCTTATTTGTATCGCCGTCCCCATCGACAGCTATGCCTTACTGCAACAGAAGCCACAATGCAGACGACCTCAAGCTCCAATATTCATCATAGTTCTTCAATCATTCTACTAATGAAACAGCATTCTGAAACTTGGACGTGTAGATGGCCGATTCCGTGGGCGCTTGCAGGTTGTCGCGTCATTTTGGTGCCCCAGTACAAATCACATGCACGTCCGACCCCCTCCCTGTGTTTCCATGTTTGTTGGCAGTATGCGGCAGCGCTCACAGCTGCGCAACGTTGCATATTGCGTTTATTAGTTAGCTTTCTGGACAACCGATGACGCTACATTTATAAAAACATTGCAATTTCGGCGAATTCTGGGTTTGAATTATGATAGATGAGCCTCTGCCGCACTGAAGCACCTTCGAGATGTGCGTAGCAGCAGCGTTAAAGGGAGTGAATGGAGTAACTCGCCTTTAGTATCTTTCAGAATGATTTTGAGGAAGCCGAGTGGCTCAAAACGTCGTGGCTGGTGCGAGAGGTTGTTGCCAGAAATCCTGACAATAATAATAATAATAATAATAATAATAATAATAATAATAATAATAATAATAATAATAATAATAATAATAATCTATCTGGAGTTTTACTCCCAAAAATGCTATAATATTATGAGAGACCCTGCAGTGAAGAGCTCTGAAAATTTCGACCACCTGGTATTCTTTAACATGCGCTGACATCGTACAGCACACGGACCTCGACCATTTGGCCTCCAGTGAAATACAACTGCCTCGGCTAGGATGGAACTCGCGACCATTGGGCAAGCAGCCGAGCACCGTTGCCACTGTTTCTACGCGGCGGCAAATTTTACTTTTCTATACTACTTTTCACGCTCAACTAAAATCATTGTTAACATACCTTCGCTTTGTTGTCTGCGACTCTAAAACGGCATCGTAAACGTGCCTTGTGCATATGGCTCAACAATTGGAGATCACAGGTATCGAACCCGAGGTCATGTCTAACGCTATTTTACGATGCAAAGTGAAGCGTTGCCGCGAACGCATTGGTAATTATCAAATACTATTCTCTCAAAGGTATAATTATGTCTAATTTTATAGGAAATCTTGGTAAGCAAATAAGACACAGCATGGCTCTTGGCCAAATGCAGAATTTGCTGTGAAGGCCTAAAAACAACATATCGCATAGCGTTCACTAGAAAAACTGGCGCGTTGAAAATTATGGAAGGCACATAAAACCTACACGTTGGTGTCGCTAACAATTTCAAATAATCCAGTGAAAGCATGAACTCACAATATTCCCAATTACAATGTCAGCCCGAAACCAAATTTTAAAAAGTTGGCCATCTCATTACGTTCGGTAATACGGTCTTGCGCATGAGGTCACAGGTTCAACAAGGTGTGAAATTGAACAACGTGGAATAGATAGACTTGCTTTGGGATCGCACGCGAACACCTCAAATCAATGTTACAGGGTGACATGGGATGAACATAACTCGGGTTCAGGGAAGTCAGAAGCAAGAAAGAATTTGAGGACGGATTGTGATCAATGGGAGAGGAGCGTTGGGCTATGAACATTTTCAGCTACATCTACATGAAGAATGTTGATACAAAATGAAGGAAAAGAACTCAAAAATTGTCAATCAAGTTTTAGACAACAGGAGAATACCAAGCCTAAAAAAACTTCGGTTAAGAAGGTGAAGGAAACAGAGAGGGACACGTGGAAGATTGGAATGCTTACGAATGCATGACTGGAGACCTACCGAACTTACAAGCAGGAAATTGTAAAAGAAAAGATCTACGACAATTCTCGAAGTAGTTCTCTGCTGTTCGAGGCCAGAACAGAAGTATAACTAACCAAGACGTACCGAGTCAAATACAAAGACACAGGCACGTTATTTAGTGCGTGTGGAGAAGAGGAAGAAACGGTCGAACATTTGATAATGTTCTGCAAAGGGCTCCAACCAACAGTTCAAGATAATGGCGTGCAACTTTTCAAACCATTGGGGTTTACGAACAATGAAAACAAAATATACTTTAAAAGGGTAAAAATAATCAGGAGAAGTCTCAGTGATTGGTGGCTACAATGAAGGCACGAATGAAATTCAATCCTTCAACACATCGTGATAGTACTTAACTTTGTGGCTAGGTGGCGTTTATAGCTAGCCCCGGCCCTGCATTGGTACTACACGCATCGGAACTGGTAAACGTGAATGAATGTGTCCTTGAATATTGATTACATCTTCACAGTGATGTTACCTTCTGAGAAATTTGGTGTTGCTGGATTATAGTGAAAGTTAGTGCCGAATGTGTCCTTGAAGTTAGCAATTCGATGTCAACAAACGCATGCAGCTCCCACTGTAAGACTTGTTACCGTTCTAAAAGCTGCTCCTTTTTATTTCTCGAAGCATCTTGTGAAAACTTCTGGACTATCCACTGTTCTTCGAGTACTCCGACTAATCCTAACTCGTCACGAAAGTGCAGTGGTTGCAGCTTTCGACAGAGCATATACGATCTTTCAGACTATATATTTATTCAGTACTTTTGTCATAAAGTAGACTAGTATTTTTCAAACTAGCACCCAGTTGTAATGAACCAGTGCTTTAAATTTAGCAGTTGACGAAAATCAAGCAATACTTGCGGCTTTTGCGTCGTTTTCACGTCTGTTCTGTGTTATTTGTCACTACAGGGGCGTAGCACAGTTAGAATTTGGCTGCTCATTCAATGAAGTTTTCAACTCCCTTACTCTGCTGTGTAGCTTATTCACACTGTGTTTTATCTGTTCTTCTGTTTTATTTTTTATGTTGAGGCGAAAGTCTTTGAAGCCTCATCAAACGTGAAAGTTTACCGACTGCGTTCGTCACAGGCGGCGTCAACATGTGACGCAAAATATTATATTTTGATGCTTATGATGCACCGATATGGAAAATTAACTTTTCTCGCTTTCACAGCTTGCGCAACTTTTGTGGAGTTAATTGTTTGTGTATGTGTTTTTGTTTGCTTGTCTTTTTTTGTATTTTTGGTGTATACTTCCTCCATCTCTCTATCAAGCTTCCAAAGTTGAAGTCTCTGTTTCAAGCAATGGATGTGTGCTTTGAATTTTAAAGCTGTGACAAGCTGCATGTAGGCCCATATGTTTGGCAATTTACCTTTACACTATTGGTGATCTCAGTGCCAGTATAAATGAAAACGGCGAGCATTTCTGTCATCGGGCTTCTTTATTACTGGCATGCAACAAGGCAGAGTTGGCCAGTGTGCTCATCCTTTATAACTGTGTGTTTAGCCATGGCAGCTTTGTCAAAGAGGCTAATGAATGGTATCGGTGTCGTCTCCACAGTTTCCAGCTGAGCTGATGGCTCCCTAATGATTGATTGATATGTGAGGTTTAACGTCCCGAAACCACCATATGATTATGAGAGACGCCGTAGTGAAGTGCTCCAGAAATTTCGACCACCTGGGGTACTTTAACGTGCACCCAAATCTGAGCACGTGGGCCTACAAAATTTCCTCCTCCATCGAAAATACAGCCGCCGCCGCCAGGATTTCATCTCGCAACCTGCGGGTCAGCAGCCGAGTACCTTAGCCACTAGACCACCGCGGCGGTGCTTGACGGTTCCCTGTATACAATTCTCTGTAGGCGGGCGAGTACTGGACCTTTTTGCCCTAGACAAACACGCCAGGCTGCCGCGGAAACTCCTTGGCAAAGCGTATGGCAAAACTTTCGGAACATCACGTGGCATCTTCAAAACAAGTTATCCGATCAGCCACTGGTTGACATGAAATATCTTACTGACATCGAAGTTTTTCTGGCAAACACATCATTGGGGGGTATCAATGTGAAATCACCAGCTTCTTGTCCTGGACCCACCGTTCGCTGTAGAGGCAGCCATAACATACACTTTTTTGTGATTTTATTTTTAACAGGATTGACACCCGGCACGCAGCGTGCCCGTGACATCCTTTTCGACCTTCAGACATAAACGCCCAACTCCAAGCTTACGATGAAAAACGCGAGGGGGTGGATGCCACTGTATGCGGCTGCCATCAACCCAATGTCTCCGGCGAGGAGACAGCGCCGCCGCGCGGTCTCTGCTTGCAGCGCACGAAGCTCTCCCATATAGTTACGCCGCAACTTCTTGACCAGTAAAAGTATTGAAGGACTCTTGATTTACCCTCCCCCTAAGTGACGTCGGGCCGCTCTTGCTCGAACGCGACCAGAAATGCGTTCTATGCTATTCTAAGTCCAGTCGCTGCGTTTCGCTTCAGCGTCCATTCGAGGAAGATGTATTTTGCTATGAATAAAAGCTTTCCTTGGATTTCAAGAATGCTCAGAAAATCAAAACTTCACCTGCTGCAATGAGCCTAGCCTATCAGCATTGGCATATCAGCTATATTGTCTGTGTTACTTTATCGCCTATGTCTACTGGGGAAGTGCGCGTCTCTCATAATCATATGGTGGTTTTGGGACGTTAAACCCCACAAATCAACTACTGGAGAAGTGGGTGGCCTGACATTCGCAAATTACCTCTATGCCTGTTCACTTTTTACTCAACCTATATTTATATAAACAGGATATATATATATATATATGTGTGTGTGTGTATGTATATATATATATATATATATATATATATATATATAGATATATATATATATATATATATATATATATATATATATATATATATATATATATATATATATATATATGCCTTTCAGCCGCCATGCCGTTACGCTCTGCAACTTTTGTGGTCGTGTCTTTCGACATTGCTGTCACTCATATAATGAATGAAGTACGCTTATTCTTGCATAGCGGCACCGTATATCTTTCCAATGTAGCGATACTAAAGTGTTCAATGTGACAAAAGAATTGCTCGATGAAAAGCGGTTTCATTATTTTCAATCGAAAATTGATTGTTTGCTACGGAGGGGAAATCCGCCATTATTATAATTTTAAAACCTACGAATTGGCATAGTATTTTTTTTGGTCGATTGCATGTAAATTCATGAATACGCCCCAAATTTTGGTGGTTTGTGACGTCTTGGTGACGTCGTGTGGGGAAGTAATCACGACCGTAAATTTTTTCATGACTCGAATTGATACTGACACCGCTACACATAGCATAACGTTTTCATGTTTGACGAGGCATCTAAGAGTTTCTGCGCAATACCTTGATGCCAACAACGACTGCAGGCGTACTCGCTACGTCGAAACTCGAACTCTCACATGACGCACAGCTAATGAGATTGCGACCCTCCTTGTGCATAACATCGAGCTTCTTGACGGTGTTTCGAGAGGCTTTATAGCTTACTGGGCCTACATCTTTACAGTTGCGCCTACAGAAGAAACGCAGCTGAGCAGCACTGTTCGCTGCAAAGCAATTAGTTACTTTCATCACATAAATTAGCTCACACTTGGCTTAACAAAATGATCAGTGAGATGCTTGTCACGGAAATTGACGTCAACCACAATAACTGGGACGATGTCTTTTTTATAAATTACGTTCTCATATCACACTGCGGTACGAAAAATTACCGGCTGATAACTTTTCTATCAACTTACGACATGGCGAGAAAGCGGCAACAACGTCGAACGCAATCGTTTGATCTACTGTTCTAATGCTGCAATTTAGGCGGCCGAATTTATGCGGCCTCTAATACAGTGATTAATGCGCCCAGACCGGCTATTGTGATCTAGGTGCTAAAGCAATCGACTTCTTAATCGCACCCTGGATTCTTAATTGAATCCAGGGTGTGGCAGTCGTGTTTTTGTTAAAAGCGAGAATGCTAGAGGCCCATGGGCTTAGATATAAGTGCATGTTCTCGAAGAACCCTAGGTTGTCGAAATTTCTGCAGCACTCCACTACTGCGTCTTTTATAATCATATGGTGGTTTCCGAGTGTTAAACCCCAAAATTATTACAGCTCGACGCGCTGAAGAAGCACGTCAGCTTGCCCAAACGCGTATGCACTATCAACACAAGGACGCCCATTCACGCAAGCTTTGCCACAGAGACGTTAAGTGTCAACTTAGATATAGAGTATGAATGGGACCACCAATTTGCCACCGTGGCCCGTTCGAGAAACTTTTGTGTCGCTTTGTCAGTCTTTAATCGATTGCCGAACGACTCCACGATGTTACATTCGTAGTGCTTCCAAAAGGTGAACAAATCGTCGCCTTCTTTGGTATCCACCTCATTCAGACGTCGCTCACGTTTCTAGTTTGAAGCCAATCCAGTTTTGCTGGCAGCAAACTCTAGACTTCACTCATAATTTACGTCTTTCTCTTCAGGTTCTCCATGTGGCAATCTGTAGTGCACAACAGTTCCGCATCGAGGTGATGCTTTTGAGTAGGTGAATAATGCAACGACTCTGACACTACTAGAAGAACCTCGTAATTACTTGCTATTGTTTTGGTTATGAGCCGAAGGGAACGACGAGGCATGAGGACAGCGTCTTAACAAGAGATCACTAACGTCAACCCCAAGTTTTGTTTGGTGTTTTCGTGACAATATAGGATTACCAGATCACAGCCTTGTTATTTTGATCAAAAATTTATTTCGGCATGTTTTCAAGTACGTTGCCCTTAAAATGCCAAACAATTTGTTTTTCCGCTAATGGGAAGGAAACCATGTCGCCTTCATGCTCCGCTCTTGTGCTCTAGTGGTTATGGCGCTCTACAGCCAACCCGAACATCGTGAAATCGAATTCCGGATGTGGCGGCTGCATGTTTGATAGAGACGGAAATGTTTGAAGCCGTGTACTTCGATTGGGGTGCACGTTAAAGAACGACAGGTGGTTGATTTTCCGAATCCCTCTAGTGTGGCATCTCCCACTATTATATCATGGGTTCGAGACGTGAAACATCAGATAATATTATTACGTGCCACCTTTGCGATGTTTCTGCCATGTTGATTCATCGGCCGTTGTTTTCCCAGGTGTGTTACAATGTACCGTTGTATACCACATTATCTTATGAGAGTACGTTTGATTTGCCTTAGTGAGCGCTTTAGTCGCTTGAACTGGAAGTAATTTTTTGGGTACGTAGGGATTTAAGTAACGCCTGTGAGCGCTTACTACCAATTTGTGTGCATCTTGTGTAATAAAGATACCAATGTTTCTACATATAGGATAATTAACAATTGATACAACTTGGACGGTAGCACACAAGGTAAAAGCAGCTAAAGTGTTGAAGTGTGCTAATTTGGGGCCTGTGTGTTCGAGACATCGCATGCATATATATATATATATATATATATATATATATATATATATATATATATATATATATATATATATGCATGGTTATTGAACGAGGGTCTCGTACTGGCAGACTTGGTGTAATTAGGTTGTATATGAGGGACTATTATTCAGCTGCCCGCTCGTAATAAGTTCACGTGCTACGTGACGCCAAACATGCGTATAAAAGAGTGGTTCACACTCGTCGCTTGGCTTATAGATGGCGCTGACTGTCACTCCTACTTCTAAATTCACATATAAACCCCCAAAAAAAGGAAGATGTAGGGAAGGCCACTGTGGTAGCTCAGTGGTTAGAGCATCGAACGCGTTATTCGAAGGTCGTAGGTTCGATTCCTGCTCACGGCTGGTTATTTTTTCATCCACTTTTCTTTCTTCTTATTCATATTCCATTGGTTCTAATAACTTCCCCTGTACATTCCTTGGCATTACTGTCTGTTAGATATCAATAATATTGTCTCAAAACACTGAAAAACGAGCCCTTAGGTATACACTTCTTTCCCTTATTTCATTTAACGAGGGTCTCGTACTGGCAGACTTGGTGTAATTAGGTTGTATACGAGGGACTATTAATCAGCTGCCCGCTCGTAATAAGTTCACGTGCTACGTGACGCCAAACATGCGTATAAAAGAGTGGTTCACACTCGTCGCTTGGCTTATAGATGGCGCTGACTGTCACTCCTACTTCTAAATTCACATATAAACCCCCAAAAAAAGGAAGATGTAGGGAAGGCCACTGTGGTAGCTCAGTGGTTAGAGCATCGAACGCGTTATTCGAAGGTCGTAGGTTCGATTCCTGCTCACGGCTGGTTATTTTTTCATCCACTTTTCTTTCTTCTTATTCATATTCCATTGGTTCTAATAACTTCCCCTGTACATTCCTTGGCATTACTGTCTGTTAGATATCAATAATATTGTCTCAAAACACTGAAAAACGAGCCCTTAGGTATACACTTCTTTCCCTTATTTCATTTAACGAGGGTCTCGTACTGGCAGACTTGGTGTAATTAGGTTGTATACGAGGGACTATTAATCAGCTGCCCGCTCGTAATAAGTTCACGTGCTACGTGACGCCAAACATGCGTATAAAAGAGTGGTTCACACTCGTCGCTTGGCTTATAGATGGCGCTGTCACTCCTACTTCTAATTTCACATATAAACCCCCCAAGAAAGGGGATTGGAGGGAAGGCCGCTGTGGTAGCTCAGTGGTTAGAGCATCGAACGCGTTATTCAAAGGTCGTAGGATCGATTCCTGCTCACGGCTGGTTATTTTTTCATCCACTTTTCTTTGTTCTTATTTACATTCCATTGGTTCTAATACCTTCCCCTGTACATTCCTTGGCATTACTGTCTGTTAGATCTCAATAATATTGTCTCAAAACACTGAAAAACGAGCCCTTAGGTATACACTTCTTTCCCTTATTTCATTTAACGAGGGTCTCGTACTGGCAGACTTGGTGTAATTAGGTTGTATACGAGGGACTATTAATCAGCTGCCCGCTCGTAATAAGTCCACGTGCTACGTGACGCCAAACATGCGTATAAAAGAGTGGTTCACACTCGTCGCTTGGCTTATAGATGGCGCTGACTGTCACTCCTACTTCTAATTTCACATATAAACCCCCCAAAAAACGGGGATGGAGGGAAGACCGCTGTGGTAGCTCAGTGGTTGGAGCATCGAACGCATTATTCGAAGGTCGTAGGTTCGATTCCTGCTCACGGCTTGTTATTTTTTCATCCACTTTTCTTTCTTCTTATTTACATTCCATTGGTTTTCATAACTTCCCCTGTACATTCCTTGGTATTACTGTCTGTTAGATCTTAATATATATTTACATATATATATATATATATATATATATATATATATATATATGTGTGTGTGTGTGTGTGTGTGTGTGTGTGTGTGTGTGTGTGTGTGTGTGTGTGTGTGTGTGTGTTGCTGAGTAGCTCGCTGTAAACGTGTCGCACACAGCACCATAGCGTAACAAGTCTGTTCCTTAACCCACGCAGGTAAATATTGATGAACAATAACCCTTGCTTATTTCGGAATCATTTTCACAGATGGAAGGCTCCTAAACCACCTACACCATGCAAGAAAACTCATGAATATAAAGAGTGCTTTAAGCGTCCTGATATCCAAGCGCGAGAAAACATCTACACGGAACTCTGGAATTTTGTCTGCCCCCGCAATGACACCTGGAAGCGTGAGTAATGCATCATCAGAAAACACTATAGCAATTATCTGTTAACTTTTCTTACATTTTTCTCCACGTCGTTATAAGCGGCAAGTGCCGACTATATAAGCAGCGATGAACGCGACTCAAGTAGGTACATAGGAGCGATACAGAGTAAATGTTTATAATAAGTATTGCGGCAAACGTGGAGTACTTTCACCGGCTACTTATGAGTACTGAGAAGCGGCAAGCAGAAATATGATGTCGGCGTTATCAGCAGAGGGCGTTTTCTTCACAGCAGGGCTGTTATGCTCGAGGTCTACCATTTTTCATAAATAGAAAATGATGGTCGTCATGGACCGGCACATGGTCAATTGCCCCTCCCCCCCAGCACTTGGTACAGGTGGTTAACAAGAGAAGCACAAACGTGTGGCCCGTAAATGGTACTCTCGAACAATGAACGTTTATCCGGCTCCCCTCCTCCTCCTCCCCCTCCTTCTTCTACACCTGTGTGTTTTCTTGTTAAGGTGAAAGGGCCCCTAAACAACCTCTGAAAATACGAAGAACGAACGCTTTATTCACTCTTGGTGTTTCCCCTGTTCGCGGCAAAATTCTTGATGCCATCACATTGTTCACGTGATGTCAGAATGAAATAGGCTCTCGATTGGTTGATATACGCGAGATTTCTGTTGTCAGTTATGACATATAGCCTGCTATACCATGCAGTCACACTGCATGGCAAAGTTTTACCTTCTGCCGCATGACAATTGTGGTGTATCATGTGATTTCACATTGTTTTTTTGAATCTGTGACTATCTGTGCAAGCGTAGATAGCAGCGGGAAGTCGAAAATGTCAAAATCCAGACCGTCTCAACTTTTAGTGCTGACATTCTTATGCTGTCTTTTGAATAAGGGGAGAAGAGGAGCTAGCACTTGTAACAAGGGTTGCGAAGGCGAGAAAGAAACTTTTGTATTGCCTTTTAAATCTGCGCAGTTTAGGGGCCCAATGAGTGAACTATCGTGTGGGGCGTACTGAGAATCGCCCCGTTTTTGTAAGTTTTACCCTGCAAGTTTTACATCGAAGCCGTAACATTGGAAGTTTATCTACAGGCGTAGAAAAAATAGAAAGACATTGATAAAAAGATAGAAAATGAAGCAAGCATAGCCACGTATAGTATAATGTGCTTAGGGCGAGAAAGCGACAAGAGAGCGAGCGAAATACCAGCCATGTTAAGACGAGCTGGGCGCTGATCGCCTTTTCTGTCAACCATATTTGCTAGGCTCTGCGCAAGTTGTGCTATTTTTTGTGTATGTTCATCGCGACTCATTGAAATGAATCGTCGTTAACGGACCCCAAGAGGTCGAATTCAGTGCGGAAGTCTCCCGCTACGCGAGACCGAGTCCGATCACTGGTGGTGAAGCCTCAGGAACAACATTTTGAAAGGAGGAATGGGTGTGGGGCAGAAGAGGTGGCTGACCAAGTGTGGGAACAGATTTTTGTTCCTTTTCTTTGGAAATTTCACAGTCGCAATACAGCAGGGTGGTCAATGTCATTTCGGTGATGAAATGCAAGAACAGAATCCAAAGTATAACAATAATAACATATGACAATAATGGCATACCACATGACCACTCATTTAGTACAACATACAAACGGCAAGCTGATGAACATTTTATAATACCCGTATGACATGTCGCAACAGTGAAAAAAACCCGTTATCGATTTAGTATAGTATACCTTATTGCAATTGATGTCATTCTCTAATTGCTCTTGAGAAAAGGACCTAGCAAAAGTAGGGAATCTAAAGGAGTGTTGTACTTTACGAGTATTTGGAAACTTTCAGAATATATATTGGTACTAGTAGGTATACTGCATGAGTCATGCGACCATGTTCTTGAGATAAGCGGCCTTATTCATACCTGTTCGATTATAATATATGACATGTAAAATTTTTACTGGTAGTTTCTTCCCTGTGTATTGAACAAGTTCTTTACTAATTTGTTTCGGGGAGGGTGGGGGTTAACCTCTCTGCAGTGAAAAGGATGATGATATACACGCGTTTAGTGCATTCTTATCAACTCCAGTAGGTCCGAATTGTTTCAGAAAATTATTTTCACTCAAAAGTATTCAGTGCAATGACTGCAGAAAGTTTTTCAAGCAGACATTCGGTTGAAATTATTTAACTTTGAAAAGGTACCAGGGCTTAATGATCAGTCGAAATTTATGCCATAAAGGTTGTATGCAGAAGGGTCAGTCATAGACTCGTGAAATGAAGCCTGTGCGCATAAAGCCTTCGATAAGACTTATGATGTTTATTAAAATTTGTAATAATCTGTGCAGCTTTCTGAATTGTTTCCGCATTATTCCCTCGACCTATCGCTTTTGTTTCTCTGAGTTTCCATAAATTGCACATCTTTTGACAGCATAAACTGAAGAAAGCCAAAATCCGACAAAGCAGAGTTGGTGCCAGGGTTGTTTTAGTGTGTGTGTGTGGGAAGGAGGTGCAAAATAAAGCAAGGTTAAATTTTTCGGTGGCCATTACACCAGTCCACATTTTAAATGTTTCGCTTCTCGCCTATCGTCTTAGCAGCGAAACACTCTGCATGATAAGATGTCACGGCGGCTTAGAGCCAGGAGCAATAACACTACAAAAACATACTGACAAACTACTGCAAAATCCATTTACGACATTGTTTACCAATAGCCAAGCACCATGAAAGCAACTACATTTCACCGTCTTACTTTTCCTTTTTTACTATCGCGTAGTTTTTTTAAACACGCCAATCACACTGAGTCTGCAACATCGCTCATTTAAGGTATTTATTACATGCTGTTTGGACACAGCAGATTGTGAAGAACTTCATATTGAACGCGAAGCGTTTATCGTGCGGGGGACGATGGATAGCGTGTAGCACTTATGGTGTCGCACACGCCAGCTTTTAATGTGTTTTAAGGCACACAATACTATATGCTGCATCAGAAAAACGGCGCGCATACATTATGCCTATTCAGCGCCTCCTCTATATTTTCAATGCCAGGAGAGGGCTGTGAACAGCACCTGATCGCGCCGTTGAAAACCTTTTCCTCAAGTCCTTTTCATCATCCCAACTCCTAGCCTTCAAGTATTCATTGCAGTCATGGATGAGAGAACCCATCACGTGGTGCCTCCCGAAGGAAATCATATCAAGTAATTCGGTCAGTTTGGAACAAATTCGTGGGCGGGGCCTTGCATTACTCGTGTTCACAGTGTTGGCGGTCACGCTGTCTTTGTAGAAATTAAGGTGTTTTAAGATAGCTTGTCTCGCCTCGTGGCCCTAAGCGGGCAACCAATCGGGATGGGTCACTGCAACGCTGCTGCATTACGAGCACTGTGAAGCGGTAGCGGCATTGTTTCGAGCCACAAAGAAGTAGCCTAACGAAACAAATGTGATAGAGTTGAAATATAGGAAAACAAAACACGTATATTGCCTGAGAAAGCGCTCGGACGTACGTGTGACCGAAGCAGACCTTCCCGTTATGAGGCATCGCATCAGGATAATTTCCTGAATGAAGGTGGACCGACGGCTTCCGTTGACGAGCGCGCGTTTTTACTACCGACAGAAATCAAGGAGGCATTTCCCCACGGCTAAAACTACAGCTATACTTAATGTAAAGTTACGTAAACGACCGAACAATTAGAACACTCTGGCCTGAATTAACCGCACAGGCTCCTCCTCTGAAGCAAAGGCTCCTCCTCGAATTACTTTCTTCCTTCAACCCTGTCGGTATACAGGGTACCCCAGCTACCTCAAGACAGAATTGAAAGTTGTGCCGATGCACTCTGTGCCAACGCGACCAAATGCCGGTTTCTGGCTGTACGCAGAGTACGTCACACTATTATTTGTGTCCTCCGGAACTGCCTTGTCAGTAAAGTTTAATTACCAATGTTTGATTAAATAAAGCTGGGCAAGAAAGTGGACTGAGGGGATTGTAAATCGATTAGTGAAATGCCCCATGAAACAGTTTGCAACCTTATATCGGTATATAGTAACGTTTTCCTGCTTGAACAGAAGCTTGCGAAATACAAAAAAAACTGCCCTGTATTTGCATTATTCACTGCAAATGTCGTCGAAAGATGATAGTCTTGCGTGTGGAGAGAGGCAAAAAAACGTTTATTTGATGTTCTGCGCGAGAAAATCGGTGAATTGTATTCTAGAAGCATTGCGTTAAAAAGAGTCTCGGTCCGTGCAACGAAGGTGAACAAGCGCATCAAGGCATGTTCGCACGATCGCCATCTGGCAGTTATCTTCGAAAACGAAGGAAGGCGTGTGCGCCCACTGAGAAAAATGCGCACCTGTCTCGGAGGCGATAAGGTGTAGAACGCGAAGCAAGGGGCAGGTGCCACCACCATGTCGTCTTAGCAAAGCGTTAGAAACACTTGCCTTGTTGAGGATCGCGTTGCACTCTCAGCACAGCGTGATAAACGCTACGGTCCTTATAATTACTTGTGTGTGGGTCTCTATTATAAAGACACACATACAAAACTCGACGTGTTGTTATGGTGCCTCAGATAAGCGCAATAATTGCTTTCTAATTGACAATCACACGAATACGAACGCTGAAACTTGAGCAATAATGGTGGGTGCTCTGGATGGGGTTGGCCGTTTGAGGTATCCTTTGGTGCCGCTTGGGGTATTCTTACCGCGGTCAAACATACAAATGTACAGACAAAGAGACAGACAG
This sequence comes from Rhipicephalus annulatus, assembly GCA_013436015.1. Taxonomy (NCBI): domain Eukaryota; kingdom Metazoa; phylum Arthropoda; class Arachnida; order Ixodida; family Ixodidae; genus Rhipicephalus; species Rhipicephalus annulatus. Next base: position 314,683 of record WOVY01002200.1, on the reverse strand, counting down.
ACAGACATATAGACAGACAGACCAAACTTTTGTCAAAGGTTCCCAAGAAAGACTATCGGCTTTAAAAGCGGGAAAACGTACGAAGTGCCCGTTTTCGTCCAATGCTCCCAAACGTTCCGCGTCAAAAGAACAAGGTTTTGCCTGGTCTTTGCTCTCTATGACAGTGAGTGCAGCCCCGCCATGTTGGTCTAGTGGCTAATGTACTTGGCTGCTGACCCGCATGTCACGAAATTGAATCACGGCTGCTGCAGCTGCAATTTCAATGGAGGCGAAAATGCTGTAGGCCAATGTGCTCCTATTTGGGCGTACAGTAAAAAACCCCAGGTGGGTCAAAACTTCCGGAGCCCTCTATTATGGCGTCTTTCATAATATTGTTGTGGTATTAGGACGTCAAACCAACATACGAAATCTATGACAGCGACAATGAATGTAACTGCGATGACGCACATTTTGCAGGCGGCAATACAAGCGATATCCGGTGCGTCTGCTTAACGCTGTCATCAACTGTCGCGATTGGAAACATATAAACTGTGCTTGGAATGTTCGGAGCACTATGTAATCACGGCGCTCATAAACACGCAAGTGGCAATGTCACGTCGGTTTTTAAATATCGAACATTTCTTAGCGAACAGAAGTGCGTTTGACTGTATCTGTCTATCTAGTCGCCTACGTATTTTAGATCTCATGGCTGTTTGAATCATAGGATCAGTTATGTTTGGGGCACGTGAAGGACGGCCAGTCAGTAGACGGCGCCCGACGAAAAGGGAAGTTAATGAAAAGAGGCTGCCCATACGCGGACTAAGCCGTTCTCCTCAAAACGCGTATTTGTCGTCAAACCCCGTAAACCTTTGTTCACCGCACCTTGTGCGGGGGAGTCACCCGCATGGCGGTAGCGCTCTCACGGTGAGACAGACTGAGAAATAAGTGCTCGCTGTCGCGACACCGCTTTGGACAAGATAACGTGGCACCATGCTGTAACAATACGTGTGGATATACGGCAGAATCGTGTCTACTAATGCCAGACGGCCGACCGGCCGTCTAGACAGGCTTGTTGTCGCACGAAGGTACCTTTTAAGCTGTACGTCAACGAAATGACGGGGTTCTTTTTAGCCGATGTTTGGAGGATGGCAAAGTGGGGAAACGCAGAGGCGGAGACCCGTCTCTGAGGAAAGGGGAGTGGTTTGCTGCATTGGTGGAGCATCGAGTAGGTGTTCGTCCCACGAGGCTGTCTCAGATAAGACGGGAGGTACTTAATGAAGAGAAATGGAAAGAAGGGAAGCTTGGTGTGCTCGAGAACGAGATCGGAAAGTGGGGACAGAGGTTGTGCTTAGCGCAGACTCTGATCCAAGGTTGATACTACGTTGAGGGGGACAGAGCTAGTGCTTAGCGCAGACTCTGATCTAAGGTTCATCGAGAAGTTGGTGTTGATGTGTGGAGTATACGAAGGGCTCGGCAAGTACCACCAACGTTAAATCAGCTCAGTGCCTACTGCGCGGTCGGTTTAGTGGTCGCCCCGGCCTTTGTTTGTAAATAATTGTCAGTGTGTAAATAAACAGAAGTTTCCTAGAAAGTGAGCAACCGGGCCTGCCTAGTTCTTTAACGTGTCGTCATGGCCATCTGAACCAACGGGATTTCTTCCATAATCCTAATCTTAACTGGATCTATACAACTGGTATGGCATACCATGACTGTATTACGAGGATAACTGACCAGCCATAACAAGAAATTGATGTATTGTACGTCATAAGTGGCACGATATACATGTCATGGTACGTTTTGCTGCTCCTGCGGTAGTTCCATCCACATGACATATCACAAAACTGGTATGGTATGACATGACTGCATGGTGAACATAGGTGACTCACGTAGAAATCATGATATGCGTGTCATGTAAGAACATGACCACATGCCACGCTCATGATGCGCTCACGGTCGTTTCGCTAGCTTCACATACATAAAAATAGGTATTACGTGACATGAATGATATATGTAGGTATCTCACTCGTGCAAACATGATAACTATGACATGCCTGTCACATAAGAACATGACTACATGCCGCGCTCATGATGAGCTCATGGTCGTTTCTCTAGCTTTACATACATCTAATTTGGTATTACGTAGCGTGAATGAATGATAGAGGTATACGACTGGTGAAACACGATTATCATGACTTGCTTGTCATTGGCATCTTCCGAAATATTCAGTGATAAAATGTTGCATTTAAGCCTCCATGAGGTTGTCACCCAGCCCTTGCTTGTTAAGAAAACTACATCAAGTAGTGGGGAGGTCAGTGGGGAGGCAAGTTGTGCGAAGTTCTTAACAAATCGGCGGAAATATGAGCACAGACCCAGAAAACTTCGCAGGTCCTTCACTGTTCGTGGTTGTTAAAAGTTACGAACGACAGCGGTCTTCTGTGGGTCTGGTCGCATGCCTTCTTTATCCACTAGAAAGCCTAATATGAGGGCTTGACGTTTTCCAAATGGCACTTCTTTGAGTTCAAAACAAGGCCAGCTTCGCGTAAGCATTCAAACACGAGTGACAAGCAGTGGTTATGCTCTTGAAAACCCTTGGCGTAGATAATCACGCCATCTAAATAGCACATGCAAATTTCCCATTTTAGTCCACGTAGTACTACATCCATAAGTCTCTCGAAAGTTGTTGAAGCATTGCACAAACCAAATGGCATAACGTTAAATCCAAAAAGACCGTCTGGTGTTACGAAGGCCGTCTTATCTTTATCTGAGGGATGCATAAGAATTTGCCATTACCCAGAACGCAAGTCAACAGAAGAAAAATAGGAAGCAGAACGCAGGCAGTCCACGGCGTCCTCTATACGAGGCAAAGAGTAGACGTCTTTTTTGTGATGGCATTCAGGCGACAGTAGTCTACGCAGAATCTCCATGAATTATCTTTTTCCTGACTGGAATGACAGGAGCTGCCCATGGACTACATGATTCTTCTATGACGCCCTTCTTTAGCATGTCTTCAACTTGCTCAGCGATGACTTTCCTTTCGGAAGGCGATTCGCAATAGAGCTTCTGGCGTATTGGTGGTGCTTGGCCTGTACGGATGCGGCGTTGCGTACGTGAAGATGGTGGCGTAAGGGTAGGCGTATCGTCTTGAGCAAAGTCAAAGACTGAAGCACAGTCTACGATCACCTCCTGCAGCAGCGACCGCTCAGTTGAAGGAAACGACTTGTTGATCATACGGTCAATGCTGGCAGAATAGTCGGGGTACGAGTTGGCGTGGGGTTTCTTTACACCCACCGACAGTTGAAGTGACCGTATGGTAAGAGTACAGCAGTATTACCTAGCGAAGTGTCCAGGTAGCCCGCAGTTGTAGCAAGTACGGGTGTCACGTCTAGTCGTCCCCCGTGAAGTAGACCTCGTCGGTCAATAAAAGCCAGGTGATGGCAGCCGAGGAGTAAATCACTGTGATGCCGCTTGCCTGCGTTCCTGGTTTTCGAGAGGCTGTTCACTCTTTCGTTCGAAGCGATCGGTGTAATTCGGGCGAGGCTTAAAATAGCTCTGACGCATCCGAGGTACCAGTGGTTCACGGGGCCATTGGCCAAATGCACACTGATGGCAGACACCGGCTGACTCCACAACTAGCAGTTGAGCAAGTTCTTCTTTAACCACTCGTCTTATAAGAGAAGAGATCTCGTCCTGCGAAGGAAGGTTGACACTTGCAATCGTAGGCACGTTGTCAAGACGTCCAAATTTTGGTACGACTCTCCTCCTATTTAGCGTTTCAAACGCTCGGCAGTGTCTCCTTAGGTAGAAAGGTGTGTGTAGGTCTTCCTTAGTGATAAGAAAATTGTACACGTCTTCCATAATTCCCTTAATTGAGCAGATGAGCTACCTTATCTTCGTCAGACATGGTCGCACTCACGATTCCGCAAAGCTTCAAGACCGCCTCGAATTAGGTGGCGCATGCTTTGCCAGGTAACTGAGCTCTGCGTGAAAGCGTTTGCTCCGCCTGCTTGACCTCAGCTGTTGAGTCACCAAAACACCTCTTCAGCTCGTCCACAAAATGTCCCATGTGGTCAATGCACTCTCGTGGTTGTCGATCCAAAGAGACGCGGTGCCGACGAGAAAAAATGGCACTGGCTTAGCAAAGCTATGCCAGGGTATACGTAGCGTTAGCAAAGGTTCAGCGGACTATTCTTAGCTTTCCAGATATTATGCTTACAGCTGTTCCAATGACACACACATGGTATACGTATCATGTGGCACATGTATATTTATTTTGCCGAGCAACTTTTTCGGGATCCGTGGAGTTAAGCTTCTCCACTCTACTGCACCGTTGAGCAGCATTTGCACTCTCCTTCTTCATTGCTATACCACTGTGACCAACGCCAGTCAGAGGCGCTATCAAGTGGCTCCAGCGCAGTTTCAGATGGCTACTGCACAGGGAAGGCACGCGCGTCGGCGTCCATATGTCTACCAAGGCCATGACGGCACTCCCCTGGAAAGCGCACACTGGCGGCGGCGAGTCGCGCGCAGCCCCGGCCGAGTGCGAGGGAGATGCCGGCTCCGGTGCGTGACACCACTGATCGTCTCCGCAGCGCATCTAAATGCGCGCACACCGCCGGCGAGCCGCGCGTGGCGACGGCGGAATATCATTGCGCATGCGCAGACCAGTACCACGCGAAAAGGGCTTAGCGAGGCCAGTGTAGCTAACGCTACAAAAAAACCACGTTCTCGAGCTGTTTAGCAGTGCTCCAGCTGTTGCTGCGACTCACTCTTTGGTAGTGCTTGAGCCAGTGCTCAACATCGTCATCCGGCGGCCCCGAAAAGGTCCTTGGTTAACGTTCCGGCGTGCCGCAGCAAGCTTGTCCTGGCGGTGAGCGTGTTGCTCATCAGCAACGATGTTGTTATGGCCTGCTCCCGCGTAATCTATGTCTGGTAGCTGCGGTGGCAAGCCTGCCAAGCATCTGCTTCATCGGAAAATCGGTAGAGATGGGTCGTCAAGATTGATGTACCCGGCACCTTCCACCAAAATGTTACGAGTGATTGTGTTTATTTACAGATGAGATGACATGACGTTGGGAAAGTGCAGCGTACTTCTGAGACAGGCCTAGCCCGCTTCATTCAACCACACAGTCTAAGCGCCGCTCCACTATTATTCTTCTTTTTCCGCGCCCCGTATGCTCGCGCATCTTCGTTGCAATATTCATATTTCCCGGAAACCATAAGAGTATGGAACTTACGAATTCCCCCTGTTACTAACGCCTCATCTTTACTTGTCTTCTTAGAAATGAAAGAAGCAAACGCACATGCTGTGCAGTTTCTGCGATTATAATTATTGTTTTTTCCTGTATTTTCGTGTTACATATGTCCTTGTAATATGTATTCCCTCTCTGCAATCGTCTTCTTGTTAGATAGGCAGTATTCCTAAATAAATAGATAAATAAATGAATAAATACGAAAACATGACTACTTGGCACGCTCATGATGCGCTCGTGCTCGTTTCGCTAGTTTCGCATACACCAAATTCGTATTAACGTGACGTGAATGGATGAAGAAGATATTTGGCTGGTGCAATCATAATAACCACGACATGCATGTCATGTAAACCAATTACAACAAACCACGCTCATGATGAGCTCGCAGCCGTTTCGCTAGCTTCACATATACCAAATTTTGTATTATGTGACGTGAATGGACAACGAAGGTAATGACATGTCCAAATAAGACAAGCATAATACGCGTGTCATGTAAAACATGACTACGTGCTAGGCCTATAGCAGGCTCTTGGTCGTTTTGCTAGCATCACATGTACCAGACTTGGTTTTACGTGACGTGTATGGACGCCGAACAAGAATACCAGGTTCGAACATGATAATCATGGCATGGAAGTTATGTACGGCATAGTTTACGTCCCCCTCGTAACGTTGTGCTAATTTCAAAGTGACATATCAAACTTCGTCATTCGTGCTTCGCATGTCATTGATTCCCACTGTACGAGAGATATCCCACTTTTTTGTATTTAGCAGGCACCTGTAGTAGTCAGAAAACAACTAATGCCTAACTTGTAGAAAGTTAGAAACTATCTGATCAGACATATAGGGTACTAATTTACAACTTTCTCATTGCAATTTTCCCGGCAGTTGTGTTGTAGTAATCACTAGTTTGTTAATCATGCCAAATATGCAATTAGGATGCACATGAAAAAGTGTGACGAACGCTATGCAATAATCAGCAACATGCATCTTGTCCAGTCGTCATAGAGTGCGTCAGTATATTTTTCAAAGCTGGCGTCCCTCCCTCCTTCAGAACAGTTGGTCTAAACCAGCGATTACTTGCGCTATCACATGTTCAATACACTATATAATTTTGAAGCGTCTTCAGTACGAAAGCAGCTAGAAATGTGCCCGGAACTTATTTTTTGGAGGCATTCCGCTATTGTATTAGTCTAAAACTGTCTTTTGGCACGTTCAACTGTTGGCTACGCTTCATCGCACCGCAGCCACCACACGTGACCTGTTTTATACAGGAGGCACCGAGCAACCCTTACCGTTCGTCCTTTTGTGTTAGTTGTGTGCAGGCGTGTCATGTTAAATTTTTGTATATATAACTGAGATTAACTGAGCTGTCGAGGCATTTGCTGCCACGCGGCAACTCATTCCCAACTGAACGGATGCAATGCGAAATTTTCGCCGCTGATTTGGGTTATTGATTCCGATAACCCTTCGCAGGTTTCATGGGCATCCTGTACTCTAGGACGAATGACCCATGCCAAGGCGCCTTGAATGCTACAAAGAGAGTAGTCGGTGGCAACTTAAGACAATGTGGGTACGTATTTTTTTGTTAATTTATGTGAACGCATTTAGAAATCAAAGACAAGAAGCTTGGATTCCAATCGTTCCTGCTAGTGATTCATCAATTTAGCAATGCGCACTAATAAATGAAAAAGTACGAAAAATATCTGAAAACCTCTTGTTATTGTTGCTGTTGTTTGATTTCTCACACTGAAGCCATCGGTAAGAAGCTACGACGTGGTTATAAGATCACAACGACTGTTTTTGGTGCCGTAATTATGTAAAACCGCCTGCATCACCGTGACCGCCGGTTTCCGTAACCACTATCACGAGAAATTAGATGATAAGCTAACTGAATAAGAAATATTCCGGAGAGGGTCGGAGCCAACCACAGAGATATGCTGCTCTTTGGAAACCTGCGAAAAAAACATATGCAGGCCTAATGACGAGAAAGTATTCACATTAACATGTATAATCGGTCGTTTTAGAAGAGAAAAGTTACAACCAGGCGTCTTTTATTGTGAACTGGGAAACGAGTCTGTCGTGAAATGCTTCCAATAAATTACTAAAAACTCCATCATCATCATCATCCTCATCATCATCATCATTGGCCAAAGCTTCAAAAAATGGACATATCTTCCACTTGTGTAGCGGGTGCCAGGCTTCTCCGAAGAATGAATAAGGGCTTTTTGGCTACTTTCCTACTAGAGCTGTGTGCCGCCGCCGCTACCTGTTTTTTCACACGCCGCTCGTGCCATCGCCGAAGTCCCGACAGTACCCACGCGCCCCCGCTGCCACGCAATAATGGCGGCGCGCCGCTGTCTATTCTTTATTATTGTGATAGCAATTATATAGACACTCCCCCCTAGATTTTACCGCTGGCGTTGCCGTCGCCCGCCGTATATGTATACGTATCTATATATATTGTAGGCATTCATTAAGCACTTCTGCTTTTTTTACACATATTCATCATCGTGAGTGGTCGTCATCTTCATCTGCTGTGGGGATTTGGCTTCTCTGAGTTCTGTGCCTTGGGCGCGGTCGCTTCATCGTGTCTTCTAGGCCTAATAAAGGTTGCCTTCACCATTACATCACAAGTGGTGGAGTGTGCTCTACGATCTTCCGTCCTCTCCCAGCCTGATCTGCCTCCTGGAGCTCCGCTCAGGTCGTCGTTTGTGCCAGGTGTCCGGTAACATGCCTCAGGACGAGCCAATCAGCAATTCTGCGTCTACCTCCACGGCCCCGGCTACCGTGGCCTATCCATCGTGGATTATCACCGCGCACCAGCGTGAGCCGCCCACGTTCACCGGACTTCGAGGTAAAGATGTGGAGGATTGGTTGGACCAGTTCAATCGAGCGAGTTCCACTAACAACTGGGATGATCCTACCAAGCTGCGCTGTGTTTATTTCTATCTGACATGCGTAGCGAAAACATGGTTTTTCAATCATGAAACGGACATTACGAACTGGACACGTTTCAAGCAACAGCTTCGCCAAATTTTCGTCACCCCGGGCGTTCGTTCAGCTCTCACGAAGAAGACACTGGATGCTCGCAAGCAACAATGCGGTGAGTCTTACACATCCTACAAAAAGGATGTGCTTGCTTTCTGTCACTGTTTCAACACGTCCATGTCTGAATCAGAGAGAGTTCGTCATCTATTGAAAGGGATCGGCACGGTCGCGTTCAATGCCATGGTCATTCAAAACCCGACTACAGTCGCTGACGTTGTTGCCACGTGCCAACGGCTAGAGGAACTTCAATCCCAATTGTTACCGCTGGACAGCGCTGAAAACACCACCACGACTGATGCCTCATTGCGTGCCATCATCCGGGCGATTATACGGGAAGAGCTGCAATTGTTCGGCCTTTCAACGACACCAAGTCCGCCTCCCCCCTCCAACACTGTTTTGCGCGACGTTATCAAAGAGGAGTTGGCGTCCATGACTGGGCCAGCGTATGCAGACGCTCCAGTACCTCGACCCCAGCCGACGTACGCACAAGTCCTCGCTGGATCACCACCCGTCGTACAACCGATGCCCGCACACTCGACGCCTGTCCCGCTGGCTTCGTTGACTCCGAGTGCGCCTACCCAACCCTTTCAGCCACCGTGGCGGCCACCTCGTCCAATCTGTTATTTCTGCGGCTATCGGGGCCACATTGAACGCGTTTGTCGGAAGCGTCAGCAGGACGAACGTCGTGGATTCGACACCTACGGACGGGATGATGGGACAAGCTGGTACGCTTTCCAACGTCGTCCTTTTGATCCGCCGATACGTCGCTCAACGTCTCCAACTGCGACAGCTGAGCCAACCAGTTCTTACCGCTCTACTAGACGCCGCTCACCCTCACCCCTCCGCTGCTCCACGTCTCCATTGCGACCTGTCTCGCAATTCACCAACCAACGCCCGGAAAACTAACCTCTGCAGCTTTTGGAGGAAAAGCTGCATCGAACGAAAAGACAGAAATTGCTCTAGTGCGTCCATATATTACGATATCTGTTTTATTAAAAGGTGTGTACCTGGACGCTTTAATAGACACTGGTGCTTGTTTATCTGTGATTGATCGTTCTTTGTGCTCACGTCTGCGAAAAGTGACCACACTTTATGATCAACCTACACTGCACGCTGCTCAAGGGGACGCCATTAGACCTGTCGCTATGTGCACCGCTCGTGTTTTCATAGCTGGTATCCTTCATTTTGTGCAATTTGCTCATCTAAGTTCATGTGTCCACCACCTTATATTAGGCTGGGATTTTCTGTCTACGGCGAACGCTTCCATCTGTTGTCGAGAAAATGTTGTTCATATGATGAAAATAGACTATGCCCTGTATGCGGATGACAAGCCCGTTCACTTGCTCGCTGCTGAAGATACCGAGCTACCACCTGGTCATCAGCGGATAGTTGCCATAACTTCTAATGTGATCGACTCTGGTGACGTGTTTGTCCAACCATCTGCACGCTGTCTCACAAGAGGTATAGCCCTTGCTTCAGGTCTAACGCGCTTCCACAATGGCTCCGTACTTCTCTGTGCTACAAACCAGACTTCTGAGAAAATTCTCATTCCTAAAGACACCACAATGGCTTGCGTTTTTGAATCTCAACCTGTCTCTGTCGTTCCGCTTATGCCAGCGTGTTCTGACCTTCCTTCTATTGGACGTTCATCAAGCGTTTCTGTTCTTGCTGCGACTATTAGTCCAGAACTGACCTCTTCACAGACAGATGAGTCGCTTGCCTTGCTACAAAAGCATAGGAGATTATTTGATGCCCATTCCTCATCTCTGGGACAGACGTCCATTATTAGGCATCGTATCCTGATCGATGGTACTTTCATCGTACGCCGTCGACCATATCACGTCTCTTCGTCCGAGCGTCAGATCATTGAATGAAATGTAGCCGATATGCTGCAACGGAACATTATACGTCCCTCCGCGAGTCCTTGGTCATCCACTGTTGTTCTAGTAAGGAAAAAAGATGGCTCCGTGCGATTTTGTTTGGACTACAGAGCACCTAATAAGATTACCCACAAGGATGTTTACCCCATGCCACGCATAGACGATGCTTTGGATTCACTGCAAGGTGCTGAGTACTTCTCAAGCCTAGACCTGCATTCAGGTTACTGGCAAATACCCATGCACAAGGATGACAAGAAAAGACAGCGTTTTCAACACCAGATGGGCTGTATGAATTCAATGTCATGCCATTCGGCCTTTGTAATGCTCCAGCAACATTCGAGCGGATGATAGACACTGCTTTACGAGGCTTGAAGTGGAAGACTTTCTTGTGCTATTTAGACGATATTGTTATTTTCTCGTCAACCTTCCCTCAGCACTTGCAACGACTGGACGAAGTTCTTACGTGCCTTGCAAACGCAGGCCTTCAGATGAACACCAAGAAGTGCCGTTTTGCGAGCAAGACGATTAAAGTGTTAGGCCACATCGTAAGCAAGGACGGTATTCGTCCCGATCCTGACAAGATTTCCGCTGTCCAACACTTCCCGCGTCCTGAAAAAGCCAAAGACTTGCGCAGTTTCCTCGGCCTCGCCACTTATTTTCGCAGATTCATTCATTCGAGACTTCGCCTCAATAGCTTCACCATTGCACAAGTTGCTCGGATCAGGCATTGCCTTCGTGTGGTCTCCTGAATGTGAAGCGGCGTTTGCTCAACTGAAGTGTGCACTCGCATCCGAACCAGTCCTCTGCCATTTCGACGAAACAGCGCCCATGCCCCTGCATACAGAGGCTAGTGGTCGAGGCATTGGTGGAATTCTCCTACAGCGAGACAAATCTTCACGTGAGAAAGTCGTGGCATACGCGAGTCGTGCACTGACCCCTGCCGAAAATAATTATACCATCACCGAACAGGATTGCCTCGCGGTCGTATGGTCGATACAAAAGTTTCGACCTTATCTCCACGGCCGCCACTTCACTGTGGTTACGGACCATCACGCCTTGTGCTGGCTTTCGACAATCAAGAACTTGTCCGGCCGCCTTGGTCGCTGGATTCTTCGCTTACAAGAATACGACTTCACGATCACATACAAGTCGGGAAACAAGCATCAAGACGCCGATGCATTTTCGCGTTGCCCGCTCTCTTCGGAGCCACTTAACCAACCCGCCACTGCCGCACTCGAGAAGCTTTCGGCCGTCTCTTCCCTACATGTTTCGTCATTAGCTACTGTGGACCGAACTTCTCCAAGCGGTTTGTTCTTATCTCACCAACGTGATGACCCTTACTGTCGCCGCATCATGGACCGTCTTGACTGGACTTGCCGGCCCCCTAACGCCCGTCTTCGCCGACAGCTGACGCAATTCAAGCTCAACAACCACGTCCTGTACCGTCATATCTACCACCCTGATGGTCAACGCTGGGTGCCCGTTCTACCTCGCTCTCTTCGGGCTCAAGTCCTCAAGACATATCACGACGACATGTCTGCTGGACACATGGGCTTCCAGAAAACGTATGACCGCATAAGATGTCACTACTACTGGCCGGGCTTGTCCACCTGTGTCGCGAAGTACGTTGCCTCATGCGCCCTTTGTCAGCGTCGTAAGCTACCTACATCGACTCGAAGTGGACAATTACAACCGCTCCCGTGTCCCCTGCAACCATTCGAGGTAGTTGGCATTGACCTGTATGGTCCGCTTCCTATGACTGTCACGGGCAATCGATGGATATTTACAGCTGTCGACCACCTGACCCGCTATGCCGAAACAGCTCCCGTGCCTTCGGCATCAGCTTCTGAAGTGGCCGACTTCATCCTTCGAGCAATAATCCTTCGACACGGAGCTCCTCGTGTAATTTTGAGCGACCGTGGAAGGGTATTTCTTTCAGAAATCGTTGAATAAATGCTCAAGGCATCTGGTACTACACACAAAACAAGCTCCAGTTACCATCCTCAGACGAACGGCCTGACTGAGCGCTTTCATCGTACACTGTCAGATATGATAACGATGTATATCGAACCCGACCACAGAAACTGGGACACCATTTTGCCATTTGTCACTTTTGCGTATAATACCTCTGTACAGCGCACAACCGGTTACTCGCCGTTCTACCTCGTCCACGGTCGCTTCCCTTCTTCTTTCCTCGATGTTTTGTTCTTCTCTGCGCCTGTCAAACCATGTTCAACTTCAAGTGAAGAATAAGTGTCTCGTACTACTCCATTGCCGCCAGCTGGCTCGCGTCAACACTGAAGCCAAGCAACAGGATCGCAAGCTTGAATATGATGCCTCTCATCATGCCGTGTCTTTCAGCCCTGGCGATGAAGTCCTCCTCCTTACACCCTTTCGCACTACCGGACTGTGCGAGAAGTTTCAATTACGTTTTATTGGCCCCTACACTGTCTTGGAGCAAACGTCTCCTGTGAGTTATCGCGTGGCACCCGTTCTTCTTCCGATGGACCGCCGCTACAGGGCAGCAGAAATAGTCCACGTATCCCGCATAAAGCCATTTATACGGCGTTCATCTTCGCTTTAAACTGCGGCCAAGAACTGCGGTCAGGATGACCGCTTTCACGTGGGGGGAGAAGTTTGTGTAGGCATTCATTAAGCACATCTGCTTTCTTTACACATATTCATCATCGTGAGTGGTCGTCATCTTCATCTGCTGTGAGGATTTGGCTTGTCTGAGTTCTTTGCCTTGAAACGGTCGCTTCATTGTGTCTTCCGGGCCTAATAAGGTTGCCTTCACCGTTACATCACAATATATATAAACGCAAGAAAGGAAAAATACCGAAAAAGACTCGGGCTTGTGGAGTCGAACGTGGCACCCCTGAGTCGTGAATGCGAAGCATTAGTACAATGTAGCAGAAGAGGGCAGTGGAATGAACAAGGCGGCCGCACCGCATCTGGGATGATTATCTGGTGGATGACCATAGTGGTGGCGCTGTAGTCACATGGTACTGGAGATCTCATAAGCGTCTGCATTGGGTGCGCACGCGCCATAGCCTGCAAAAGCGTGTAATTGCTCGTTTTTAGCGTGTTGAATGTGTTTTTTGAATTTTTACGATGCACAAGCGAATATTCAGGCACGCCGAAATTGCGTCAAGACATTAACCGCTTCAAGAGCCTGCCGAAGCACAAAAACAAAAACAAAAAACGTGTTCAATCGGAATTTGCACGGATCCGCCTAGCTTTTTACTCAAGCAGCGCTTTCTGCTGCGCTACATCTAAGTGGCTACTGGCGAACTACAAAGAGAAAAGAAGTATCAGAACCACGATTAAATCATGTCCCCATTTTGTCGGCAGTCTTACGATAACCAAAGCACTGTTTCTCATTAGTCCACATGGACTCAATTGTTTCATGAGAAACCCGATCATAAATAACGTTGTCACAACAATTATATGTTGTGACCACGTGCTTTTGCTCTTTGGTTCTGTTATGCTAGACCTAAGTGCTTATAATACGTGAGGGCAGAGCCAGGCAGCCGAGCTGAAGGAAGGCGTGTACTTCCGAGTCATGAACTCTACGCGAAAGAAGTTAACTTAAGTATCTTAAAAAGCACCAGTTGTATATATAGCCCGTCTGTTAATTCGCGTAAATTCCTTGTAACCAGTTGTTATTTTAATTGTATCGACAGCCTAAATTGTGCTGCTCTCCAAGTATTCTATGAGAGTAAAGCCAATGCAATCCAATTTATGCTGTTGTTTTGTATTGTAAGTGTAGTTCTTTATTAAAGTGTCAGAGGCGTGTGCAGGCAGTGGTGCAATTTGATATATATATATATATATATATATATATATATATATATATATATATATATATATATATATATATATATATATATATATATATATATATATTGGGAGTATTATTTTATAGGGCCGGTTAGTCTTCGTGAAGGTATGGGATATGGCACAATGGGAGCGTTGTCAACAAGGATAAATATATTTATTTCCCAACAGTTCCCTTCGTCATGGGATGAGTTATACTAACCTAGACGTTCAAACTTCGTTGCTGCGGCATCCCTCTTGCCTTGAAAGATATTTGCGAGAGTGAGAGAAAACTAAAGAAAAAAAACTATTGTGAACACTGAACTCTACACCACCAAGGCGGGCCGCCATTTTCTGCGCGAGCTCGGCTTCTTCTCCTCGAGCACCAGGGGCCCCCAGGAGTTGACTATAATTCCCCGTGAAATCCGCGACCTTATCACAATCACTGCCATTCTTCGAAATGTACACCCCGAATACAACAGAGGCAGGTGTATTGCGCGGGCGACCGCCATTCTAAAGCGCATAGACATGGAAGCGGACAACGTCTCGTTCGTGGACGCCGCTGCCTATCACAACAACCGAGTGTTTGCCGCGGTAACGGTATCATCCGCGCAGCAGACTCTTGACTCTGCCACAATCCTCAACCGAAACCCCAAAGTAGTGGAGCTAGTAGCTATAGCTATAGCTATGCTCGATAGCAAACGGGAATTCATCTACAGCGACTCCAGACCAGCCATCAAAGCCTTCGAAAGCGGAGTCATCTCTGACCAGGCGTTACGTATTCTGCACAAAGTGGACCCGAGTGTCCTAAAGCACCATACTGTCATCTGGTTCCCCGCCCATCTCGGCCAGGTGCCGGGTGCCCTATCCAACCTCAACGAGATCGCTCATGATGCAGCGCGCGCACTTACCGACCGCACTGCCACAGGGCAACCCCATATTGCTGGGTTAGATACCAATCGGGAGGCACCAATTAAGTAAAATGAAATTATAAAGCACTTTTACCTGGAACGCCGCATTTTCCCACCCCCACATCCGAAACTTAACCGACCGCAGGCAATAATCATACACGCCTATTAGACACACACGTACCCAAACCTTGCCGCCCTTCACGTTTATTATCCTGATGCATACTCTAGCGAGACACGCCCATTATGGGGACACACAGCGACATTTGCACACATGCTCTGGGAGTGTAGAACAACTCCTTCCGACTCTACCTCAAACAACTGGGAGAGGTCCCTCAGGAGCTCACGACCAGCAATGGGCCGACCAGCAGGCCCACGAAGCAGCTGCCAGGTACTCCCTGTCGGTCCCTACGTGAGAGACGCCCGCTACGCGCTAAGCACGTCCTGCCGGACTGAAATAAAGTTTTGTCATTCCATTCCATGATGGTTTTGTGCAGGTGTTGAAGAAGCTTGTTTATATGCCCCCACTAATTCCCTTCTCATGACATCAGCCGCCCTAACCACAACTTATAGATGCGGAGAACGCCTTGCGAAAGGCTTTATATGCGAGACATGCCCTATCTTGGTACCGCGACAGCGCCGGTCACTTGGAGCAATCACAGGTTCAACGCGATAATTAACGGGCGAGGTCTGCTCTAAGACTGTGTTTAGGCCGAGGAACCGAAACTGAAATTGGCTGCACAAGCCAGTAGTGCGAACTGGTGTCCGGAGTAGCACCTAATCACCGGCGTGGAAGTTCACAGTGGTGTGGGATGCGTCATTCAAAGTTTTGCGGGCTTGTTGTCTCTCCTCAGTGTTTAGTCTGGTGAGCTGGCGACAGTGATGGAGGCGGGACACATATCGTTCACAGGAGGATGCAGATGGTGTAACCGGGGCTGTCAAGAACGAGACGTTCAGAAGGAAAGATGGCGATCGGCTGTAGACAAGGTAGAACGGCGAGTAGCCAGTTGTGCGTTGTATGGCGGTGTTATAAGAGACCGTTACGAACGGCAAAATCGCATTCCAGTTGGTGTGGTATGACCTCAATGTACATGGCTATCATGTCGGACAGAGTGCGATGAAAGCATTCAGTGAGCCCGTTGGTTTGGGGGTGATAGCTGGAGGTTGTCTCGTGGCTGGTGCCAGAGGCTTTTAGCAATTTTTCCAGAATTTGTGAAAGAAAAGCTTTTTTACGGTCACTTAGGATGACACGAGGAGCACCGTAACGCAAGATCAAGGCTTCGAGCATAAATTTAGCTACGTCAGAAGCGGAGGCCGAGTTCACGCAGGACGTTCAAGCGCAACGTGTCAAGTGGTCAACAGCTGTCACTATGCATCGATGGCCACTGGAAGTCGTGGGAAGGGGACCATACAAATCGATGCCAATGACTTAAAATGGTGCCGACGGACATTGAAGTGGTTTCAGCTCTCCGCATTCAGGTTATGCCGGAACTTTAGGCGCTGACAAAGGTTGCAAGAGGCGATGTACTTTGCTAGGCTGGCGGACATCCCTGGCCAGTATAAAGGACATTTAATGCAATCGTACGTTTTCTCGAAACCAAAGTGACCAGCAGTCAAGTCATCGTGATAGGCCTTATAATATCAGGTCGAAGAGAGCGAGGTAAAATGGGCACCCAGATTTCACAATTCGTGTGATAGATGTGATGTTACAGAACGCGGTTATCGAGCTTGGAATGCCTGAACTGTCGCCGAAGGCGGGCATTAGACGCGTGATTTCCCCTTAAGGTGAGCTATGATGCGTGTACAGTAAGTATCAGCGAGTTAATTGTGCATTGTGAACTGGTGTCTCGCTTATCGGCCATGATTCGTGGTGCGTCATCATTGCTAGCATGCTCTTCAGATGCTTCGGTGACGTGGTTCATTACAGATGCTTCTGAAGGACAACTGCGTACAAGGTTTGATGTATGATTTACTTCTGATTTCGTTCGATTTGAACTGCAGATTTTGCTAAGGCTTCGGTGCCGTATAAATGAAGTCTTGCGACAAAAACATTCAGAGTTGACAGATAGTTCATCAGAGGCTTTTTCTTCGCTATTCACTATAAGTGGTTCTTGCACCTGGTAGCATGCAATGTTCGATGCGCCTGAGCTTTCTGTTTTGTTTGGACTGTCGAGGGTGTGTGTACCGGACGGTGATGCATGAAACCGTACGGAAGGAGAATAGCTTGACAGGGTATTTTCTCGATTCGCCAGGTCATTTACCATGAATACGGCGTCCTTATAAGGCAAGTGGTGAGCGTTAGGAGCGTTTCAAGAACTGCGTGATGAAAACTCATGTAGTTGACCATGTATGCGAGATGAAGCGTGAAGGACATCAGTAGGGTGAGCGACGTCTTGTGTCGTATAATGCTGCGACGACTTTGGAAATGCTGACTTTCGTGCAGAAGGGAGGCGCGCTTGATAGTTGGGTTTTTCTCGAAATACGCATGGTCGCCTGTCAGTGAACTCATGTTTCACTTCGTCTTGTGGTAGTTGTCGATTCACGCTGAGCTTTCGAATGCTTGAAGACTGCTTAGAAAATTGACGATAGAGTGCTGTTTCCTCCAGCTGGTTTGAAATAAGTAGGTCTGTAACGTAGTTGTTAAAATGAGTGATCATCTCTTCTTTGATCTTTTGCCATGACTCGTCGTTTTCAAAGATGTGGGTGAGATAAAACCTAAATGTCTCACCGGAGATGTAGTCAGTGAACTTGGTGACCATCTCCCATTCCGACCAGGATGCAGCGGCGCAATGGAGCTCGAATAGGTTGAACTAGTCCTGCACAGGTCCGTCGTCCGCTGATCCGGTGTACTTGGGGATGTCAAGGTCCGCTGATGATGCTGTCATGATGCCGGTCATGAGTTGAGATGCACTTGTGTGGTCCACGTTTGGTCACTGCGTCTTGCTGAGATGTTCGATGATGAAGGCTGGTTGGTGAAATGGCTTCCAGGTGCCAGAAGGGCGAAATTCATGCAACCCAGATGACGGCAAGGTTCTCCTTTTTCGTTGTGGAAAAGTTGGCCTCTGTCTTTGATAGCGATCGGCTAGCGCAACTAATAATCATTTCCAGTCCATCAGTCATCTGAACAAGAAGGGCACCGAATCCTACACTGTTTGCGTCGGTGTGTATTTCTTTCTTGGTGAATTCGTCAAAATGCGCAAGTAACGGAGGTGTTTGCAGGCGTCGTTTAAGTACTTGAAATGCTTTCTCCTGAAGCGTTCCTCACTTGAACTCGAATCTTTTGAAGTTAGTGAGTGGGTAGGCAATGCGGGTGAAAATTTTGATGAATCGCCTGTAATAGGCGCGTATGGCGAGAAATTGATGCAAGGCCGTCTTGTTTGTGGGTGCCGGGAAGGCGGCAATGCAAGCAGTCTTTCGCGGGTCGGGGCGAACTCAGGACTTGCTGATTACGTGGCCCAAGAGCAAGAGCTCCTCGTATGCGAAGCGGCACTTATCTGTTTTTAGAATGAGTCCGGAGGTATTTATTGCTTGCAGTGCAGCTTCGATGTGCCGGAGGTGGTCGTCGAAGTTCAAGGAAAAGACTTCGATGTCTTCCAGGTATGCCACTTAAGACAACCATTACTTTATTCATAACGCGTTGGAAGGTAGTGGGGCAGAGGAAAGACTGAAAGGCATGACCTTGAACTTGAACACACCGTCTGTTGTTATAAAAGCAGACTTTTCACGGTCTCTATTGTAGACTTCCATTTGCGAGTAGCCTGTTTTGAGGTAGAGCAATAAAAAGTGCTTAGGGCTGTGCAGTCGATCAAGGGTGTCGTCTATCATCAGTGGGAGGGGATACAGGTTTTTCTTCGTCACTTCGTTTAAGCGACGATATTCAACGCCGAAGTGTTCCTACCTCGTTTTTTCACAAATGCCACAAGAGATTCCCAGTGGCTCTTCAGTGGCTGAACTATGTCGTCGTGTCACATTTTGTCGACTTGTTGCTTTCTGGCTGGGCGTCCTCGCCTCGAAACTTGATAATGGCTGTGACGAATTGTTCGGGCACTTTTTTCTGATATGACTTGATGTTTCGCAACTTGCGTCTGTCCAATTCGAGACAACGACTAGAAAAAGTCATTGAATTGCAGTAGTGGCACAGTTTTAGCTAGTCCTGCTTGTGCTTCTCAAGGGTCTGGTTGACGTCGAAATCGGGTAGGAAACGTCGATTCGTCGAAGCAGCTGCGGAAGTATCGCAAAGGGCGAAAGAATTGCTGGCGTCGACGAGTTCCTTTATGTAGGCGACTGCGGTACTATTGTTGAGGTGCCTGTATTCAAGTAGGAAGCTTGTCATCATTAACTTCACTTTCCGGTGATAGCGATGCATCTTGCAACGTGAATCTGTCTGCTAAAAAACAGTTGCTTCTTGCCCTATATGGCGCCTTAAAAGCCTGCGGGTGTTTCAGTACCTACAGAAATGATGACGCTTGACCAAGATGGAATGGTGACTTGGTCTTGCAGCACGTTTTATACGTGATATCTTGGCGTCGTGGGGGCTGGCAGCGTATTTTCTAAGATCAGTGTTACTGGCTCAGACATATGGTCGAGAGCAGCACCGTGTTGAATTAGGAAGTATATTTCCAGTATCACATCCCTGAAGCAACGTTGAAGGACTACAACACTCGCAGGTTAAGTCTGGTTACTTGTGGTGACTGTTGCTGTGCAGACTTCAGCCGGCATTATTAGATGGCAGCAAGCGGTTGAAATTTCGGGGCCTTCCCAAGCTGTCCAGACTTTCTTTATCTTCGTGCCGAACGGTCTTTCGTTCGTCGTCTTGCGTTGCTGTTACGTTGCTGCGCCAGATCACGGCTACTTCAGGTAGCTCTATTAGTTCCACGTTGCATCGTCAGAGCTTCTTCTGTTCGTAAAGTTTCGACATTAGGGCTCTGTTCAGCATGCGACGTATTCTTCAAGTGTCATCTCACCACCATCGTCGGTGGTGGAGGATCTTCGTTATTTCGTCGTAAAGCAACCGCACCTCCATTGGTTGCTGCCATTAATTTTCCTGATATGGGCCATGCGACCCCATCCCTCCCCCCATTTTGGACTAGTGTACTGCTGGTGGTGTGGTTACCTATGGCGGCCGAGTGACGGTGAACGAGGAGATCCCCGGAGTGCCCACTGTGCTCCGGCGAGATAGTCGGTGATGTCACGTGGTCCTTCACGCCTCAGTACCGCCAGATGGGGCTGTGTGGTTTCGCCATAACCATGGCAAAACCACACAGCCCCATCTGGTGGCACTGGCAGCGGCGGTACGTGTGCCCAGCTTCACCGCAGTGATAGCATAGTGAGCGGTAGTCAGGTGCACGCCAGACGTCTGTTTTCCTTGGAGCGTAGCATTCACCGGCTGGTTGGAGGTATAGAGTCTGTGGTAGTGGCGGTGGCAGAGTCAGGTGGTGGAACTGCGGTGGCGAAGCCTCCTGACGCAGCCTTGGAAAAGTGTCGTCACAGACCGTAGTAGCGTCGCTCATAGCCTCTGCTTAAAGTCTTACTGCTTAGGGGATGCTAAGCGATTGCCGAACTTCCTCGGGGTCAATGTCGGCGATCGAACTAACTTGAACATGCGGGGAAGGTAAGTGTTTGCGCAGTTCCTCCCGCACAATCGCCCGGATGGTTTCGCGCCAGTCCTCCGTGCTGAAGGCATGTCCTTCGGCGTAGTTAAATGATTAGTGGTGGTTGCACCATTTGTCAGTATTTCAAGCGCTTTTTTATCGTCGTTGCCTCGGTGACAAATTTATTAACATTCTTGGATGGGTTGCGGGGAGGTTCCGCAACCAGCCCTTGCTTGACTCTTCACAGCAAGAAGCGGAGCTTTTCCTCAGCAATGGCGGGGTTGGCGTTACAAAACAGCCGTGTCATCTCTTGGACGAACATAGTCACGTTTTCGTTCGGGAGTTGTACCCTCGTCTCCAGCAACGTCGCGGTCCTTTCTTTCAGGGCGATTCTTCCAAACGTGTACAGGAATGTGTCACGGAAGAGATCCCAGGTTTCAAGTCAAGACTTCCGAATCTCGAACCAAGTCCTTGCCACGTCTTCTAGGTAGAGGCAAACGTGACGTAGATTGCCTTCCTTGTCTCAGTGGTTGAGGGTGGTCACTCGGTCATTTGGTCTTCAGCCAGGCCTCTGGGTCTTCACTTGGACACGCATGGAGGCTTGGTAGCTCTCCGGGTAGTTGCATGACGATTGTTGCAGGTGGCACGGAGTCTGTGATTTTCACGGTCGCTGAGGTCAGGGTCTTGGTCTGCCGGGTGGTGTCCTCAGGTAGAGGCCTGAACTCTGGCTCTAGACCCTGCTGCCTGCGGTTTTTCGCTGCTCGGAGTTTTCGTCGATGTCTCCCCAATTTGCGCTGAGTTCACTGCATTACGGGAGTTTCCGGTACATGAAAAGAGCAGCACCTCCACCACATGTCACGGTGGATTGACATGGACGAAAGAAGCAAACTCCATGTTTAGATGAAAACTGTTTATTTGGTCAAACGTGTGGGCCGTAAACGTAAATTCAGATTACAGCCGCACATTGGCACTGATAGCTGGAAAGAGACTTCGGCGGTTGATCCATTGACAAGCGATGACCCGTGTCAGCATTTATACGTGTGCCGTCGAGTATTCTAGTGCTATCGCTAGAGGCCACCTAAGTTCCAGAAGAATCTATATTTCCCGGCAAGGGCTTAATCACATCGGAAGGTCCTACGACAGCCTGGTTGGTTCTTCAGTCAATGGGCGTGTTTGCGCAAAGCAGCACTTAGACGTTTAATGCAGTGATAAGGAAACTTGAGAAATTAGCGTCGAAATAATGTGTGTTTTCATGAAGTTGTCATGTAACTTTACTGTCCTAAGCGAAGATACTTGCGCGGCCAAATAATGACACGCAACCGTAGTTGTACGTAGATGTACGCTGCTTCTTCTCCGCTCATCGCGACGTTTTGGTTTTTTTTCAGAACGGTGAGGCAGCTGTTAGGCGAATGCCTTTCTCAGAGGAATCTGAACACCAAATTGCTGCAAACGGCTATAGAGCTTCTTGGCTGCCAGCAAAACCAACCCGTCAGTACCAGTAAGAACGAACGTGCTTTGTTACACTCCCTTCTTTTACTGATACAACTCCTGTAGTTTAATCTTATGATCACATCTATTTGAAAAATCGATGGCGCAATGCATGAGTTTTTCGTTATTGCACTCATTCGGCTGATTTTGTGCGCACCATGAGGCGTGCCTTCGGTGAAGTGCTTTGAAAAGGTGTTCAATTTCGCTGCCGACGTACAAAATAGGAATTCTGAAATATTTAAATCATGTGATACCTCCGGTTTTCTGTGTCACCGTTTTTTGCATTTTGCTAACCTGTCTCTTGTTTGATTGATTGATGTGTAGAGTTGAACGTCCCAAAACTACCATATGATTATGAGAGACGACGTTGTGGAGGTGTAGAATCACCGTCAGAACCGGGTGCATGGCAGTTTTACTTTTATTTATTTTGTGCAGTAAGCTTCGACAAATATGCTAGCCGCTGGGCTACAATTGCTGCGGCACGCAGCATTGCTTTTACGGCATTCAGTCAAAGCGTAAGATCAGATCGGCCCAGACCATAGACACTGCGTTGCCCAATCGGTGCCTCGCGATGTGCTTTGGAGCCGAAGGTTACAGAGCTCTTCTGGTTTCGTGTAAACACAGGACAAAGGAGCCAAACCCCACGTTGGCCACAAAGTAGTATGGACAGAAACGTCATTAGGATGACCCCTGATTGCCTCATGGCACTTTCGGCTTGCGCACGAATCGGCCTCTTTCGTGATCCAGCGCGGTAGTTCGTCTTACAGCGCCACTGGGTGTTGTTCGCACACCTATAAGTCACTGCTCAGTCAAAGCGGCGTGCTATGCGACACAGTAGAATCGCCAACAACTTTCCGTCTCTCTCAGGCGGGTTTCAAACAGTTCTTGGAAGTGCTCGGGCTTCGGACACGCGATACTGTGGCCCACAGCGTGTTAAAACGGCCACCCGGTCTGCACCTTTGATGAGTGCCGTTGCACTGGCATGCCTTTGGCTCTTCTCACGCTGCTCCTCTCAAATTGGTTCGAGGTAACCTGACGATAGTTATACCGCGAGAACAAAACGACGGCACAGAGAAAAGAAGGGCACAAAAGACACGAAGAAGGGCACGTGTCTTTCATGTCCTTCTTGTTTCTGTGCCGTCGTTTTGTTTTCGCGCTATAACTATCGTCATGCCATACCAACTAGCCCTAGCTGCCACACTTCGAGGGAACCACCGCGGCGGAAGTTAACGAAACGAGCTCATAAGTAGAACCGCATGCACAGGGTGAGCGGTTCCACTTACAGCGTGCAGGGGCCATGGGATTACTGTCTCTTCTGTAATCAACTTCACGTGTTACCAGAGACGTCTTTTTACGGTCACAACTCACACAACACGTGGCTTTAAGTTTAGATAGTTGTGGGTCCGCTGAGTTTGCCCTTGCCACTGCGACCTTGGATTAGTTTTGTTTCCTTTATATTTTGTTGTTGTGTGAATAGAGGCCCGGAGCGTGAGACCTCACACGGGCATGAAAGTGGAATCCTCGAGATGGGTCCTTAAAGTGCACTGCCGTAGTATAGAACAAACAGGCTACAATTCTCCGACAGTGGCGTAAAGGCGGATCATACAGGAAATGAGGAGCGGCCCCGGTGTTCCGTCAAGTTTTCTGAACCGGGCATAAGGTGTTAGGCACCATCGGCTCTGCCGACTCCCGTAAGGTAGCCCTACCGAAGAGTCCTTTCCGAAGTGCTTGTTTTTGTAATCTTTATGTCCATTACTACGTACGATATTATTTACAGCCCGTAAATATTGGCTTCACTCAGTCTTATAAAACTTCTCCAGTGTTTTTACTATCTCTTCGAACGACCAGCGAGTCCATCGCCACTATTGGCATCTCGGAAGTACGTTGCTTCCTCCCACTGTGCTATACCACCTGGGGTGGTGCGTCTCGGGCGCCGAGTGGGGAGCGTTGTTTTCACAACATCAAAATAACATGAATTAAGCCATAGACCTCCAGAAATTTTGACCATTTTGGGTTCTCTAACGTGCCACCTGTATCTTACAGCGACTCTTTCATATGCACACGTTGGTACCACAACAACCCGGCCAGCACCGCGTTTCTCCGCAAGTACGCAATGCGATAAAGCCGGTGCCGCTCACTGCCTCTCGGTGTCTGCCAAAACCCTGGAAACATGGATAGGCTCCCGAAACAACAAATCCCAGGATGGACAGAGTGTATGCACGTAAGACAGAACGAAATGCCTTATTTGCACGTTATGAAGGAACTCACGAAGACTTCTCTTTTTGTGTTTCATTTATTCAACTATCATACTTAGTTTTACTTTATTCGAATAATCATTATGTTCTTTGCAACGCTCAGACATGCTATTTGGTTATTCGCTCGATGAAGCAGCATGGCTAAAGTGCCACTTATAAAATAAGGATAAATGAAGAATACACCAAGGACAAACGCCGTGTAATAGACAAGAAATCGTGCGCGGGTGCCTTGTACGTACAGCCTCTCTCGCGCTTGAAGGAAGTGGCTGGAAAGTGCAGATTGCACATGACTTTGTCTTCCCCATAAAATTTTCTAAAACTAACTAGAGGGAACTCTGGCGCTGAGATTGTTCAGTGACCATGAGAATGATGGGTAGTACACAGATTTACCTAGTCTTCATACTGGCGGGCCTCGAACGCATTAGTGTGCTAAATGGTGAGCCTAAAAGGTTAAAGCAGTGAAGCACAACTACTGAATATTTGCTGATTGTCGTTTTGTGACAAAGCAACTACAAGCCACGCGAAGCCAGCTGGACCGAAAGTGCGAATATTTGACGAATCCATGTACTACCCATTATTCACATGCTCGCTAAAGGGCCGTGCGTTGCAGCTCACATAGAAACTAGCACCAGGGTTCGCTCCAGTGTATTTATACAAATCTCTATTGTCTTCAACAAAAAAACTTCCAGAATATGTATATCCCTTCACAGACGAGCTCGAAAAAGCACGCTAAGCACTTTTTGCTATACAGCGGTTGTCTAACGAAACCCGCTCTCTGCTGCCGGCCCAACAGCTGAGAGAACGTGATGAGTATATCTTTAGGCTACTTGGTTTTCTATGTTCGTTCAGCCTGCGTTACTGGGGGTTACCTAACTGACTACCGAAAAATGTTTTCGCAGTCCAGCTTTCAGTGACGCTTGTATTTGTCGAAGTTATAAAGCACAGACAGAGAGAGAATTTTGAGAAGTTTTCTGCATTAGTAACGCTGGTGAAGGTGGCATTAGCACTGTATTGATTACGTTGTGTAACAAAGCGCAAGTCTATTTGCAAAACATCGCGTGACCAAAGCAGAGCGTCTCCTTCGGTAGCAACTCAGTTTCCTTTTCTCGCCAGCCTGCCGTATGAGGCGTGTTCAGCACTATTCGGCTTCAAAAAGCGTCATTATTAGCCGTGAGCTGGGAAAGTACGTCACGGGGGAGAAGGCTATAGCAGCTTAAAATTACACTCGTCATAACTGCCATCGGGAGGAAGCGGCTATGGAAGGAGCTGCGCCAGTGGTCCGACGAGAACAATATGCAGCCGAAGGCAATGCAGCTCTTCTAGGAATGCTGAATTGCTGGAAACCCAGCTTCCGCAGTGGTGCATGACGACAAAGTTAAACCAAAATTTCATTAAGAGGATCAAAAAGGCTTTCGTCTTTACAATTTTATAAAGTTCCAAGCACGCCCAATCTTTACTTATACAATCCTGCAAGATGTATGATAGGTGTTTCTTGGGAACATTTTATTTCAGATGAATAACAAATGTGGCATGAATTTTTATAGACTTCTATGCAACGAAAATTCGCACTCATCGCCACACAATTTCTGTGGGCCATAAAGTTAGGCTGAGGGCCTTTGGAAAAGTGCGGCCGCACATAGGCCTCAGTAAGCATTGGAGTTTCCACTCACAAGTGGACTGCCTTGTGACAGAGCACGTTACATAGACGGCACAAAACGAAGGTTGCCCATAGACTCATCGGCTTCGTTCAGCGGAACACGAAGAGTCTGGTTGATTTCATCTCTGCAAAGACGTTTGCAGGCCTAGTGGCACAGTATTGTGCGTCGCTATATTTTAGCTCACAAATTGCGCGTAAAAGCAACAATATAAACGGAAACGTGAAAGTTCGCCACTGTGGTATTATCCATCCTTCTCTATATTTTATCATTTTCTTGATTTTACTTCTTACTATCAGCTTTGTATGAATTTGAACGTAGACAGTAGCAAAAAAGAACTTGTATTTCTAGTATTCTATATATTACTGTATCAGCGTACTCCTGCCCACCTTGTACAAATGAAGAGCTTTAAACTCACAACAAATGTTTAAGCTGTATTCTCTAAAAATCGCAAAACACCAAGGGCATTGATGACCTCGTTCTTCGTTCTGCGCAGTCCGGTACCATGCCTGGAGAAGCACACGCTTGATGGCTGCTCCCACGATGAAATGAGGCAGTTACATTCCCTCCAACGTGCTAATGAAGCCGTGCGATCAGTCGCCTGTGCGGAAGGCCAAAAGCCATCTAAAAGTGAGCATTTATTAATCTTTTATTTTTCTGTTTGTTTACTTGTTTTTAATTATTTATTTATTCACAATACCACTAATAATCTCAGCAGGAGTATATTTTGTGAGGGGCGAGTTATACAGTATGGAGGCGCATAGAACTACAACCGCTAAAACGCAATATTGTGTGTTATATGGTATCTAAAATTGTGGAATAACGTTACATAATTAATAAGAGACGACGTGCCAGACAACTAATAATCAGGGGCCGAATTCACAAAGCTTTCACTTTGGCTACGCAGTTTCTTAGCCAAAAATTCTCTTATCTGGAGGGATTACTATAGCGCGGGTATGAATTTAACTTATTCGGCACTTAAGAGGGCAAGGAGGACACACGATATCCGATGAAACGACAAGGAAAGAAAGAAGTGTGTGCCGATAATATCAAGGTAGCACGCAAAGCGTCTAGCATCGAGAGTATACGATGATAGCCAATGATTTGCTGCATCTAAGTTTCAGTTCCGCGAGCGTCTGCTACAGCGCTTACGGGATGCCGCGTACGTTGTAATAGACGTTTTGGTGGGCTGTTCAAAGCCAAGCACTCGCCTTTAATCAACGACTGTAGCTAAAAAAATAATTGCTCGATGGTCTTAAGCTACCGAGCAATCCATGCACTATCTCGCCAAATACAAGTAAACAACACTCCAGGTGCACCACATAAATGAAACCACACATAAATCGATGCATGCAATGTTTGAAAATGTGCCTCGAATGTCTTCCCCTATTTAACGCGACCAGTTACCTTACATTTAATTGAAGCTGCGCTGCTACTTAACTAATTCGGTGCAATCTAGCACGGTATAGTGGTGAACGTAAGGGTGTTTTGTACCTATAGTCAAAGGTAGCCTTTGTTACAATATTCTTATTACAAGACACATGAGCGACTTTGGTGCCTGCAGACGAATTGTGTGGAAATAGATAACAGCAGTAATCAAATGAAATTGTGAGCGCGATTTTGCTGGTTCCATGCACCGCAGCATTTTTGTAAAGCCGGAATGCGAGAACGTGCATACGCTTACGCTTAGGTATATGTCTACGTAAAATGAGGGAGACTCGTCGGGAGGTGTCTCAGTGCTAATGCCTTTCACAAACCACGGTGCAAATATTTCGTCCAGCGTTGTTTGAGTGCGCAAACAAAGCAAGGAACGTGTATACGAGTCTTGAGGTTGAGAAACGTTATCACACGTGCGAAAAGGATGAAAAGAGAGAGAGAGAGAGACTCTCGTTTCGGCTTCGCGAAAGCTTGAAATCGATAGATAATAGACAATTTCCTGGCCCAGCAGACGTCAGGGAAAGTCCCCGAAAAGCAGCGTCAGATGCTCGGAGAGCATAAAAAAGTGGAGTACGCGTTATATGGGAGTGACAGCCACTCAAAAAGCGAGATGAAGTGTGACTGTCCTTAGATGTGACAATCAATGCTAATTGATTTGTGAGGTTTAACGTCCCAAAACCACCATATGATTATGAGAGACGCCGTAGTGGAGGGCTCCGGAAATTTTGACCGCCTAGAGTTCTTTAACGTGCACCGAAATCTGAGCACACGGGATCAATGCTAATTAGGAGAGTTGAGTTAATGAGCCAAAACGTTTCTAAATAACGATAATGGAAGCAAACTGAGCATTCATCTAGTGAAAGTGACACTAGTGACAGTGAACTCATAATAGTTGGTTAGCGTTGTCACAGACCGACATATATTTTTATTTTCTTATTTATATTTGGCAAACTATGAGAAGGTAGCCTACGTTAGAGCCGGCTATCCCAACGTCATGACAGTAATGTACAAGAATAAATAGCGCACGGTTATACAGTCACACGTGGCGGTTTTATCTTCTAGTAACCTTGGGCAAACGCATTCTAACTATTTTTTCTATTTTTGACAAAGTTTCACCGGACGTTTTTGCATTTGGCTTCATTCGAAGGAATGACGATATATCAGCAATAAGGGCAAATGCAAGCACTGCTGCAGTGGACGAGCGGTTACAGCGCTCAAGTACAATCTAGGAGGTACTTGGTTCAATTCGCAGAATCACTGAGCACTTTTTTTTTCAAGAGGTTGCCCGGCCTGACATGCGTGGTGGCGGGTAATTTTTTGAGAAGTAGGCTTTTGCACTTGCTTCTTTCACTCCCCTTTTGACCCAAAAACGCTGTACCGTGCTCCTTCATAAATTTCATAATTCAGGGTTCATAATTTTCTCCTCCATCCTCTCTTATCGCGAAAGTGTCCACTGCTGAAATACCAATATCATACCTGGTATATTACTTTTAACGTTTTTGGATATTCGACCAGCGATGAGTCGTCACGGTGTTTTGAAGAAAATCTACACATGCACCAAACTAACTGCTTGCGACCAAGTTAACTGCCTTTATCGGGACACGTTTTCGTGCGAGTTTGATGGGCATCATTACATGCAGCAAGACCAAAGAGCACGGAGAGTTAGAGCTGACGCAAACAGAGTGATTAGTTTGTGTCTTCTCTCCCGCTATTTGTCATGCTGCACGCTTCAGTGTAATGTCGCTGTCAATGGTTAAAATGAACTATAGCAGTTAATCGAGTTCTTCTGAGCGGGTCCCCTATTGTCCAGATTGGAACAGAACAATGGCAATTTGATTTGTGTGATAAAGAGATACCCTGCTTTTGGTTACTAGAATAAATTTCTAAACTGAAGCTTATTTTTTATTAACAACAGTTCCAGTGCAGATGAAAGGTGCATGGACAAAATTCGTGTATTCAGCTTGACTAGGTTTGTGACCTTAATTGTAATTGCGAACCGGTATCACAGTATGCATAAATATCACACACGTATAAAACCACGGGTGATAGCTTGCTTATTCTGATTAAAATTGAAAGGTTGAAATTGACATATTCAACCAACGCAATGTGTACGAGATATGCCATGTAGAGTAGCTATGCTCTAAACTAATCTTCGCAGGTTCGTTCCATTTTACCCAATTTCTTGCCCATGACTGTAGGTTGGTAAATGAAACAACTTCTTCGAACACACATATTCTGTGTAAGGTTACATTTATTTTTATGCAGTGCAAAACAAATTGAAATGTATAATGGCTTCAAAGAAAGAAAAATAAGTAGAAACAAATTCAGCCAAATCATTACCAAACTTACGCACCAATGATAAATGAATTCTCATTTAAAAATACATACATACATACATACATATACGAACACACACATATACATATGTACACCCATACATACATACGTACACTCAGGTATAAATATTAAAATGAATGGCTATAAAACAACAATTCTAATACATTTATTTTGAATATACTACAGAAAGTAACTTACGAGAGGAATCCACCGGCACTGTTATGTCTGAATACGGTGTTTCTCGAACCATCTCGCAAAAGCTTGATGCATAGTTGTCCGCTGCTGCCCAGTGACATGCAGTTTTTATAAAAAACACAAGAATAAAGCCCTTCACAATGTCATGCTAAAGAAAAGGGCTGTGCATCAATATTTTGTACATGTCTGCAATATCACTCTGTTTATTTACATAGCTTGGCTCATTCACAACCAACTAACAAAGCATGTTAGGACACTTGGGCTGAAAGTTGGCACAGCGCGAGTAAATTCTAGACAATATATGAATAATACAATTATAAGCTACTAAGCTTCTTGGTGCAAACAGTGTTTATATTGACAGCTATAAATGCCATTATGGTTTCCCCAAAACACTTCTCAAAATAGAATCAACTTTATTTAGCTAAAAGTTTCTATTCTGGCGCGTCCTGGTGGCTCGACGGTGGAAGTGACTCTTTCGGCCAAAAAAACAAAGACCAATTATTTTTCCAGTTCGTGAATTCACCCCATGCTAACATTGAGGCAGCTGGTAGGAGTGCTTTTGGAGAGAGTAAACCATCACATTCCTACCAGTTGTGGCCTTGGGTACCTACTTCACTTGGACAAAAATGATGAAAAACACTCCTCAAGAAGACTTCAAAGTTTGCACATCAACACAGTTCCCATAAAGCTGTCTATTAGTCTGCTTGAAAAATATTGAGTTTACTGGCGGGCAAAGACTGTACACTATGTGAGGTGATGCTCCAGTGCACTGCATGTATGTCTTGCTGCTGGCCTCAACTGCGATGTTGCTCAGCACATATGTGTAAAATAACAACTAATACTATGCCACTGCAAAGTAAATATGTGTGATTTGCATGAAACAGGGACCACAATAAAAGAACATAACAACATTTGCCTTCACAAAGGTAAAAAAAAACTGTAAATCAATTTCCACAGAGTTTTCACAGTTCATCTGAGGATAGTAATATTGGTTGTAAACACATTCTTACTTCCACTAACAAACTATTTTAAGATGCCAAATTCAATATTAGAGTATACCAGCACTTTTGTAGGGCTAAAAAATTGTACAGGCACCTAGAAAAACACAAGTGAATGCATGCTATAGCTACAAATAAAAATAGATACTTTTATTTCTAGTCTGAGTAGAGCTGCATAGATGATAAGTCACTTGCATTACATTATGAACAAACCTATCCGAGCAAAGTATACATTTAAAAAGTTACACTTACACAGTAGATAAGTAGACTGTTGAAGGACGGACAGGCAGTGGGATAATACCCAAGCACTAAAATCTACTGTTAAGATATACTAGGAGTAGTGATGATCCTCTTCCTTCCAAATAAAATAATCCACATAGATTCACTTCCCAGAGCTTATATACTCAAGGCATCATTGGTGCTATCGAAATGAGTGTACACTGAAGGATTACATCGACTAAGTACATGATTACTGCATCCATGGCTTTACTTCTTTTACTACAAAGAATGCAAACACAGTTACCATTAACGACCATGGATGCTGTGATTTCTGGCACGTAAATGTAGAGGCACGCAGGCACTTAACACACATGTTAAAAACTTCAGCTCAAAAATATTTACCCACTAACACTACAGCAGCCTTTAAATTAGTGTCATAGTTTGGTATCTTCCATGCAAAGTTTAAATAGTTTCGAATGCAAGCAAAGGAACTGCTGAATAATGCACTGCTAAGAAGTTAAGCAGCAGCTGCTCCTTACATCACAATGTGCTCTTTCTGCTGTTGTAAACGTTGAGCAGGAGAACAGTCAATGGGAGTCCCTTTATACTTGTTGGTCTTCTGTGCTCTGTTCTTGATACACTGTACACGACCGTGGAGCACCAAACCCCTTGTTACTGCTGGAACTTAGAAAAATACAGATCATTGTTACAACCATGCTACATGCAAGAGTGTATAGTTGTCAATTATGTGCTCATATTTACAGATATTGTATTTTCAGAAGCCAATGACAAGCCTCAACACACACACACACAAACAGCGAAGACTGAAAATATATTTAATATGATACAAGAGCAAAACTACAATGTTATAGATGAAGGCATGAAACTTCTGACAGGCATAAAAAGCCAATAGAGTTTCTTCTATTTCGACTTTACACTTGGTGCGAGAAGTAGACCACAAATAAGTTCACTAAGAAACACAAGCTAGACTGCATTACAACACAACAGCCAATGTTCATAACTTTAAGGCTGTCTAACATAGCCAGCTCACCATACCGCATATAGGAGCAAATGGGCAGTCTAGAAGACACAAAGAACTTGTGGATTATGAGTGTGCTTGTTGCTGACATCTATTATTCTAAATGAAGAAAACCTTTCAAAAATGCACTTCATCAGGAGAAATAATCATATGCAACAAACACAACGGGCTCCTACAGGTGCCACCAACACTCACCATTATTGTTGATACCAGTGTTTTGCCGGATGGATATGGCTAGCCACAGACAGAGAAATGAGAATCCATGGCTTTGAAACACACTGAACGTCACCTTTAGAGATCAACAATGCATACTTATGTCAGGTACAATTTGTATAAAAATATATATCACTATGCAATCGTGGTGAACATGTTCGGCTGAAACACAGGCAACAGCACTGAGAGAGAAAAAGCTACATTAGGTAAAAGATGCAGTTACTGGCCCTATGTCATCTGAGGCTTCTTTAATAGGTCTTTCTCCTTGCAAGTTGTGAACAGCCAGGCAATTTTCACCCACTTGCTATTTCTTTCCTTAGCACTCAATCCACAGAGGGAGTCACAAGCTCGAGAGCTCAATAAGGAATCAAAGTATTTGTGCTCGTTTCAAAGCACAAGCTTTTAAGTCTCAGATTATTGGAGTTTCATTCATAAGCTGCAGGCTTTCAGCTTTCAACATTCTCAATTATCTTGCAATTTAGTTCTATAAATGTTGAATAAGAATTATGTGTAAGAATATTACAGGTATCCACTGAAAGCAACCATGCTTGGGTTTTCAATTTGTGCACAGTAAGTGGTGTTCACGTAATCGTATGTATTGAAGAAAAACTAACCTTGCAGCCAGCCATTAGGCAGTTTTTTGCCCTCGAAGCTCCCAAGCAGAGCGCAGTCCTTCCAGATGAGGCTGTCATGCATGCTTCCACGCCACATCCGCTGAATGATAACAGTCCCATCAGTGACATAGGCTTGCATAGTCAGGGAGAACGTGTCCTTCCTATTTTTGTACAGGTGCCCCAAGTAATGATGAGGATCGATGTGCCAGAATGTGCAACCGATGCATCAAAGGACCTTAACAAACCAATCTCTGCGGTCTGTGAAGAGCCAAAAACGAGATATTTAAAAACAATCATTAAACGTACTCACTTCTATTACTTATTTGAGGAAGCTATCACTTCGTTAAAGTGACCAAAATCTGCTATAATCACTTTGAAATCAACTGAAGCCTCATGCAAATTTTACGTACCACAATATATATGTCCTACTGAAGTATAGTACTACCACAGTGGTAATTGTCTATAGAACTAATTTTCCAAAATAGCATAAATTTTTAAGTGCAACCTGGCTCCTGAAAAATAAAATCACATTAACTTTCGAACTATCAAACGTGGTCATTCGACAGGCCCAACCTCATAATCACACAAGAGCTCACTTGTATCAAATCACAAAAAACTTTTTATGTATTTGCTCCATAATATATGTATGTATATAACAGTAGTAGTAAATGTTTTATGCTTCAACTTACCATAGAGAAACATTACATCTGATGGGCTTAAAAACTTGCACACGTTATAGAACTGCGTGAATTATAGTACCGGTGAAATTTAGTTCTGCAAGGTGAACTCACCGATGGCAGCATTTAGTAGCCGTCGGTGTCATGAGGAACCAAGTACGACCAACAGGCAAAGGGAATCTGCAGACTGGAAGCTGCCAATGACAGCCATGAAGGGCTGGCCAGGCGTGCACGTTCATTGATAAAGTGTAAGAACTGGCCATGACCGGCTGTTGTCAAGGCTCTAGTGCCGTGCAAAACAATGACCAGACGAACTCGGAAACCTGTAGTTAGGCGATATTGGCCTACAACTTCATCCAAAGCAAGGCACCGGTGAAATCTTTGCTTTTTTGGGGCCGGAGGTAAGCTTAACGTTCACGGGCTCTCGCTGCCACATAGAACTCTCAAGTTATTACCGAAGAACAGTCTAGGCGCGCTTCCAAAGTAACACGATCCACAACAGAATGTAGCATCTCGCAGCTTTGGTTGATCACATCACAGCGCTAGGTCGGGGGGCCGGAGGGAAGCTTGACGTTCACGGGCTCTCGCTGCCACATAGAACTCTCATGTTGTTACCGAAGAACAGTGTAGGCGCGCTTCCAAAGTAACACGATCCACAACAGAATGTAGCATCTCGCCGCTTTGGTTGATCACATCACAGCGCTAGGTCTGGGGGCCGGAGGGAAGCTTGACCTTCACGGGCTCTCGCTGCCACATAGAACTCTCAAGTTGTTACCGAAACACAGTCTAGGCGCGCTTCCAAAGTAACGCGATCCACAACAGAATGTAGCATCTCGCAGTTTTGGTTGATCACATCACAGCGCTAGGACTATGGTTTTCACAAAAAGGAGAAGGGACGACTTAACAAAAAAAAGCGCCAAGCTGCCCCACCACAACTTCACAGGGCAAAACAGTTATCAACGCTGTCTTTCAATTTTCGGTCACACGAGCACAGCTTGTTCACAAGTCTTAGAACGTCAACACAGCACCACTGTTCACAACGAACATTGTTTCACTCCCGAACAGTACATTGCTCTCAAGTAAATAGAAGCGTACGGGCTAACTATTGGCGAAGCAAGAACCGAGCGCGTAGTTCATACGTTTCCGTACGTACTTGGGGTCACTCAAGTAACGTGTCAAAACGCTGTCAATTCGAAATGTCGCACAGCACCCAACTGGGAGACTGGAAAGTCAAGCAAACGAACTGTTACCGGCACACAAACACACATTGCAGGATTCTCGAGTACTAGTTACCGTCGATACATCGACGCCGATCCCTGCTTCATAACCACACCGACGCACAGGCTTCGCTGCGCTTCACCGTACACTATTGCACTGCCACAGCTTTCCGCACTGCTTACACGCACCGAAAGAGCTGCTGTAATCACAACACATCCGGTCAAACACTGAAGTAACTCGTGCGAGAAGCGTTTGCTGAAAGTCGCACCGACCGATATGCTGTTTACGACGCCATGTTGTTTTCGACAACTGCGCAGCACATAAGAGAGCTCTTAGAAAGTATTTGCACTAATTTCACGGCGTGACAAAATTTTCTCTTATGTGCGAGGGGGGTGATATGACGAACAAGACAGGCGTGCCAGATGAAAGAAGTGTTTTGGCAACGTCACGGAGTGAGCTGATGTAGAGGGTATTGCTTCACAACCAATCACAAGCTGTGCCTGTCGGCCAAGCCGTCGTCTGCTCGTGTTTGTCGTCTGCTTCGATCAGAGCATGCGACAGGGGAGTCGCCTTCGCAACGCTATTATTCTCAGGTCAAGTGGTCGCTGCGTCGCACAAAATAGAAGTCAGTGGCTCGCTCTACCTTTGAATGATGTTCGTGCGCCAAGTTAAATGGCTGGTAATTGACGCAGGGATGAATTCAGCGAAGGTTTGCTCCAGAATCATGAGGGTTTGCATATTTTCGGTGTCATACAAAGTTACTAGGGTCATTTCATTCCGATTGCTTGCCATATTATCATGGTCCATATCGGTGTCTGAACAATGAAGGTGAAGATGCATGATTTGGTTGTAGTTCCATGCGTAATCACGCGCACCCCTAATACGCTTTGGTTTACAAAGTACGCTTTGTTCCAGATCGTCCCAAAGTGTATCGACAGCTGTATTTCAGAGATCGCAACTATTGGACAGTTAGAGCCAATGAAAGTACACTAGAGCACAAACTTTATGAACCACTCACTGAAAACTTCCTCTAATTTTTACTTCCAATAGCGTGCAAAGAATGTGCTCCCATCAACCTCTTTGGTGGTAATTTCCACCAATCAGGCAAGGATCTCGAGTCGCACTTTTAATTGGATGAGATGGGGCGCAACACAACAACATAACAAATAAGGTTGATCCTATGCCATGCCGCGTTCAAATGCACCGACCATTCACGTATCACATTGGTTTTCATCCAACCACAAATCTTTACATGCGTAGTTTTATGCCATTGACGCCCAATAGAATTCTTCAATTACTGCGACTTCGAACTTATTGGACGATGGTGGTAGTCAACACCATCCACTGCGTACAATGGAAACAACACGCGAAGCTCAAGGCGCCGAAAGAAATAAAAACGGACCAGCAGTCATCAGGCAGCCCTTAATGGGTGTGAATTAACTCAAAACCAGCCAGGGCACCAAAGTATACCGCCGCGGCAGCAGGTTCCAAGTAGCCACATTGTTCCTAAGAGTGGTCCGGACCACTCTTAGGATTTTCTCTCAGCCATGCTGTTTTTACGCAAAATTTCGCTTCGTGAATCCACTTACGAGCACTTTTCTGTGACGTAAGCAAATATAGCAACAGCATCACCATCGCTGACATGTTCCCGGGCAGTCACAGCGCGCTTTATTTGCAGCGGCCGATGTGACAACGATGGCCTCTTACGACGTTTTTTTCGTTTCGTGAATCGACTTACGCAACAAAATTTCTCTTGCGCACAAATGTTTTCGTAAGTGAGTTTTGTGAATCCGGCCCCAGAATGCAGCCCCACCATGGTGGTCTAGTGACTAAGGTACTCGGCTGCTGACCCGCAGGCCGCAGGATTGAATCCCGGTTGCGGCGGCTGCATTTTCCGTACAGGCGAAAATGATGTAGACCCGTGTGCTGAGATTTGAGTCACGTTAATGAACCCCAGGTGGTTGATTTCCGGGAGCCCTTCACTACGGCGTCTCTAATGATCATATGGTGGTTTGGAGACGTAACGCCTCAGATATCAATCATCAATAAACAGAATGCAGAGAAACCAAATCGTAAAAATACATCACATTATTATAAAATTCCAGAATGGTGGGAAGATTGTCTATATATTTTAATGCAAGGTAGAAGCCACTAGTCATGAAAAATTGCAAATACTTCATGATAAAACGATATCGAGTCATGAATGTTGGCCGCATTATTGGCAACACCATTCTATATTTCGAGTCCTACTGCCAAATCTGATGAGTGAATGCGTTAGAGCGCGTCCGAAAACGCGTTTGAAGGAATGGTAACTGCGCAAATGGCAAGGCGCTCGTTTCGTTTGAGAAGGAAAGATGTGAGGGGTGGGGATGCTGAGTGATATTTTGTGAAATAAGCAGGTCAAAGCAGTCCCTCTGCGGGAGTCTAAGAAAGGCAATGATAGCCAAATTTTTGTGTGAATGATACCCGAATATCGGCTGTAATTCTCACCGGTGAAGAACAGGACGTGATTTTGAATGCGTTAAAAGGCATTCGTTAGGAAGGCCTGATGAGGTAACCAAATTGGTGAGGCAAATTCTATTTAATGAACAACAATATGTTAGATATGCAAGTCATTTGGTTCAGGTAGGCTTGTCATTGAGGTTACGTTTAGGGCGCTATGGTTGAGTAGGTAGACAAAGAAATCAAGTTCTTTATTTCAGTTCTAAAAAATACAGGGTGTTTCAGCTTAAAAGCACCAAGCAGTGAAAAATTAAAAATGTGTGCTACGCATCTCCAGCTAGCACATTACTGTTCTTAACTGTATGCAGCACGTCAGAATATGTTTTTGATCCGCCAAGCAATGTAATTAATAAAGAGTGCCTAATGAACTTTTTAAATACTGACTCTAGACGAAAACTTTTAATAGAAGACTTGTAGTTCTTATACAGAAATCACCAAATTTTCATGTTACAATAAGATAACAACGCTAGTTCATTTTTTGCGAGTGGTTGTTTAAAGTGCTCGAAATTCAGATAATACCACGTTATTGCCGCCTAACGCGCGGTGCTCTGAGTGCCCTCAATTGTAATCTGAACAAATTAGCGAAGGCTTATCACACACGAATGTCACTCGAACAGGCTAGTATGGACATTAAGTGATGGTTATATGGTACCATTAAAGAAAGGGGGAGGTGAAAGAAAGAAACGAAAACAATAAACTTCGAGGAAATGCAGCTGCCAAATCCGCAAGCATATTATCATTTTTGCTATATCGTACCAACTAACATGTGAGGAACTGTCACAACGTTTTTAAGAAAATTACATGAAGCATCGTACATAGTCGAGCTGCGATGAACAATAGAGGTCCGTGTATTTAAATTTAGGCGCACGCAGGTGAATTCAAATTGTGGAAAAGTTGTGGCACAATTGTTTGCCACACGGCACTCATTTGGCGCAATTGTAGCACACGAGTGCCACGATTCTGGTAGCCTACGAAAAACTAATTTAGTAAAAAGCTAATCAATATTGTTCGCTATTTATTGAAAGCTCCGCGTATTATTCAGATAGGCCTATGTGTCGACGCTATATGTGGGATTATTACGTCATCATTTATTGCTAACATACACTGCGTGGTATTGCCATCATATGTATATTTGTCGGTGAAAGTTTACACTCTCCTACCAAGTGTGGTGTATGATAAAACGTAGCATTCATTTTAGTGCGTGAAACTTAGACACCTGTTTCTGCCTTGTAGGTCGTCGCCGTAATCAGCGTAACCGATACAGCACACGAGTACTACAGAGAGCCACCACGAAGTCTGTCGATATCAAGACATCACGAGCCACTGTCCTCTAACCTGGCTTTCTTCTTCTGTCACTCACGCTGGCCTCTTGTGGTCGCAGCTCGTGAGCATGCAGGTATAATGCTTGTACTGAGGCTGGCTTCGCTTGTCCAGATGGGACTGTCTTCATTTCGCTTGATTCGCAATGCCTGCATTGTACAGAGTGGTACACGTAGCACTCGAGTGATGTCCGTTTCAGCGGCAACATGTAACAAATGTCCATTCTTGCGCTGCGGAAAACGAAAACTTCTAACAAAATTTCCACAACTTGAAACGGCGCTTAGAATTCTCGTTAGGATGTATTGTAATGCTTGGGACACTTTTGTATGTGGGGTATTTTTTAAATTTCAATCAATTTCGCCTACTGTTTATACGAGACTAAGGCAACACTGTTAGTTAGAAAGATTTTCCAGGTAAAGCTTCTACATACTTAACGACAGTCTTATGAGTAACCTCCTGATTACTCATTTTGTGGTGTTTTGTGTAAGACATAAATCAAACCAAATAAAGAAGGAATCCATGGGCACTTAGCAGAAATCAATAGGCTGCCAACACTTCAATGTCCGTATTCAAGGTTCGACATCAATGTTCGGCTAATCATACGTTGTGCATTAACAATAAACTTTTCACATAAGATAAAACAACAACTTGTGTGTGAAAATTGTTCGTCGTCAAAATATGTCCCGATATATTTGAATTTCCTACAATGAAGCTTGGCTTAATTTTAAATGGCTTCGTGTTTTAAACCTTAACGCCCGCAGTGTCGTCAATGAAGCAGGAAAACCTTGAGACTACTATTTTGGTTGCAATCCTCATGCGGTTGTCAAAACGGAAACTTGGTTGTACAATAGTATTAGTAATATATGTTGGGGTTTAACATCCCCAAACCTTGACATGCTTATGAGAGACGCAGTAGTGGAGGGCTCTTGAAAGCCTGACCACCAGGGGTTTTTAGAGTGCAAATAAATCTAAGCACTCGGGCCTCAAGCATTTTCGCCTCCATTGTAATGCGGTCGCAGTGGCCGGGGTTTCGTCCCACGACCGGCGGATTTGCCGCCGAGTGCTTTAGTCACTAGACTACTGCAGCGGGTCGGCATGATAATATTGAAGAAGCAGTTGTCTTTTCTTCGTAGTATATATAGGGTGTATCGCTATGACAAAGAGGAGTACGGGTGGCTGTTTTGTTAACAAAAAACAGTATAGTGGCTACTTCATCACCACATATTGATAACTTAGAAGCCATTTAAATAAAGTTTTTGCTGGGATAAATCATTGTTACTTTTTGTCATCTATTGAGCACATAACTTTTTCCTTCATTTTTCTCGCCATCTTTTTACACACATGGCGGCTTTCGCAAGCGAAAAGGCTCTCTTCATTTTTTTTAGTGCCGAGAGTTGAGAATTTGCGATCTATCGAAAAGCTTGGAGCAAGCAAGTCACGAAATTTGTGCGTACCTCTAATACCAGCTGTCAAGTACTCACGGTGAACGTAGTTTTCGGCATAAACATATAGCGCCGTCTTTTTAAAGTATTTTTTGATAAAACCAATTGTCTTGCAGCTTATGGCGTTGATCGCGAAGCATGTACGTGCAACAGCTTTCACTTTTTCGTTCTTTCTAGCGTGGGTGGCGTAAGTTCTATCTTTATTACTTTAGTTTTTTTTCTGTGTACGCACACAGAACTGGCAGACGACATGTTACGTAGATCTGAAGTACGTTTTTTGTTGCAAGATCCATGCCTCTGTAGCATATGGAGAATTCGCGAAGTACACAGAAGTCTACCTTAAAGTTGCATTTTAGGTATTTTACCTGCAGGATCATTTAAAGGTTGGTATTTAAAGGTAGAAAATGAAAAATATTTTTATTTCTCCAAGCAGTTCTCTTAATTAAGGCAACAAAATGATATAGGTCATTGTTATCTCCCAGATATTGATGAGGAAACTTACTTTTTGCAACGCAAATAATTCCCATTTGAGATATTCGAATTACATCATTCTATCTCACAATCTACATCAGATGGTTAATCAGCCAACGCACACCTGTGGTACGTCAGAATCCATACAATACCTAGTGCTTATTAGTCGTTAAATAGCAAAACTTATCAGTGTCAGTTGATCTCAAAATTTCGGATCACAGC
The DNA here is from genome assembly GCA_013436015.1 of Rhipicephalus annulatus. Classification (NCBI taxonomy): domain Eukaryota; kingdom Metazoa; phylum Arthropoda; class Arachnida; order Ixodida; family Ixodidae; genus Rhipicephalus; species Rhipicephalus annulatus. Next base: position 273,907 of record WOVY01002200.1, on the reverse strand, counting down.
ACAGTATATGTTTGTTGCACTTTGGAGGTACCTAACACCAGCAAATGCAAAACGATCACTGTTGAAGATTTCTCTCGTGCCAGAGATGAAAGTGTCTTAATTATGGTGAACTAGGTCTTGATGAATTTTATGGCACCAATACTGCTGCACTTAGGGATAGGTTGAAACAAATTCTTCTTTATGGCTGTAGCAACTCTCATCCTAAGAAAACCAAAAAAGCCTCCAAAACTACTCCTTCGAAAACGAGAGAGATCTTATACCTCAATAGAAATTGTAAAGCGTCTAAGAGGATGGCGTGCTTTTCGTGCGAATATTTACAAGGGGCAGGATAAAACAAACCTTGAAGTACGGCCAGCTAAGCGGTGGTATTCCCAGAACACGTTGCTAAACTTCATTCGCACGTTATTTCAAGAATTTTGGTGTTTTTTTTTCAAGCACAAAAATGCTCAACCAACGTGTTCTTGGGGGGGAGGGGCTTCGTCACCATCAATAAGCAATGTATTGCAGAGCAATTTATTTATTATTCTGAAAGAAAATTTTTAAATTCTGATAAAATTCTAAACCATTATCGCATGTCATGCGACTGAGATTGTGTCACAGACAGTTTTGTTATCACTGTTACTGAACATTAGGGATGAATGGGACCAGACAACGTACCGAATGTCTTTCTGCGCACATATGGTAAATAATTAGCCCCTTTTATAGCAATAGTGTATTGGTCTTAGTTGTCGTCAGGCATTCTGCCTGTAACTAGCTAACTGCACATGTCGTTTTCATTCCAAAAAAGGGCGACGGTAATACGCAACGAATTAGCGACCCATCTCGTGAACGTCCACATGCTGTAGCCCCTTTTATAGTAATAGTGTATTGTTCTTAGTTGTCGTCAGCCATTCTTCCTGGTAACTAGCTAACTGCGCATGTCGTTCCCATTCCAAAAAAGGGCGACACGGCACACGCAACCAATTAGCAACCCATGTCATGAACGTCCACATGCCATAGCCCCTTTTATAGTAATAGTGTATTGTTCTTAGTTGTCGTCAGCCATTCTTCCTGCTAACTAGGTAACTGCGCAAGTGGTTCCCATTCCAAAAAGGGTGACACCGCACACGTAACCAATTAGCGACCCATCTCGTGAACGTCCACATGCCATAGCCCCTTTTATAGTAATTGTGTATTGTTCTTAGTTGTCCTCAGCCATTCTTTCATCTAATTAGCTAACTGCGCATGTCGTTCCCATTCCAAAAAAGGGCGACCCGGCACAAGCAACCAATTAGCAACCCATGTCATGAACGTCCACATGCCATAGTCCCCTTTTATAGTAATGGTGTATTGTTCTTAGTTGTCGTCAGCCATTCTTCCTGCTAACTAGCTAACTGCACATGTCGTTCCCATTCCAAAAAAGGGCGACGCGGCACGCGCAACCAATTAGCAACCCATGTCATGAACGTCCACACGCCATAGCCCCTTTTATAGTAATAGTGTACTGTTCTTAGTTGTCCTCAGCCATTCTTCCAGCTAACTAGGTAACTGCGCAAGTGGTTCCCATTTCAAAAAGGGTGACGCAGCACACATAACCAATTAGCGACCCATTTCGTGAACGTCCACATGCCGTAGCCCCTTTTATAGTAATAGTGTACTGTTCTTAGTTGTCGTCAGCCATTCTTCCTGCTAAGTAGCTAACTGCACAAGTCGTTCCCATTCCAAAAAGGGCGACACGGCACACGCAACCAATTAGCAACCCATGTCATGAACGTCCACATGCCATAGCCCCTTTTATAGTAATAGTGTATTGTTCTTAGTTGTCGTCAGCCATTCTTCCTGCTAACTAGGTAACTGCGCAAGTGGTTCCCATTCCAAAAAGGGTGACGCAGCACACGTAACTAATTAGCGACCCATCTCGTGAACGTCCACATGCCGTAGCCCCTTTTATAGTAATAGTGTATTGTTCTTAGTTGTCGTCAGCCATTCTTCCTGCTAACTAGCTAACTGCGCATGTCGTTCCCATTCCAAAAAGGGCGACGCGGCACACGCAAATAATTAGCAACCCACGTCATGAACGTCCACATGCCATAGCCCCTTTTATAGTAATAGTGTATTGTTATTAGTTCTCGTCAGCCATTCTTCCTGCAAACTAGGTAACTGCGCAAGTGGTTCCCATTCCAAAAAGGGTGACGCAGCACAAGTAACCAATTAGCGACCCATCTCGTGAACGTCCACATGCCGTAGCCCCTTTTATAGTAATAGTGTATTAATCTTAGTTAACGTCAGCCATTCTTCCTGCTAACTAGCTAACTGCGCATGTCGTTCCCATTCTGAAAAAGGGCGATGCGGCACAGGCGATCAATTAGCAATCCATGTCATGAACGTCCACATGCCATAGCCCCTTTTATAGTAATAGTGTATTGTTCTTAGTTGTCGTCAGCCATTCTTCCTGCTAACTAGCTAACTGCGCATGTCGTTCCCATTCCAAAAAAGGGCGACGCGGCACGCGCAACCAATTAGCAACCCATGTCATGAACGTCCACATGTCATAGCCCCTTTTATAGTAATAGTGTATTGTTCTTTGTTGTCCTCAGCCATTCTTCCTGCTAATTAGCTAACTGCGCAAGTGGTTCCCATTCCAAAAAGGGTGACGCAGCACACGTAACCAATTAGCGACCCATCTCGTGAACGTCCACATGCCGTAGCCCCTCTTATAGTAATAGTGTATTGTTCTTAGTTGTCGTCAGCCATTCTTCCTGCTAACTAGCTAACTGCGCATGTCGTTCCCATTCCAAAAGAGGGCGACGCAGCACACGCAACCAATTAGCAACCCATGTCATGAACGTCCACATGCCATGGCCCCTTTTATAGTAATAGTGTATTGTTCTTAGTTGTCGTCAGCCATTCTTCCTGCTAACTAGGTAACTGCGCAAGTGGTTCCCATTTCAAAAAGGGTGACGCAGCACACATAACCAATTAGCGACCCATTTCGTGAACGTCCACATGCCGTAGCCCCTTTTATAGTAATAGTGTATTGTTCTTAGTTGTCGTCAGCCATTCTTCCTGCTAAGTAGCTAACTGCGCATGTCGTTCCCATTCCAAAAGAGGGCGACGCGGCACACGCAAACAATTAGCAACCCATGTCATGAACGTCCACATGCCATAGCCCCTTTTATAATAATAGTGTATTGTTCTTAGTTGTCGTCAGCCATTCTTCCTGCTAACTAGGTAACCGCGCAAGTGGTTCCCATTTCAAAAAGGGTGACGCAGCACACATAACCAATTAGCGACCCATTTCGTGAACGTCCACATGCCGTGGCCCCTTTTATAGTAATAGTGTACTGTTCTTAGTTGTCGTCAGCCATTCTTCCTGCTAACTAGCTAACTGCGCATGTCGTTCCCATTCCAAAAAAGGGCGACGCGGCACGCGCAACCAATTAGCAACCCATGTCATGAACGTCCACATGTCATAGCCCCTTTTATAGTAATAGTGTATTGTTCTTTGTTGTCCTCAGCCATTCTTCCTGCTAATTAGCTAACTGCGCAAGTGGTTCCCATTCCAAAAAGGGTGACGCAGCACACGTAACCAATTAGCGACCCATCTCGTGAACGTCCACATGCCGTAGCCCCTCTTATAGTAATAGTGTATTGATCTTAGTTGTCGTCAGCCATTCTTCCTGCTAACTAGTTAACTGCGCATGTCGTTCCCATTCCAAAAGAGGGCGACGCAGCACACGCAACCAATTAGCAACCCATGTCATGAACGTCCACATGCCATGGCCCCTTTTATAGTAATAGTGTATTGTTCTTAGTTGTCGTCAGCCATTCTTCCTGCTAACTAGGTAACTGCGCAAGTGGTTCCCATTTCAAAAAGGGTGACGCAGCACACATAACCAATTAGCGACCCATTTCGTGAACGTCCACATGCCGTAGCCCCATTTATAGTAATAGTGTATTGTTCTTAGTTGTCGTCAGCCATTCTTCCTGCTAAGTAGCTAACTGCGCATGTCGTTCCCATTCCAAAAGAGGGCTTGGTTCTTAGTTGTCGTCAGCCATTCTTCCTGCTAAGTAGCTAACTGCGCATGTCGTTCCCATTCCAAAAGAGGGCGACGCGGCACACGCAAACAATTAGCAACCCATGTCATGAACGTCCACATGCCATAGCCCCTTTTATAATAATAGTGTATTGTTCTTAGTTGTCGTCAGCCATTCTTCCTGCTAACTAGGTAACCGCGCAAGTGGTTCCCATTTCAAAAAGGGTGACGCAGCACACATAACCAATTAGCGACCCATTTCGTGAACGTCCACATGCCGTGGCCCCTTTTATAGTAATAGTGTACTGTTCTTAGTTGTCGTCAGCCATTTTTCCTGCTAACTAGGTAACTGCGCAAGTGGTTCCCATTCCAAAAAGGGTGACACCGCACACGTAACCAATTAGCGACCCATCTCGTGAACGTCCACATGCCATAGCCCCTTTTATAGTAATAGTGTATTGTTCTTAGTTGTCATCAGCCATTCTTCCTGCTAACTAGCTAACTGCGCATGTCGTTCCCATTCCAAAAGAGGGCGACGCGGCACACGCAAATAATTAGCATCCCACGTCATGAACGTCCACATGCCATAGCCCCTTTTATAGTAATAGTGTATTGTTCTTAGTTCTCGTCAGCCATTCTTACTGCTAACTAGGTAACTGCGCAAGTGGTTTCCATTCCAAAAAGGGTGACGCAGCACAAGTAACCAATTAGCGACCCATCTCGTGAACGTCCACATGCCGTAGCCCCTTTTATAGTAATAGTGTATTGTTCTTAGTTAACGTCAGCCATTCTTTCTGCTAACTAGCTAACTGCGCATGTCGTTCCCATTCTAAAAAAGCACGACGCGGCACACGTAACCAATTAACAATCCATCTCATGAACGTCCACATGCCATAGCCTTTTCATAGTAATAGTGTATTCGTCTTAGTTGTCGTCAGCCCTTCTTCCTGCTAACTAGCCAACTGCGCATGTCGTTCTCATTCCAAAGAAGGGCGACGCAGCACGCGTATCCAATTAGCAACCCATCTCATGAACGTGCACATGTCGTTAATTAGAAGAATATATTATTGCTACTTAAATAACAAAGATTTTAAATGATACAAGTGTACTTTCTTTTCACCATTATGGTTCTTGCAAATAGATATCGATAGTAGTGCAATTAACGACAATTATTCACTACTTGTCAAACCCACGAGGGAAATATATCCACTAAGGCACTCGGCTGCTGACCCGCAGCTCGTGGGATCAAATCCCGGCCACAGGGGCCTCATTTTCTATGGAAGCGAAAATTCTTGAGGCCCATGTGCTTGGATTTAGGTGCATGTTAAACAAGACTAAATAATCTAAATTTACGAAACCCTCCACTATGGTGTATTTCATAATCATATGCTGATTTTGGGACGTTAATTCCCTACAATCTATAAATAATTCACTATTTTCTTGTACTCATGACAAGTCAAGCGAAGCTGATGTGATATATATGGGCATTAAGAAAGTGTTTAACACAGTTCCCCAAAGTGGTCTCATACAAAAAATGCAGCCAATAAACCTTCCCGTATACATAGTAAACTGAATAGCAGCCTATCCATGTAATCGCAATAAGCTTGTATCAGTTGGTAATTATGTTTATTGAACTTTCAGTAATGTCTGGCGTTCACCAAGATAGTTTTGGTGCCTTTACCACTTCTAATATATATATATATATATATATATATATATATATATATATAACATCGTTAACAATTTTTTTACCCTATTCAAGACAAACTATTTGCAAACCGATTTGTATTGCTTCACGAAGCTTGTTCCCTTAATGACCAATGAATACTTCATTGCATCATTCAAAAATATTTCGTGGTTAAGGTGATAAGGTATTCAACTGAACAAGGCTGAACAAGAGAAAGAAGTAATTACATGTCTGTCAAAATAAACGTAATAAGATGCCATTTGCTTATAACCTATAGGATCTATACTTCTAAAGTAAACCAACATATATATCTGCCTATAAAAATACCCAGTGACCTAACTTAGATAACTTAGATAAAGTATATTTCTCACATATGTTTCTCTTCCTTCAACAAACATTGTATCCTCAGGTATCCTCAGGCCCTAAGTAAAGCGCACTTCTCGGGATACTACAACCGAAATTAGTATATGCAAGCATCGTAAAGAACCCATACACAAAAACTAACATTAATACACTAGAGATAATTTATTGCAAAGCAGTTAGGTTAATTTTTTAAAGAAATATAAAATAACTGACTCTCCCGCTAGCTTATGAAGTAGTATATTATTCAGCTTCGAAGGAAGGCACACAGTTTAGAATTTTTATCCAACGAAGAAACAACTCTTTCTCTCTCAACCTACAGAGTTTTGTGACACCGCATGCAGCCCGTCGAACACGGCATCGTCGCGATCTTTAGCACCATATAAGACCAAAACAAACATTTTTAAATTCTCGTCGTTTCTTGCACAGTCGCTGATTAGAATAACCTGCAGTTATCACATCTAATAAGTGCAAATTTCATTGAGCATGTACCTACTTAATGTTATCGCCATTGTCGTGTTCACTGATCCATGATTTTTTAGTGTTCCTATTTTGTGTATTTCAAGCGTCTTACGGAATGTATCAAATGTTCATGCGCATGCTGATTTGTTATTATTACCGTTATTTGCTTCTGACGCTGTTTCTATGCTTATGACTATTCGTCTTTTTTCGCTGTATAACTTATTTACTGTCTCTATCTTTTAGTTTTCTTTCTTTTTTTGCTATGGAGCTATGCCCGTATTTATTTATTGCCCGCCTGCTTTGATATAAATCAGGTGTGCAAGATTTCATTATTAAAAATAAAAAATATTATCAACAATAAGTGCGCTACATGCAACGCAAATGAAAACAGTGCTTTTATTTTGATCTCGCTCAAGAATATTACACATTACGTACAATCAAAATGACTTACGAGAACAAAAAAATAAACTACGCATGACGGGACGGAAAACGCACCTCCACTTTTGGGTTAGAAGCTGATTGTGCATCGTCGCTCTCATTCTGGTGTCACTGAAAAATTCTCGTTTTCAAGTTTTTTACTTTTAACATCATTGCCCCAGTGAACGCAATCTGAAGAATTTCCTCCACCAAATGACTTAGGCCACTCCGCATTCACTATGTTCACACTTCGAAACACGACTGTGCGCGGAGAGCATTTTTCTAAAAGGTCAAGAAACAAATCACTTTCATAGGGCTCCCGTCTATAAACAGACGTCGAAAAACAACCGGTGCAGCACTTTCTCTTGTCACCTGGCCGTTACGTTCACTAAAGCAGCAGACTGTATGTTGAAGATGAAACTGTTTATTTGGCCTAACTTGTTGCCAGGACACTGAATGACAGATTAAAGCAACACACGAGCACTCATAGTAGTAAACAGCCGCACGAGCTGTTGATCAAGCTAACAAGCGGTGACGCGAGTCGGCATTTTATAAATGTGCCTTCGAATATTACAAAGCCCCGCCACGGTGGTCTAGTGACTAAGGTACTCGGCTGCTGACCCGCAGGTCGCGTGATTGAATTCCAGCTGTGGCGGCTGTGTTTCCGATGCAGGCGTAAATGTTTAAGCCCGTGTGCTCAGATTTGGATGCACGTTAAAGAACCCCAGGTGGTCGAAATTTCCAGAGCCTTCCACTATGGCGTCTCTCATAATTATATAGTGGTTTTGGAACGTTAAACCCCTCATATCAATCAATCAATCGAATAATACAGCGCCATCTCTAGCAGCCACGTGATGTTCCCGTTGTGAAGAATCTGTGATGCCCCCGTAGTGGGCGTAACCGCATCGCAAGGTTCCACGAGTATCTCTAAGAATGGCGTTGATTGACACTCGAACGACAGGCTAAGAGTGAACGCTTCTTCGAATGCTTTACACGCCATTCGAACGATTCATAACCATGCTTTCCCAACAATTAGCAAAGGCCCAATTTTAAAGTATTGCAAATTTGAGATTGCCCTGTTATAGAAGATCACACCATGAGCCTGCGCGACAATCCGGGTATAATGTCATGTGCATGTGAAGTAGAATAATTTTCCTCTACAATGTCAGAATATAGCAAATAAGTAACCTATGTGGCTGCAGAAAACATCGTGAAGCTGCTACGTATACACCAAAGACTATCAATGAATGCGCGAGGTGCCGCGTATTTTCAGAAAAAATTCGTGTATCATGAAAACGAATGAGAATATTGTGTCACAGAGAGCCCGGTTTGTTTACTGATGCAAGAAACATTTAAAGTCACAGTGTTCGCTACTTGCTAATGCGTTAAAAGTGAGGCTAGCTCTGCTGAACAAAGGAGCGACAGCGTCTTGCTTCCGTTGTGTCGTTTATTATCTCTCCTCGAGAGGATGCTCCTAAATTCCACTTGGCGGCACGGCAGTCTACGGGCATTGCCAAAAATTTTCGCATACCAATGGCAGATTTCCCGCCACGATTTGTGAGTGCCTGCTGATTCCACTGGTAAAAGCCAAGTGTTTTTCTTGCCTTGTTGAAAATTGCCCTTTTCATTATTTTTATGTCAACAAAAGTGAGCTGATAGGCCCATGGGGCTATTATTATTCAAGTCTTTTATATTTTATACTACCACCATCTTATTCTTTCTTTATTTAAAATTCGCAGGGGTGTTATATTGTTTTTACATATTTCTGTTATAGGCTTTATGTAGGTAGTTATCTCACCTAAAAAGCTAGAAACCCCATGCTAATGTTGGTTACAATACATAGGTGAACCATTGTTTCATTTTTATGCGCAGGCGAAAGCTCCAGCATGCCGGAAGCAAAGCTGTTGATTGCAGAGCTTCAATCAAGGTTCAGCGTGGGGTCAACGAAACCTGTTGAAGTGGTTAAGGTCGCAAACAAATTTGTAACTCAAGGACAGTAGAAGTTTCTGATTTTTGGTTTCATTAGAGGAACTTGCAGATGCGAAGCTGTAATAATAGTACAACACTGTACTGTCTAGTCGTACTCGTGTTTTTTTTGTTTATTGTAAAGGGGGACAAATTGATGAATCAATGAATGAATGAATGGATGGATGGATAGCTGAGTGAGTGGATAGAAGTGTGGATGGACACTATGAGCGTATATATTATAAAGGGGCAGTGGCCTACAATGGAAAGGCTCGATAAAAACTTTAGGTTAACCTAATGTCTTGTTTGCTTCACTTAGTCCTGTCCTACAGTAGACAAAAAAACTAATTTCACAGCCCCGCATTTTGCCGCTTACGGCCTGATGACGTTATTTCCCCCCTATTTATTTTGACTTTTCTTTGTACTTTTTTGCGACCAATACCCTGTTTGTCCGTTACTTATTTCTACACCAATTGTTTTCAGCTTTCCATTGTTATCGCTAAAACGCGAAGTTGTGTATCTACAGCGCCATGTGGTGACAAAACCATGAGCTCGATCGACCATCTATTGTTGGGCGCGAAAAAGAAACCAGTCGCGAGTCTCCACCTTCAGGTGCTATAGTTGCCGGTTTTCATGTTTCTTCAGGTATAGCATTCCAATCCTTTTTTTGTGTGACTCCAGCATTGAGGAAGCTCTGACAATGTCGGGAAGAAGGTAACACTTATTTACCCTACCACGGTAGTCTAGTGGCTAAAATCTAGTGGCTAAGGTCTAGTGGCTAAGGTCTAGTGGCTAAGGCTGCTGACCGGCATGTCGAGGGATCAAATCCCGGCTGTGGTGGCTGCATTTCCGATGGAGGCGGAAATGTTGTAGGCCCGTGTACTCAGATTTGGGTGCACTGTAAAAAAAACGCAGGTGGTCGAAATTTCCGGAGCCCTCCACTACGGCGTCTCTCATAATCATATGATGGTTTTGGGACGTTAAACCCCACAAATCAAGGTAACACTTTTTAATGAAACTGGTTAGTTAACTCAACAAAAAAAGAAAGTACCAACGTGAACAACAAGATCGGTACTGTGTGAACGAGCGGCGCCCGACAACGCACTGTTTAACTTCAGTTCTTATTTCTACAAGCAACTTAATTGCTTGGTTGCAACATGAGATAGAGTTGCAATGCAAAATTACGATATACGCAATTCAAAACCCCTTCGCTGCTCACGCGCGAGAGAGCATCACTGATCAGCAGTAGCTTGATTGGGTTGCACATTGACGAAATCAATTATTTGTGAACGTAAACGTGTAGAAGCAGTGCCACAGACGCTGCTGTGTGCGCTCATTGAAAATCTGTGCCGCCGCAAGAAAATCGTTAGGCCCAAAGATCACAAGAGGCATCTCTTTGAAAGCTACGCAAGACAGCGCGCCAAATCACATGGACTACATACTGCATTACTGCATTAGCTCTTCGCGTTACACTTCGTTAGCCCTCCCCTTTCATTTTATTTTGTTTTCTTCCGTCAGCATGTTTGGCAAAAATGGAGCTATGCCGTAGGTGGAGCTATCAATTCGGTATATCATCGCATTCATCAATTCACTGATCCCCAACCCTCGCATCACGGCAATAGAACGCCTCCATGAAATGCAAAAGCACAAGGCGCTAAATTTTAAAAAGAAATGTCAGTGAACGCAGATGTATAGTATTGAAGAAAACCAAGACGAAAATACCAAAACAGCGTGACAGACTACGATCACAAGGAATTAAACAGAACTCTTGTGCAGTAAAATAGCCGATATCAGGCCACTCTTTTTTTGTAAAGTTGAAACATGCAATCAGTATTTTTGTTTCGTTGGCCACGCCCCGTTCATGCCAAGTTTATTTTTAGAACAACTATGTTTCACGCAATCGCGAAGAGTGTAGATCGTGTGGCTAGAAGTTTAGTGTACATTCCACCTTCAGGTATAGGAGGCACATACATTAACGCTACCTGTGGCTGAATATTTGAGCGGAAGAAAGGAGCACAGGGTTGCCCAGGTCACTAAGAAACAGAGTGGTGCCGATATCTGACGAGTGTTTTATAACGCGTGTATATATTCCCAATGGAAAATATAATAGGAAGTATTGCTGGTCAAGGCTATTCTAGTAGTTTCTTAGTCACAGCTCTTCTGCAACAAGCACTTTACTTGAACGCTTACCTCAGACCAGAAGCGTATGCCGCAAAAGAAAACCGTGGTTTGGCTTTCAGAAGCTCTGAGCCTCTTGCAGCTGCTGCCCGGATGAGTTTTGAAGCACTCAGAACTCAGATATTCTGTTCTCATTGATTTTGGGTACGCACAGTGTGGTGTGATGACCACTCAGAAGATGAGAAGAACGGCCACATTTTTTGCCTCGAAGCTTCACCAACGACTGCGGCTCTGCCTCGCCATGGTCTCTCTCTCTTAATTGAAACGCTAGCAGATGAATTCGCGACTTTGCCCAACTAAACACGAGGGACGCGCCCCTTGTTGCCGTACACAAAACAATGTGACTATCCCCTGTTAGGAACAAAACCAAAATGGGGTTGGTGTGATAAGGTGTGATGCACCGTTATTTTCCAAGCCACCAAAATATCAAAGTTAGGTAGTACTGATTGTGCAGTCACGCCATTCCGGTCCTTTTCGGATCAAGAATTGTTTTGTGCTTTAACGTGCATCAGTTTGTGATTTATTTCACATGTCTTGTTAGCACCCGTAAGATATAGAAAATGCACTTCTCTGCACGTGACATTAGAGGGGGGCGGCATCATCACTGTATTGTATTCGTACTTGAATGGCAATGAACCATTCTGTTGAAAGTTAGTGTGCGGGATGTGTCCTCTATTCTCGTCCTTTTGTTAGTTTGCGCTAAATATTGCCGTGACATCTTGCGCGATTTCAAACAACACGCCGTTCACCGCGCACACAGGGCATGCATGCGTGCCGTGTTGTACCGCGCAGAGACGATGATGTCACAAGCACCTCGCTGGGTCCACGCCTGATAGGCGCCACGCACTCAGGAGTCTCGCTAAAGGAAGTACAAGTCGGCTAGAAGACATCTTTGGTATTCGACTGAAGCGTAGCTCTATGACCACAAGCGTAGCTCTATGACGCCACGCACCTCGTCCACCGAAACCAACGGCTACCTACCTGCCAGCAGCCAGTAGCATTGCTAGCTACGTGGGTCAAATGCTCCAGAAAAGTGACATTTGGCGTGACAATGAGCTCATGCCTTTGTCTTTCGATTACAGGGAAGCAGGTCGCCTTTATAGGTTCTGCCCTTACCGACGGGCAGGATTGAGGGGCTTTACATTGTACGCAACATGTTCTCGAAACAACGAATGGCCAGCGGAGGTCGAAGAGTACCTCTCTACGCGCCAGAGTCCACGCACTTCACGCCAAAATTAGCCAGGATCCTCGTCGACCATGCGTTACCAATCACCCCGCGGGGCATCGTTCTGCAAGCCGATACCCAAAAAACTAAAGCAAGTAACCTGTGGAGGTTAGGCCGCTGAAACATACAGTTACGAAGATCTTCCATCATGGTTTCAAGGTGACAATGCTAAGCTTCCAGAGGATAAAATCAGCAACCCGAAGATGACTTCCGATTTGCGGTTAACAATAGACACCCACGAGCTGAATGCTTTAGTTGACAGTGGCGCTGATTATTCGCTAATAAGCCACAAATCCTCAAACTGAAAATGTTGTGATAACGTTAGGAACCTACAACATTCCGAAAACAAGTGGTAAGTTTATTACAGTATATACACACGCATATACAAAGGCAAAAAAACACATGATCGGCCGCACAGCAATGCCTGTACTAGAGGCACCGTGATGACGCTACAACACTCCTCCCCCTGTTATATCCCGTACTTGGCTGAAGAATTTCCATTCCGAGACTTGAAAATTCCCCATTTCAGGAATTTTTTCCTGCATACATTGGCGCCATTGGCACTAAAATTCTCTGCACAAGAGTATTAGTTTCCTCCACCATTCACGCACACACATACTTTACATACACGTGTCTCACGTACTGGCGACTTTTGAAATCATGAATAGCCCCTCCACTGCCACACAATAAAAGCTTGACTTCATTTATTTATATACTGTTAGTACACTGCACATCGTGGGCTTCAAGTCTAACGCCAGTAGTGAACTAGAAATTGTTCCGCGTAAATATAAGAAAGTGATCTTGAAGGCCATGCTGGCATGGGGCATGCGTCAAAACCAATTACGAAATTTTGTATATGTGAAGCTAGCCAAGTGGCCGCAAGCGCATCAAGAGCGTGGCATGTAGTCATGTTTTTACATGACATACATCTCGTGATAATCTTGGTTGCACCGTCATATACCTTCATCATTCATTCACGTCCCGTATATGTGAAGCGTGCGAAACAACCGTGAGCGCACCACGAGCTTGGCGTGTAGTCACGACTAACATGACATGTATATCATGATTTCCACGTTAGGGTCTGTCACTTATGTTTGCCATGCAGCCATGTCATACCATACCAGTTTGGCAATATATCAGGTGAACGAAACCATCGCTAGAACAGGTAGACCATCAAATCTAAACCATGACATTCATGACATAGATGCTTTTATTTTCATGTTATGACTTGTCACTAATGCTCGCCATATAGACATGTTATGCCTTATCAGTCTTGGTATTGATACCACTATCGAAACTGCCAGGAAAGCTAAACGTCGTAGACGGACGGACGGACGGACGGACGGACGAACGGATGGGCGGATGGACGGATGGACGAATGGATGGATGGATGGATGGATGGATGGATGGATGGATGGATGGATGGATGGATGGATGGATGGATGGATGGATGGATGGATGGATGGATGGATGGACGGGCGGACGGACGGATGGACGGATGGATGGATGAATGGATGTATGGATGAATGGAGGGATGAATGGATGGATGAATGGATGGATGGATATGCTCCAAATCACTGAACTTCGTTAAGAAATACTTCGCATAAAAAAGGCAAGCCAGCAGCCATGCAATATCCAACGTGTGGATTTGGCTTGGCTTCGGCTGGCCAGGCTCACAAGGTTTCACGACAAAACTCCACGGAGGAAGGAAAGGTAAGGAGAGGCCCTGACGTCACTCGTTGTGAAGCCGCGATGAAGCCGGAAGTCGGCCATATTGAGTAGGCAAATTCTCCTCTCTTGTTTACATATGAATGCGAAGCAGAAGGCGCGACTCCCTCTCCAGCTCGGAAAGCACGTGGGCTGCGCAGCGCGTGTGTCGTGACAATCCGAAACTAATGGAACTGGGCTTATCACTCTGAGCCAGCGGGACACCTTCAGCAAAATCGCTTCCTCCGAGTAATAACAGGGAGTAACAGCTCGCCGACAACGAAGCAACTACGAGAGAACGCGCGCTAGATGCACTGACAACGGGGAGTGCTTTCACGTCATTAATTCAGCAACTGTACAAACAACACGATCGGTCATGCGCCTTCTACGGTTGCATTCCGCCACGCGGCCGACGCAGCGTCCTGCCACTGTGTCCGTGTTCCGCGTGAAACTCACCGGCGTCAGTATTCTGCGATCGTGGTGACTTTGATCACAGCGCTAGTGGCAGTTGAACGTGGTTGCTGTTACGTTTAGATTACATGCAATGCTGGTGGAGAGTGTACCAAGCGGAACAGAAAAGGTGTTTTATTACGCACATGCAAGTTGTTAGTGTACACACACAACACGAAACTACGTATGTGCACATGGTCCTCACGGCGTCTTGCTGGCCTCAACAGCGTCGTCCGTTGTCACGAGCACTGCTCAACCGTCACTGACCTGCAAGGCGTTCGTCGTCATGCAGCTTCGTCATGGTGCCCAACGCAATTTCGCTGAACACTAACTGCTTCATCCGCGTCATTCGCCGCACGACACATGGATATGCACTTGTTCTACGCGCTGTTGAAACCCCGTGATGGACAAAGGGATTTGTAAACGTTGCTAAGAGTAATGTAACAGTCAGGAGAACACCGCGTAACCTATAACGCGGCGCCGAGCACAGATATTGTTCGCCACGGCTCAGCACGAGACCTGGGGAGGCACACATTCCGCCGCCAGCCGCGGCCGCTCACTGCTAGACCAGCTCCACTGCGCCACACGTAACCATAGCAACGCCGCCATTGTGCCTAGTGAATATGGCCGCCATGATGTCAATTCCGCCACAATTTTTACGCCCTGCGCCGGCTGGGCATGCCCTCTCCTTACCTTTCCTTCCACCGTGCAAAACTGTATGCTTCACGGAATGCTGCGGAGCACCCTCATCAACCACAAACGAAGACGGCCCCCATAGTGTCATGGTTTTCCAGCATTTGGTGGGTTACGTGCATAGAGTTTTCTAGGAAACTTTATGAGTTAAGAGGGCTTAGGTCACTTTTCGTGCGTTTACGATATATTTAGCTTTCCGATAAAAATGCTAATACTACATTTCCGAATACGGACCAGCTAATAATTTTTTTTCGTTAGAGACAGCGCGAAAAAAATAACAAAAGCGAACAAAAACTGCAGTCGTGTGTACTTTTATTTCGTGCCAATTTTATAGGTAAAATGTGTTGTCGCTTCACTTTACTAGTTAGCGTGGTTCGATATTGGGCTGTGCGAGTAGGTGATATCTCGGAAAAATTTCATTGAACCCAGAAAAAAATCAAGT
The DNA here is from genome assembly GCA_013436015.1 of Rhipicephalus annulatus. NCBI lineage: Eukaryota > Metazoa > Arthropoda > Arachnida > Ixodida > Ixodidae > Rhipicephalus > Rhipicephalus annulatus. Next base: position 258,305 of record WOVY01002200.1, on the reverse strand, counting down.
TGCGCTTTGTTTTGGAGGAAGTTTTAATACATTAGAGCCCATGAAATGTGGGCAGGGAACCAAAAAAAGAAACGTTTGTTGAAGCCGAAATTTCGTTGTAGCAAAGCTTGACTATACCTACATGTTTGACCCGCCTTTTGTGTGAAGATACTTAGACCCATATATGGCTACTCTTCACTCATTGCCCACAAGTTTTGTCTCGTGTCCCCCGCAGTGGCGTCTGTGCAAGCAGGCGTTTGGTGTGTGGCAACATCACAGGCCTGAGGCAATGGGGAGTTTCGACCTCCTCCAACGCTTTACCGTGCGTGGCTTAGCCGTGTTCGGGGAAAAGGGGATCCTTGGGATTGAGTCAACGCCGGGTGACTGGACCTTTCACCCCCCTGCTTGGGCAACACACCCCTTTGCTCCCGGCTTTACGTAAACGGCACCCCTGGGCAGACTCACCTTTCGGAAATCGGCAGTTGCCTCTTCCTATCTCTCTCCCCTACAACTTCGTCTTTAGCTCTCACTGTTTGATATTTCCTGTCTACTTCTTCGTTCTGTTCACTTCGGATTTTTCCTGGCGGCAATCGTTTACCTCATGTATGTGCTCTGTCTTGGGCACAACATATTTTGTTGTAGCGGCTGTGTACGGCTGACGTTTACATGCTTCATATAATTTTAGAACCTGTGACGTCCCCGTGTCGGGCTTCATAGTGGGCGGCTGGCATGGCTGCCGAATTGACACCTAATCTATGGCTTTTACTTCTCTCCTTTCACTGCATGATTGTCCTCTCTCGAAGAGAAGGCGCATCGAAGACATTTGTAATTTAAAAAAAACAAAGATACATTCCCCCACTACCACGTCATTCCCTGTTAAACCGCTGAAAATAACGCCAAAACAATCTCGCCTTTTGTTGTCTCCTGTTGTTACTGGTGCCGGAGCTCACGAGGGAGCGGTGCTCTTTGAATCTTCAAACAAGTAGCCGGCCGGCCGGCTGCCTATGACCGGCAGGTATTGTCCCTCCTAGCCGGAGGGTGAGACATCGTGGCGCCATGACGCGTTCGAGAGAGGACAACAAATAAAGCATCTTCCTTGGAAGAGACCGCTGCGGCCGCCGCAAATCGCCCCTCTAATTAAGCGAGCAGTTCGGCGGACCGTTTAACGTATGCTGTCATGAGCTTGGGACCTCTTGACCAGCGGCCCACACACGACGAGGAAGAGCCCCGCTGGCTCCACCTTGGACTGCAGATCATGCCCCAATATTGGACGTTCAAGTGGGCCGTGCATGCTCGTGCCCCTCGCCAGTTGTGTGTGATCTGTCATTGGACAGTAACCTCTGCACGTGGTCTCTCATCTAGGGATCTGGGGAGAACATACCCTTTATAATGAGCCACCCGGATCATTCGAAGGAGCGCCATGTAAAGGTATGCCAAATTCGACAGCTTGCCATGTAAGAAAGAGCTCGTCATGTACGAGAGCTCACAATGTACATATTGTAAATAAACCCTCTTCAAGTCTCTCTTCCTCCTGCCTCGACAACTTCAGCCCGGACCTCCGGTGCCTGCGAACGCAGGTCGTAACAATGCGTGCATGTTCGTCCCCCTCGCCATTAGTGTGTGATGTGTGATTGGACAGTAACCTCTGCACGTGTTCCCTGATGTAGGGATCTGAGGAGAACATACCCTTTATGATGAGTCACCCGGATCATTCGAAGAAGCGCCATGTAAAGGAACGCCAAATTCAAAAGCTCGTCATGTAAGAAAGAGGTCGTCATGTACGAGAACTCACCATGTATATAATGTAAATGAACCCTCATCAAGTATCTCTTCCTCCTGCCTCGACAACTTCATTCTGGACCTCTAGTGCTTGCAAAACGAAGTTGTAACGACTGGTTGGTAGCGGTAGGATACGACTCCGCAACGGAGAACGACATAGACCGGAGGTCCACCGAAAGCCCTGGAATTCAGAGCGATCAGTGCAGCGTACCACAACCGCATGTAATAGGGTGAGTGCCTATCATTGTGTTTGAGATGTATCGAGTCTTTTAGCCTAGACCCATTAAAAAAATAAATATAATCAAGAACTGCTTGGCTACTGTGGTTGTTATCTCGGCACAAAGCAGCACTGGATAGTTGTCACTGGACCCGTTAATTCGGGAGGCGATCGCCGGGCTAATTCCAAGGGCCGAAGTATCGGCCCCCTGAACCGCACCACGAAATCGTGGACAATTTAGAAGTGGTCCTATTAGGCGCGCCAGCGGACGCCGGCTGTGGCCCAAAGAACAAGTCAGAGACGAGAGTTGATAAACAAATCCAAATTATATTTTCAGTTATGGCAGATCAAAACGATACACAAGTATGCACACTCGACAATAGTTGAATACAATATGTCACCAATCGAACAATGTACTACACAGTACAATCAGCCACACTCGAAACAACGGACCCAGACAACAACACGCACTACAATGCAGTCGTATGCATCGAACAACCAAGACACTTAAAGACTAAAGAGTTAGAAAACTTATTCAGTCTAAAGTTCTTGGAACAAAAGTCTGGATGATACTCTTCCGAGAATCACTCACTCAAAGTCCAGCGTTGTTGTCGTTCCGCTGACCCCGAAGTTTCTCTTCCAGGAAACCTCGCGTCTTCACTTGGCCGCTCTCCAAGCTTCAAACTTCTTCACCGGAAACACGTCGGCTTCCCACACGCAGCTGTTGCCACGCGTCTTCGCTCGATAGCGGTAGACACACACTCTTGCCTGTAGCTCGAGTCTTCACCCAACAGGTAGAAATCCTCTTCTTCTCCTCCTTTGTCACGGAAGACAAAAAACTTTGCCCACAAGGCGGAACACCCTACGCACTCTGGCGCATACTTTCTTCTTCTCCTGCTTTGTCACTACGGACAAAACCTTCACCGACAGACGTGGCGGGATACCCTACGCACTCTGGCGCTAAATTCCTTCTTCTCCTGATCCCCCCTCTCTGCTGCTCGGTTAAATACCTTCCGCGCGACATTCCAGAAAATTCTCATCAATTTTCCGGCACGATGCACAGCGAATGCTGGGGAAAGGGCGAGACGGTACGAGGGCCATCCGCGACGGATGACGCAACCCTGCATCACGACGCCCCTTTCCATCGAGAACGTTCTAGGGCTTGCTCGGCCGCCGATGCGAGGAGGTTCGTTGGCGAACCTACGCTTCCGAGGGGAGAGGGACGCGCGCCCGGGGAGAGTTCGAATGCTTCTTTTATTTTTTTTTTACCGTTGACCTCTCGGTGCTTCGTCGCGAGAATTCGGCGGCGTGCCCTTTTTTGAGTGCTCGTTTTGTGACAATAGTTATATGAGCAGCTTAAGCAGGAAGGCTTAACCAAGTGGCTTTGAAAGAGAAAAAGGAAGAAAAAAGCGCTGTCCCGTTACTGCTTCTCTTAAACGAGGGCACATCCACAGTTAAACGCAGGGAAGGAAGAAAGGGAATGAAAGAGACAGAAGAGAACAGGTAAGAGTAGAGTGGCGAAGAGCATTCGCACCGCATCACATAGCGTGCGTCCGAAACCGCTGCGATGATCCGCAACCATCAGGAAAAGCCGCCGGGAAGGCCGGAAAATTAATTCACCGAAGAAGAAGAGAATGAGCCTAAAAGGCGCATAAATTGATGATCGAACCCACTCGCGTGACCACAAAGTGGAAGCACGAGAGAGGGGAAGAAAAAAAGGAGCCGAGTGTTTTCATTTAAACGAGTAAAAAATAAAAAAAAACTGAACGAACTCTTGGGAGAATGCGCGTGGGCACACAGCACAGAGACGGAAGAGGGGAACAAACAAAAAAGAAACATTGTTCCAGTTCAACGATAAGGAAAGGAGAAAAAAATAAAAGTGTTGAACTTACAGATTAGTGTCCTGTTGACCTTGCTGAAATAATCCAGTGGGGTACAGAACACTGCAAGGGCAGATAGCCTAAACACAAAAGAGAAGGGGAAAAAAGGTTCAGTTCAGCCAAAAGAAAGCAGGGAAAGAAAAAAAAGAATAATGTTTAGCCGAACACACAGGAGATAGTTCCGAGGAACTCGATGTGTGAATCCCGTCGCTCTAGTTCACCGGGACGATTGCCTCGTGTGCAGCGATAGCCACCACACACAGGCCACGAACCGGAGAATCAGGGGGCAGGAACACCATCACTGCACGGATAGCTGCTAGAAGTGCGGAGATCACCGCGTCCCTCGGGTCCGCCCCGGAGTCGGGGCAATCCAGAGGTGGGGGCGAAGGGGCACTTGTGGTTGCAGCAGACGCACTGGTAGGAGGGCGAGGAGCTGGGACTGACACCGATGGACGACCGGAGGCGACAGCGTCCCGAAAGGAGTGGCTATGGATGACTTCCGCGCTGCCTCGCTTGTCGATGGTGTTGACAGCGGTTCTGGCTTTCTCCAGTGCTTGGCGGCGCGTCACGGGGCCATTCGAGGAGGCGATGATGACGGCGGCCTTGCGCTGAATTTGCCAGGAAGGGCAGCGTGGTTCGTTAGCCGCATGCGTGCCACTGCAGTTAATGCAGCGAAGGCGCTCCGCAGGACAGGGCGCTTTGGCGTGGCTTCCCCCCCAGCGGAGGCAGCGTTGGTCCAGCGAACAGGTCGCGGTGGCGTGGCCGAAACGGCCGCAGCGGGCGCACTGGAGGGGCCGCGGCCGTCAAGGGCGGACACGCTGGCGGAGCTTGAAAAGGAACACCTCCGGTGGTATGGCGGTCCCCTCAAACGTGACGGTGACGCACCCGCCTCGACGTGTACGTGAGAAGACCGGAACGGTCGAATCGATGTTGACCGCAATGTCAGCGGGATCCAGGTCCTGGTCAATGCCATAGATGAGTCCAACACACGTGTTGTTGGTGAGTAACTTGGACTTGACGTTTAAGGAGCAGATCCGCCGAACATTGAGGAGCTCCGTGGGATCTGCTGCCGGTGGAATGTCGATGGCAACGAGGTTGCGTCGGAAGTTGACGCGAACGCGCCGGGTCGCAGTGAAGCCAGAAAGGAACGCTGCGATTGAGTCACGAGTCACGGCGAGGAAGTCGGCTTGCTTCACCACGGGTCTGTAAATTATGTTGCCGCCGCAATTTCTCACAAATGTGGAAGAGAAGGGGGCAACACGCTCGGGCGCCTCCGTAGTATTTACTTCAGCGGCTGGGGTGAGGGATGGGGTCGGAAGAGGGGCGGAGAAGCACGGAGTAGAGACAATACTCGGCGCACCTGTCGTGTCTGTTGTTGCAGGCGACGAGGGAGGCGTCGTATGCTCCCATGAGGAGCTAGAGACGGACGAGGTGTCGGTCTCGGCAGATTCCGCTTGAAGAGGGGTGCCCTGAGTGGAGCGCTCTTCTTGCGCGCAAGGCGGGGTTAGGTCGGTGGAATTCCTAGAGCTTGTGATGAAGTGGTCTGTAGTGACCGGAGCCGCCGATTCAGGAGGCTCGGAGTGGGCTTGAAGCGGATTTTCCCCCACTGTGGGTGTTGTCTGCTCCTTCTCTTTCTCTCTCTGCCTTCTTATAGTAGCAGCAATTTCAAGCTTCTGCCTGTGCAGGGCAACAGCTTTATCTCTCTGCTGCCAAGAACCTCGATCTAAGAGCTTGCGCAGCTGGGAGTGGGTGCGGCAGGCTGCAACAGAGTGTGGGACGCACGGAGACCTTCGCTTGTAACTACGCCTGTGAAAGAGGTTTCACACAACACACACGCGAGACGAGTGTCGAATCATAGAGCGAGAATGACAGAGCAAGAATGCTCTCCAACCGGAGCACAGCATCGTGCTTCGCCGCACGACCGTCCACGTCGACCGATGGAAGAGGCAGGAAGACTTAAATGATTCGATAAGAACAAGTGTTAAGTTTTGTGGAATTTGTAAGGGTACATTGAGAAAAAATTGAGGATGTAAAAATCAGTAGAGTGAGGAAGAAACAGGAAACAGGTTATAGAGAAAAGTTGGTCACGTAGTGCTACTTGTGTGCCGTTTGGCAAGCTTCACATAGAGCAAATTTAGCAATACGTGACGTAAATGAATGACGAAGGTAAATGACATGACAATCAAGATATGCCACTTATGTAAATTATGACTACATGCTACGATGTTAGCGCATTCGCGACCGTTTCGCTAGCTCCACATATAAAAAATTCAGTATCACGTGACGTGAATAGGCGAAGAAGGTAAATTACACGTCCAAACCTGATAATCACAGCATGCGTCTCTTGTGAAACATGACGACATGCTACGCTCATAGCGTACTCGGGGCCGTTTCTCTAACTCCACATTTACCGAATTTGGTATCACGTGACGTGAATAGACGAAGAGGGTAAACTACACGTGCAACCGTAATAAACACAGCATGCGTGTCACGTGAAGGATAACTATATTCTTCGCTCTTAGCACGCTCGAGGCCGTTTCGCTAGCTCAACAGGTACCAAATTTATAATACGTGACGTGAATGAATGACGAAGGTAAATTACATGTCCGAACATGATATTTGAGGCATGCCCGTTATGTAGAACATGACTACCTGCAACGCTCTTAGCTTGCTCGCGGCCGTTTCGCTTGCCCAACATATACCAAAATTAGTATTTGTTGACGTGAATGGATGACAAATGTAAATGACATGTTCAAACATAAAAATCATGGCATACGTATAATGTAAAACATGACTACATGCTATGCTCATAGTGTCTTGTGGCCGTTTCGCTAGAAACACACATACCAAATGCGGCATCACGTGACGTGGTTAGACGATGGAAGTTAATGGCAGGTCGAAACATGATAATCATGATATGCGCTCATGTGAAAGGAGTTTACGTGCTGGCCCCGCCGCGGCGGTCTAGTGGCTAAGGTACTCGGCTGCTGACCCGCAAGTCACGGGTTCAAATTCCGGCTGCGGCGGCGGTATTTCTGATGGAGGCGGAAATGTTTTAGGCCCGTGTGCTCAGATTTGGGTGCACGTTAAAGAACCCCAGGTGGTCAAAATTTCCGGAGCCCTCTACTACGGCGTTTCTCATAATCATATGGTGCTTTTGGGACGTTGAACCCCACATATCAATCGAGCCTACGTGCTACACTTTCAGCGCGCTCGAGGCCCTTTCACTAGCTCCCAATATACCAAATTTGGCATCACGTGATATGAACAGACGAAGAAGGAAAATTACACGCTCAAACGTGATAATCACGGCATGCGTATCTCATGAAAGATGACTACATGCTAGGCTCTTAGCGCGCTCGCGTTTGTTTCACAAGCTTCACATATAACAAACTTAGTAATACGTGACGTGAATGAATGACGAAAATTATTGACATGTCCAAACATAATCAAGATATGTCTTTCATGTAAAACATGACTGCATGCTACGATGTTAGCGCGCTCACGGCCGTTTCGCTAGCTCTTCATATAAACATTCGATATCACGTGACGTGAATAGACGAAGCACGTAAATTACACGTTCAAACCTGATCATCACAGCATGCTTCTTATGTGAAACATGACTACATACTAAGCTCATAGCGTGCTCCTGGCCGTTTCACCGGCTCAACATATACCAAAGTTCGTATCACGTGACTTCAATAGATGACGAAGGTAAATGACACGTCCAAATGTGATAATCATGATTTGCGTCGGATGTGAAACATGACTACATGCTAAGATGCTAGCGTGCTCGCAGCTGTTTTGCCAGCTGAACATATACCCAATTTGGTATCACGTGACGTGAATAGACGAAGAAGGTCAATGACACGTCCATACATGATAATCACGGCATGCGTGTCATGTAAAAGATGACTACATGCTACGATCTTACCGTGCTTGTGGCTGTTTCGGTAGTTCCACGAATACCAAATTTGGTATCACGTGACGTGAATAGACGACGAAGGTAAGTAACACGTCCAAACATATTAATCAGAATATGCGTCTCATGTGAAACATGACTACATGCTACGCTCATAGCGTACTGGCCACCATTTCCCTTGACCACATTTAGTATAACGCGACGGGAATGGATGACTGAGCTAAATGCCATGAATAAACATAAGAATCATGGCTTGCGTGTCATGTAAAAGATGACTGCATGCTACGCTCATAGTGTGCTGGCGGCCGTTCTGCTAGCTCCACATATACCACATTTGGTATCACGTGTCGTGAATAGAAGACGAACGTAAATGACCCGTCCAAAGATAATAAACATGATATGAGTATCATGTGAAACATGACTGCCTGCTACGCTCATAGCGTGCTCGTGGTCATTTCGCTAGCTCCACATATACCAAATTTGGTATCACGTGACGTGAATAGACGACGAAGGTAAATTACACGTCGAAACATCATAATCATGATATGTGTCTCATGCGAAACTTGACTATACGCTACGTTCATAGCGTGCTGGAAACCGTTTTGCTAGCTCCACATATGCCAAATTTAGTATAACGTGACGGGAATGGAAGACGAAGGAAAATAACATGAATAAATATGATAATCATAGTATGAGTGTCATGCAAAGCTTGACGACATGCTACGCTCTTTGCGTGCTCGCGGCTGTTACGCTAGCTCAACATATTCCAAATTTAGTATTACGTGACGCGAATGACCTGCCCAAACTTGATAATCATGGCATGCGTGCCATCTAAAACATCTCTAGATGGTACGCTCTCAGCACGCTCGCGGCCGTTTCGCAGGCTTCACACATGCCAAATTTAATTATACGTGACGTGAATGAATGTTGAGGCTAAATGACGTGTCCAAACATGATAATCGTGGCATGCGTGTCATGTAAAACATCAAGACATGCTACGCTTTTAGCGTGCTCGCGGCCCTTTCACTAGCTCCACATATACACTATTCGGCATTACGTGACGTGAATAGACTACGAAATTAAATGACATGTTCAAACATAATATTCTTGATATGCGTCTTATGTGAAAAATAAATACATGCTAAGCTCATAACGTGCTCGCGGCCGTTTCACTAGCTCCATCTATACCTAATTAGGTATCACGTGACTTAAATAGACGACGAAGATTAAATACGCATCCAAACATTATAATCATGATATGCGTCTCATGTAATACTCGTATGCATGCTACGCTCCTGGCGTGCTCGCGGCCATTTCCCTAGCTCAACATGTCCCGATTTCGTACCACGTGACGTAAATAGCCGAAGAAAATAAATGACACGTCCCAACGTCATAATTATGGCATGCGTGTCATGTGAAAGATGACGACATGCTACGCTAATATTGTGCTCGCGGCCGTTTTGTTAGCTCAACGTATACCAAACTTAGCATTACGTGACGTGAATGGATGCCGACGGTAAGTTGGTAAGTTACATGTCCGAAAATTAAAATCTGGACATGCGTGTCTAGTAAAACATGACTATATGCTTCGCTTACAGTGCGCTCGTGGCTGTTTCGCTAGCTTTACCTTTACCAAATATGGTATCACGCGGTGTGGATAGACGAAGAAGGTAAATGACACGTTAAAACATCATGATGAGGGCATGCATGTCATGTAAAAGATGATGATAAGGATCATGATGATGTGTGGTATTTTATTGCGCAATGGCCATTTGATGGCCAAAGTGGGCCACTTCAGTAGACAAGAGATGTAAACAATGACGTGGTGCGTGGCTGTATGAGGGCCTTAAAATTCCTCGCGCTAACACGGGTAAAAACATTGAAGTATTTAAAATGTTGGAAGTAACGGAAATTATTTCCAGTGAATGTGGATAGCGAAAGGTCATGATCATAAAACCATTGCGGAGATGTAGTCGCCACAGCCGCGACCACGGTATAAAGGTCGCGCTACGGATCAGATTGAAATATGCCGCGAAAACTATGTACATCATTTAAAAACCTAAACATTGATTGAGGTTTAAAAATCGGATCTCTTCCAATGAGCATCCCAGGTTGTAGTGAAAGCGGCTTTTGGTAGGGTAGTAGAAAGTGTTTTTTTCTCAGAGCATTTAACTCATCGCACTGTACGAGGATGTGGAGAACCGTAAGTGGTTCTCCACATCTCTCACACAATGGCTGATTGCTACCAGACAATATGTGTGAATGTATTGAGTGTATACTTTTTGTAGCATTTTACGTGTGACTTGTGTGCAGCGAGATCTGGATACCGTTGGTCAATTTTCAAGTCTCGGTTAGATAACGTGCAATTTGTTACCCGTTTCACTATCCCACAGAAGCTGCCAGCACGCCCCGAGCTCCCATCGTAGGGTGGATATCACGTCAGTTGCAAGGATGGCCAGGGATGTATTGGCGGGTGCGTGGTCATGCGCAGACCCAGCCAGCTGGTCTGCCACTTCTTTGCCAACGCTCTCATGGTGTCCTGGCACCCAGCACACCACGACCTGTCGTTTAAGGGCGTAGGTTGAGAATAAAAGAGAGTAAACTGATACTAAGACGAGATTTTTTTTTGTTTTTTCAGCGTTTTTTAAAGCTATTAGTACACTCAGCTAATTTGTGTATACCACCGCACGTGCCGTTGTAATTCCTTGATATGCTTGATAGCCACAGATATCGCATGGGCTTCTGCTCTAAACATGCTTGTTTGCAGGTGCAGAATACCGAATTTAGAAAAGGATGGGCCAATAGCTACATAGGACACACCAGTACGAGACTCAATTACGCATCTGCGAAAAATTGCTGCAAGTGTATTTATGTTAAAGTCCGAGGAAGTGTGTGCGAATGTGTACAGTAGGTGCGTGTTTAGTAACCTCCACAAAGAATACATCGCGGTCAATAATCTGCCACTGACATGGCGGTAGATATGCAGCGGGAGGCATCAACCGGTGCTCTAGAAGTGACATGTCAGTTTCCTCAGCGAGGCTCCCCAAACGGAGGGAGTAGGGATGTCTCAGTTAAGGATCGTTGTTGCACAAGGTAGCATTGGACACATAATTAATTATGGTGTGAGCGGGATGTTCTTTGTCAGAATTAACCTTAAGATATATGTAAAAGACAGGTAACATCTCTGCAGATGCAGCGAACATTCATTTGATTCTACGTACAGACCCTCTACAGGGCCAGTTCATAAGGCACCCGTTGAGAGGCGAATGCCTAGATGGTGGACAGGGTCAAGAATCTTCATAGCTGATGTGGTCACAGACTGATAGAATATAGCACCATAACTCTGGCGCCCGCGTACGAGACTTTTATACTAATTCATCAGACATTTCTTGTCACTACCACACGTAGTGCTTGACAACTCTTTCAAAATATTCATGGCTTTCAAGCACCTCTTCTTTAATCACTTGATATATGGTATAAAGATTAGTTTTGTGTCTAATATTAGTCAAAAAAACTTGTGCTCGGTTTTCACAGAAAGGTGTTGACCATGCAGGTTAATGTCGGAGTTAAGATGGAGGCCCCTCTTTCAGCAAAACAAGACGCTAGAACTCTTTTGCGCGTTGAGTTTAAAACCATTCTTATCTGCCCAATCAGAGACCTTGTTCAAACCTAAATGAACCTGGCATTCACACATTGAGAGCTTACAAAACTTGAAACCAACCTGCACGTCTTTAACTTATGTAGAGTAAAACATATTTTGTGGGATAACGAGGCGCAAGGAGTTCATTTTGACTATAGAAAGTGTACAACTCAATACCCTTTTTTGCGGGACTCCTGTTTCTTGAACAAATGTACGAGACAACACAGTGCCCACTCGAACATGGAGTGTTCGATTAGACAGGTAGCTTGCCATTATTGCCAACACCCTGTGCCACACACCTAGGTGTGAGAGGTCTCTGAGTATGCCAAAGCACCACGTAGCCTTCTTCATATCGAGTAAAAGTGACAGAAAGAATTGTTTTGGATTGAAAGCATCACGAATTCGCGCTTCGATAGAGACAATGTAGTCTGTAGTGGACTTAGTCACTCGTAAGAAGCGCTGGCATGGGTCAAGCAGGCTATTTGTTTCAAGGAAATGCATCAGTCGTCTGTTTACCAGTGTTTCAAAAACCTCGCAAAGGCAATTCGTCAATACTGTGGGCCTGCAGCATCATGCTAAAGATGAATCCTTGCCTTGTTCAGGAATTGGAATATTGACTGCTTCTTTCCTGGTGAAAGGTATGTCACCGATAAAAACAGCATTATACGAAGAAAGAAGAGCTTTTGGGGTCTTGGGAGGGAGAAGTTCGAGCATTTCGTAAAATATACGGTCGGAGCCTGAAACGGTACTATTACAGCAGTTTAACGATGCTTGTAGCGCAGCTATGACGAAAGGTTCATTGTATACGTCATTGGTTGTAGATTTGCGTACTATTTTCTGTTTTTCTATTCTTGCTTTGTATCCTTCGAACGCTGCACTGTAATGAGACGAGCCGGAAACCTGTTAAAAGTGAGCACCGAAGGAGTTCGCTTGGTCTTCCAAACCATTGCCTTGTGTGTTCTAGAGGAAGAGGATGTGGTTCTCGTCCTATTACCCTAATTTTCATGCTCCAGACTCTTGCTTCATGTGTATATATGTTGATTACAGATAAAAACATCTGCCACTTCTCACTCCTGACCTGTCGACACGTTCTCCAGGATTGGAACTTGATGTTTATAAAGTTAACAAAATTTTCAGCAATCTGTGAGTCTCGAAGCAGTCTCCTTTCTTTGTTTTGTTATTTGCAAGTGTTGCGGCACTAACTGCTCCACCAGGGGAATCGTTGTTTTCTGCCCAGTCCAGATGTTTGCAGATTGCACTTAGCTGCAGCTTCAATAAGAAAAGCAGTAAAGTATTGTACAGCTGCATCTAAGCTAAAACCGCGTATGTCAGTCCCACTTAAGCTAGCAGCCTTGAAAAACTTTTACCAAACGGCTTTTTCTATCAGCCATTTGGTAACCTGTAGAGGGAAATCATTTTGTACTGCTGAGCTCAGAACTACACGATAGTGGTTACTTCCAAAAGTATTATTGATGACTATCACGTAACTGGGGAAGGAGCGATGGAGATACAATGTTTAGGTCTATTCACGAGTACGTATTGTTAGCGAGGCTAGAATATGTTGCTTCTTTCTTACTGAAGAGACATGCACCTGAAAAGAAGAGGAACTGTTCAATCAGACGACCACGCGCATCGCGGTGCGAGGCACCCCACAGACGCGTTAAAACCTATGTGCGTTGAAATTGCCAAGTAGAAGATACAGTTCTGAAAGTTAATCACCTAATGCCTGAAATTATCGTTTACTAAGCTGCTGCTGAGGAGGTATATACATAGAGCAAATTGTGACCAGTTTTTTTTTCAAGATAACGGCTCAAACGGCTACTGCCTCAAGAGAAGTCTGAAGTGGTAAATGTGCACAAGCAGTTTTTGGACTCGCAACAATGGAAACACATTCAGATGACGTGACTTTATCGTTCCGATTCTTTTGAAACGTAACGTAATGGCGTAGAAAGTTTGTGTGTTTCGGTTTCAAGTGTGTCTCTTGTACACACAGCACTTTTCGTGTATGTTTGTGTAAAATTTCTTGAATATCGTCGAGGTTTTTCTGCAGTCCTCTGACGTTCTATGTAATATTAGTGTGCTTTTTAGGTTGCATGGTGCCCTGTATACAAATATGTTGCCTTAGACAACAGGGTTCTTTGAGGCCCTGTAAGGCTTAGTCTTTCTTTTTTTAAAGCGCTTCAAAGAGCTACGCCTAACTTTTGGCGTGTCAGGCGCCCGAGGAATGGGTTTTGTATCCATCAACTCTTGTGAGGTGGTGGATGGTGGCTGCTCGGCAGGCATATACACAGAACTTTCGGACCTAACTGCGCTTGCAGTGGTCCGAGGCTCAGCAGACACGGGGTCTGCCGGCCCTGTTTCTCAGTTGGTGGAGCAGTACAGGCTGCTTCAGCTTGGGGTGCTGGTGGCACGACCGCGGCCACACTCTGCGTGACATTCGCGGGAGCAGAAACATGTGGCGCGGCGCCCAAGCGTCTAATCTGCGAAGGAGGGATAAGATGGGTTGTGTAGTGCGAAACGATGACGTGCTTCTTGAAATGACAGGTTCAATTTGACCTAAGTTCTGCTATTTGTTTCTCTGTTTCCAATGAGGGGCATAATCGTGGGTAGGCACTGTGGTCTCCTTCACAGCTCAAACAATCAGTTGTTTTTGAGGTGCAGTCGTCGGATATTTGTTCAATAGATGTACACTTTGCGCAAGTGGCACGCCTTCTGCAACTCTGCGATTCATGACGGAAACGTTGACATTTGAAACATCGAAAAGAGTTAGGAATGTATGGTCTTACACGGAGCTTACAAAAGCCTGTTTTGATTGATTATGGTAGGTCACTGGTTCTGAAGGTAATTATTACGTGTTTTGAAGTGGTCGGTTTGTTGTTGCGTGTTATTGTTATTTGTTGGACTTAGAGGACGTTCTGGGCCTACCAACCTTCGAGCAGTTAACTTTCAGAAAATTCAGTAAGATTATCATCGGAAATTACGCCAAGGACAGTGTTATTTGACCTGTGGGGGCCCACCAAAACAGGGGTTTCCCCAAACGCTACAAGTTTAGAAAGCTTCTCATACTAAGCTTTGTCACTAACCCCCAGAAAAAGATATCCACTTGCCATCTTTATCTTATGACCTTGGCCTATTGCTTCTATGGGAGGTTTCGACACGAGGAAAGGTGAAATAGCTCAAACTGTCTCCTTTTCTTTTTGACTGTGAATAACACGGTACTTCGGGAATGTTGGCTTTGGTGTGTTAGGCAGGAAAGTGCCTTGTTTGCGCCACCTTTTCATGGAGCGATCAGGAGGGGGGTGAAAGCTTTTGCCATAAAATACTATAATGTTCGGCGGTGATGGCGGCCACCTACCACCAAGCCCAACATGGGGACGCTACAAGGTTGGAAGCAAACACTTGGAGACGCCGCCATACATCGCCGCTATAACCTGTTATAATTACCCTCGGTTTGATAGCTACACCAAGTTCACCCTCGCCGCCAGGAAATTTGAAGTGAACAGAAGAGAGAAGATGACAGGACAGGTAAAAAGTGAGAGATAAAGACGAAAATTGGGGGGAGAGAGATAGGAAAATGTGACTGCTGATTTCCGCTGGGTGGGCCAGCCCTGTGGTGCCGTCTTCGTGCAGGGGCCAAAGGGGTATGTTGCCTCTGTCGGGGAGCCTTAAAGGTCCACTCACCCAGCGTCGGCTCAACCCCCAGGATCCCCTTTTCCCCGGACACAAAAAAACACGCATGGCTGGGCGTGGGAGGGAGTCAAAACCCCTCCGTTAGCTCTAGTTCATGGTGTCACTACACACGCAATGACTACTTGCGCAGGCGCCCCTTCGGGGAAAGAGGCAACATTGGCTGCTATAGCAACTGCGAGGGTGACCTATTTCAGGGTGTCAAGGCATCTGTACAACTGCAATATCTCCATCAATAAAATAAAAATTCTTTCTTTTTTAACGTTAGCCATATCGTTCGATGCAATTTCATAAATGCTGTGGAGGTTTTAACCTGCCTGTGTCATGTCTGCTCAGCTCCATTTGCTTCAAAATGCACTTAACGTCATATTCATTAGAAGAGAACTGTTCCACATAAAAATTTTCTGTCAATTAAGGTAAAACATGGCAGTCTCTAGGTAACAAGTCATTATTTGGCGTGTTGGCGCTTCTATATTTATCAAATATTAGCAGCAGATGGCCAGTTTAACAAAAGATGTGTGAAAGGGCGTCACCATGTACACTGTCTACACCTTTGCTCTTTGCTGTTCTTCAGTTCTGCAGTTTTTTCAGTATCTGTGAGCATTTGTTGTACCAGCAGACAGAACGTCCAACCAAAGTACCCCTTTGTAGTTTCATAGCTCTCGCGATGACTTTACCCACACCTGAGACTTTGAATTTTTGTGTCTAGGGCAAAAATTGATGCCAACACTTACATACTGTTGTGTTTTAGGTTTAAATTGAAATGGCTGGGTTTCGACACTTATAAAAAGAGAGTCCAAAAAGTCCTGTGGAACTGCACAATGGTGAAGAATCAACTCGTTTACACTCTTCTGTTAGAGTATGTGTAACCGATATTGTGCCAACTTTTTGATATTGCAGCTTTTCACTACAGTTCTATAAATGGTGCCTTGGGAAACCTTAAAAACTGTAGTGCAGAAAGCATCTAGAGTGGTCCTTCACGCATAATTTTGTCAACCTTTGTGGCTGATTTATCAAAAATGGTCAGCCTCCTGCTCCTTCCGTTCCTGCATATTTCAATATAACTGCCTGTAAATACTCTACACCACTTGCAAATGTTGTCCTTGCACAACTATTCAAACACTTGCATCAATGATATGAATAACAGCCAACTCAAAACCTTTGCTTTTGAAAACTGAATAAGTTGGCACTTGGCAGTAGCACTCAATGAGGAGCTCCAGTGTTAAGGCTCCCAAGGATGAGCTTGAAGAGAAGCGTCCACATACTCATTTCAGAGTGCATGAAGCGCCCCCTAAAACAGTGTAGCCAGTAACCCAAGAAATGATAATGTGCTTGTAAAAGTGTTACAAGCAGTGTTAAGAACCTTTCAATAGCTGGAAAAATAAAGAAAAATACAGTGCATGGTAACAGGAAACACAGAGCATTGGTCATGCTTGCGAAAAAATACAGCACTAAATGCACACAACCCAAGCACATGAACAGCAATGCAAAGCTATAAGAAGCAGTTCTAAAAACAGACAAACGCAAGAAAAGTAGTCACACCAGTAAAATCGATTTCAATAGAGGAGCAGTTCATGGTAGAATTTTTAACAGTGCATTCTTTGCGGAAAGAAATAAAATAAAGTTGCACAATACTGTACAGCATAACTTATATCGTGTAAGGAAGAACATATTTGTTGTTATGAAAGCTGCATACAGACGGTACATGAATGCATTTTTATTTGTTAGTGCCCAGTGTTGTTAGCAGGCGAATTTCGCAATCTCCAGATTCCTCACAAAGCCAAGAAGTTATATCAGTAATTCATAGACACAAACGAAACTTAACGAAAAGTTAATCACGAAAAGTTGATCAGTAACGAAAAGTTAATCAGTAAAAAAAATTAACGAAAAGTTAATTAGTAATTTCATAGACACAAACGAAACTAGTTAGGCTCCCTGCCTTTTATATATTGCTTCTCTCTCACTAAATCATTATAAAGTGGTGATGGGCAAGACATGCATTTAAGTGGCAAATTTGGCTTCGAGTGCATCTACAGGGTTTATACACAGAGTAGAACTAAACTTTCAAAAAATATTTGCAACTCTGACACATCAACTAAGTAGTTTTCAGAATTACGCCCCTTCTGTGTCACCATAGTTTTCAGGGACTGATGCTTTCAGCACCCTCGTTATGGGCTTTTGAACGGCGCGGACCGAGCTGGGGTGCGGTTCTTTCATTATTCTTTTCAGTTAGGAAGAGGAGCAACATTTCGGTTGTAAGATGGGTGGGGAAACTGTGCTATGCTATATTTGGTCAGCAAGTCCACTACAAAGCCAGTATGGCTCGGGAAATTGTCATAATGGTGCCTCCACGATCCAGCAACTTCTGGTCCGACGCATACAACAAGTTTTAGAGTATTTCAAGTGCTTGCACGTAGAATGCAACATTCACAGTGTTACTTGGTAGTAAAACACTCTGGGAGTTACTTCTTTGCAGTCGACTGATTACCAACATTGATTGCATCTTCAAATTATCCATGAAGTTTTTTTTTTCATCTGGGCGGATTATGTCATTCCAATCTTTGCTGCAGGGCCATACTCAAAAAGCCACGACGCATGTCTAGTAATAACACTGTAAAGAAAATTTGGGTAGTCACAGCACAATAAAAATTGTAGACAAATCAGAAAATGTTTTAGTTTTTGTTTATTGTTCAAAGTTTTCAGTCAAAATATAGTTCACAGCATTTTTAGCAGCTTTGTATGTTCTGATATCACACAGTCATTTTGCTGTCATAAATAAAACATTTCGAACTTGTACAAGTTTTCATCACTCTGTCGCTAAGGGGCGTAGTCACTTTTGCTCATCTTTAAGTTGTTCTTCTTCATTCCGAAAGAATCAATATCATTGAAAAACACTTGGCCTACATATCACAAAATTTTCATAAGCAGTATTGATACTAAAACGGTTATCACACACATTTTTAATAAAATGTAACAACGCTTTACCACGTAACTTCTCTTAACAAGAGACTTATTAGGATATCCAGCTCGTGCCTTGCAAAGAGCGGTCGAAGCGGTAGCAGCACTACGAGGGCATTTCTCTTAGCTGCAATCCTAACTGGCCCATAGGTAGTGTAACCAGTTTCTACCCAGGTGATCTTTAGCGAATGACACAATAGACTGTTTGGAAACAAGATTGAAGGAGGAGCCGGTAGCAACAGCTGGAACCGATAGCCACATATGAGAATTAGGCAGAAAGGGAGAATACTAGTGGTCATCGTGCCATCGAATTTTTTTTATCATTGGTTGAGGGTTTTAAACACATGGGCAAGCAACAGCATTCTTCGATGAGGTCGCAGGTAGAGAAATTGGCATATATGCTCAGATGAATTAGTTTGTATGGCACATCGGCGTCAAATGGGGTCCAAGGTTCATTGTCATATAAAAGGATCATATGCTGCGTAATTTCAGTGCGCATTAAAAATCTCAAGTGCTTACCATTACCGGCCCACTCCAATAGCATGCCTCATATCATATCATAGTTTTGGCATAGAAAACTGCAGACATCTTTATAAACACGGAGCTAAAGTCTTTTGGGCAATCAAAAGACCAAATTGTAAAGAAGCTTTCAGTGTTTTATGGCATCATGAAGCAAATGGGTGGATGGCAATTTTTGTTATTCGTAAAGTTTCTTCCACACAGCTTCTTGCAGAACTGATCTGCTGAATATGGGAAATAAGAATGCAGCTTCTCCAATACTGCGGAGCAATTCCTATAGTGTTCTTATAGCACTCAGCTTCTGACTCGAAGGTCATGGATTCGATCCTGGTTGCTGTAATCACATATCAATGAAGACAAAATGCCGGAGACCTGTATGCTGTGCGATGCCAGAGCACGTCAATTATAGATAGATAAGATTACCAGATGACCAAAATCTGGTGAGAGCCTGCCACGATATATATATATATATATATATGGTGGGGTGAAATTCAAAGGATCCGGTAAAAAAAGCGGTAAAAATAGAGAGGTCGACAAACGTGCGAAAAAACACTAGATTTACTAACGTTTCGGCAGGTGGGCCTGCCTTCGACGAAGGCAGGCCCACCTGCCGAAACGTTAGTAAAACTAGTGTTTTTTTGCACGTTTGTCGACCTCTTTTTTACCGTAAATATATATATATATATATATATATATATATATATATATATATATATATATATATATATATATATATTATGGTTTTGGGATGTAAAACACCCCAACACATATTGTTATGTAAGCATACAGATGATTGGCACTGTCATGAGCTGGGCTTCGTCTTATTACTGTATGATAAGGAACTTTCTAAGTGGCTTTAATGCCACAGTAATATTTCAATGTGCACAAATACGTTCTGTCATCAGAAATCAGGGCTACACATTTCGTCAACTGGGTTGATCAGATAGTCTCGTGTTGTTTCCAATGTATTTACAGTGTCGCATTGATAACGAACCCAATCCTATTTCAGTTATGTTCCCTGTTAAGTGGAAGTCAGCAAAATAATCACATCTTTGCATGCTACCAGCTTTTAGGAGTTCAAAAAAAACGAAACGTTAGAGTGCTTGTCAATTTCGTTTATGTATTCTTCTGTGTAAATTTATGGTACACATGCAGAAGTCGGACTGTTTCGTTTGTTCTGAATGCTGCATGCATTCAACTATACAATCACGTGAACCTCTTAGGTGAGTGCTCACCACTGCGTGATAAAAAATAATTAAATTTCAGTCAAATTAGGTGAGAGTTACGAGGAGAAATAGCACGATTGGTCCATTGAGCGTGCAAATACATTGAAGGTGTGTGTTGTTTGTAACTACAAACATGTACACCATTGTTTGCGCCTTGCACTTCTTCCCGGTACTTCACCTCCTTCATTGCGGGTGCTGAAGACCTATGCCTAATTTTGCATATGGTGACCAAGGCAATCCTGCCATTGAGCTGTGAAGAGCACAGACTATTACCGTGCTTGAACTGTGCATACCACCCCGCCTGAAGGAAAACAATTATTGCGTCTGCCTGTTTGTTTAGAAAAGCGTCCTATATATATATATATATATATATATATATATATATATATATATATATATATATATATATATATATATATATATAGGCAGGCATGGTGGTTAGTGGCCGTAGCGTTGCATATAGTCTAGTAGATCCTCCGTGAGTGGTCACAACGTGGTTTATTTCGACGTTTCGGCCTAGAGTCTGGCCTTCATCAGGAATAAAGATACAGTTTGTTCGTGCTCAGCTTTAAACAATCTGAAATCAGAGGGCAAGGAAAGAGGGAAAAAAAGGAAATAAAAAAAGAAAAGGAAAAAAAGAAAAAAGAGAAAAATATACGGTGGACGCCCCTCGGGTGCCCCTCTTGCACTTTCCCCTCCACTTCCCCCCCATCTGTCTCCCCCTCTCCCCTTCACCTTTCTGATGTCAGTGGTCTGTGTATGTTTCCGTTCACTAGCGCATTCCTCCCGATCAGACGGCCCCTCCTGGCACTGGCGGTTCGGTGTGGGGCAAAAAAGAGCTTTTCAGGAAGTCCTAAGCCTTTAACTACTCGGGGTCCCGTAAACAATTCGTCGTAGAAGGACGGGGGCCGCGTATTGTGGCAGAGGCTGGTCAGCGGGCATTTTAGGAAGTTTTAAGCCTTTAACTACTCCGTGCACTGTCAACATTTCGTCGTAAAAATAGGGATGCCCCGTATTGCGGTAGGCTGTGCAATCGCGTGCAATGTGAATTCCTTGCCCGCTTCTAAATTTCGCGTGTCGTGGGGGCCTCCCGGCTGTGCACATGGTTGCTGTTGGGCATGTCGTGCATGACACAATTGATTGGGTAGTAAAATAAAACAGAAAACAGACGACAGCTGCACTTAGGAAGAGTAATTACATGGTTGCTGTTGGGCATGTCGTGCATGACACAATTGATTGGGTAGTAAAATAAAACAGAAAACAGACGACAGCTGCAGTCAGGAAGAGTAATTACACTTGGAATTGTTTTGGGTTGTCCAGTGCCCTTCGCAGCTGCAGTGCCGTGAACTCAGTTACTATTTTCATTGCTGCCGTTATTGTTTTCTAATGCTTTAATTGCTGCAAGTGTACCAGGATTCTCATTTATTCCTCTATCGAGGGTGTTAAATCGGTGGATAAGGTATGACTCTCGTTGTTCACGTTCTCGATTTGATTTAAATCCCGTCTCTAAGAGCGTTACTGATAGTTTGTCGAATGCATGGTCGGGAAGATTGAGATGTTTTGATAGAGGTAGACTTGGGGCTGATTTTGCATGGGCTCTGTGATTATTGAAGCGAATCCTAAATGATGTTTCTGTTTGTCCGATGTACTGCATACCACACACGTTGCATTCGAGTAGGTACACCATATTAGAGGAATCGCATGTTAGGTTTCCTCGTATGTTAATCGAAAACTTGGATTGCGTGCTGGTTGCTTTGTCTGTTTCTCGCATCGCCTTACATACAAGACATCGTGGCTTTATATATATCGTGGCTATATATATACAAGACATCGTGGCTTTATATAGACATCGTGGCTATATATATATATATATATATATATATATATATATATATACGGGTCAGCTACGAAGGCCACAGTAAATGCGTATTTGTGCTGCGGGCCTACCTTGTTCAAGCCTTTTTTCTCCGTGATCAGCTAACACTTTGAGATGACAGACCATGACGACAATGAGTAGAAATACTTTATTAATTGCCTGAGAACGACACCAAGTTTCAACTGACTGGCCTAAATGTCAACAAGAAGAAAAAGATGTAGGGAGCACAGTCCGTCTAGGTGCTGGCAGGAAACAAAGAGATACCACAATGAACCAGAGAAAAGCGTTTTTTAACACCAATTAGGTCACGCGCAGATAGTGGCGTAAATCCAGATAAATCACATGGGGCGACAGATAGACACAAATCAGTCCATGACATCCATTTTTGTACATGAAATGATGCTTTAGAATGAAACTTACAAATCGAGCATTGCGTCCGAGATCGAGCAATCGCATGCACTATTTAATCTCCATCTTCATTATACAGGTCGAGCGGCTTCTGCTATTTTCATTGATCCCGGTAAGGTTTACCCTATCCGCCGCTTCCCGGCCTTGCTGGATGGCCCAAATTTCGTCTTCGAATTCTGAGCTAGCCAGAGCGTCGAGCCAACGCGTCTCAAGGAGGGCTGGGTTTTGGTACCATTTCAAATATACACCGTTCTTAGAGTAAATGCCAAGGGGGACACCTCGCCAGCCTAAACAAGGGAGGGTCGGCATTCCCTGGCCTCTCTGCCAATGATTTAAGCCAATGTTCTCAGCAATTGATTGATTGATTGATTGATTGATTGATTGATTGATTGATAAGTGGCGTTTAACGTCCCAAAACCACCATATGATTATGAGAGACGCCGTAGTGGAGGCCTCCGGAAATTTCGACCGCCTGGGGTTCTTCACCGTGCACCCGAATCCGAGCACACGGGCCTACACCATCTCCGCCTCCATCGGAAATGCAGCCGCCGCTGCCGGGATTTGAACCCGCGACATTCGGGTCAGCAGCCGAGTACCTTAGCCACTAGACCACCGTAGCGGGGCAATGTTCGCAGCGCAGTGACGCATTTAAATTGGTGCAAATGAAAATGAAAATATGTGAACAAATCAGGGGTTGCTGGTTGATGTAAATTGTGTCCAACTCCGCATTTTGTAATGCCAATTGAATAACAAGATTCAATGTTGAAGGCTATAAGTTCTTTAACAACACACACCCCATTCAAAAACCAAACAAAAACTTCAAATCTGAACAGATCTCTAAGTCCATGCTCATACACAATACAATTTTCTAAAGCGACGTCAGTGCCGGTCATTCATCATCATCGTCAGATGCTGAAGATAATTTTTCTTTGTTTACCTGTTTGCTGGCACGTCATTTGCGAAGTGCTCACAAGCTTACTCAATCGGACGCAGTTGAAGCAGTTGATTATGACACACGTTCTGGTGAAGCGGATCACCGAAGAATCGTAAGATGTGTACCCAGTTCCCGCGATAATTTCTACCAGCGTAGTCTTTCGGCTCATCTCCGAGACGAAAAGCATAAGAAAATCGCGGGGGACTGTTGTACTAGTTGACTGGGATGGCAGCGAACAGCCAACGGAGGTGAAGCTTCCGGATTTCGGTAAGTGCGTTGTGTGTGTGGAGACGTGTAGTTTCAAGCAGTTGTTTTTGCTGAGATAGTCAACGCGGTAACTGATCGCACGCACGCAAAAAGCCATGGAGCAGAAGCGTGCCCGGCTAGCAAAAGCCGCCGTGGCAACGTCGAGCAGTAGCAATGAAAAAAACGCCAGCAGAGACAGAGAGAGGCAACTTTTCACGTTGCACGCCCTTCAAAATATCGTTACCAATCGGTTTGCACGTTGCGTTTTACACTGCCTTTGGAAATTAGCGGCCCGTACAGGAACACCTGCATCATGTGGCAACATCAGCATTCGACCGCGAGGGAACAGGATGGGAGAAAAGGCCATTCAGCAATAATAGTGTGGCCTAATAGTGAAGAAATGTTAGTTGCACGCCTGACAGGCATGTAGCTATATGGTTCTTTTGCAAATGGCATGCAGTGAGAGAGCATGTAGACAGATAGCACTAGTAGCAGCGTGGTGACCGTCGTTTGTGCACCGCCCACAAGGCTTGAGTCGACGCTGTAACGATGCGAGGGCATAAATCGTTCACCACAAGAGCTTATCTGCTTTTCGTTACTCATAGGAGTGACAAGCACGGAAAGAACATTTGTGACGTGTTACAGCACATGGTTAGTTTCATTTCTAAGAGTAGAATAGCAGTTATCAAAATAACGAAAGAATGAATGCTAACACGATTCCTTAAGTTTATTAAAAGTGTACGCATCTGTATCGGCATCTCCTGACACAGCAAGCGCTGATAGATATGTGGGGTTTAACGTCCCAAAACCACCATATGATTATGAGAGATGCCGTAGTGGAGGGATCCAGAAATTTTGACCACCTGGGGGTTCTTTATCATGCGCCCAAATCTGAGCACACGGGCCTACACCATTTCCCCCTCCATCGGAAATGCAGCCGCCGCCGCCGCCGGGAAAAGATCCCTTGACCTGCGGGTCAGCAACCGGGTACCTTAGCCACTATACCACCACAGCGGGGCTACAGCAAGCGCTGAATAGTAACTGGTACCTTCCCTATGACTAATAGAAATTTTCGGAGCCTTCCACTACAGCGTCTCTCATACTTATATGGTGATCTTGTGAAATTAGACGCCACACATCATATTGTAACAGGTTATAAATTACAGAGGGTTTATTTAAAAACACGGACAGTGGAACTCGTAGAGATGCTTTCAAAAGAAAGCCGCTAAGATTGTCGTCTTCTTCACTCACCTGCGCTGCGCCTCTCGAGCAAATCCGCGATCTTTGTTGTCGTCGCTATCTCACCGCTAAATGCAGCTATGCACGCGGCAATATCGTTACATTTCCTAACCGTTTCCTATGGGGAGGGGGGATGAGAAGGGAACGCTTTGATAATACCTCACCCCTGCGTACGCCTATGTAAGTTTTAACAGATGTCACATTGTCATATCCCAGTGCTTGTGGCGTAGCTTGTCTTTCAGCTGATTAGAACGTATTGCTTTATTGGATAAGATTTGTGTTTGTTTCTATCCTGTGCTGCTACACTCTAAAAACTGTGGAGGGTATCGCAGGAGTAAAAAGGCCAAGCTACTCTTCGGAGTGTTCTTCTACTCTCGCAAATCATCAGATAGAGTGAAATTTATTTTCACTCTCTATGAAGCGAGAGCGTGAAACAGCTTTCTACTCTTCCTCTTTTCGAGAGCGTGAAATAACCATACACTCTTCAGGCCTGAGAGAGTAAAACGTGGTAATACTCTTGCTCTTGATTACTTTTAGATGCGCCGGCACACCATGAGTGATTAGCTTTACCTAGTAGCCCCAGGTATGTACAATAAAACGCACTGCATTTGTTTGTTGAAACGTTCGAAATGATTAACAAGAAGAAGAGTGTTTCCAGTGCGCGCTTCCCCACCGTAGTGGTCTAGTGGCTAAGGTACTCGGCTGCTGACCGTTCGCGCGCTCGAATCACGGCTGCGGCGGCTGCATTTTCGATGGAGGCGGAAATGGTGTAGGCACATGTGCTCGGACTTGGGTGCACGTTAAAGAACCCCAGGTGGTCGAAATTTTCTGTGCCCTCTACTACGGCGTCTCTCATAATCATATGGTGGTTTTGGGACGTTGAACCCCAGAATGATATTCTTCCAGTTTTCTTCTTGTACAATTACAGGCTGATGTTATGCTATAAAGAGTTTGTCAAACATGGTACCAATACCACAATAAATCTTTCTAAACTTAGCGTGAACACAAGTGTTCGACTCACCAGACACAAAAAAGTTTGTACTGTACCCACCCCAAGAACTTTTCATGACAAATAATCATTGTCCTACAGACTACCTTCTTTGTTAAACTTTTTAAACCGCGAAGATTTTGATCCTTGCTCTAAACAAAACTGCCAGATTAAACACTTCGCCCAACTGATACATTATCCTCAATGATACATCTCTCAGAATTTATGCCCATTCTTTCCTTTTTATTATTGCTTTTCATGTTCATGCCACTTCATGACCATACATTTGAACTACTTTTTTTTATCTTAGCACTGTTTTCATGAACTTTTTGTATTTCTTTTTTGTGATGTTATACCTATATGTTTATTTCATATTTGTTGTGCATGATTGACTGCCATTGCTGCTGCTTTGTCAACTTGTGAACGGGGTTAGGACCTCGTCAAGCTCTTGAGCTTTTAGTCCTGTCCTCCACCTTATCTAAAGGAAATAAAATGATTGATTGATGAATTGATTGATTGATTGATTGAAATATCAAATCAATCCATCCCGCGCCAGTGAATTTCAGCGCACTGGAAGGCCCTAAACACTATACTGCTCTCTCTCCCAGTCACTTAGCCAGTGTGTTCGTCTGTGTGTTGTTCTGTGTTCGATGAGTGTTACCGCCACGTTAGCACAAGCTTATAACATTCCGCACAGCTTCTTTTATGTCTGAGAAGCTTTATTATCTACAACTGCACCTTTTGCGCCTTATGAGTGCGCAGTCGACGTAGTAAAATGTGCGTCATCTCTAAAAAGGTCATCATTGTCCCACAAGCGTAAAGCACGAATTTCAAGTGCTACAATCTTTTCGTCTACTATATAGCTTCTCATTCTAATACAAGAATGTGCGATCATTGGCGGTTTTCCACAATGCCAGTGATTGGACAACCACATTTAAGCAAGCCACCAATAATACTAGGTGTGAATCGGCATGAACAAGCTTTTTTGTGGGTGCTCCCGTCTTTTTGGCCTCATGGTACAAACCGGTGGTTTTCTTTTTTCCGTTACTAAGCAAATAGTTGCGTTTTGTTCCCAGCTGCAGTAGTCATACATTCATACCAGTGAATGTAAAAAAGTCAATTATTTATTTGTGTGTACGTTAGCGAATGCCAGGTGGTCCGAATTAATGTCTCTCGCGATGGTGTTAACAGTATTGTATCAGAGGGGTCAATGATGTCCTCATATTGAAGACTAATATTTTAATGCTCAAGTATTACCACAAGAAAAGCTGTGCTCAAGAAGTAAGAAATAGTCAATGAGTATAATGCCGGGGTGTATGCACATTTGCAATTTTTTCTGCAGCTGATCTGGTGACAGCCTTTTATTATCTCCGCAGTGGTGCCAATACACGCATGCCTTTATTTTGTTTACATATGTTCTGTTGGTAATTTATTTTGGCACTATAGTTATGTTTGTTAAGGAAAAATATTATCATGTAGGCAAACGCACACAGTAAGATGTGTAGTGAACATTTTATGAAGATTTCTCATTTAGTACACCTTGTCGGCTCGTGCAATGATCGCAAGTTTTCTTCGGAAGAGTCGTCCCACGTTTAGGAATGCGATTATTATGTGCGTAAAAGTTTATTGTGAAAAGTAGAGCTGCACTTTGCGTTATTTTATTTTCTTTATTGCAGTTCGCACTTCTAACAATGGCTAGCATATGCATAATCAAAGGGTCGGGACTAATAAGGCCTATCATTGCATTGAAAGGACACACTCGCTTTGCTTTGCTTGACTTATTTTACAAATAGCGCGGCATCTACACAGGCGATCACGAATACTGCACAAAAAAAGCAGGTATAAACTACTGTTTTTATCACTTCAATGCGGTGCATTCACTTTTACAATTGAAGAAACGATGGGGAACAGTTCAGTCCTCTCATTCATGTTCAATAGTCTTTAGAGGCACGTTTGATTTGTATACTGAATTTATGGCACAATAGTGCAAAGCAAGGTGCGAAGCCGCTTTTTTGTGCAGTGGCCACCTCACAAAACTGTAAACATATTGAATCATAAAAGAAATAACTGCCAATGCCTAAGTTAGAAATGTGATTATTAAGGGGTAAAAAAAAGAGAAAGAGCATGTTTGGGGACAAAATTCAGGAATAGAGTCATTGGGCGGGTAAATACGGCAGTTCAGTTTTGCACTGGGAGAATAACTTGCTTTTTCTTTTTCTGCCTGCTTCATACACCCTCACCATGCCAACAAAATCCAGGAAACTGGTGCGCCGGCTGGAGAGTCTTGTAGAGCAGCTAAGAGAGCTTTTTGGAGAAGTCGAAAAGGTACGTCTGCATTTAGAAGCACATTTATGCATACACGTACCAACAATGGCTTGCATTAGCGAAGTGATGTACGTATACTTTAAGCATATTTGTGGTTTTAAAGGGTAATGTGAACTATCAATTGTTTTTACCGCTATTACACAAGCACTGGAAAAATGAAAGCAAGAGAATGGTTCAAAAAACTTGTTTCTTTGTCAGACAGACTCTAATGAAGCCAACAAACCCAAGAAGCCTAAATAAGCATTGGAAATATAATTTGTTATTTCTAACTGTAGTGTAGTTATGGCATGAATGAAAAATATTATTTCAAATGAACAACCCAACACTTCTACTATTGGTGGGGCTTGAATTGAGAACCTTAGCTGTAGGCTCCCACTAACGGGAAATGTTTCCTATTAGCGACTTCAATTTATTTTTTATTTGCAGTTAAAAAGGCTACAAATAATATTCCTTATGCTTACATTGACTTCATAGTTTGTTGATATCATCAATTTATGTGTAACACTGGTTTTGGAGACATTGAGCTTGAACTTATCAACTATGGTGCAAGAACATGTCGCAGTGATAAGATTGCGGTGCCAGTTGCGCCAAATTGCACTGAAATGTGAAACCTGCTATATTCTGCTACATTCCAGCAACCATTGCGTAATTTTTACGCAATGTTTGCCCAGACGCCGTTCCTTTTTTTTGTTGTGTTTAAGAAAAAAAAACAAGGCAGCAGGGGCTAGAAATTCTTGTTTAAATTAAGACTGCCTTTTCAGTGGTCATTGAACCAGATAGGTTAGTGCAGGTAAAGAAATCTCTAAAGTACCAATGACTGTGTTCTATTCCCATGACTGCTCCCTTGATTCGCTGGTGAAACAAGCAAGTTGTCACATCTTCATACCTAAATGGTCACACAGCAATGCTGTTTGTAGCAACTACCTTGCCCAGCTGCATAGACATCCACACAGTCTTGTAAATGGCAACTTGAGAATTCAAGTGTGGTCTGCTGTAAACTGCGGCACCATGCCTTTGCAGCGAAATACGTGGAATGCTTGCTTCATGGAAACAACTCATCTTACGTGAAACACATGGGCGCTCTCATGTAGCACAATTTTATCTAGGATGAAGGCTCTGCCTGCATGTACTAAATGAAATGACAAGGCTCTCAAATTGAGTGGTGAGGGTTGGGAAGGAAGATGGAAGCCAAAATTGTTATAGAGGGAGGCATTACAACATACAAATTTATTTAGACGAAACATTAATTGATTGATTGATTTATATGTGGGGCTTACTCTCCCAAAACAATCATATCATTATGAGAGACGCCGTAGTAAAGGGCTCTGGAAATTTTGACCACCTGGTGTTCTTTAACTTGCACCCAAATCTGAGCAGACGGGCCTACAACATTTTCGCCTCCATCGGTAAGGCAGCCGCCGAAGCCGGGATTTGATCCCGCGGCCTGCGGGTCAGAAGCCGAATACTTCAGCCACTAGACCAGCACGGCAGGGCTAGTTGAAACATTAAGTTTATGGAAAGTTCATTCCAGCAGCCGACTATTTATAGACAGTTAGCTGGTGAATACTGAATTTATAGTGTGTGGCTTAAAAGTTTGGGTTGGCCGATACGACAACGTGGCAGGTGCAGGGCTCACCCGTGCAAACAAAACTATTACTACTAACCCTACTGCTTATACCATGCTTTCTGCTGATGCTTGCCTACACTGTGATATTACACCATTATGTTGAGCCAAAATACACTTTAAATTGAGTACAAATATGTAATAAACAATTATGAGTTAGTCATCTGTTTGGATTTACAGGCTTTTGTAGAATGATAGTCTATCACACAGTTTTGGTAGTATTATTGCATATAGTAGGAGCACGTTCTTGAATAGGCCATGTTTAATTAGTTTGCTTGCTTTACAAAATATTTTGTACTATTTCTTCTCATTTACTTCCAGAAACGTTCATGCAGGGCACAATAGGTTTAATAGTATACAACGTGAGGTCAAAATTTTTCACCAGTTATACAGTTGCAGTGGCCTCGGGGATTTGACAAATAATACTTTTTCACAGTATACTGGCGTCTGGGTTCCGCTTCTCATGTGTGGCACACTGTCACCATCGAGAACGTGTCAACTTTAAACAATAAGTTTTTTATTGGCTTAGTGTATTGTGTTCATTTAGGGAAAATATGTTCAAGTAAGTATAAAAACCTGTAATTATTGTATGCCAGAGAATCGAGTCCCTGTCAGTTTATCCACAAAGCTATCAGAACAGGCACCATAGTTGGCGAACTCATGAGTCGACTCACTCAGGTCAAGCCGCGAGTCTGAGGGAGTTCGAGGGAGAATAGTTTGGTGAGCTTTACCCCCGTATTCATAAAGGCTACTTGACTTGAACCTGACTTGTCGTCGCCCTCAATGCAGCATGAACGTGTTGGGAATGCGCTGCTGTAGGTTTTGCCAAGGCGGCACAAACGCACAGATGCATTTTAAATGTGCGGCATTGAAGGCGGTTGCAAGTTCAGTTCAAGCTAAGGAGCGTTTATGAATACGGGGGTAAGGCCGATTGAGTACAGTTGAAGAAAATCTTACGAAACGCGAGCACGAGTGAGTTTGGCTTTAGAAAATTTTGGCGGGTCTGAGGTTGAGTGAGAAAGTCTCCTAAGGACATCACAAGATGAAAATAATGAAGAAATGTGGTTCTAAATTTGGCTACCTTTGGTCTGTAGCATGCAGAATGCTTCTTAAAGGGACTTACTACCACTTTTGTGATTCTTGTTCTCTTTAGCGCAACGCAGAACTTTCCAGTTCGAGTGTGCAATTTTGAAATGGCAACAGTTATAATCAGATTTTTCTGTCAGCGGCGATATGAAGCTACCCACACAAAACATGCTGCAAACTACGGGATGTGAGCGTCAGAGCAGTTCGTGTTTATGTGTGGCGATTTACTGTGGATGTGTGCACTCCACTGGCACTATTGAAACGTGTCCATCTGTGATGCATGCATGTGAAGGCAGCACCGCTTGACAGCCTGCAAATCTTTTGACCTCATAAACAGAACGAAACTCAACAGGTATGAACAATACAGATGCTGCTATCTGGGAAATAATTAGGATGTGCATGAAAGAATCGGACGCTGTACAGCAAAGTGAATATTCCCATGAGCCAGCTTGAAAACTGTTTTGCTAGGCTGTGTCTCATATCAGTTTTTGTCACTTTTAAATATGATTTAAAAATATACCTTGACTAATTTATGCAGCTGCACATTTCTGTCATGCGCAAGGTGTACCAACATTATGAAGGGGCTATCAGCTGAAAGATGACACGTAATGTTTTCCCGGATAGTTACACACTCGTGCGTGCGCCGTGAATTGCAAGTACCAGCATGACTGCAAATCTCTAAAAATTTATCTAGGTATCATTTAGATTGGTGTGATTACTAATATGTGGGCTTTAACGTCTCAAAGCCACCATATGGGCCAGTGGGCTCGGAAACACGTCAAGGATGGCGGACACTTACCTGCGACGCCTGTTTTTCGTGCAGATGGTCGCCTGGTTGTGTTTCGCACCAGCCTCCTGCACGGGGCCTCACGGTACCGACGGAGGCCTGGTCCGGCTGCACCCTCGGCCGCTACGCCCAACCGACTTGCCGCTGCCGCCCTTCACGGAAATTCACACGGATGATGCGCAATGTACCGCCAAACCGCCACCTGATCTGCCCCGCTTCGCCCCCTCCCGGATGTCACGTGCCAACCACGTCACCGATTCCACGCCGCCAATTCACCGCCAACATAAAAGCCCGAACATCACCCATGGTCCCACCAGTGGGCTCGGCAACATGTCAAGGATGGCGGACGCTTACCTGCGACGCCTGTTTCTCGTGCAGATGGTCACCTGGTTGTGTTTCGCACCAGCCTCCTGCACGGGGCCTCACGGTACCGACGGAGGCCTGGTCCGGCTGCACCCTCGGCCGCTACGCCCAACCGACTTGCCGCTGCCGCCCTTCACGGAAATTCACACGGATGATGCGCAATGTACCGCCAAACCGCCACCTGATCTGCCCCGCTTCGCCCCCTCCCGGATGGCACGTGCCAACGACGTCACCGATTCGACGCCGCCAATTCACCGCCAAGATAAAAGCCCGAACATCACCCATGGTCCCACCAGTGGGCTCGGCAACACGTCAAGGATGGCGGACGCTTACCTGTGACGCCTCTTTTTCGTGCGGATGGTCGCCTGGTTGTGTTTCGCACCAGCCTCCTGCACGGGGCCTCACGGTACCGACGGAGGCCTGGTCCGGCTGCACCCTCGGCCGCTACGCCCAACCGACTTGCCGCTGCCGCCCTTCACGGAAATTCACACGGATGATGCGCAATGTACCGCCAAACCGCCACCTGATCTGCCCCGCTTCGCCCCCTCCCGGATGTCACGTGCCAACGACGTCACCGATTCGACGCCGCCAATTCACCGCCAAGATAAAAGCCCGAACATCACCCATGGTCCCACCAGTGGGCTCGGCAACACGTCAAGGATGGCGGACGCTTACCTGCGACGCCTGTTTCTCGTGCAGGTAACTAACCGTTACTCCATATTCGTCAAACCAACACGGTACTATGCATTGATAGTGTTGCCGAGCCCACGGTATTGTATTGCTGCCTTGTGTCAATACTGCTACTGTTTTCTAAATTTGCTACTTCTTTCCGGCGATATAGAAGAAAATCCAGGTCCTACTACACGTTCCGCTTCCAGCGAAATTCCTGGTGATATCTTGGCAGCACTTGATGAAATTATATTAAACCAAGACAACCTTATGAAAGAAATGAAAGCCATGCAAACTACACTGTCCCAGAATGTTAAAACGTTTGACGATATTAATCAACGGCTTGCTAAAATAGAAAAAGAATGTACCGCCGTAGGCACACTTCAGGCAGACTTTGAGGTCATTCGCTCAGTTACTGTCCAAAATTCCGAACAAATATCGCAACTAACCTGCAGTCTTGACAATTCAAACAATCACGCCCGGCGAAACAATCTCATATTTTATGGACACACTGATTCGGTTCGCGAAACCTGGGCCCAGTTCGAGGAACTAATCATAAATCTCTGCAAAAATACGCTCAAAGTAACGCTCAACCCACGTGATATTGACCGCGCACATCGACTGGGATCTTTCCATTCTAACAAAAATAGACCGATCATTGTAAAGTTCACGCATTTCAAAGATAAAGACCGTATTCTTTCTAACGCAAATAAGCTGAAAAATACCACGTATAGCATTTCGCAAGATTACTCGCCTAACACCCGCTTGATACACAAGCAGCTGATTGCGTTTGGCAAAGCCCAGTCCCGACCCTATAAACTTGCATACCGAAAATTAACCATCGATAAGGTCACCTACATTCTTGATCCGACTACGCAAACGGTAGTCCCACGTGCCCCGTAGCTATCTGCTAAAGTCCGTACCGAGTCTAATGTAAACCTTATTTCGCTCATCTATACTAATATTAGGAGTCTACTGCCCAAACGCGACGCCTTGCACAGCCTAATTCAAGCAAGTGACTGTAACTTAGTTCTCCTAACCGAAACGTGGCTTAATGCATCTATCTTGAACTCCGAATTGCTTCCTCTGTTCAACAACTTCGATATTTTCCGTTGCGATCGCAAAAACAAGCGGGGTGGTGGAGTGTTAATCGCCGCTCACCACAGTTTACAATGCTGCGCTGTTGACATTCCTTCGAGTCTTGAAGTAGTCTTTATTCACTGCAAAGCTGCCGTTCCACCCGTTGTCGTTGGCATCTGCTATCGCCCCCCTGATTCCGATCCTTCTTTCGTTGGTGAGCTTCATGATGCTCTACAACTATTAACGTCAGCGTCGGATAACGCCCCTATTCTCCTCCTTGGTGATTTTAACTTTCCGGCGATAACTTGGTCTGATCTAGCATTAGCAATGTCGAAACCGAACACTGAAAGTGACTTCACAGATACTTGCCTTACTTTCAACTTATCTCAAATGATTAGCTTTCCTACGCGAACGACTATTAATTCATCAAGCTTACTGGATTCATTTCTCACGACCTAACCAGATAAAGTTTCGTCCGTTTCTAGTCCGAGCAGCTTCAGTGATCATGCCGTCATTCATGCCACTTTTCAATGTAACTTGTCTAATCCAAAAAAGTAAAAAAGACGATAACCCTATACAACAAAGCAGATTATCAAGGAATGAATGATGAACTAGCTTCCTTTTCCGATTGGTTCCTCGTGGATTTTTCCAAACGTTCTGTTGACGAGAACTGGGAGCTCTTCAAAAACAAAATGCAGCAATTAATAAACATGTACATCCCCACAGTTACCATCACAGAACGGCCTACTTCGCCATGGTACAATAATACTTTGAAACGACTTAGCAACAAAAAGAAAAGACAATTTCGGTCAGCCAAAAAATCGAAATCCAGTAACGCTTGGGAAAAATATCGTGAAACTGAAAAACTTTACGCATCCATGATCTCGGACGCTAAGCGGACGTTCTTCTCGTCAACCCTACCAGACATGCTACGAACAAACCCCAAAAAGTTCTGGAACACTATCAACCCAACCCATGCTGAACCCATTTCTTTACTAGATGAAGATAATATTCCCATCCCGGAGTTCAAGGTCGCCGAAACACTAAACTTCACGTTTTGCTCAGTGTTTACTGATGAACCTGACGATGCATTTTCATGTGTTCCCGATGTATCTCCATGTGTGCCGTCCCATGATTGTCCTGCTATGCCCAGTGTCATTTTCGAACCAAATGGCATCATACAAGTCATTGATTCCTTAAAAGTGACGTCATCAGCTGGTATTGATTGTATAAATTCTAAAGTTTTAAAAAATACCAAACATCTCTGTGCTGTCATATTGTCGCACATCTTCCAGCAATCACTGTCATCTGGAGTGGTGCCACGGGACTGGAAGGTTGGCAAGGTCATTCCGATACGCAAAAAAAGGTCCGTCATCCTCACCTTCAAACTACCGGCCCATATCACTAACATGCGTGTGCTGTAAAATAATGCAACATATAATTTATTCTCAAACAGTCAAATTCCTGATCTCTGTAAACTTTTTCCATCCCAGTCAGCACGGATTTCAGAAAGGCCTCTCCTGTGACACGCAACTAGCGCTCTTTATTAACGACATCAGCTCAAGTATAGATCAGAATGTTCCTGTCCTGTAGATGCCCTTTTCCTAGATTTTGAAAAAGCTTTCGATAAAGTACCCCATAAACGCCTTTTTTTAAACTTTCCCGCTTAAACATTGACCCAGCAGTTTTAGAATGGATACGAAATTTTTTGTCAAACCGGGAACAGTTCGTTTACTCCAACCAGACATCATCTACCACGCGTCCTGTCCTTTCAGGTGTACCTCAGAGTACGGTGCTCAGTCCCCTTCTATTTTTAATTTATGTTAACGACCTACCTAGCAATATATCGTCCCAAATCCGTCTATTTGCTGACGATTGCGTAATTTATCGTCCTATTAACTGCCCTAATGACTCCCAGATCCTTCAAAATTATCTAATAACTATAGAAACCTGGTGCAAAAAATGGCTTATGACTTTGAACATTAGGAAAACCTCCGTCATCTCTTTTCATCGCAGGAAATCTCACCCGGCTACTTCATACTTTTTTTTCTGGTTGCGAAATATCCCTGGTGAATTTCTACAAATATTTAGGTATAAACATTACGCCAGATCTTACTTGGTCCTCCCACATAACAAACATTTCTAACGAAGCAAACAAAGTACTTGGTTACCTAAGAAGAAATTTACGACTTGCTCCCCCTTCGGTTAAACTTTTAGCATATCAAACACTAGTCCGTCCGAAGCTTGAATACGCTTGCGCCGTCTGGGATCCCCACCAACCTAATCTATCCAAAACATTAGAATCTGTCCAAAATAGAGCATCTAGGTTTATATATTCCGATTACTCGCGCCACACAAGCGTTACTAACTTAAAGATTAAAGCCCATCTTCCCAGCCTTGAACTGCGACGCAAAGTCGCTAGATTAGCTCTTTTTCATAAATTTTTTCACTCACTGTCCGACGCATCTGTTATCATGCCCGCGCATCGCATATCTTCCCGCACTAACCACAACAACTCAGTTTACCCTGCGCATGCCCGTACAACTGCTCACCTTCGGTCATTCTTCGTTCAGACAGCGAAGGATTGGAATGACCTTCCGTCCCACGTCGTGCGCCACTCCAGCCCCATTCTTTTCAAAGCGCACATGGAAGAAACCCTGTATTTCCCACCCCTCATGTAACACCCCTCCCTGGGGTTTTTGAGGTGTAATAAATAAATAAATAAATAACTATGATTATGAGAGACACCGTAGTGTAGGATTCTGGAAATTTTGACTACCTGGGGTTTTTAACCTGCACCCAAATCTGAGCACACGGGCCTACAACATTTCCGCCTCCATCGGAAACGCAGCCACCGCAGCCGTAATTGGATCCCGTGATTCGCGGGTAAGCATCCAAGTACCTTAGCCACTAGACCTCCACGGCGGGGCATTCAGAGTGGTCTGTGGCATCCACTGTGGTGGTGATGCAGTTATGGTGCTAGGCTGCTTACCCAAAAATCGCATGTTTCATCCTGGCTGGCCCCGCCGCGGTGGTCTAGTGGCTAAGGTACTCCGCTGCTGACCCGCAGGGCGCGGGTTCGAATTCCGGCTGCGGCGGCTGCATTTCCGATGGAGGCGGAAATGTTGTAGGTCCGTGTGCTCAGATTTGGGTGCACGTTAAAGAACCCCAGGTGGTCTAAATTTCCGGAGCCCTCCACTACGGCGTCTCTCATAATCATATAGTGGTTTTGGGACGTTAAAACCAACATATCAATCAATCATCCTGGCTGCGGTGGCAGCATTTGGATAAACGTAAGGTTCACGGAGCCCTCCACAACAGTGTCCCTCAAAACAATATCATGGTAGCGGGACGTGAAACTCCAGATATTATCTGGTTTCTGAGGTTGCAAGAGACCATAAAAATGTGCCACTTTTCTTGTACTATGCCTCCATTATACACTCTTTTAAAATTTCCTGAATTGTGATGTTCTCAGATCGGCCTATATGCAAGTGAGACCGTGTCGACACATTCTTGCAAATAGGACGAATCAAGAAGAAAAGAATTAGTTGCTGCGCAGTCTTTATCAGACAGTTTCTCCTCAGCCTACGTGAAGTAATGCGAAATTCTCAACACTGTTTAGTACGCTGTATAGCTATACTTCCTCCTTAACAGCAGCCAACCACGGGGTCGGACTATAAAAGGCAAGTAAACAATTACATCATAGACATCATGATAGGTAAATACATTAGCAGTGACCAACCAAACATAAAGAACCAGTTTTCTTGTGATATTGCTTTAATTAAGCTCAGCTTATTTGTTCCAAAAGCACTTTGACTTGGGCGAGTTGGTACGTATTTGGATAGGCTTCAGCGCAATTTAGACGAAGACAAATTGAGACACACAGAACACAGACGAACGCTCGTCTGTGTTCTGTGTGCCTCCATTTCATCATCATCATCATAATCATCATCATCAGCCTAACTACATCCACTGCAGGACAAAGGCCTCTCCCATGTTCCGCCAGTTAACCCTGTCTTGTGCTTGCTGCTGCCAAATTATACCCGCAAATTTCTTAATCTTATCTGTCAACCTAACATTCTGTCTCCCCCTAACACGCTTGCCTTCTCTGGGAATCCACTCAGTTACCCCTAATGACCAGCGGTTATACTGTCTGCGTGCTAAATGCCCGGCCCATGCCCATTTTATCTTCTTAATTTCAACTATGATATCCTTCACCCCCGTTTGTTCCCTAATCCACTCTGCTCTCTTCTTGTCTCTTAAGGTTACACCTACCATTTTTCTTTCCATTGCTCACTGCGTCGTCCTCAATTTAAAAATAACCCTCTTTGTAAGCCTCCAGGTTTCTGCTCCATAGCTGAGTACCGGCAAGATGGAACTGTTATATACCTTCCTCTTAAGGGATAGTGGCAATCTACCTGTCATAATTTGAGAGTGCTTGCCAAATGTGCTCCACCACATTCTTATCTTTCTAGTTACTTCGATTTCGTGGTTCAGCTCCGCGGTTCTTACCTGCCCTAAGTAGACATAGTCTTTTACAACTTGAAGTGCACTACTGCCTATCTTGAAGCGCTGCTCTCTTCCGAGGTTGTTGTACATTACATTCGTTTTCTGCAGATTAATTTTAAGACCCACCTTTATGCTATCCTTGTCTAGCTCCGTAATCATGAGTTGCAATTCGTCCCCCGAGTTACTAAGCAATGCAATGTCATCGGCGAAGCGCAGGTTACTAAGGTATTCTCCATTGACTCTTATCTCTAACTGTTCCCATTCTAGGCTTCTGAAAACCTCCTGTACGCATGCAGTAAATGGCATTGGGGAGATTGTGTCCCCCTGCCTTAGACCCTTCATGATTGGTATTCTATTGCTTTCTTTATGAAGCACTATAGTAGCAGTTGATCCCCTGTAGATTTCTTCCAGGATGTTTATAGATACTTCATCGACGCCCTGACTCCGCAGTGTCTGCATGACGGCTGATATTTCTAAGGAATCAAACGCCTTCTCGTAATCTATGAAGGCTTTCTATAGCGGTTGGCTATATTCTGAGCATTTCTCTATTACCTGATTGGTAGTGTGAATGCGGTCGATTGTTGAGTAGCCGGTTCGAAATCCTGCTTATTCCTTTGGTTGATTGAATTCTAATGTTTTCTTCACTCTGTTAGCAATTACCTTTGTAAATAGCTTGTATACTACAGAGAGCAAGCTGATCGGCCTGTAATTCATTAAGTCCTTGTCATCTCCTTTCTTATGTATTAAGATGATGTTAGCATTCTTCCAAGACTCTGGTACTATATCTGTCAGGAGACACCTCGTAAACAGGGTGGCTAGTTTTTCTAACACAATCTGTCCTGCATCTTTCAGCAGGTCTGATGTTACCTGATCCTCACCAGCAGCTTTGCCTCTTTGCATGCTCTCCAAAGCTTTCCTGAGTTCTTCTGTCATTACTGGTGCGGTGTCATCTGAGTTACTGCTAGTTCTTATGATATTAAGGTCGTGGTTGTCCCGGCTACTGTACAGATCTCTGTAAAACTGATTGATTGATTTGTGGGGTTTAACGTCCCAAAACCAGCATATGAATATGAGAGACGCCGTAGTGGAGGGCTCCGGAAATTTTGACCACCTGGGGTTTTTTAACGTGCACCCAAATCTGAGCACACGGGCCTACGACATTTCCGCCTACATCGGAAATGCAGCCGCCGCCGCCGGGATTTGAACCCGCGACCTTCGGGTCAGCAGCCGAGTACCTTAGCCACTAGACCACCGCGGCGGGGCAAGTGTAAAACTCCTTCGCTATTTTAACTATCATTTCCATATTGGTAGGTATTTTGCCTTCTTTGTCCTTTAGTGCATACAACCGATTTTTGCCTATCCCAAGTTTCCTCTTCCTGCTTTGACGCTTCCTACGTTTTTCAGAGCGTGTTCGATTCTCTCCATGTTATACCTTCCTACATCGCATTGTCTTTTATTTGTCTTCATCCAAATTGCACTGGAGCCTATCCGGCTTCTTTAAATGTGGAATATTCACGGCAAAAGGCATGCTATTTAAGACTTTTGTTACAACTTTTTCACACGGTGCTGAAGTGTCATGGTTAAATCGTAGGAAATGTACATGATTACAATTCTTTGACATCAGTATACAGGATGAGTTTTCGTTGGAGCGCACCATGAGCCTATTTGCCCCCCTATACTACAAATTGTGGTCGTGTAGGGTATTTTTGTGAACACTACCCACCTAATTATTATTTACTGAGTCCGATGCAGCGGACTCAGTAAATGAGAATCTGTTATTTGAAACTGCTGATTATACGAGACAACTGTCTCAGACGTTATTGGCTTTATACTTGAATGCTGCAACGCAGTTCTCCCCTCAGTAAACGAAACTCCTGTTAGGTGAAACACATTTTCCCGGTCCCTCCAGGTTTATTTCACTGAGAGTACTGTATATTCAGTGCAGCATCCTTTATATTCTTTATTTATTCCCTGGCTGTCAATTATTTTGCGAAGTCCTTTAGAAAGAGTGTTACCACTGCAATGCGAATACTTATTTCTGAATTATTCGATCTATTCGAAATCTTTTTCATTTTATTTTGTGATGGTAGCAATATGTTTTAGAGTTACTAAGCTTTGGCTGGCGATATACCAACCTGCAACTTGGGCTGTTCTCAGAACAAGATTGCCTTCGCCTAAGGTCAACTACGGTGAAGGTATTCTTGTTGAAAAAAAAACACTTTTAAACTAGCTGCACAATCACTGTCATTGGTCACCAACAAAATTCATACGAAACCTGCAGCTGCACCTCTTCACAGAAGAGAATTTTAGAGGGAAGAGCTTGTGCAGATGGTGCTCCAACAAACACAGAGGTCCCAGTGAAGGAGGCCCTTGATCCAGCGCGTGTAAATGCAGTTATTATTACGTATTATTTAAAGTATGCAGAGAGAATAATATTGTGTACAGAAGTCGCATTTTTGGGCAGCGTTGAATGCTTTCTTAATTTTTAGAGATTAGGCTTGCCATTCTTAAAAAACATTGGTGAAAACTCGCCTACATCTTGAAGGAAAAAAGTAGAAATTTCAAGAACTTCTTTTTCACTGTTACTTTTCATTAACCTACCTTTTTTTATTTCAGGGCAGCGCACATCTTTCCAGTTCGTGCCCCTGCCGCAAAATTGTTAAGTGAAATTGGACCCCACTGTTTATGCTAGTTCTCAGTCAAACATTTTGTTCTCATCATCAAATAACCTTCTAAAACAAGTAAGCTAGCTGCTATGATGCATTGGTAATATAGTCTTGTAAACGCTCACATACAATGAGGATTAGGAATTCGACCACTACCATGGCAGCCGAATACAGACAAGCAGAGTGAAACATTTCCAGATGTTTAGCATTTATGCAACATCTGTATTGGGCTGTTGTAATCTACAGTGTCCTTTTAGAAAAATGCAAAGCTTTCAGAAAAAGGCTGAACTTCTATTGTTTAAAGAGGAAATACCAGAAATAAATTGAGGTTGCAGTGCCATAAATAGTCACGCACATTCAACCCTACTCAGACTTTTCACAGTTCTGCTATGAGCCATTATTTTCCCGTGAAAAATGAACAATCTGATGAACTATTGCCATCCTACTCCTTTCACAAGCATCCATGCAGTAAGGGATAGTGAAAGAAAAAATACCGTACTGCTATTTACATCAATAAATTATTAAAGCCAACTGTGAAGGTGTAAATATTGTAACATCTGAAGACAGCGGAAAGTTTTCTCATTTTCTCTCCCGTATGCATTAGTAATATGCATACGATTTGGTGCAGATTCATTGTGAGAATGCAGTATGTGCTCAAGTGGTAAAAAAATGCTAGAGGCCTACTTAATTAGATGGAGGTGTACATCAAAAAACTGTACGTGGTTGAAGTTTTCAGGGCCCCACTATAGCGTGCCTCGCAATGTTATCATCCTTTTGCGCAGAAAACCGCAGAAGTTTTTGAATTAGGAAGGTAAAAACATACTTTATGTGAGTCGAAGTTTTTACGGAGGTACAATGTGTCATATTATAAAAATAAAAGTGGAGATCCACTAGCATACTAATCTGGACAGTTGGCATAGGTTGTCTCCTCTCTTTAATTACTTGCATTCATTATGTGTATTTAATCAAAGCTGAATTGAAAAAATTGCTCCGGTGTTTTAAAAGCATATACTGATCATAAACTCGACCCACATTTGTCAAACTTGAACATATGTTCGCGTGCTCCACACAATGTATAGAAAGGTAGCATTCAGCAAATTCATGCTTCAGTGCTGTGCTGAAAGTTTTCTTTCGTAGGGTACACATACAGCAAGTACAGTAATAGCACCGTTCAGCTGAAAAGCAGCTTGTCCTCTATGCGGAGTAAAAAAAAATATGAGTTGTATTTTGTCAAGTAAGCCTGTGATCTGGCCTAATTTCATTTGTAATCGTAACTCTACACATTTGTTGAAGATATAAATATAACAGACTATTTATTACACTCTGTGCTTAACTTATAGGTAGTTCGTTGCAACACAACAGTGTTTCGCAGTGCATCAGATAACTTCACATGATTCGTGATCATGGGTAGATGGTTGTGTGTGCAGAACGTTGACTATATATGGCTAGTGATGATTGGAAATTGTCTGCTACAGCTTACATATCAGCAATTATTACTGCGCGCAGTTTGATATTGGTTATTTATAGTGTATAAGATGTGATGTTTACAGGCATGCACGTGTGAGTGAGCAAGAGAAACAAATTGTTAGCTTTGGAAGTGCAACAATGTCCTTTTGGGACATGGAATCCATTAAGGTCTTCAATCTCTGCAAACACATCATTGAAGTCACTTGAGAACATCCATCGGAAGTTCTTGTGTTAATTGTTTAGAGTCTGACGGTGGCCAATACGTTATATCTTGTGCATCAGATGCCCATTAGAAACCTTTGCGTCAAAGCTCTACACACTAATGGTGGTCAATGTGCTATAGAAACTCATGCATCAGGTAGGCATTATAAACTCCACCGTGAGAGCTCTATAGACTAATGGTGGTCGTTGTACTGTAGAAATTCATGCATCAGGTGCATATTAGAAACTCCTGCGTGAGAGCAGTATAGACTAACGGTGGCCAATGTACTATAGAAACTCGTGCATCAGGCTCTCATTACAAGCTCCAGTGTGAGAGCTCTATGGACTAAGGGTGGCCAATTACTACTAGACTCGCATTAGGTGCGCATTAAAAGTCCATCACACTATCATTAGACAGTTTGTTATTTGTGATGCCTAACAAAATTAGTCTTTCTATTTACAATAAAGTTTTATAAGAGAAAAAGCACGAGCGGAGCTCTCCTGTTTACACGACAGGGGGTGCTCACTTTTACGAAAATGCAACAACATATGGTAGATGAAAAAGGAAATGAATTGGAAGGGTACGAAGCACTAGGTTATATCCGAAAGATAACAGCAGATTCTTTTAAAAAGGTTGCCTGCCCAGGAGACTTCCCCAGTAAGCAAAAGTATAAAGAAGTTCAACTGAAAATAAGGTAGTACTCGAGAATTTCAAGTGTAAGAAGGCCGAAGGAAAAATTTCTTAGCACTCTACCTCCAGCTTAGATGGGGTTCCCGTGCACCTCATTAAC
Source organism: Rhipicephalus annulatus (assembly GCA_013436015.1). Lineage (NCBI taxonomy): Eukaryota > Metazoa > Arthropoda > Arachnida > Ixodida > Ixodidae > Rhipicephalus > Rhipicephalus annulatus. Next base: position 215,239 of record WOVY01002200.1, on the reverse strand, counting down.
GAACTGGGGCATAGCACTAATGAGGCACTTCAGTAATTCGTAGAAAAAGTGCTTACAAGAAAACTAAATACCAGACACTTGGCGGAAAAGTTGAATGAACTTAATCTATTAAGGCAAAGAATATAAGGTTAACATTCGCTCGTATAGACCGCTAACCATTACATCTTTGCAATAAAGGATGGTGACGCAGGTAGTTAAATTAAAAATAGAAATATAGGCAGAGCAAAATAAGGTTTGGGGAGAACTTTAGAATGAATTCCGTATTGACAGGTGGTTAGACGATAACCTGTTTGCTCTTACTCAGTGTATAAAAATATTCGAAATAGAAAAAGGCCTTTATACATAGCTTATCTGGACATCACTGGGATGTCTAAGGCAACGTTAATCAGGAAAGTTTGTGGTACACATTGAAGGAAAGGAGTATAGGCGACGATTGTATACAGGTTTTGAGAGAAATATACCGAGAAAATACACATTGTATAGAATGGGAAGGAGTAGGGCATATAGAGTTTGCATAGAATAGAAAGTAACAATAACAGCGTTGAAATTACCACGGGGCTGAGACGGGGATTTTCTTTGTCCCTGCTGTTCTTCATTCTGTATATGTTGAGGATGAAAAAGCACTGGAAGGAAGCAACATTGGTTGTAATCTGTCACAAAAACAGGCTGGCACAATATTTGAGCAAAAGCTTCCAGGTCTACTTTATGCAGACAATATTGTCCTGTTTGCGGACAGTCAAGACAATATACAGTGGCTCGTAGATATATGGGTAAGGCAAGGGGAGGCTGTTGGACTAGGATTCATTGCAAAAATGTGAATTGATGGTATTCAAGGATCGCAAAGACCAGGTGGTCTCAATAAAGGGCCAAGAATTACTAAAGTTAAGTGAGGTCAAATACCTCGGAGTGTAGGTAAGTGAGGGAGATAGATATACATGGAGGTAGAGGGAAAAAAAAGCATCGGCAGCAAAGAGGATGCAAAGAGACAGCAATGATGAAGCACAATGCATCATAGGAATATAATAGGTACGAAGCGCCTAGAGGTACATGGAAAGACGTAATGATTTGAGGGATTACATTTGGGAATTCAGTGGTGTGTCTGAAATTAGATATTGAATCAGGAATGGATGTAAATTAAAGAACTATTGGATGGCTCACGTCGGGTGCTCGCGGGAAGACTACAAATGAGGCTGTAAAGGGAATATGGGATGATCACGCTTTGAAGTAAGGGAAGCTCAGACCAAAGTGAGATTTGAAGAGAAGCTTGGGAAAATAGAGGAGAGTAGATGAGCAGGAAGGGTGTTCAGGTATTTGTAAAGGAAGAGCGTGGATACAAAGTGGAGAAAAAACTAGGAGTCTCACCTCAGTAATTATAGGGCTGGCGGTTTTGGCGACACGGCCACAAAAAGCCTTAAGCGAAAAGTCGGAGAAACGGAGACGATTTAAGGGATGACAGCGATGAAAAAGAAGCCGGCTCTCAGTAACTACCGAAAGGACAATAACTAAATAAGGCAGTGGAGGTTTTACGATAATTCAAGAGGAAGCGCTGTGCTGTTCGAAGCGAGGTCGGGTTGCCTTAGTACGCGTAGTCATAAAGCGAGAATCAGTGAAGAAGAAGAACAATGTACAGTCGACCATAACATTTCCGCACCACGTGACCGTGTGCCCGACTGCCTATTCACGCCACCTAGCGGTACGCCACCTAGCGGTGACAAGGTCACTCCAGATATCAGCAGAGTTGGTACTCGCCTGTATGCCAATTTTCTATTCCCGTGCATTAGATTATTAGATCATCGTCTGCACACAGAATGCTGCCTGCAATAAGACTGCCACAAATCTGCTTTCATAGCAGTATCAGAGCATTCACTGCAATCTGTTTCGACTGGTTGGCCATTGTGTATATAAGTTTCAGGAATCGCTGCGACAATTTTTTCACGCACCGTTTATTGGTACATTTTGGTTTGGAAGTATCTTCATCCAATGAGCGATGCTGCTTCTGTGTCTTGTGTAAAAGGGTAGGCAGGTGTTTCACTGTCATCAAAATAAAGAAACGTGGATGCATAGAAAGCTTTCTTGAACACATAGGCATATCTTCGTAACATTACCTTAAGGCCACGTGGTGATTGCCTATTCGGAAAGATGCCACTTCGTGTTCCACTAGACGAAAGAGGCGCATTGTGCGTCGATTCACAGAAGGAGTACCTCAGCGTCATATTTGCCGCTGAACCAAAAGGAGCTGGACTACTGTAAAATAGGACTATTCAGGCTTTCTGTGAGGACGGCAGATCTACAGATATGGAGCGCAGTGGGTGTCCTAGGGCCACGACTGAAGAAGACAACCACCTGATTACGGCCGCCATCATGGCTGACCCTTTTCAAAGTACAGAAGATATCCGCGAAGCGCCCTCGTTCACAATAATGTCTGAGATTGTAAAAAGACGGCTGAGTGAGATGGGCCTACAGTGTTTTGTAGCAGCTCAGAAGCCCTGCCTTTCAGGCAGACAGCTACAGATCGACTTTACAGCATTGATCGACGTTGCAGCTACAGATCGATGTTACAGCAATGAGAGCGTGGACAACGGAAAATTGGGGCGAGGCCGTTTTAGCGAATAGTCCACTTTTTACAAGTGCTGGGACCAACAGAAGCGGGTCTGGTGTCCAATGAACTGCCGGTGTGTTTACAGTGTATTAGCGATTATTTCACGAAAGTTATTCTGCATCACAATAGATTTTAGGCTGACTCAAGTGCAGCGATTTACAAGATTTCTTTGTATTTGTGTTGAAAACACTAAGTTGACGATTGTTTCATGATACTAATTAATATTGCGACATGCATGTTGACATCTTGTGGGACGATGCGCGTGTGTGCCTGATGAAGAAGATGAAGTGTGGTCTCCGCTTGGTGTCGGGTCTACCGGTCACGCCGCTGCTGCTGCTGGTTTGAAATGTATTTCATCCACAGCCTCGTCGATATGGCGTCTCTCTTCCGTAACATATTTGGTGGAGGTGGAACGTTTTTCGTCCTCACTACAAAGCTTCGCCGTGGCCGCACCGTCCAGCCTTCTGCCAAGGCTTCTAATGAGAACAACCCGTCACCGCCATCAGCTGGAGAGCCACCTACTACGTACTTTGCGATGTCCCACCCCCGTGATCGCGCTACGTTCTCCCACCAGTCTGGCCTTGACGTCGGCTACTGGCTCTGCATGTACGAGCACGGTAGGCTGCTTCACCGACGGGACCCTACCATGATGCTCGCCAACGTAAATTTTACTTGGATGGCACCCCGCATGTATGGTTCGACGCTCATGAGGCCATGCTCACCAGCTGGGACATCTTCAAGGAGCCACTACGCGACATCTTTGGGGACCCGTCCGGTCGACAAACAGCCGCGCGACAAGAACTCGCCACCCAAGTACAGTCATCAACCGAGTCATATGTCTCGGTCATATAGGACGTGCTCGCGTTGTGCCGCAAAGTGGACGAGCAAATGACCGAGAGCGACAAGGTGGGCCTCATACTCAAGGGCCTCGCGGACGACGCTTTCACCTTGCTCGTGTACAACAACGTCACGACCGTTGATATCATAATTAAAGAATGCCACCACTTCGAAATAGCCAAAAACCGCCGAGTTCAGCCTTAATTTTCACGGCTCCCTAACACGGCTTTCACATCAACCTGTACTGATCTTGGTGCCGCACCACCCTTGCACGAGAATGTCACACACATCGTTCGGCGCGAGCTTGGGGCGGCCCGTCCGGGGCTGTTTTATGCACTTCCACTCGACCAGGGCACGTGCAAACACCTCCGGCGGTGACAGGTATTCAGGCAGTCACGCGGCAAGAAATTGCTAACCCTGGGTTTCCTGTCGCCTGCTCCGTCTCCCGACCGGACTACAGACTGATGCCAATAAATACACCACGCCATGACCCATACTCTATGCCCAGATCTCTCAATCCTACAGAATGGAGAACAGCAGACGGCAAGCCAATCTGCTTCCGCTGCCACCGAGTTGACCATGTCTCCCGCTACTGTCGCAGCACTTGGACGCCCCCCCCCCCCCGCTGGAACCAATTTTCTTCTTCTCGGCCATACGCGGACCCCTATCGGTATTCTCCCAGTCATGAATATCCTGCTTCCGATGCACCTAACAGCCACTCTACTACTGGTTCACCTTCACCAAAACGCCGCCGTTCTCCGTCGCTATTCATCGCCGACTAACTATGGATCCTCCCGGATGGAAAACAAGATAATGCAGCTCCTGGAGGTAGTGCTGTATCAAGTGCGACTGACCCACATCCTCCGTTGGCGCTACCAACTAATAAGAACTTGCTGGAAGTGCATGTGGAAGGTCATTCATTGACGGCTTTAGTTGACACTGGAGCTGAGGTTTCTATAATGAGTGCTCGTCTCTGTCGCCGCCTCAAAAAAGTACACACGCCTGCCGCAACACAAGCCGTTCGTGTCGCCGACGGGGAAACTGTAGCCGTCATTGGAATGTGTACCACTTGTATTAGCCTTGCCAGCCGCCATGTTCCTGTTTTATTTAGCGTGCTCGACAATTGCCCTCATGACCTCATCTTCGGGATGTGCTTCTTGTCGATGCATTCTGCCCTGATTCACTGTTCCGCCGGCACTCTCAGTTTAGAAATTCCTCTTCTTCGAGATTGTCACCCCGAGCTGCCAAAAGCCTCTATACCACAGACTTCCGTCGGATACCGTCAAAAGCCCTCAAACTCATTGAATTCGCAACAAGTTCACCCTTTCTTAACGGTGATTATGTCATCACACCTATTCCATATTGTCTCCTGGCGCGCGACATCACTGTGCCACTATCCGTCGTAACCGTGACCTCTAACCGAACGTGCCAGCCTATTATCATTTTCGGCTTCACGCAGCAATTACTACTGCACTGAATTTCAGTCGCCAAGCTTCGACTCTTAATAGACGGCCATGTCCCCGCTTTTGCGGCCGACGCATGCTTCGATCTTCCACGTCGCCCGCCGGATTCCACATCCCTCGATGCGGCCTTGCACCCTATGATCGATCCGCAAGTCAAACTTGAGCAATCCGACGCCCTATTGCACCTTCTGGCTTCCTACCGCGACATATTTGACATTGACAGCATTCTACTCGGTCAGACTTCTCCCGAGAAGCACTGCATTATTATTGGTGATTCTCCTGCCATTCACTGCCGACCATACCGGGTGTCTGCCACAGAGCGTGAGGTAATTCAAGAAGAAGTCAACAAGATGCTAGCCAAAAGAATTATTGAACCCTCCTCGAGTTCTTGGGCATCTCCTGTTGTGCTCATTGGAAAGAAAGATGACACATGGCGCTTCTGCGTCGATTACCGCCATCTTAATCGAATCACAAAAAAGCGCGTTTACCTTTTGCCTCGAATTGATGACGCTATCAATTGTCTTCATGGCGCGCGATACTTTTCTTCAATCGGCCTAAGTTCTGGCTGTTGGCAGATTGCGGTAGACGAGAAAGACCAAAAAAGACTGCGTTTGTAACTCCCGATGGCCTATACCAATTTAAGGTGATGCCATTTGGGCTATGCAACGCTCCAGCCATTTTTGAGCGTATGATGGACTCGCTATTACAAGGGTTCAAGTGGTCAACAAGCCTGTGCTACCTGTATGATGTTCTTGTATATTCGCCTACACTTGAGACACACCTCCAAAGTTTGTGAGCGGTTCTCGGCATATTCCGCACTGCTGGCCTTAAACTAAGCTCGTCGAAATGTCCCTTCGGCCGCCAGCAGGTTACGGTGTTGGGCCACCTTGTCGACGCATCAGGTGTACAGCCTGACCCGGAGAAAATTCGTGCCGTCACGAGCTTTCCTGTACCCCAGTCTGTCAAGGACGTCCGCATCTTTGTGGGACTTTGTTCCTATTTTAGAATGTTTGTGAAAGATTTTATAATGATCGCTCGACCAGTGACCAACCTTCTAAAGAAAGACGTGACTTTTACGAGGTGTTCCGCCCAAGCTGCCACTTTTTCTCACCTCATCACGCTTCTCACGACTCCACCTATATTGGCCCACTTCGACCCGTGTGCTCCTACAGAAGTTCAAACCATGCTGACCCGAATGTCGCGGGTTCGAATCCCGGCTGCGGCGGCTGCATTTCCGATGGAGGCGGAAATGTTGTAGGCCCATTGGCTCAGATTTGGGTGCACGTTAAAGAACCCCAGGTGGTCGAAATTTCCGAAGCCCTCCACCACGGCGTCTTTCATAATAATATTGTGGTTTTGGGACGTTAAACTCTATATATCAATCAGAAGTTCAAACCGATGCGAGGGGTCACGGAATTGGAGCCGTCCTAGCCCAACGCCAGCGGGGACACGACCGAGTTATCACCTACGCTAGCCCCCTACCGACAGCTGCCGAGCGCAACTATTCAATAAGAGAGCGTGAATGTCTTGCTCTTGTTTGGGCAGTCACGAAGTTCCGCCCATATTTATATGGCACGAATTTCTCTGTCATAATGAACCACCATGCGCTATGTTGGCTTTCGTCACTGAACGATCCTACTGGCCGGCTAAGGCACTTGGCTCTGCGACTGCAAGAGTATACCTACATGGTGACGTACAAGTCGGGACGCCTACATCAGGCTGCAGACTGCCTGTTCCGCTAGCCGGTTGCTGAGTCGAGCACTATTCCTGACTCCGAAACCGGGCCTTGCGTATTTTCCCTTTCGCAAATTACATGCATCGGTGACGAGCAGCGCCATGATGCGTCCTTGTGTGTAATCATCGAGCGCCTCGAATCACCATCTTCCAATCAGTCCCATCACTCATTCGTGCTCCACAATAGTGTATTATACCATCAAAGTTTTGAGCCGGATGGACCGGCCCTGCTGCTGGTCATTCCGAAACACCATTGCTCGGAAGTTCTACATGAACTTTATGACCTTCCGACTGCTGGTCACCTTGGTGTGTCACGCACTTATGATCGAATACGCCGACGCTTCTTTTGGCCAGGGCTTGCGCACTCAGTCAGAAGATACGTTGCGGCTTGTGAGAAATACCACCGCCGCAAAACACCACTGATACTTCCCGCCGGAGGTCTTCAGCTACTTGACAATCCGTCAGAACTATTCTTCCGCGTTGGCTTGGACCCACTTGGCACTTTCCCTTTGTCTTCCTCGGGTAACAAGTAGATAGCCGTGGCCACCGACTACGCCATGCGCTATGCCATCACACCAGCTCTTCCAACAAGCTGCGCTACAGATGTCGCCGACTTCCTACTCAAGGACGTGATTTTGCAACACGAAGTCCCACGGCAGCTGCTTACAGACCATGGCGGCACCTTTTTGTCGGAGGTCATAGCCGACATCTTGCAGTCCTATTAAGTGAGACACAAGCTGACTACATCATACCACCCGCAAATCAATGGATTCGCGGAGCGTCTAAATCGAACTCATGCTCGCTAAGTATGTTTTACCAAACACACCGACTGGGATCTCGCGTTGCCGTACGTCACATTTGCCTACAATTCTCGCCATAACCCTGCCACTTACTCCCCATTTTTTCTGTTATTCGGCCGAAAACCTACATTACCCCTAGATGCAGTCATTCTGTCTACCGTGACAATGATCAGCGAATATGCCCTTGAAGCTATCACTCGGGCTGCTCACGCACGCGAAATCGCCCGCACTCGCTTTCTTGCCTCTCAAGAGAACCAGCGGCGTTTGTACGAATAACGGCACCATGACGTGCGCTTTTTACCCGGTTCATTGGTGCTGCTATAGTCCCCGACCCTTCAAGTCGGCTTGTCGGAAAAACTTCTTTCCCGCTGCACAGGTCAATATCGAGTCCTTCGTGAGGTTACTCCTGTGACATACGAAATTGCCCCTGCTGCCTCATCGCCTTCAACTGACCCACAGACCACCAATATCGTACATGTGGCACGCTTGAAGCCTTACCATTCTCCCGCTGACGTTGACATCTAGATGCGCCGAGACAGCGCTTCTGCCGCCGGGGTTTATGCTACATGCATGTTGATATTTTGTGGGACGATGCGCGTGTGTGCCTGATAAAGAGGACGAAGAGTGGTCTCCGCTCAGTGTCTGGTCTACTAGTCACGCCGCTGCTGCTGCTGGTTTGAAATATATTTCATCATCAGCCACGTCGATACAGCGTCTCTCTTCCGTAAAGATATGAAGCTAATTAAAAGCTTCCAGTCAGTCTTTCGGTACTATCTAAAGACATTCGCACTTTTTCTTTTGCAAACTTTGTATTATTTGCAAAGTTTGCAAACTTTGTAACAGCCCAAAAATACGCTTTCTGATGACTCATATTTATATACTGCTCTCAAACTAAAAACAAGTTCTTTAATTGCCCTGGCTATTAAAGAACGCATCACCTTCAAAGATATAGGTAGAATATATTTGCGCAGACAGCGAAATTAGACAGACCCTAGGTTTGAGGAGAGATGTGGCTTCCACGTAGTGCTGCTGTCGATCGCTAGTGACGGTGGACATAGACACACGTCTGGAATAAAATGCTTACGCACCTATGTCTTCGTCCTGCAGGTGAGTTGCTTTTCCCAGCTTGCATACGACTGCTTTAAATCCGATGATAGGTTTTCGATCGTGCTTCCAGGCCCTGGAGCTATTGTGCGACTCTTTTGGTCATTACTTTTAATGCTGTGTAGTGACATTGGATGTAAACCTGGTACTCAAAATGATCAGCAATCTGAGGCACTTGTCAAAGTTTCAAAAAATAGATGACCTAAATAAACGATCTCTATGAGTACAAGACAACCAAAAGTCAGAGATATACACTGTTTCGGAGCTGAAATCAATACAGCAAATCATGTATATATTGCCATATGTACTATCAGAGTGAACGTAGAGGGCTTAAAAGGCCCCGCCGTGGTGGCCTAGTGGCTAAGGTACTCAGCTGCTGACCCGCAGGTCACGGTATCGAATCCCGGCCGCGGCGGCTGCACTTCTTAAGGAGGCTGAATTGCTGTAGGCCCGTGTGCTCAGATTTGCGTGCACGTTAAAGAATCTAGGTAGTCAATATTTCAGGAGCCCTCCACTACGGCATCTCACATGATCATATCGTGGTTTTCGAACGTTAAACCCTATATACCAATAGAGGGCGCAGAAATCCTACAACTAATTTCGACAAATCCACAGTGAAGTCGACGAACTTCGTGAAATGGTAGACCGCATGGCGAAAAAGTCAGCTACTATGCAAGCGTGGTTAGGCGATGCCGAAGATCCCTCTCGCTGTAATAATACACTTTTTCTAAACAATATAAATATCGCTGCAGAAACACTGCATCAATAAAAAATTCTTGACTTGCTCGTAAAGAAGATGACACTCGGTATTACACGCGAGCACATATCCTGTGCACATCCTATTGGTCGGTTTAGCTCAAGTATTATACATGTTACTTTCTGTAATATACATGTTACTGCGCCAACCTGTTTGATTGTTCAGGTATCTTTTTTGTTTTTGTTTTTGTTACTGCACCAACCTGTTTGATTGTTCTTGTATCTCTTTGTTGTTTTTCTTCTCCCTTCGTACTTGCCCCTGCCTTCTATGGTGTACTGTATATATTTTGAGGGTATTTCAAATAAATAAGTGAAGTGACCTTCTTTAGGCTTCACTTTTCGAAGCTTGTTTCGGGCACAAACATTAACCAAGCTAAGTCACGACGATGTGTATTCTGGACCATTTTTATTTTGCTTCTTTTTCTTTTTTTGCTTCCCGCGGCGCGACTCTTCACATCGCGCGAGACACAAAAAGATAAAAGCCGTGTGGCAGGTGGTGGTAGACACGCGTGAACTAAACGCTGATGTCCGAGAAAGCAGGATCTGTAAACTGTGCGACGAAAACACCACGTAAGAACATAGCAACATGGACACACGCGAAGCGTAGAACTATGGCATGTTCTTGGGCTAGTTGGTTTATAGATTCAGTTGACATGTTTAACTGACGCCACGAATACAACACGTGAGAACATAGAAGCACACTCTGTACCATGCATGCATATCATAACCATTAATGTGATAGTATATCAAGGGGTGGACGAGGAAAGGAAGAATGAGGAGGGAGCATAATTAAGGAGGGAAGTGAGTTGGTAGTTGGAGAGGCATGCAGCTCGTCAAACGGCGAGGAGGTCTTTTGAGGGCTAAATCGTGTTCATGTCCTCGCTTTGCATCATTTCGCCTTTCATTGTTCATGCTTCCCTCAGATTCAACCTTTACAAAGTGAAGTCATTTAAAGTCACACATCAACTGTAGAGTAACGCTACATCAGATCACACAGAGTTAGCGGCCAGCCATCTTCCGTATAATCAATTCAAGTGAAGTTTACTTTTCACACTGTCATACGGAAAGAAATGATTCTAAAAAAAGAAGGTTGTCAAAACAAATTCACTGGTTTATAGCGCCATAAAAAGCCCAAAAAATTAAATAAAAAGTCGGAGCACTAGCAGCAACGCAGCGACCATTGCAGTATGACACCTCATAGGCAGTGCGCTACAAAAGGGAGTACACGCTGTAGTTCTGATTTTCATATACATGCGTGTCGCAGATTGAAAACGAAATAATTACACTGCATAGAAAACACAAGTATGATAACTTTATTGTTATATACTGCCACCTTTAGGTATGATTTTTACCTAGAAACTTACATAAAGCACATTATACACTGCATACTACAAGACAATATATGGATTACAAAATTTATACACTATAAAAAATGATGTCTTGGAAGTGCCTGAATACAGTTGAAATGAGTAAATAGATGTCTAAGAGTTTTCTTTTGGCCCTGAAAGAAAACTATGTGACGAAATCTGTTAATGTTTCGAAGAATAAGTATTGTATCTCCGCAAATAATTCATGGATATCATAATATGGGCATATGAAACACCAAAACCTTTCACGTCGCAGTCATTCAGAAGAGATGACTGAGGTAAGCCCTGTTTGCCGGCCGTGCTACATCTACCTCCCACTATTTTTCTTGGCGGATAGTATAGCTTAAATTTTCGGCCCGTAGGTTGCCTTTAACGCGTATATTGCTTATGCACCTAAAAGCTTCCGACCTGAATTTTCAGCCTAACATATATTTGTAGAACTTGAAGGCTCAAATCATTCCTAAAATAGAAAATAACGACCTAGTGAATGACATAAAGTAAATATTAATATAAGGTTTATGAATTTTTTTTTTCTGCAACATGTACATGTTATCAGCGTTAGTAGTTGTCGTATCTCGTACTAATGAACAATCGCTTAAACAAAAGTTAAAAATTGAATGACATAGCAAAAAGCATGATTTTTTGGGAGGAATCAACTACCTAATTGAACCAATTGCACTTGCATCTGAGCTAGTTTTTGTAAGACACATTCCACATGGTAATTCCAAGTCAAGTTATCTTAAGTATAGTGCCACATTTAAAATAGCCAACAATGTGACTTGTGTGAGTGTACCATTACAATTGGTTGCTACCACATTGATTTCTTCGTCCTTTCGACAAAACTGTCTTTTTAAAATTCTTTAATTATTAAGTGCTATGCTTATCTCCAAGCCTACGCAGCTTTTCAACTTCAGAAATGTATTGAACATCAGCACACATTCCTAATCACTGCTCGAGTTTCGCGATGTGACAACAATCTCTGAATTGCGCCTTCGCGTTCCTATCAATAACCCTATATGCCCTTCCACGAAGATATGATGTTCCTCATGTGCAACCAGCCCCGTGTTGGAACTGGTTCGCTTATCATTGACAGAAAAGGGCAGCTCGATTATGTTGCCTTAGCCTTCCAGAATCGAGCGAAGCAATTCCAGCATGCAGGAAGATTCACCCACCCAGCGTGCCAATTGAAAAATGTCCACACAAGCTCGAGTGAAAGCTCGCGAGTTTTGAAAAATGCTTTGCTTAACTGGCATATGCGCGCAGTGACAGCGGCTTCAAAGGTGTCAACGACGAATGATGGAGGTTTCGATAAAACATTAAACTGCTTCGCCCTCATAGTTTTTCTGTAATAAGTACGCCAACAGACGTTGACAAATATAAATGTATTTCAGCTATTGAATTTATTTTGATCACGCAATCAAGCGCATTACTTCAAAAGCCAAGCTTCCTCTAAATAGTTAAAGTCTACGTGGTCGATCTACGTGAATCTATGCTCATTGGTTCGTAGCATGTTTGTTTTAGAACCCTAATATACAGCTGTGTGCAAGAATCTATTCACGTGGCAATTATTAAATGTCCAGCACTTTGTTAAGCCACAATAGTTTTAAACTACTGAAGCCATGGCCATGAAAACAAAATATTTGAGCACTAAATAATGTAATCTACAACTCCACAGAAGTGTTTCCATTTAACTGAATACTTTACACTTTCGCTAGTGAATATTTTCTATAATAGACCACCCCAACTCAGCTTGTAAAGGAATATCTATGCGTCAGAAGCAAAGTAAACAATGCTGAGTTAGTTACATTCGCGTAGTTTGCATATGAATTTTAATAATATAGTTTAAATTATAAATGAAGGATTTCATACATCTTGACGCGACATACTGCATACCTGCTAATATTTATGAGCTGAATAGAGGATCACGTTCAATTATTCTTCAGTTTTGTTATGTGGATTGGTTATGTTCACCGATGAATATAACAGTACATTCGAATGGGGCGACTAACACTGAAAACAGTATTTGTAGGAACGAAACGCGTAAGAACGGACAGGAGGATAAATCCGACCAACCAGGTATACAGTAGCAACGCTGTTCAACACAACAAACCTTGAAGTGCCGGAGTAATGTAAAAACGTACAGAATTACCGCAGTAGGTGTAGAACGCCCACTCTCAATTAGGCCCAATGCACTGTTAAATGTCATACGTAGAAAATAACCGTTTTTTTTTTGCTTAGTTGTTTGAACGACGAATATGAAACGTTAGAACCGTCTTGCCGTTTTCTCTGATGTACACGCCGCGTTCTTTTGTTAGTCAGTATTTAGCTATACCATTGAAGCAAACAACTATAGAAGTCCGAAGATGGCCCCACCATGGCGACCAATAAGCGTGGCGTTTGATTAAATCGGCGGCTAAAGATACAGTTTGTCTCATATATTCGCTAATGTTCTTTGAAGGTTGCGTCACCAATCATAGGAATCATGATGGTAGTTAGGAATGCACGCCCGTTAGTGCAGGCTTGTATCAATCAGGGCTTGAGGAGGAAATATCGTCCCCTACTTCTAAGTTTGCTCTCCACTATAGACGTCTATCCGGTTGTGCTTAATAAACAATCTCAACGGTGAAACAGCTGCAGCCTCGTATAAAATGCCACTTTGGTGACGCGAGGTGAGGAAGCTATTCGAACTAGTGACTACAAGTGTGCCCTTTAATTTGACCTGATAGTTCACATACTGCGTACCAAAGTGGCGTGTTTCTTGAGAGATTTTTCTATTCTGGAGGCAACGTATTTAGCGATGACGTATAACGCTTTAGCGCAACGGCGAAGTTTCTTATCAATTGGTTGCACGTCACCGCGAATGCCCCTCATCCATATCGCCCTGCGCTTGCGTGTACAATCGTGCCTGGGCGTTATCTAGAAATTACGAGTGCGACCCAACGCGTTGCAGCACAAGAGGATGAACAGTCGACAAGAGAGCAGCTGCGACTGAGGCACGCTCGTAATCCGGTCAGAGAGAAGCGAGGCAAGGACTGCACGTCAAAACGCAATGATGATTCCAACGGTCATCGTCACCTTCCTCATCCTGGTGTTTACAGGTGGGAACGCATTGTAGGAATAAGAACGTTTCACTTCAAATAGCAACAGTTGTAAAAAGCCAATCTTTTGAGCCGTAGCCGTTCACGGACATTACCATACCCCACAGCATTTTCATCAATGTAACGTGCCGCAATATCCGCTTGACGGTGAAAATGTTGCTCTAACGGCATACGAGTCTCGGCATTGTCAAACCAACGCGAGTCAATATTTTTTTTTTTAAATCTTTGTGGACTGTTTGCGACTTCATTTAGTCAAAAGACTTTTGGAACGTTACCTTATACAAAAAGCATTGTCAATTTACAGGCAAATATAGTTTCAAGGTTTGCAATAGACAGCTTCTGAAATTAAGTATTCACACCAAATCAGCTTCTTTCTAATGGCCTCGCTAATCTCTGTTACGCATATGATATACCTAGTGCAGCGGCGGTCGCATTTTGATGAAGTCGAATAGGTAGAGGACCATGTACTGTGTGACGTCACGGGGCATAATAAAAAACACCAGCTGATCGAAATTTCGGCAGCCCTTCACTGCGGCAATCTCGTAAGCATAACGCGCATAGCGGGATAGAGGGCTTACCGTGATAGCGGGATCATTGTGCGCGCAGGCAGAGGCATATGTCACCCGTACCACTTACCTTACGCACGCTATTTTTTTATATTTAACGTTAACGTGTTGGCGTTGTTGTTGTTGAAACATTCACTTCATTCGCAGAAAACGACTCTTTAAAATAGCTTGGCCTGCCTTCCGGTAGCTTCCATGACCGAGTATTACGAATAAGTTGGCGTAAATTTGGAGGTAAACTGTTTTGAACGTCTCTAGGCCTAATTAGAAGGTCGATGGGAACAAATCGCAAACATAAGTGTTTTCGCGTTTTCTGCGTGGTTTATAATAACGTACTTTTATTACCACTAAAATACACTTGTAGCAATGCTTCTAGCGGCGACACAGTCAAATATTCTCATTTTCTTTAGTTCTCACTGTTCTTTAACTTATTAGCTCTTCGATGTGTGGCGGCACCATCCCAGTTGGGGCACGTAAACCACGTAAACGCTATCCCGCTGTCGGCAACGAACGTTTGCTGCACGTTAACCCTATACCCTTAAAGCCCACTATCACGCTAACGGTAAACTATACCTGTTTATTATTCTTTTTATGATATACCGAGCACGTAATGAATTGTGGTGATATACAAATATTCTTTCTTTGATCTGTGTGAACACGTACTTGCATCTGAAAACCACCTGAGATAATGTGTATATTTGCATTATTACCTTTTACACCAAAGAATATTGCTATCAAAGTAGCACCAGAGTGGAATAAGAGAGACTAGTAACAGCTCACAGAAGTTCACAATGTCTGTACTGCTGTCATTCTTTTCAATTTTCTGCGGCGAAATTCCGGCCACTTAGACTAAGACAAAAGAGCAAAGCGGAACAAACTGCGAGGACAATAATTATCACGCCCTTAGTTTTCATTTATAAGTGATGTCACTGAATACGCCTCAACGAGCTTGAAGAGGTATTTCATATCAGGCCCCAATATTTCTCGCTTCATGCTCGCCCGGGAGTGAGGCGTTAGCATCACTTGAATCATGTGCGTCAACTAACGGCGTGACAGATGCACTATGCTCGTAGCGGCGCTTTGATTTTCTATGCGATATTGGCTGGCAATAATAATCTGGGGAGTTCTAAATTCCAAAACCAGAATAGGATTATGAGAGATGCTGTAGCGGAGGGCTCCGGAAATTCTCACCATCTGGCCTTCTTTAACACGCAATGGCATTGCACAGTCTATGGGCTTCCACTGTTCCGGCTCCATTTATATATGACAGCCACGGCCTGGATCAAACCCTCAACGTTTAAGTCAGCAGCCGAGCAGCCTCGCCAGTGACACACCGAGGTGGACCATTGGCAGGAAGTTACTGCGCTGCATTATAATGATGCTGTACTCTTGTTGCACTTCTGCAAGTGGTTATGAGGTTACGTAAGTTAGCCCTTGCACTCTAATCAATCGGTCTGACTTCTCCGTTTAAAAGTATTTTTGTCTGACTAGCATAATTTTTGTCCAAGTAGGGTAAGGAGGGGTAAAATGAGACACAGCGAAAAACGCGACATTTTGATTTTACCGGTCTCTGTAGGTGACACAAACACTATTTATTGTTTCTTTTTTTCAGCAATGAGTGCTGTTTTTTTTACCTTTTCAAGTGTAAAAGTCGACGATTGCGTACGGAAAAATTAGGCGGCTGGTGTGAGATTGTTCGTGAGCCGTTGAGAGGGGGGGGGCGCGTAAATTTCGCTGGGCCAAATTTTCGGATGCTTGCATTAAAGTACTCCTGCATCAGTGCAGCAACTTAAATGACTATTTTGTTACTTTAGAATACAAACTACATAACACCAAATGCCTTGTTCGTGTTGTGGCTAGGGGACAGCGGATATTTTGTTTTTTTTTTTAATTCTGGCATGTGAAAAGAGCAAATCGAGGTGAACACGCATCCAATTGCCTTAGAGAGTGTCTTAATTATTGGACCATTTACTTACAATTGTTATATATAAAATTTTTCTAGTTTAGAAAGGTTTGATAAGGCAAGAGAATTTCATATTGCCACGTGGGTTCCTTATTTTCCCTCGTCTTTCAATCCGTTTTTGTGTCATGCCTGTCGGAAATGCTTAGCGCAAACTGCGCCTGAATGTTCTCGTAGGTTCGCGATTATTGTAGATTGTTCTGTTAATATTGCGCGCAAGACACAAACTCTTAGAGGATTCTAGAGCTTGCGCGGTGACCAATAATAAGGCTGGAATATTTGATGGCACTTGCATACATAGCCAACGCACGTCACCGTTTCTCAGTTGATTGATGGCCAACGCTCTGTTCACCGCTATCAGTGCCAATGTTCATCGCTGTAATTGGACGTTCATCAAATTGACCAGAAGTTCAGCCCAAAGAAACAGTTTCATCTTTGACGTACAGTCTCTGTTTTATTCGACGTCACGACCCTGTGACATTATGAAGCTTCCTCGGAGGAAAATGACATAAAAAAGCGCTGATTGCCATTCCGAACATCACGCTATTTATTCGCGCTGCATCGAGGTTTTTCCGTGTTTTCAAGAATGCTCGCAAGAGATGCATAAAAAATGACGGAGTCTCAAAGTAAAGTCGTTCACAAACACGTCTAGTGATTGAGTTTTAACGACATTTCTTAAATAACACCATCAAAAAAAACAGTGTTCTAAATCTGAGTTTACCACAGTTTTAAAGTCTTTGTCTGGCAAAACCCAGCAAACGAAGTTGAAAGCCATAAAATGCCTGAGAATTTCTGCCTCAAAACGGCAAAAATAGGCGAAGCGATACGTTGGAACGTATCTATAGTTCAATTGCTGTATAAGTCGATGAGGTGCAAGCGTTCAACAATTAAAATACAACATTAGCACAAGGGATTACTGGTGGCGTTTTATCTACAAGGAGTTTTCGAGCAACAAAACACCACGTTCTGTCTATATTCAATGCGTGAAGTCCAAGGCTTGGGCTTTATTAGGTTGCGTGAAGGCCCTCGAGTGAGTTAGCAGTCTTCTTATTACAAAATCTGCAGGGATCAATTTTTTTCTCAGCGTCTCTTTTTTCCGCACGCAGCGTCTCTTTGTGCCCCGCAGGTTGGGGCAGAATGAGACGTCTGAGCGTTTTTAAAATTTATTTTTGAAATATTTTTAATGGTAGCAACGTGGTAATATTTATGCAGCACATATCTTGTACCCAAAGGAAACTTTTTGCATTGATTGTTATTTGTGTTCAGCTTTTTTAAGATTTGTCTCGCATTTTACCCCACCCTACTCTACTGGGTTGAGTCATATCAGAAGCATACATGTATGGTAAAAAGATAAAATCAATGTTTTTTTTTAATTTTAAAAACCAATTTTCGCTCTTTGATGGGCCTATGCAGTCGTAATGTTCCCTATCACAATTCATAGGTCGAATTATTCCACATCTTTTTGGCGTTAGCGCTTTTTTTTTGTAATTCGCATTAACATGTACCAAGGCAATACGGGAATATACGATGAAGATTAATGGGCTGGGTGAATGTTTCAAAATGTTCAAAATAATAATCGATAACTCTCTATTTTTTGGGTGATATAGTCGGTCAGAAGCTGGTCTCAATACTTACGCTCTTGCTTTAGTGCCTTCCTGATGCTGACGTTGTAGCGAATCAGCAGATTATAACAACTAAGTAAGTCACACCCATATTCAGTTAGCCGCAAATTTTAAGTTTGCAAATGTCCAATGTCCGCACAAAAAATAATCGAGGGAAATGCCATGTATATTTGGTGATTGTATTTCTAGATACCACCTGAAACACTAAGTTTAACTGCTAGTGTGGTAGGTTGTCTCAATGGCCTCAATGAACTTTTCCTGAAATTGACCGCGCCACCTATTGCGCCTGCAAAGCCTTATACGGAAATCCGGAGCGCCAGCGGAGTGTCGTCTGCTCGTGGAAGTATTGGCTCACCTCGTGTACCGTAGCACGCGGGCGTACGAACGCATTGTTGCAGGAATGCATGCATAATAACCCCGTTTTAGTCTGCACTCAGAGAAGAGGCACAGGCCAGAGCAACTTAGAGCCAGCAAACACTAGTATCCTGAAAGTGTACGGAAAAGAAACTGTACTAGTTCTAATTATTATAAACAGAACTAAAGAATGGAGTGTTTATTTCATTATACAAGAAATAGTTTTTTTTCTGCAAACAACAGTCAATTGAGTTCGAAAGACGAAAGAGAGACAAAAGAAAGAGCCTGACTTATAGTTTACGCAAGATAGAGAGAAAAACAACTTTATTCTAGTTTATGCAAAAGTTTGGTCATTAGGAGCGTACACAACTGCAGAATGAATCACGTGGCTCCAAGTAGCAATAATAGTTACCTTATACAGCTTGATGAGCAGCTTTAGTATAAATAGAGGGTAAGAAGAAAATGAGCCATTCAAGGTAAAAAAATAAAGGCTTTTTTTTCCTTCATAGGAAGAAAATCGAAGTTTTGTCCTCCATTTGCATACTTTTACAAGGAAGTTTTTTTTTAGATGTTCTTCCTGCTATGGGGTCACGCGTATTGCCAATGATGTGCACAATTCTGTTTAGACATGCTCGCAATCGATAGAGCACCTGTAGACCAGTTAAGTTACCGGCTGTCTCCTGAATGGGCCAGCAATTTATGAAAAACCACTCATAAATTGGTCTGTGTTCCGCGAGTGCACTCCTTTGTCACTCGGACTTGTAAACACCGGTTTTATGTTGCTGTCGGCTCTCGGAAAAGTTATTAGCTTCCCCCACGTACGAAGCGCGACAGTGAGCACGTGGTATGAAGTAACGCAGTCGAGGCGCTTTCCTTTCGGGCAGCCTGTCTTTTGGCCATGGAAAGACGCAGGGGCCAGCAATCCATCTGCTGCGATTCACTTCCATAAAAATCGTGTCTCTACAGTTTGTCATGGTGGATTCCGCGGATTCCTCTAAGCTTTTTAGCGATGGCCGTAACTCGCCACATGGAGTCAGTGCGTTTCACAAATTTTTCTTCGCAATTTCTAAAACAAAAACGCGATTCCGCACTCGCTTTCTTTGTCGAAGCCTACAGGTGGACAGCTGTCCTACATTGCTACAACCAAACTCTTCGGGGTTAGTTTTGGGAAAATGGCACCTACGAGGTGAAAAAGTAACGAGTAACATGACACTACACGTTAAAAAAAGTGTAAGTGCATTATTCATTATAGTTACGACATTGTAACGAGTACGTTACTAAGTTACCGGGAATGGTAGCGCGTTGCCGCTAACGGCGTTACTTGTGCCGTGTTAGCGCTAACACTGATGAGTACCAAACTGGCATGAATTATAAGGACTGCATGACTCTATGAGGAACATAAATGACACGTCATAACATTAAAATTATAGCAGAGATGTCACAAAACGCATAGTTTGCACGTAAGAGTCATGGTGCTCTTGAGGCGACTTTATTATGCTTATATTGTTGTGGCGAGACGACAGGAAAAAAGGGTGTCTTACAATATTTACCGTCACAGCAATCAGGATGAAAACAAGCAATATGGCGAGAACAGGAACCACCTATTTTCACTTCTTTGTCCTCTAGGTAAGCAGCACAACATTAGCGTCCGGTGGCAAAAGCACCGACTCGGTGCAGCCGGAGAAGTGCGACAGTAAAAGTGGTCATTATACGTGTGCATTGGTCGAGTCTGGTGTATAAGATAAGGCTTCAGACAGACAACGTGAATAATGTCAGAGCGGGGTTGAGTCTACGAGGACCAAGACAATCGTTCAATTTCATACGTGTAACGGGACGTCGGTCACTCGGCGGCGCACATGGTATGATCTGGTGTACGGAAACAGTACCTCCTGAGAAAGCCCAACACGGCGTGCTGGAGACCACAGGAGGACAAGAGATCTTGGAAGAAAGAGGGCGTTTTGGTGATGGCTTTGATAACGAGATTGTTGGCCTGCTTGCGAGTCGGTTAGCCGAACGCGCGCAAGTTGACGTCCATAGTCGGGGCGGGCTATAGCCTCGTGGGCGTATTCAGTGGCTGGGTACATCAAAGGAGGCATCATGGTGTCCTTAGGCAAGGTTGAATTTCGGCCAAACAACTTGAAGAAATGCGAATAGCCGGCCGTCTCGCGCCATGACGTATTATAGGCAAGAGTGACAAAAGGCGATGCTGCATCCCGATTCCGGTGGTCGGCGTACAGTCGGACAAAACTTTGAGTATTGCGTGCAGCGGCCACTTTTTGTCTCTCAGCACCATAATATGGGACGGAGTTAGGAAAAATTGCTCTGTGGACATGTTATTTGTAAGCATACACTCATCCTCCCCTTTTTTTTGAAACCGGTTAAGTCTAATGACAAAAATACACACACAAACTACCTGCCACTCATGCACAATAGCTAAAGATTTGGTTCGTGTGTAATGTCTCTAACGGCTTGGTTAGGCCGTGGCTAGTTCCTGTTTGGTTGAGCGAGACATGAAAACATCGTTGATGACCCTAGAAAGAAAGTGCCTGCCACGGTCCGCTATTAGCCGCCACGGTGCTCCGCGCTGAAGGATGACATTGTGGAGCAAGAAGTCTGCTACGTCGGTCGCGCAGCTTGTGGGAAGTGTGCGAGTAATTGAAAACCGTGTGGCATAGTCCATGGCAACGCCAATCGTTTGATTTCCCGAGACTGACGCAGGAAACAGACCAAGCGAGTCGAGGCCGACCCGAAAACGGCTCATAAGGGACATCGAGCGATTGAAAACGGCCAGCAAATTGTAGTGTTGACTTATTGTGCTGCTGAGAGAGGTCGCAAGAGATCACGTAACGACGTAGTCACTTAAATGATGCTAACCAGCAGAACCGGTGGCGTTCACGATCATATGTGTGGGAAACGCCGAGGTTCCCCGCCGCCGCCATGTCGTGAAGCTCGGCCAGAACAGTCGAACGAAGGTGTGCCAGAATCTTTAGTACGAGGCAAGTAGTATGAGGTATCAAACTTTGACGAAGTATCGTGGGGAAAAACGGCACCTGGCGTAAGCGATGACGTAATCGTGACCACGTTCACTTCAGCCGAGAGTAGCGCCCATATTCTGACCACTGGCATCGCTACGTACTATGGAAGGCGCAGAATCGTCGAAATGGGCCACCTCAGGAGGCGACGTGAGTAGGTCGACGAGATTAGCAAAAGCCGACGCTTGCTAAGGTCCCCAAAAGAAAGGATGTCCTGTTCGCTCGGGTCACAACAAATGTTATTATAAAAAGCCTCAGTGGTAAGCTTTGGCCGTGTTTGTATTCATCCTGTGGCTTTGCGAGCACACTCTTCATGGAAATTTTCCAAATGACCTACATCTTTTTTAGCGCCCGGATATTTATGCTTTCATCCTAAATAGCAAGCCTCTGATTTTTCAATGATTCAGTAACCCACCTTAGGCACAGTTTCACCAACAAAATGTAGCATGGTATTCGTGATACGATCTTTATTCCGGTTCCTTGGCTGCTGTATATGCAAATTTTCGCGGCCCAGATCAGGGACTACGCAGCAATTCTTGCTGTAGCAAAAATTTGCGTCCATCAATACTGAGGTGGTGAGCAGGAAAGCCGAAGTATCACATCTTTTAAATGCCTCGCCACGGTGGTGTAGTGGCTAAGGTACTCGGCTGCTGCCCCTCTCTCTGGTCTCGAGATCGAATCCCGGCTGCGGCGGCTGCATTTCCAATGGAGGTAGAAATGTTGTAGGCCCGTGTGCTCAGATTTGGGTGCACGTTGAAGAACCCCAGGTCGTCTAAATTTCCGGAGCCCTTCACTACGGGATCTTTCAAAATCAAATGGTTATTTTGGGACGTTAAACCCCACATATCAATCAATCATCTTTTCAAACAACACGCATTTGCCGTTGGAACACAGTGAAATTCAATTGGTTGCGTCTGACCATGTATTTTAGGTGCATGCCTCTAGGCGTGCGTTGCTGCAGTGGTGCCTAAAATCAACTGCTGTTCTTTGTTAACTGCACACGCCCCGCCACGGTGGTCTAGTGGCTAAGGTACTCGGCTGCTGACCCGCAGGGCGCGGGTTCGAATCCCGGCTGTGGCGGCTGCATTTCCGATGGAGGCGGAAATGTTGTAGGCCCGTGTGCTCAGATTTGGGTGCACGTTAAAGAACCCCAGGTTGTCTAAATTTCCGGAGCCCTCCGGTACGGCGTCTCTCATAATAATATAGTGGTTTTGGGACGTTAAACCCCACATATCAATCAATCAATCAATTGTTAACTGCACACTGTACGTTGTGCTCGCCGAAGAACATGTATGTTTTTCCAGCATGCCACGCATTCTGGCACTGAGTGTCACAGAAAGCAGCTGGACAGTGTGGCAGGACCTTTTGACAGGCTGCAATCTCGAGCGCTGTGCAGCGCAATGGCTCCTCGCGCGAAAAGCACCACCGAAGACGCGGACAAATAAGCATGCGTAACAATGAGAAATAGAGTTGTTGATAATGGGGAGTACAAAAATAAAGACCCTGGTGAATGCCTTATTTTCCTTAGCCGTGGCAGGACGCTTCGCGCTCTTTCCTTGTTGAGTCACATCATGAAATTCCTTTTCAGTGACCTGCGTGAAATTCTACTTCTCAAGTCGACGGCCGGAACGCATGTCCTTGCTCTCACCAGGGAATATGGCCAGTTCAAGCGACCCCGGCCTTTACTCTATGAAACTCTGTGACTTCATGGGGTCACTGTGAGCATACGTTTCTCGTGTCTCCGTGAGCGCAAGTTAGCGGTCGCGTTCAGAGAAGTACGGCCTGTTTCTCTATCGCTTTCTGATTGCTTGAAGGAGATGGTGTCTGTGGATGTCGTCGATATTTTAAATGCCCTGAGGAATGCTGTCAACGGGGAAAGAAAAAAACGCAGAGGTGGTGTTTTGTGCCAGGTTGTGACAGCGGCCACAAGTCCTACGTTGAAATAGAGACCCTTCGATTTTATTGCAATGGTGGCACCAGTTAAACGGGTGCAGCACCTTTCTCCTTGATTCACTCGTACCACGCGCGTGCTCTGCGCTGGCTCCCTCGTTTTCTCGTGGTACAAGCGTAGTGCTGCATGAATTCTCTCCGCCGGCCTGCACTTGCTCAAAAGGAGGCGCAAAAAGGTGCCGCATTGCGTGCGCCCCTTCCTCCCCCCAAGGTTGGAACAGATCACGCTCCGTGTGGTTAAGGGCGCATGGGAAAAAAAGTGTGGGTCAATCTCGCGCCCCTTTTTTAATGGCATGAAGAGAGTCAGCAGGGCAGTGTCTTGGTAAACAACGCCATGAAAACATGCCACTTGTATCGACGGTAAACAACACCGCGATGCACACCACGAACGTTTCCTGGACTTGCATGTTCATTTTGGCAGTAGCCGCCGCACTTTAGTATCGCAGTTGCACCTGCACTTGCTGAACCGGTGCTGCGCGCCCACAGCACTGCTGGCACTGCTGTGACACTTTTCAGAACTGGTGCAGGCAGTGCAAGCAAAACCTAGGAGACCTACACTATGCCTAGCTGTTTCGGGCACCCACAAGAATGATTTAGAAAAGTGGTCACTATTCATACCAAGGGCAGACAAGACACTGCAAGAGAATTCTGCAGTTTACGAAAGGCATTTTGACTCAAGGCGGGTATGTAAATCGTAAATGTTTAAGCCAATAAAAAAGTGGAGTGAATGAGTGAGTGAGAAATTATTATAAGGCAGAGAGGTCGGCCTGAGCTAGTTCGCTCTAGCCTGCTCCTCTACACAGGAGATAAGGGAAAGGGGAAGGAAAGATTGATGAAGGGTGATGATGGGAACAAGAAGAGGTAGTGCGTATAGAGGTTTCTACAATTCAACACATTAGCGCGTTCGACGGCCTGATGGGAAACACGCCTCATGAGCAGCAGAGCTGCAATGAAAAGAGCCAGAAGAAAGCATTACCGATGTCTATTATCTGCTTAGAGGGCTGAACCAGCATGCTACAGCAGAAAAAAAGCCAAGAAGCTGAAGCACTTTGTTATGCAACTTTTCATGTACTGTTTCCAATAAACTTCTATCAAACCACGACTCTTCTATTTTGATACATCATCCAACTGTATTTAAAAAAACTGCATTGAGTTCCACTCTTTGAATCACTATAACAATCCAAATACTATAACTATTCTGTGGGCGACACACGCAGGGTCGTTCCAACCAGTCCGTCTGCGGGAGCGATTTTTCTAAACTGCTTTTTACATGTTACGATTCTCATAGTTTTTCAACGTATACAACACTAAATAAACAGGCCCATCAGCATCGTAAACACTCTAGTGTTAAAACTGAGCCCAGTCCAATCCCTTGCCGGCCCAGAGGCAAGAAGACGACGCTAGAAAAACATGGCATCCCCGCTGACAACGCCATCACGCGGTAGGAACGCGCTTTTGGGCCAGCCCTCGGAGGCTGGTCATCACACTTCTCTACTCTGACCAACTTAGCCGCAAGCTAAATTTTCCAACTCTGGCTATATTCACCGCAGCGTCCAGTCTCCGCTTGAAGAACCTGATTCGGGCACGCGCGAATGCTGCTCCTCCGTTCTTGGGGAAAAATAACTTGCATGTGAAACAGGCTTTAGAAGCCTGACTGTGAGCCAAAAGTTTGGAAAATCGTGCGTGCATGGTTCATCTGGGAAAGCTTCACGTTAATTACCGTTAAAAACGCCAGTCAAAGATAAAATGTTACAAAAAATTAAAACCAGACAGAAAAGAAGAAATCAATAAAAAGTAATAGACTAATTGCAGTAATAAGCACGCAGGCGATCTCATACTAACTTCATCAATGAATAAGTCCTAGCTTCTTTTTATTTCAATGACAAGGAAACAAAATGAACGATCTATTTTTTGGAGATTGCGCATATACCTGCATGACTTTAACTCTAATTATTATTCTGCACTTTGAATACAGCCAGGATGCATACACGTGGAGAAAGAAAAAAAGGTAGGGTAGAAGGGCTGAAAGCATAGTGCAAAGATGTGCCATATAAAGGGTGTTTTCAGCTAACTTCTGACAAGTATTAAAAAAAACATAGGCAAAACACGTCTATGACTGGCAGATTTTCGTTCTTAGCCATAGCATCACGTCATATTATTTTCATCCAATCAGCCAAGCCCGACAATATAAAATACAGCTTGATTAATTTTAAAAAAAATTGTCAGGTCGCATGCACCATGGTAATCATTATATGCGAAGCACCAATGAGGAAGGTTAATATGTCACTTTAAAATCAGCACAATGTTACGAGGTGGACATAAATTATGCCGAACTTGACTTGCATGAAATGTTTATATTTTTTAGAAGTGTCATTTACCTTCTTCATTTATTTACGTCAGTTTATACTTAAGTTGGTATTTGTGGTGCTGGCAAAACGGGCGCGAACACGCTATGAGCGTATCATGTGGGCATGTTTTACATGACACGCATCTCAAGATTATCATGTTTGTACTCGTCATTTACCTTAGTCGCCGATTAAAGTCACGTCATACCAAACTTGATGTATGTGAATCTGGCGAAACGGCCCCGAGCGCGTCAGGATCATAGCAAGTAGTCATGTGCTTACATGACACGCATGACACATATGATGTCATGATTATCATGTTTGCACAAGTCACACACCTTCTTCATACATTCGCGCCATGTAATACCAAAATTAGTGTATGATGTGAAGCCGGCGAAACGACTGTGAGCATGGCATTAGGGTGGCTTGTAGTCATGTTGCTACAGACACGCCTGACAAGATTATCATGTTTTCACGTGTACTTTACCTTCACCGCCCGTTCGCATCACGTAATACCGAATTTAGTATATGCGAAGCTAGCGAAACGCCAACTAGTGCACCATGAGCATGGCGTGTAGTCATGACCGACATGAAATGCATGTCATGATCTACTTGTTAGGGTCTGTCACTTATGTTCGCCATGCGGTCTTATCATATCATACTAGTTTTGCACTATCATGTAAACAAAACCACCGCTACAGCTGCAAGACCATGAATTGTAAATCATGACATTCATGACACACATGTACTGATTTTCATGTTATGACTCGTCACTGATGCTCTTCATACAGTCATGTTATCCCATATCAATTTAAATATCAATACCATCATCCCAAAGGTTGAGATCTAAATATCGTAGGTATATAGATAGATAGATAGATAGATAGATAGATAGATAGATAGATAGATAGATAGATAGATAGATAGATAGATAGATAGATAGATAGATAGATAGATAGATAGATAGATAGATAGATAGATAGATAGATAGATAGATAGATAGATAGATAGATAGATAGATAGATAGATAGATAGATAGATAGATAGATAGATAGATAGATAGATAGATAGATAGATAGATAGATAGATAGATAGATAGATAGATAGATAGATAGATAGATAGATAGATAGATACGCTCCAAGTCACCGAAGTTCGCTAAGAAATGCTACGCATTTAAAATATGGTACCTTTATATAAAAATCATCACCGCAAAGTGTATAGGTTGTTCTGAAATACAAGATTTTTTAATCTGCGCTAAATCTCCTGCCTATTTTTTCCAACATTCTTTTACAGCGTACGAACTTAAAATAGCGTGTGACTGCCGCCTAACGCATAGTGCATTTAGCACCCTCAAATGTAGGTTGAAATAAGGGCCAGTGACTGCTGCAAGCGCTGAGGTAGATTGAACAACATACTGGTGTCTGGTATGAGCGTTAGCTATAAAACAGGTGTACCGCTTCGGAGAAAAATCACTAACCAGAAAACAGCATCCATGAGCAAATGCTTGATGAGGAACAATGGAGGTGATTAGGATGGCAGTGCGGTAATGGACGTAGTTAAAAAAAAGTGAAGCGCATGTAGCCGCCGCATTTAAGTCCTAGAACAGTTCTTTTTGCTTTTTTTGTAGGTCTTACCACCCCTTAAGGTCCATCGCAGTCCCCCATAGCCTGTTTAGCTCCGCCGCGGTGGTCAAGTGGCTAAGTTACTTGGCTGCTGACCCACAGGTCACGGGGTTGAATCCCGACGGCGGCGGCTGTATTTTCGATGGAGGCGAAAATGCTGAAGGCCCAAAGGCTCATATTTGGGTGCACTTTCTAGAGCCCTCCACTACGGCAAATTTCCGGAGCCCTCCACTACGCCATCTCTCATAATCATATCGTAATTTTCAGACGTTAAACCCCACGTATCAATCATAGCCTTTTTAATCGACTTCTCTGTGTGGACAGGCCTTTGATAATTCGTTCAACTTAACTTTCAGGGCACTCAGAGTGCCACGCCAAAGTGATATTCACGTGGTATTCTTTTCTTTTTCAGCTCGCGCGCTCAAAAAAAAAACGCTGTAAAAGAAACGGAAGCAAGGCAGTTTGCATAGGCAGAAAAATCGGGTGTTTCTAAACGAACTCTTCAACTTTTGTAACGAAGCTATTTTGTCAGGTTTACTGCTGTAAATTTCATCAGGCAGACTTTGGTAATTGCTGAAATTTTTCGAGGGGAGAACGTATTATGACATTTGGGGTTTAATGTCACCAAACTACAATATGGATATTAGAGATGCTACAGTGGAGGGCTCTGGAAATTTAACCATCTGGGGATTTTTTACATGCATCTAAATCTACATACATGGACCACCAACATTTTTGCCTCCATCAAAAATGCAGCCACCACAGCCCAAATTGTATCCCGCTACCTTCGGGTTAGCATTCTTTAAAGTGAGGTAAGGAAAAAATAAACAAGTTCTCGGCCCGCATTATAAGCATATAGAAGGCAGTGCCAATTAGAAAAGAAAAATAAACAGAAGCCAAGTAAAACTTGGCTTTTGGAGAAAAGGATGTGCAGGAGAAGCAGACTCCATCCCCAGTCGAACCAAACAAAAAAAAAAACTTTTAGTTTTGTGTACATTGGCGATCTTGCTGTTAACTTGTTTTTGATCAAGTTAATCTTCAGTGACGAATCTTGTGACGATCAGCTTAATGGGGCTGTCTTGTAGATTTGCTTTCCTATCGGATTAGCAGTCCAGCGCCATCAACACTAGACCATCGTGTCGGGGCTGGAAATAACATCATGATGGGCTATGTAGTTTAGAGAAATACTAGGCCGGCACGTAATGCCTACGTTCGTTTTTTTTAAACGAAAGTGTTATATGCCGGGGTGCACCAAGACTTTAATGATGGATTTCCGCGGCAGAAGTGTTATCGGAAGAATACGCACTATCAGAAGACAGAAAGTTCCGTCAACGGGAGTTGACCTCCTAACCTCTAGGTGCACGACAACAAACTCCGGGCACGCTATCTAACGCGCCACATTCACAGAGTTTGTAAGCTTTGAAAATACGTCTTATATGTCTCCCACTATCCCCTCACACCGTTCTTTGTAAAAGGCAGTCATGCATCTTGACCGTGACATCCGCGATTACTTCCTTCAATGCGTCGTTTTTAAGCTTCCGGTCTCTTCAGCGTGTTTCTTAACACACCCACCGGTGGCGACCTTATACCCCTAGCGTCGGCGTCACTCATAGCATCAATTCCTACCGAAAATTGCTCAGCGGCACCCACCGTCTTTGCCGGGCTCTACCTTCCCGCGATCCCACTAGTCCCGGGAATAATTGCGACCAGCCCAAGAGATACAATGTCATGCGTTGCATTCCCCTCTGGTGGGGCAGTGAAACTCAATGACTCCTACTTGCCACGAGCAGGTGACCTTAGCCTACGTTAGGCGTCCAAGAAGTCAGTCTCATGAGTGAGAGAGCTTAACCAGACTGTCCTATCGCTTTGTCTGCTTAAGCTCTCAACATTAACTACTACAGCTACCACTGCATTTACGACTACAAGAGAGAGAAAAAAAACTCTTATTTTTGAAACCCAAGTTTTGGTCTGAGCTCTAGGGTGAGGCTTTACTGATCTCCCCTTAGACGATTAGTATATGGTGGTATGCCAGAGGCATGGTCGTCGTTTGGGAGCATTTCTTTCTATGGCAATGAGAGCACAGTTCCAGCGACCACTATCCCCTCGCAGCACCACTTTCTACAAAAACGGAGCCGAGGCACGCCGTTCACAGTTCCTGCGAAGTCTCCTCTCCCTCCAAACGCCACCTTAAACGCAGATGGCGGCGAGCCAGGTGCAGTTTCGGGAAAATCTTCACCTCCTCCGCCAAGCACCGGGAACTGCATGGTCATGAAGAAAACACCAAAAACGTTATTTTAGGCCGTGCCGGCCCGATGTTTGAATATTTTGCCCCAGCCAACGTCGTCGTGCTGGTTGGCTCTGTACAAACGATAAGCTTGTGCTATAAACGTTGCTACCTGTTTTGTTTTACAAAACGTTTGCCTCCCTATTCCGCCTCTGGGCAAAGGCTTCAGGGAAGTCCGTCCGACTGCTCACTGCTCTCGGCTACCGCTACCACCGCGACACATCGAATTCTTAACAGTAGTGGAAGCACTAGGATGCTATAGAGCCCGACTTTTTAACACTGGTTAAAGGTAACCAACCACGAGGAGATTATTTCGTCAGATTCACGACCCAGGCCTTCTATGTAAATATGTTAGAGCAGAGTGGTTTGCGTTGTGCTGTATTAGCCTTGGGGCAGTGCCAGTATGTGTGAAATAGAGTCGGTATAAAAACGAACACTAGGAAATGTGGTGTATTCGGGGCTTGTATTTTGTGCAGTGTAAAATCTTTCGGCGAGGAGTGTGTTTGTGCTCACCTGAAGAGCACGGTTTCTTTTCTATAAAAAGATTTAGGTGGTCTAGAAAGCTCTCTTCAGGGTATTCGGGGGGATATCAATTTGGCCCTTCGTTCTTTATGGCGTTCTGCGTGGTGCACTGTCGGCAGATAAATATTAGGCCAACCCTGGGAAGTATTTGAACACCAGGGTATTGGGATAATAGCAGGATTATGATGTCCATAAGTAGTGAGCTCAGCCAGTTTGTTAGGAGGCAGTTGGTTCTGGAGGAAGACTCGTAGGGCAGCCTGCGAGTCTGTCCTCACCATGGTGTATAACCACAAAGGTTTGTTCAGTTATTATTGTAGGGCGTTAATTGTTGGGATAGAGATGCATCACTAAGCGGCCACATGGGTTTGTTTATTTAACAATAATAAAGCTTAGTCATCAGGATGAAGATGTATAACTAAGCGTCAACGTGGGTTTGGTAACTAATAATGATGGACATTATTCGTCAAAATAGAGAAGCTGGATTAAGCATCAACGTGGGTTTGTTTAAATATAATTATGGACGTTAATCGTCGGGATTGAGCAGTATTACGTACTGAACGCCAACGCGGCTTTGTTTTACAAATTATGATGGACGTTAGTCGTCGGAATAAAGGTGCATGACTAAGCGTAAACGTTGGTTCGCCTAATTAATAATGATGGATGTTAGCCGTCGGGTTGGAGATGTCGGACTAAGCGTCAACGTCAGTTTGGGTAAATGATAATGATTGATGTTAGTCGTCGCAGTGGTTATGTATCACAAATCGTCAACGTGGGTTTGTCTAACTAATAATGATGGGTCTTATTCATCGAGATAGAGATGCATGTCTAAGAATCAACATTAGTTTGTTTAGTGATTGATGATGAGTGTTACTCGTCGGGATGGAGATGTATGGCTAGGTATCAACGTTAGTTTGTTTAATTGATAATGATTGACGTATGTCATTGAGATGGAGATGTATGACTAAGCCTAAACGTGGGTTTGCTTGATTAATATTTACGAACCTGAGTCATGTCGTCGAAATGGAGATGTATGACTATGCGTCAACTTGGGTTCGCTCAATTAATGATGATGAACGTTAGTCGTCTAGATGGAGATGTGAAACTGTGCGTCGACATAGGTTTGCCCAATTAACGATGATTGACGTTAATCATGGGGCTGTAGTTGTATGACTAGGCTTGAACGTGGGGTTTTTTTACTAATAATAATCGATATTAGCTGTCTGGATAGGGATGTTTGACTAAGCATCAACCTGGGCTGGCCTAATTAATAATGATGGACATTAGTCATCGTGAAGGAGATGTATCACAAAGTGTCAACGTTGGTTTGTTTAATTAATAATAATGGCGTTATTTGTCGAGGTGGAGATGCACGTCTAAACGTCAACATTCGTTTGTTTAATAAATAATAATGAACGTTAGTCGTCGGAATGAAGATGTATGAATAAGCGTTGACGTGGGTTTGTTTAATTATACATAAATAACCTAGAAAAAAACCTAGTTCTCGGAGAATTCGTTGATTAACGTAAGGCATTATTGTGTCTTTAACACAACAATCTTTTAACAAAGTTGATTGCCTTTGGTGTACGTGGAGTTGCTCACTCTTTGAAGAGTTCGTATCTGCTTGATCGGAGGCAAAATGCGTTGTCTTAAGAAATAATATTTCCTCCGACAGGGAAATAAAATCGGGTGTCCCTCAAGACATCGTCTTAAAGCCCCTTCACTTCAATATCTACATTAGTGACATGACCGACATGCAGAACGAGAGAACAGTCGTTTTATGCGCAGATGATACCAGACTCTTTGTGTCTGGTCCAGAGGCTCGCGAGATCATTCGTAAGGCTACCGCGCTTCTTTCGACACTCTCCGAATGGCTCAGCCGCAACAGCCTTAAAATGAATGAAAAAAATGAAAAGTAATCCTGTTTAGGACAAGGGGCAGACAGGTACCATAATGCAATGAACTACTTCTTGATAATGTACCAATTGAGATTGTTAGCGAGCATAGGGTACTTGGTGTCGTTTTCAATTATTTGTTGAATTGGAGACACCATGTTGACAAATAGTCAAAATCTTTGATATCAGCAACAGGTGCCTTGTCTCGATGTCACCTTTTATTTCCGAAAAAGGTGAAATTACGAATTTATCAGGCAATTTTTGCATCCCACAATAACAACTCCATCCTTGTGTGGAGCACCAATACAAATACTAACATAGGCAAACTTCTTGTTCTTCAGAAACTCGCACTTCGAATCATAGTCAACATTCCACATCTTCACACATTACCTCTTATCACTAAATATAACATAATCAGAGTTCCTTAGATGTATCAAATTTGTTTGCTCTATTCATACTTCTTTTCCTGCAAAAAGTTCTCTTCACTTCTGATATCACTGTCTTGACTACAATGGCAGTTCAGTGAACAAGGCACTCGTAGTCAAGACAAACGGCTTGTCCCGAAAAGGCGTACTATTCACTTGATTTAATCAATTGCCTACAATGTCTCTTTATTTCTCTAGAAGTATGAAAGCGAAAATATTGATGTTCATGCCTTAACCCGGAAAAACATGAGACATCTTTTGTTCTCAAATATGCATCACGCTTCTATGTGAGAACAAGTACGTAGACTTAGTAAACAACTGCTAAGTGTATTGCTCTCTTCATTTGTTGCTATTCTTTCCTGTGGTAATTATATTTATGGTATTTATTTATAGTTTTATTCATCATATAAATTTGCATGGTTTCGCTGCTTTTTGCTTTTAAAGGACTTTGTCAAATTGCCACTGTTGTACGAAAACTCACTGTTTATTTGTTCCTATTATGTGTTATTATTACAACTCTTGTACACTTACCTACTTTTTTAGTTGTACGCTGTGTATAGTGCGTGCTGCCATAAAGGGCATTCAGACACTCTCAAGTTGTTTGCAAACGCTTTTGGCCTGAAGGATACCCGAAAAATTGTAAAATACTGTTCGAAAAATTGTTTTACTTGACTGATTGATTGATTGATTGATTGTTAACAATGATGAATGTTAGTCGTTAGGGTGGAGATGTATGACTATGCGTCAATGTGAGTTTGCCTAATTAACATTTATGTACGTTAGTCGTTAAGACGGAGATGTATGACTAAGCGTAAACGTGATTTTGCGTAATTATTATTGATGAACCTAAGCCATCGAGATGGAGATGTAGGACTATACGTCACCTGGGGTCACTCAATTAATAATGACGGACGTTAGTCGTCTGGATGGAGATGTGTGCCTATGCGTCAACGTAGGTTTGCTCAATGGTTAATGATTGACGGTAGTCTTCGGGCCTGAGTTGTATGGCTAGGCTCCACGTGGGTTTTTTTTAATATTATTGACGTACATTAGGTCTCTCGATAGAGATATTTGACTAAGCGTCAACGTTGGTTTACTTAATTAATATGAATGGACGTTATTCGTTGAGATGTAGATGTATGACTAAGCGTAAACGTGGGTTTGTTTAATGAATAATAAGAGGCGCTAGTCGTCGAGATGAGGATTTATGACTAAGCATCGGCGTGGGTTTGTTTATTCATAGTGATGCATGTTAGCCGTCAGGATGGAGATGTATGAGCAAGAGTAAACGTGGATACATCCACGTGAAGCGGTGTATAGCTCTCAAACGTGAATATACTTTGATCGATCGATCGATCAATTGATTGATTGATTGATTGATTGATTAATTGATTGATTAATTAATTGATTGATATGTGGGGTTTACCGACCCAAAACCACCATATGATTAAGAGAGACGCCGTAGTGAAGGGCTCCGGAAATTTCGACCACCTGCGGTTCTTTATTATGCACCCACATCTGAGCACTAGTCAATATACTTTGCGCAAATACTCTTATATCAATGTACAATAAACATTAAACTACTTCTGTAAGAACACCTTTTCCTTGCATATTTTACTCATTCCTATGACCCAAGGATCAAGCTTGTTTTTTATAATACTTGTTGCAAGTTAGCTGAAAGGCCTTGTATATACAGTGGTGTGACTTGATATTTATACTTGTCTTGAGTTTACTATTTCTTCTCTTCTCGCAGGGCGATCGGCATCTGATGACTCTGACTGCAGCAACGCTGTGCAGTGCTTTGCAAAGCTGAGAGAACAGGTGGTGGAGAAACTCTACACTCTGTCAAATCCGGAACAAACACCAAAGAATCTTGACACCTACAAGCAATTCTGCACGTATGTTCATGGTTTGATCACCAGCGAGACTCACAGGATAGTTTATGCCATTGGCGCTGCTCTGCAAAGCTTGAGGTTCACTACAACAGACACCTGTGCAGAGGCACTTGTTGCGGAGGGTATAAGCGAGTGAAAGGCGGGTGTGGGTGAAGGCGCGAACTTAACTCTTCCATTGGAACTTTTGCAGTGTGTATGCATATCTATCTATCTATCTATCTATCTGTCTGTCTGTCTATTTATCTATCTATATCTGTGCACGCACATGCATACACTCAAGACATCAAGTATAAGAAGGGTGGTTGTTCACTCTTCTCGAAAGCGAAATTCTGGGTAGGGCGACGCAGTCTTGGTCAGCCCCTTACCATGCAATATGAAAAATTGTTTGGCTTATACACTTTAGCACCAACCGATTCAGCTTCTCAAAAGTACACTCAGCATCCTCCTGAATACGACATGCCTCATAATGATTTTGCGGTATGGCACGTAAACTCCCCTATTTTGTATAGTGAGACAGAAAAATCGGTGACAGCCTGTACCACTAAAGAAGACCCCTGATACGAAGTTTTGTACAAATGGTCTTTCTTTACAGCGAAAGCAATTCTGAAGTCACTCTCGGCTAATATTCTCGCTTCATCATAAGTATTCACTTCGTAAATTCTGGTGATGGGGGAAGCTCTTTGGAAGCCAGTCTACGTGGTTCGTCGTTTATTAGAGTGTACTAAAACTGAGGAGTGTTCGGAACGGCCGCAGCCTCAATGTACACAAAGGGATGCCCAAACAAGGTCGATCTGCTTGAAGTGTTGCTGTCGGTATTCTTGAACATCTTTAAGAGTTGCGCGTGGCTATGAAAAGGGGTGCAGAAGTAGAATGTCCCTTTTCCACTCATGACACCCAGGTTTGAATCGCACCTGTGTATGGTGAATTTTCATTCTTTGTATCACCTGTTACAGCCTAACTGGTTTGCCTTTCTGTCTTAAATGTAGCTTCGGTAGTTGCATTTAATGCTACAAAAATCAGCTGTAAACTTGAAGTACACGAAATCGGACAGCGAGCGTCCTTAGGGCAAGCGCTAATAGTGGTTTCCATCATTTAGTTTTACTCAAGCTGGCCATGAGCACAGCATTATATTCCGTCATTATTTATCATTTAAACTATATGAACACAATATCAGTTGCGGAATGTGGCATTTGTATCCACATTGTCAACACGTTCGCCAATGTGCGTACACCTTTTAACCACTTTATTCAAGTTACCAGCCAAATAGCTTTTTCTTTAGTGTCCGGAGGAACACTAAACGAACAGGCAGAACACTTGATTTTTCAGTATTCAGACTTTCGCTGTTCGCCGCTGATTAAAGTTAATTTACTTTCAGTTTTTCTTTTGAAGCAAGCCAGCGGCCGGGGATAGGAAGCAGCGTACCGAGCACACTCAGGATGCGTCTCGTAGTCGCTAAATACATAGAAGGCATAATTTACGTTTATAATAAATAAACAGGCTTTCTCTCATATTTCATGTTATTCACTTAACATTTTGCATACGTTTTTGTAGCAACTGTAGCTAGTGAAGGTACGTTTCATAAAGTGACAGCTTTTCCACAAAAGCGAAGCAATGAACGTGATAGCAACAAATTGGAAGATCGTGCACAGAATACCCTCCCCACCGAAAGATAAGGGCGCGGAAGTGAGCGTCGTCCCCCTGCTCCTCGCGGGGCAAAGTGCCCGTGAGAGATGAAAGCGCGCACCTGTTGTGATGATGTGGCTACGCGTGCTCATTGCGCCATCTTGATAGTAATGCTGAAAACACAATCTCCCCCCCCCCCAAGATGCTCGTCATCGGCGGTAAGTGGTAGATATAAATAGCTAACCGTTTGAACGTTGAAGTACGTCCTCCTTGGTGGCTCAGTAGTTAACGCCTCGCACTCACGATTCAGAGGACCGAAATTTGGTTCAGCGCGCCAGAGACATTTTCTGGATTATTTTTTGTTTATTGCGTTTTTATATATATAACTACGTATACATATACAGCAAGTGATGGCGACGTCGACGTCGGCGGCAAAATCTAGCTAAGAGTGTCCATGTAATTCCTCCCGCAATTAAACAAAGGCAAACCAAATGATGCTGTCACAACTAGTACTAGGAATACAAATCCAACATCTACAGGTGCGATTCGAATGAGGCATTTTAAATTGAAAGTGGGCATTTATACTGCTGAACCACTTTGGCGGAGCCGCACACAAGGCTTAAAATCGCGACCCATTGTATACTGCCGACAGCAGCGCCACAAGGGGATTCATTATATTTGGGCTCCACTTTCCGAAGCTCGTTCCGGGCACTCCCCTGTTCTATACACTCTAAGGTTATTAAGTTTACGGCCATTTATCGATGTGCTAGAGCTGCACGGTCCAAGTGCGAGCGGCTTGCGAGCAATGTAGCGCTCTCTACACAGGTTGTGCGGTTTGGGCGAAGTGGCGTCGGCGCTACACCTGCGCGTTCCGTAAGCGCGCTGTGTGCGCTCTGGGCACACACTACTCTGGGTACGGTTCTACACACAACGTCATGACCTTGATCGATACGCTTCCTTAGAGAAGGTTTCGGAGCAGCGTCGCAAGTGTGCCGATGGTTGATTGAGTGATATGTGGGGTTTGACGTCCCAAAACCACCATATGATTATGAGAGACGCCGTAGTGGAGGGCTCCGGAAATTTCGACCACCTGGGGTTCTTTAACGTGCACCCAAATCTGAGCACACGGGCTTACAATATTTCCGCCTCCACCGGAAATGCAGCCGCCGCAGCCGGGATTCGAACCCGCGACCTGCGGGCCAGCAGCTGGGTACCAGTGCCGATGGTCGACGGAGACCTACGACGACGATGGTGACAACGGACATCGTGCGAGCACAGCCTCAAAGATGGCGGGCGAGCAGGGTGTGCACCCACCCGCCATCTCGCAGGCCATGGTGCGAGGCTAAGGAGCCCGCCTTGCTCCAGGAGGAAGGAGACTTTAGAAAAACCTGGGGTCAGACACCACCGCGGGGCAAGAGACACAGATGGTTCACTCGTCCACTTCGGTGGATCAGTGGCTGGGGTGCCCCGACGGTCATGGGCTTGCTCCCGGCCGCGGCACTCGAATTTCAGTGGAGGTGTTATGGGGATGGTGGTGGTGGGTAAACTTTTGGTTATTCAGACGAAGTGGTGAAACAAGAAAAAGTGAGTAGGTGGGTTCCTATTCAAGAACTCGAGTGATCTTTGCTACACGCTCCGCCTTGTCCAAGAGGCCTCTTTCGACCTCAAGCCCTAGCCGATCGAGGACAGTTTCCCACGGCTCCTTAGAATGAGCTTGTAACCCAAGCGAGTTTGCCTCATGTGGTCTTCCTGCGCATTCTGACGTCACGTGAGAAAGTGAAGGCCGTGCACAACAACAAGGACATGCTTTGCCAAATGTTCTGGAATTCATGTGGTGGGCCCTCTCCAAGTGGGGAGGTGTGCGTTTCAATTATTTATATGCACGAGCTTCTGCAGTTCTCAGCTTCGGATGTGGTCGGGCTAGACATTTTCTCATGTTTCATTTGCGGTTCGAAGATGTCTTGCGCCATAAGCGGACTATCTTGACTTGGGCTGTGGCTCCCCACTTGATTAGTAAGTTCTCGAGCTAAGGCGCGCGCCTTCTCATTCCCAGGGATGTCCTGATCAGCTAAACACCATGGTCTCCTCAGAGTGAGTGTCCGAGAAGACCATGCGATAATAGCGGTATTCATAGTAGTCTCCCATGTACGTGCATTCTGCACGCTGCTAGAAAATCGGAAATAACCAATGCCCGCTGCCCGACGCTGTCGGAATGTTTGATTGCCATTGTTATTGCTGAGGCTTCAGCTCTGGCTGTGCATTTGGTGTTGACTGAGGCCGTTATATTAGGTTGATTGTGCTGTGGGCAGCGAACGACTATTATGATGTTTCCTTTGACAGTTCGAGTGGCATCCGGGTACAGCACCTCCAGACTGTGTCTGAAGGTTTTAAAGAGTTGCTTGGCTCGGGCTTGCCTTCGGCCTTTGTGATATTTGGCATTGATTTTCTTCGGTATTGGTGTCGCTGGTATTTTCTTCGTAATGTTGCTCGTAATTTGATGAATTTTGTCACTGCAGTATGGAGGTTGGACCGAGTAGCTCAGTTCAGATAATAGTTGTTGTCCAGTTTATGTTACAACCAGTCGTTTTGTCGGAGTAATCATAACCACAGCCTTCAGCTATTCAAATCTGTTGTGTATACCTGTGTCCTGAAGTGTTTCATTCGAAATGTTCACCAGCAGTTGTAGAGCCGCTTTGTAAGCGCCCTGTATGACCAAGTCTGCCATGTTGATTTCTCAGCAACTTAGGCTTTGATTGGGTAGAGCATATGTTATTCTGCTAATCACAAAAGCTTCAAGCAGTCGTAGTGTTTCGCTTTCTTGGAAGCCTCTTTCTCGCTTAGCGATTCTTGAAATTAGCCGAGCTATTTGCTTCATTGTCGTTTTTAGAGTTTTTTCAGTGTAATCCACTTGCCTGTGGCTTTGTATCTAGAGGCCCAAAACACTCATCTTGGTTATTTCTGGAAAAGTGCTGTTTTTAATTGAAAAGTCACATTTGGTCTGTTACAGTAATTTCTTCCATAAACCCTGATCTCTTCAGACTTCTACAGTGCAAAGGCCATGCCTTGGTTCACGAAATATTGTTCAACGGTGCTAACGGCCTTTCCCAGGGTACTTTCTTTGTGGCATAATGAGTTTTTATGCATCCCTAACGTGATATTATCTGCATATAATGATAACATCTTGAACTTCATTTACCCTTCTCGCTAAATTATTGATGCCCATTCTGAACAGTAATGGCAAGAATATAGCTCCCTGTGGAGTTCTTTTGTTGGCGAGGTTTATTTTCAGCGATCCTGTCTCGTAGTCTTATTGTGGCACTTCGACCAGTCAAAGAAAAATTGACAAAGTCGAAAATTCTTTGTCCGCAGCCCATTAGCTGTAGTTCCTGTATGATGAGTTTATGAGACGTAGTGTTGGATGCGCTCTTTAGGTCCAACACCACCACAATATTTTTTGCTCCAAACAGAACGTCAATAATTACTTCGCTTGGAAGTCTAAAGAAACCATCTTATGTCTGCAGATGTTTGCGAAAGCCATACATGTGAACGTGCCTGTTTGTGCCTTTCGCTGTAATCACTTAACGTGACACGCATTATTTTTAAACAGCTTCCCGAGACATAACGTAATCGATATCGGTCTCAGGTTGTAAAGTGTTTTCTGTTTTCCTGGTTTTAGAATTAGGACCATGATGGCTTTCTTTCGTTGTTGTGGAATGGCACCTTGTTTTCGAAATATTCTTGTTAAAGCAGTCAATTATTCGTCCAAGTTTTTCATTCATGAGGATCCGCAAAATTACGTTGGTGATACTATCCTCTCCGGTTGTGGTGTTTTGTCTGAAGTCATGTGCCACTGCGTATACTTCCACTACTGTGATGAGCTCATTGAGAGTGCCATTCGGTGGTGCTTCAGAGCTGAGTGCTTTGAGACAAATATACGCTAACGCGTATATTTGTCTCTAAGAGCATCGATCAGTGTTCGGCTGTCACCTTTGTATTCCCCCACTAGGGTACGAATTGTTCTTGCTGACGACGTCTTTGTCAAGTCTGGATCTTAAACACTGCGTAGAATCTCTATGTTTTAGCAGCTGACAGCCTCCTTCTCAGCAAATCGCAAAAATAAAGCCAGTTCTCCACTTGTAGCTGCCTGAAATACTCATTCGTCTGTTGCGTTAGAGCTGCTAATATTGCCTTTAGTTTTCTGTTCAGCCTCTGGGTTTTCCAACGCTTCGTTAAGCTGGGTCGAGCCTCCCCTAGGAGCAATAGATGTGGGTCAACTGCCGGAGCTTTCGTGGTGGCGGTTGTGTTTTTTTTTGTTGTTGTTGTTATGGCTGCGTGAGCGTCCCTGATTTCATTCGCCTTGCATTTGCCTTTAGTGGGAGGTGTTGCGGACATTGGCTATCTTCCGTACTCTGTCTAGTTTGTGATTACCGCTTGCTTTGGAATGTGTTTGAGCTGGGTGGGGCTCATTGAAAACCTTTTGAAGTAGTCATCGCTGCCCAGTTTTTCATCTAGCTTTCTCCATTGTCCTTACGATATGTTCAACGTGAGCGTAATGTCAAGCAGGTGTCTTCACAGACACTGTTACCTAGTTTGGTGGGTGTTGGCAGCAGATATCCCAGTTCAAGATCGTATTTTTCTGTAATTTCTACCAAGTTTCGGGCTTAGGGCACATCTCGTCTGTATCCCCAATAAGTATGCGGAGCATTGAAATCACCTAGAAGTATTTAACGGTCGTTTCTTACTGGAGATAGCCTATAACATACTCAAGAATGGCTGAAAAGTCTGGCTAACATTCTTCGGGAGGGCTGTATGTGTTGCAAATGAATATCTTTGCTTTCCCTTCCTTTGTAGTATGTAGTTCCCTAATTTCATGTTCTGTAATGCACTGAAGGGCGTAGTGCGCGCCCAATGCGATCTCTTAGTGCAATAATGTAGCAACACGCAGGTATTGATGAATTCTGACTGTGTAGTAATCCATAAGCTTAGCTGCACCTTTTCCTACTTCCTAAAGGCATATAAAATGAAGCTGACTGATTACTAAATCAATGTACTTCTGCAATTGCACTGCTCTTCTTTAAAGAGAGCGGCAGTTTCATTGCCACATACAGCGGTGTTTGCGGTTCAAAACTGTTTATGAGCCATTGTTGATCACACTCTTGACTTCTGTCGCCTCCGAGATTGCTCCATTTTTAGCCTTGCTCACTGTTGGTGTGCTAGAATTTCTGTTTGCTTTTTTGTGGATTGGTCTTTGTCGGGCAAGCGTCTCTTCTACGTACCCTTTAGGCCACTGTAAATCAGCGTGTAATTACTGCTGAAAATTTTGAATGCTATTCATGTGCTGTGCTATAACTGGTATATTTTTCTCTGAAGATTGCGCGTCTTGCGTGCATACCAGTAGAATCGCATGAGTGGGTTTTGTTTCAATGTCAGTATTGGAAAATTGGCTTTTGAGTGCAGCGACTTCCAGCTTAATCTCATATATGCTTTGCTTGAGCTGCTTGTTTTAGGATACAAGTTTTTGGTATTGGGGATTTGATGTTATGAGAGCCGTGGTAGGAACCTCCCGCGGTAGGAACCCAACTCACCTTGTTATTGAAGGCAGCCTTCTTTCTTATTGGGGTGACAAATCTTGGCATGGACCCTGCAGGCGTGGACTTGAACTTGGAAGGAAGTTGACCTCAAGAGTCAAACGCCCATATTCGCAAACCAACCTCAACCTTTTCTCGTGTTTTACTTACCGGTTTTAAACTTTTATTGCGCATGATACGCAAATTGAACCAGTAATAATAAACCAGTCTTGTCCTTATCTTTTGCCCTGTTACCCTTTTTGTGCATTTATAACACCTGTAGAGAGTACAGGAAGTTCAAGAAAACATGAGGTAAGGCCGTGGTTGGTTTGTGAATACGGGCCAGAGTTCTTAACTTGACCTCGATGTCTTCGTGACCTCATTAGTTGTCGTTGTGGTGAGGCAGCTTGTAAGTCTTGCTCTTGCCTTAAAGGCGGCCATGCGTCGTCTTCCGTGTCGCATTAACGCGGCTTTAGTCGAGATTCTTTGCTGGGAGATTTGGCTAGCTCGGGTGGTTTCATAGTGGTTTTTTATTGGCTGCAACTGTTTGTAGCGCTTATTGCAGTCATTTGAGCCAGCAAGATGTTCTTCCCCACATGTGGTGCTAGTGGACTTACAGTCGTACTCCACCTCTGGCTCCATAGTGCCGCAATGATTGCACACTCATAAATGTGGTTCAGGGCGAATGTGACCTGGGTACTGCTTGTAAGCACGCGATGAAGAACTGTACTGTATGCCTCAATTTGGTAACATGGCAATTATCCTCCCATGTAGTACACAAAGCGTGGTATACTGGGCCATAGAAAGTAATGACCGCTGTCTTTGTTCTACCGAACATTCGTGGTCAGAGGATCTCAACGCCTTGCGTTGTGACGCACAGGTTGACTAGAAGTGTTTCCGGACTCGTGCATGGCGCTAGATCATGCACTGCGCACTTTTTTGTATGTTCTCCTGCCGTGATGTAAGCGTTCACTATATGTTGATTTTCATTATAATTGAGTGTCACGGTCATTCTATGTCTGCTACCTCTTGGTTGGGGGTAGATACGATATTGCTTTTGAGTCAGGCTTCAGGTGCAAAAAGAAGTGTTCGCCGCTTACCTTCCTTTGCGTAGCCATGACCACTGCGTCGAAACCTGCGGTGGGGTCAAGTCTTTGATTGGGAGCCCTTAATGAGGTCGGAGTATTATTTTTAAATCGTCCTTTGGCAAAGGAGGTATTCTAGCGGCTCGTGGCTTTTTCTTCATTGGCAGTGCCTTAG
The DNA here is from genome assembly GCA_013436015.1 of Rhipicephalus annulatus. Lineage (NCBI taxonomy): Eukaryota > Metazoa > Arthropoda > Arachnida > Ixodida > Ixodidae > Rhipicephalus > Rhipicephalus annulatus. The sequence continues at coordinate 172,564 of WOVY01002200.1, read as the reverse complement.
TGGGTTCCGGGTGCTGGCTCCACAAATTTTTGCCACTCACTGTTGTAATCGCCTTTTTTCTGGCTCTTGCGAGAGTGTTCTTCTGGCAAACAGTCAGTACCGTTTGCCAGTCTCATTCTTTATCCTCCTCCTGCTCGACGCGTGAGGTGGGCATATCGGTGTCATGTAGGCTGTTGTCGCCCCCTTTGTCGGTCTCATAGCACTCCATTTGGTCGCGATCGAAGACCCAGAGCACTGCGTATGCAATGAGTGGTTAATGCGAGCTTATAGCTTTAGGGCAGCTGTTTTTTGGCATGCTCATTGTAGCGTTGATCCCGTCGGCGTCGCAGCTCCAGCAGCAGCCAGTGTCGCCATCTGTCACGGCTACGCATCCGGCGTCTGCCACGCAGCTTCCAGCGCCGCTGCCGTAGGCGGTGTTAAGTGCCAACCACTGGCACGCGTACGCACGCGCCTACGCGTCAAAAGCGTCTAGTCGCACCTGGGGGGGAAAAGGGCGCGCTACCACTGGCACGCGTCAACCACGTTGACGCCCACACCTCCAACACCAATGCACAGTGTTATTTGTTCTTTTGACTTAAAACTGTCCTAGTTCAGCACATAACGGTGCGTTCTGAACTGAAGCGGGTTCGTATGACGCCGAAGATATGACTGCGTGTAAAAATATTGATAGTGCTTGACCTGCCACAATTTCGACTATTTTAAAAGTAATTCACATCGCAGTGAGCAAAGTAACTACAGCGGTATGCACCATAAATGAACAGCGGTGCACGTGCCACTCCCGCGAACAAAAATTCACGTCTATTCACATTTATCATAGGCGTGCGCAGGGTTCTCCTTATGTGGACATTGTGCACCCCCCTCTCTTCGGTGACTAAGGGGCGGTCACTCCATTTTTATGTTTATAAATCAGGTTCATAAAAATACAAGGTGTATTAGTCACCAGGTTGCTATACCTACACAGCCAAATTCATTAATATTGTGAATATCCCGGTACATTCAGTACATTTACACATCATAACTTACAGCTCTCAACAACCTAATAATCAGTCCCAAAACTTCATTATGCGTAAGATTTAAGGCATAACACTATAATAGAGCCCTATCTAAAGAGCTTTCGGTTGTTGTCTGCAATATTAATATGTTCTAATGCATCAAACCTCACCTGGCTATAATGATGCAACAGGTATTGGTCATAAGATAGGAACTGCGTAGAATGCTTCTGGGCATTTTTTGTAGGTGAAATATGTTTTGGCACTACTGAATGTGCCTGACACTTCATGATGTGACAGGTATTTGTTATATTACTGTACTAACTGAATCCTGTCCGGAAGATTTGTCTGTACTCTGACTTGTCTGTAGACGTTGTCTGTACTCAAAATATTCTCTAAAGTGACAAACCACACCCAATACTTCATGATGTCACGGATATCGTTCATAAGACTGCAATTGAACCCTGTATGGAAGGCTTTTGGAGATGTGTGTAATATAAATATCCTCTCATGCAAAAAAGCACACCGGGCTCCTACTGATGCAACAAATATTGGTCATAAGGTAGGAACCAAGCACTCTGTAGAACGCTTTTCGGCAGTCTGTAGTCTAAGCACGCTCTAACGCAACTAACTGTGCCTGACACTTATTCACGTGACAGATATTGCTCAAAAGACTGCTACTAAATCCTGTATAAAAAACTTCTGGACGTTCTCTGTAGTCAAAATATTCTCTAAACACACAAATCACACCCAGAACTTTATGAAGTCATATATATCAATCCTAACATTGCAACTGAACCCTGTGTGGAAGGCTTTTGATTGTCAGTAGTCGAAATATTTTCTTAAGCAAAAAACTACACCCGACACTTCTTGATGTCACAGATATCAATTCTAAGATTGCAACAGAACCATGCGCGGAAGGCTTTTGAAGGTTGTCTGCAGCCAAAACGTTCTCCAATGCATTAAACCACACTCGACACTTCATGGTGTCACAGATATAGGTCATAAGACTGCGATTGAGCCCTGCTTAGAAGTCATTTGTTGATGTGTGTTTTAGAAATATCCTGTAATGCAAGAAAGCACACCTGGCTCCTAATGATGCAACATATATTGGTCATAGGACAGAAACCAAGCACAGCATAGAATTCTTTTGGGCATAATCTGTAGTTGACCAACCAACTGTGCCTGACACTATCATGTGACAGATATTTCTCAAAATACTGCAACTGAATCCTGTACGAAAGACTTCTGGACGTTCTCTGTAGTCAAAATAATCTCTAAAGCGACAGACCACACTTGACACTTCATGATGTGAGAGATATCGATCAAAATATTGCACCTGAACCCTGTGTAGAAGGCTTTTGATGATGTGTGTTTTAGAAATATTCTCTAATGCAAGAAGGCACATCTGGCTCACAATGATGCAGCAGATATTGACGTAAGATATGAACCAAGCACTGCGTAGAATGTGTTTCAGCATTGCCTGTCTTGACCTATGATCTAACGCAACTAACTAACCCTGACACTTCATTATGTGAGAGATATTGCTCAAAATACTGCATTTGAATCTTGTATGGAAGACTTTCGGACATTTTCTGTAGTCAAAATATTCTCTATAAACACAAATCGCACACAACACTTCACGAAGTCACAGATATCAGTCATAAGATTGCAACTGAACCCTGCGTGGAAGGCTTCTGAACGTTGTCTGCGGCCGAAATGTTCTCCAATGCAATAAACCACATCCGACACTTCATGATGAAACAGATATCAGTCGTAAGATTGTAACCGAGCACTGCGTGTAATCTTTTCGGAAGGTATATTCATTTATTTTCGAAAACTGCAGCTCAATGCTTGGCTACTGCAGGAGTAATGTACATAAATACAAATTGAAAGCAGTGAAACACTAGTATCACATTAAATGTGCCAACGTAAAGAAGTATCACTACCTGCTAAGTGAAGCACGGTAAAATATTAGAAAAATAGGAAAATGAGAGAAATAAAACAAGTGCCTACAAAAAGCCAACACACTCGTATTATGAACCAAACCAAGTAGATCATTCCAGTGTTTGATAACTCTATTTGAAAATGTTAGAGAGCACTACATCTGGCTTCTAAACTATGTTGAAATTGCGGATCAGTGCTGGGTTGAAGGCTTCTGAACTTTGCTGGTAGTTTAAATATCCTTGAACATCTACAAAGTGCATCTGACACTTCTTGATAAGACAGATATTGGTTTCGAGATTGCAGCCAAACACTGCGTAGAAATTTCACATGTCATCAATAGTCAAAATACCCTACAATGCAATAAAGCATGCCCACATTTTTCGATGGGACAGATACCGGTCATAGCATGGCTACAGAGCACCGTACAGAAGTTTTGTCAAGTTCTATAACATAGCTAAAGTGAATGTCTTGATATTTTGATTAGTCCAAGTTAATGCGTATACTAAAAAACTGAAGAGAAATGAAGCAGTCCTTGGAAACACATACAAAGATTCGGTGTTTGAAACCATCTAATAATATTTCGCTTTGAGCAACACATCTCAAACATGGAGTGAACTCTTGAAAGATTTGAGCCTGGCCCAGATGCATCCCAAATCCTACCAGCTGCATTGTGGTGTGTTGCCAAATGACACGCACTATCAAAGATTTTTCTGATGGTGAAGCAATCTATCAGATCGTGGGAGAATCTACCAGACAAGGAGAAATCAACCAGAACCTGTTCGTGGTAGCAGGAAACATGCCTAAGATGAGTATTTTGATGCAGGCGTGCCGCTAAAGAAGTCATGAGCCAACTAGAAATCATCGAGTTGCCGCTGGAATTCCACAGCCATCTTAGGCAAAGACTTTTTCTGATGTGGTGGCACTCGCAAGAACTTCACATAAGTAGATATACCCTGAAAGATTGTTTGTTGTGACGAGACATTTTTTTGCATTGCTTCCCACTAGTGTTGAGGAGCTGGAAGGGCTCACTCCTGAATTGAAATTACTCCAGAATCATTCCACATAGAAGTTCGCAAATACATGTGCTTTCTGGGATAACAGCGGGGAATAGAAAAACTTCGTAATATCAAAGAATTCGTATATAGAGGTTAGTTATAGGCAGGTGTAGCTGCCTTTGCACAGCTGTACTTATGTTTGCCCGTGTATGTCCTTTAATGCATACATTCGATTTTCTCCTACACACAAGCTTGCCTTTGCAGCTTTCAGGCTTTCCGCTTTTTACCGCATATTCAATTCTCTCCACCTTCTTATGTTCGCTACCTTACACCTATCGATTAACTTCGAAAGCTCTATTAGCTCTATTTTGTCTGTAGCATTTGACATTTTCAAGGCTTTTCTTAAGGGGACAGACTGGTCTTTGGGACCAAAAAGTAGTGACAAAAAATTTATTTTTTAAAATTGACATATTTGCTTTCTGCAAGTATTTTTCTATCTCTCTGCAGATTTTCACACACCAGAAAGTGGTAATTTTTTATAATGTCATTCTAACTGTCCAGATTCTTGGTGCTGTTAACATGCAGAACCTGCAGAAAAATGGGGAACCAACTTCAAGGCTTTTTTTATAATTTTCCGGCATCTGTGTTAGAAGCTCTGCTACGAATTTATGAGCACTTTTATGAGGATTGCAAAACATGTGCTTCATGATTGTTGCTTTTTAAAGAAGCTGTGTGTTTTAAGTTTTTTCTATTTTTCTCAAAAAAGGTTTACGACAGTTCAATTCAGAGGCCTCAATATCTCTGCAGCTAGGGCTGGTACAATAATCATTCTTTTTGCAATGGAAACCTGTATGTGTGTAGAATGTAAGTATAGGAGCAAAATTTAGAGACCAAGCCTTTTTGTTTAATTACTCATCAACATTGTAACAATACCAACTGTTTTTGAAAATGGATAGTTCATATTGTTGTAAAATAACCAAGAAAGGCCTAAGAACAGAAAACTTTTGCATACTTTTAATCTATAGTTATTAGTCTATGTTCATCATCATCAGCCTGACTACGTCCACTGCAGGACAAAGGCCTCTCCCGTGTTCTGCCACCCAACCCGGTCCTGTGCTTGCTGCTGACAATCTATACCCACAAACTTATTAATCTCATCTGCCCACCTGTCTCCCCCTAACCCGCCTGCCTTCTCAGGGCTCATTACAGTCTGGAAGAACAGCTCATTACAGTCTGGAAGAACAGATAATACATGCACAGTTCTGAACGGTCTCATAAGTCACATGAGGCACTTTTTGCATTTCTTTTAAACAGAGTGCAGTAAAGTACTAGTGCACCTTCATTCCTTCTCTGCATACATGTGGTGACCTTCTCTTCCTACTATCGTGTCAGCGTGGAGCTCATTTCAAACCAGGTGCTTCTCACAATGTTTTCAGTTATCTGTCCAGCTGTAAACATAACGCGTGTTATAGTAAACTATAAAACGACGGAGAAGCGCCACTGTATGCCTGTAGCTATGAGTATCAAAATGGACTAGAAATTAAGAATGTGTGTGCTCGAATGCTTCCAAACAACGTATGTTCTACTGAGCATGGCCGAGACGCAGAACAAGCGAGAAGTGAAATAGCAGGCAATACCAGCAGCACTTATAATAATGCAACTTTTTTTTCGATACCCACAGCAATGCACGTTCAAGTTTCTATCTTGTACGAGAATGGAAATGAGACCGCTGACAGCTTGATGTGTCAGCGTCGGTGGTACGCGACACTAAGTCACATCAGACTGTTACCAATCAGCGCACGCTTGTTATTAGCTTAAAAACACATGAAAACGATTTGCACGGAAGCCAACGAATGTTTCAGCGTCGTACAATCCGCGAACACGCTTATATAAGTATGTACATTTTCACATCACCAAAATGTGTTGGCTAGTGCGAGGTTCGCTTTCAGCGATGAAGAATGTTGCAACGTACTTTGCCGCTCTACGCATGGTGACGTGGTGTACGCGTGGCAAAAATATCAAGCCCGGCTTGATGCTCGTGCCTCCTCGCATATGCCCCTCCGACGCCGACGCCGAGAGGCGCATTTGACGCTTTTGACGCGTAGACGCGAGCATACGCGTGCCAGTAGTTGGCTTCTCAGCGCTCCATACTCGTGTGGTTGGTACGTCCTGGCCCATGTTTACGAGAAGGCAAAGAGCTCATCGGTGACTGTGGTGCCTGCAGAGTCCTTAGATGTTCCCTAATCACGTATCAAACACAAAATACAGCACATCGTGAGAAAAACTGGTGAAAATGTGGAAAATAATGAAGTTTCATGCAGATCCAGACTCTCAGCATGGCTTCATCTAGTGCCCCTCGTGTAATGGTAGAGGCCTGTAAATTGTGTGACGTCAGAGCCCGTTAAAGAACACCAAATGATCGAAATTTCCGGAGCCCTCTAATATGGTGACTCTCACAACCATGTTGTGGTTTTGGGACACACAGATTCAAATATTATCAATTTCTTGCTACCGCATTCATTGATTTGCCCTTGTGATGAAACTGTGTCTTTTTTTTCTTGTGGCTTGACTGTAAAAATCATAAATATTTGACAGAATATCATATGAGAAGCTAATAAGAAATTATGGGTGACAATAGGAACAGGGGCAATCATAAACTGGATTAGCGCACATCTATAAAAACATCAGCAGTAAGTAAAGTTTTGTCAGATGTACTGCATTGTTGCGCCTCGTTTACTATTTTATTTTTTCATTTTTATAACAATCTATCTTCCCCTTTCGAAAGAAACGAAACCTTTTGTTGGCGATTTTACTGTTGACGAAGAAATTAACACACTTTCTTATGACATTACTCTATACAATGCCTTACTTCTATAGTCAGAGTATGATGCAAAGTGGCCGATGACTTTCAGTGTAAACAGAAAAGATTGTGCTTGTCCGCAAACATAAGACAAAGTTTCTTTGCAACATTGAGGACGCGCAACTGACGTCACTTAAAATACACAACTATCTTGAAATAGAGATCCCTAATGAACTCTTTTGGAAGGCGAATTTCATGCACGTTAGGTCACCACTGTTCAATGCACAAGTTTTTTCTTAAGGTGACTCTCAGATCCCCTGCATTTGACACAAACCGTAGCCTATATACTTTTATTTGAGGTATAATAGAATACGCTATCATAGTCTGGTTCTTTGCCACCAATATTTCAACAATGAAGCAGGAAGGTGTACAACGATTGATCACTAGAATTGTATTCAACGAATACAGTTCATTCAATTCATTGTCTGAGTAACTGCAAGAACTGAACTAATGACACTTTGCAGTCACGCTATTAACAATGCGCAATCGTTCAAAATAACTGTATTTAATCTCATTCATAAACAGCCTATCAATAGCTCTAAGTTCATATCCGATTCGGAAACCAGACAGTCCAGTCACAAACATCCATGTACATTATAAAAAAGTTCGGCAGATCCTACGTACCTTGGGAATCGACGTTATGTGAAACATACGGAGGGAAGGTGACCGTGCTGTAAATTGTTTATTGAGCGATGCGTTAAAGAATTGCGCTAAGTATATGTAGAAATTTTGCACACGCAGACATATGTTTAATTGTTGTAGATGTTTATATAACCAGTTTTTCACACTTGCGCAACGATGCCAACAAACCCTTGAGTATTAGCAATGCTAGAAGTGTTAAGCTGATATGAAGCGCTGGTGCTCGCGAGGATGGTAGCCTTCCACACTGCTACTTAAGGCAACTTCAGCGTATGCCATGTTTTTCGATGGAGGCTAAAATGCTGCACACCCGTGTGCTCTGATTTGGGTGCACGTTCAACAACCCCAGGTGGTTTTAATTTTCTGGGCCCTCCACTACAGCGTCTCTCCTAATCATATTGTGGTTTTGGAAAGCCAAACCCCGCATATCGATCTATCGTATGGCGCCTAACTACAGTTGACGTCAACGTGACGGGACGGATGTATCATAGAGTGCATATGTTTTGTTAAAAAATTGAATTGTCAGCACTGCAACCATCATTGACGTTTCACGAACATTCGGGTCCATTTGAAAAGTATTTTCGAGACCTGGTGTCAATCTGTGGTAGAATGCCGGGGCTCGATTCCTGCTGGGACCCTGCCATTTATTCTTTGCATTCTCGGGTCGACGGAGCCGATGTCAGTTTTTTGACAATGCTCACGCATTCAAATTATCCATGTACGTTCTCGTCGTTCCTTGGTAGATAAGAAGTGTTAATCATATGCGGCAAATACCCGCATAGCAGCGGCGGGAAAAGTTTGGCGACGTACGCGATGAAATTTTGATATTATTCACGTTTTAATCAGCGCGTCATACTCATTTAACCAACCAATTTTACTCCGTCATAATAACTTTGGTTTACGCCATGTTAAGGAGTCCATTACGAGAGCACCCAGCCGTTAGCAGCTAGACACATAGGTCGATATATAGGTATATATATACGCAGATAGACACCAAAGTACTTGAAGTATGCAAAGAAGTGCTTCTTTAAAGTCGATTCAGGACTAACTGCTCCAAATATAATTTTGCCGCTGGCTATTACTGAATAAAAAAAAATATCCAGATGCAAGACTAAGAGTAACTATATCGACGAACGTTCAACATTACTTGATGACAAAATTCACACTTCCCATAATTAACTAACTTTCCATTTGTTGGAATACTAATATTTTTGCTACCTAAATGTTGTTTTATAATAGTGCTTTGCACTGTCATATTTTGGTATATATATATATATATATATATATATATATATATATATATATATATATATATATATATATATATATATATATATATTGCCGATTAGTCTCTTATCTCTGATTCACTCCCCGACTAGATGTGATATGAATGGGTCTAACACATTAATCGACCATGTACTGTCGAATATCTTTGCTGATTCGAAGTCCGGGGTTATTGACTATTTATTCACCGACCACTATCCTGTATTTTTCTGTCTTGATGCTTGCATTCCCATAAAAAAAGCAAAATACCAAGACAGTATTCAACTCAGCGTAATTTGTTGAGATAGTGCGTAATGCTGACTGGGACTCTGCTTCACAAGAAGAATGAGGCGAGGAAGCGTTTATTGAATTTTCGGCAAAAATAAGCGCATTCATTGCAGAATGCACAACCACAAGTACCGTCATACATTGGTTTCGCACGCCTAGAAACCCATGGATAACTCCTGGTCTCTTGCATTCTATATCTAAAAAGGAAAACATGCGAAAAAAATTAAAATCTCAGCCTTCAAACAGCTCTCTAAAAACGTGCTTAAAAAGATATTCAAATCTACTTTCAATGCTGCTCAAGAGGGCCAAACGCGAGTATTATGAAAAACAAATAGATAAGAACGGTAATGATACCAGGAAAAACTGGCAGTTAATAAAAAAATTCTTGAACAGCAGCGAGCCCACATGCTTATCAAAAATAACGGTTGATGGACGTTTCCTTACCGAGCCACTCGATATCGCTAATGCTTTCAGTGATACTTTTGCATCAAATTCCCCGATTCACTAGTCGACCTTCATTTTCCCATTCTATCTCGTTCACCTCAGTCTTTTAGATGCGGAAGCATCTTATACTCGCGCCTTGTAGTGCGCCGTTTGCGCCGTCCGCACCGCTTCTCAAACATTCGACAGCTGACGCGCGCGCATGTGCCGTCGCGCCGTCGCCCACCATATGTGCCGCGCGCGCTTCTCCTTCGAGAACATTCGACAGCTGACAGCGCATGCGCCGTCGCGCCGTCGCCATCTGTGCCGCGCGCGCGCTTCTCCTTCGAGAACATTCGACAGCTGACAGCGCATGCGCCGTCGCGCTGTATATATACTCAAGGTCGGCGCTCGCTCGCTCAGTTGCCGCTCGTCCGTTGGTTTGTACGGCGCGTCGACGTCCGAAGTCGCCGTGAAATGAATGCCAACGAATCCACAAACAGAATGATCAACGTCCCTTCGACCAGCGCCGGCCAAACTGTTGGCGGAACCGCTTCCGCATCCTCCTCAGTGTTCCCCCGTGGGAAGCTGCGGGCAATTCTTTTTACTTACGTCCTACATCTGCAGACGAAGTCTTTCAAATCATGTCATCTCTTAAAACCAAAGGGCCAGGCTTAGATTCCATTCGCCCGTCTAAGATAAAGCTCGTGGCACATGAACTGTCTCCTATTTTAGCTGAAATAATTAACAAATTGTTCAAAGCAGGTGCATTTCCTGATGCTTTAAAGGTAGGAAAGATAACACCTGTTTTCAAAAAGGGCGATCGTTTGTCAACTAATAATTACCGCCCGATTTGTGTACTTCCTTTCTTTAGCAAAGTAATCGAAAAGCTTTTTTACTTGCGTTTGATGTGCTATCTGCTTAAATTTAACCTACTCTCTCCCCACCAATTTGATTTTTGACCTGACTACTCGACAGAGCTTGCCTTGCTCAGCTTTACTGACCGAATTAAAGAAGCCATAGACGATGGATTACTTACTGGTGCAGTTTTTATTGACCTCACGAAGGCTTTCGACACAATTAACCACCGGATCCTTCTGTGTAAACTTGAATTTTTCGGAATTGTGGGTCCCGCTTTGCAGTTCATTCGCAATTACTTAAGAAATCGCTCACAGGTAGTTTATGTCAATAACATTGCGTCATCTGCTAAGCCAGTTACCATGGGCGTCCCTCAAGGTTCAATCTTAGGCCCTCTTCTATTCCTACTTTTTATTAACGACCTACCTGGTTCCCTTAACCATACTGTCTTCTTTACGCCGATGACACTACTATTTTTACATCCCAGAAAACAACTGCTGCCTTGAAAGTAGCTTAAACTCCGATCTCTGTAAAATTTATCAATGGTGTGTTAACAATCATCTTTATATGAATCCCTCTAAAACTACATTTGTGGTGTTTTCATCCGCACAGAACACATTTCCCTCACCAGTTTCCGTATCTCTTAACAACCATATTATTTCTGTATCGGATCAAGTGAAGTTCTTAGGCGTAATACTAGACAAGCATTTGAAATATAACTATCATGTACTCTCAATAATAAAAAAGCTTCTTTTGGCATTCATGTTCTCATTAAAGCCCACCCTTATTTTCAGTCACGCATTATTTTATCATTATACTATGTATATATTCATAGCCATCTTTCCTATTGCATTTCATCCTGGGGTAATACATATACCAGTCACCTGGAGCCCCTTCTACATCTTCAGAGACGGGCACTACGTCTGATCGCTTTCGCTCAATTTCAATCGCCTTCTACGCCACTCTTTATTTCTTTTTCCGTGCTTCCAATTAATCTTTTATTCACTCTAAAGTTAGCTATATTGATGTACCGCCTCATATATCATGGTCTATGTGTTTCAGGGCTATCCACACAACATCTTGTCAATACTAATACAACAGGTTTTCGGCCTATCACAATTTCCTTCTCCCTAAAGTGCGTAGCAATTATGGAAAACTAACTCTTAAGTTTACAGGTGTATCCGTATTGAACAACATACCACTTGAAATAAAGTTATGTCCCACATTCTATTCGTTTCGCAAAATGTTTAAAGAGTACCTTATCACAAAACGTGTTTTCTAAACCCTTCCGTCGTGCCTTACTCCTAATTTTAGTATTTCTTTTACTCACTATACCACTTGCTGTTACACAGAACTTTTCTTGCCTTGTTGTTATGAAATTTTAACCATTCTTTGTTTAATTCGTACAAAGTGTTTTTCACTGCTTGCTGCATTGTTATCGCACTTGACTTATTCTCTAACGGAGGTCCCCCCGACAGTTTTCTAACTTCGGGACCTCCTCTGTACTGTAGAATTTTATTCATGTAATTGTATGCATTCCTGAAATAAAGTTTGATTGATTCATTGATTGATAATACTGAGTATCTGTAATTTTTAAAGTTTTTCTGTGGCTTTGTGTAAGACACAGTTCCAGTGACTTTGGCGGTGGACGTGGATTCGCCTGGGTTTCCACCGCAACCATCGACGTCGTCTGCAGCTACCACGAGAAATCGTACGGGCCTCCCGAGTGATGCCGAGAGCGAGGACAGGCTGGTTTACTCTACGGTCAGCGACGAAAGCTCCGACTAAGGCGATTTCATGCCTGTGACAAGGCGGCAGCCGAAAAGAAGAATAGTGATGCCATCTTTATCCACAAGTAAGAATGCTACGAAGACGCGAGGGCCTATGATATACACAATTCTTTTGTGCCAGTCGATGCGGCTCATAGTCTCAACCGGCTCAATCGACAAGCCACGTCTAGGTCCCTAGAGGAACTCGCCCAAGGACAGATCGCGGACGTGCGGATCAATCAATGGCCGTAAGAATATCCTCGCCATAGACGTCACTGAACAAAGCACACTGGAACTGTTGAGAAACGTCAAGATATTGGATAACATCAATGTTTGCGCATACATTCCTGATGGCCGCGACTATACTGCAGGCGTCATTTACAATGTCGACATTTCCATCAGCAAAACTGACTTTTCTGCTCTCATCAAACCGGTGTCTGCGGAACTTACCATACTGCAAGGCCGTCGCTTTGGCAAATCTCGCTGCGTGAAGCTCGTGTTCAAGGGAAACAGCCTTCCTTCGCAAGTCAAGGTCCGCCATTTTCGACACACAGTGCGACCCTTCATACCAAAGCCCCTTCAATGCCGGAAATGTTATAGATTGGGGCATGCCAGTGCTGTTTGTACAAACCTGGCTGTGTTCTCGCTATGCTCATAATCACATAGCGTAGATGCTTGCCAGGCAGAACTTCGAAAATGTTGGAACTCTCATGGCCCTCACGAAGCATCGTCGAAAGATTGCCTAAGCATGAGAAAGGAAATGGAAGTGTTGAGGCAAATGGTCCGGGACAGCTCAACTCACAGGCAAGCCACTGCCAAAGTACAACGCCAGCAGTCTCGTCGCCGGAGGCCCCTGAGGAGGCCCAGTGCCGAAGCAAGAACTACACGTCACCAAATAATCGCTGGCATACCACCTCAAGCGTCCAGACATGCCGACAGCAAATCATCCAAGCAAGACAAGAGCATCACCGGCTTGCCTGAAGCATGGCCAGCGCTGGCAACGATATACCCGCCGTTTGAGCCGCCGCATCGCTTGTCTACAATCACTTCGGAACGAGAATGCGGTGATAGTCGCGATAAGGAAATCATAGCCATGGTAAAGGCCCTCATGAATGCCATTCGCACGCTCCTTACTAGCACTGACAGTCCAGCTGCTAAGAGTATACTTCAGTTAGTGGATTCGCTGAAGCCGGTGCTATCAAGTCTGCAAAGGCACCATGGCTCCTCCTCTGCAAGCCATTCGTAAAGAAGTCAAATGAGCTTCGATTTTTCATTAGAATGCCCAAGGCCTCAGGCCCCACATTTCTGATATCCGACAATTTGTGTTAAAAAACCAGTTTCCAATTATTGTTATCTGTGAGCCTTAGATACACAATGCAATACGACTATCCAGCTACAAAGCCTTCACGTTCGCTACCTGCAACAGAGTGAGGTCATTGTATACATCAGATACTACCTTACCTATATCGAGCACTGTGTAGCACCTCACGATGACAATCAGTATGCCTGCTTGACAGTAAAACGCAGAGACCTCAACTTCATGCAAGTAGGCGCATATATATTATCTTCAAGCCGTTTTAAACCTGAAGACTACGTGCACTGTTAACAGCCACACCTGGACCATGGATCATCACCGGAGATTTCAACGCTTATCACCCACTATCTTGAAGTCAGAAGATAGACCGTCGCGGTAGGCAAGCATTCTCCTTTGCTCTGGAGCAGCAACTACTTTTTGTAAATGACGGAAGGCCAGCGTTTCTACGGGGAAGGACATACAGCCACTGCCTTGGTTTGACATTTGTGTCACGAAGCCTAAATGGAAAGGTTAAGTTTTTCTCAGATTATGAAACTCATGGAAGCGACCACATACCAAAATAATTAAAGATGAAGGGCCTAGAAAAATTGCAAAACTACGACACTTCGACTCGCATTGACAGGACTAAGTTCAGGTCGCTGACGGAAAAGAGTTGTCAAGAAAATGAAGCGCCTCCTCTCGACAACCTCGAGGATATGATTAGAGGTGCTGTTCAAGAAGCGACTTATTTTATTGAACATACTTGAAAATATTATCAACATGAAGCGGAATTAGAACGGCTTAGAGCAATCCGTCGTCGTGCAGAACAAAAATATAAGTGCACTAAGTCAATTCGCGACTTGAGAGAGGCAAGGCGACAAAAGAAAAAAAATTCAGCGGCGAATCGATTCACTTCAGTCCTTTCGGTGGAAATCTCTGTGCGAATTGTCGTACCCACACAAGCCTTTGACGAAGACATAGAGAATTGTTCATGGCCTACGAACATCGCAACATCAACATCGCCTCTCCAAGTGTCTGTCTCTTCACCTATGTCACACCGAAATTGATGTAGCAGAACCTTTCTGCCTAAAAGTTGCTGGTCAGGCGTCCGCGTGCACCACGCGTCACCTAGAAAACACTCCAGTCTCCAGGAATTCAAGAATTAACACCTTTTTCTCTCTAGAAGAACTCCAAGCGGCCTTGACAGCATGCAAACGATCTTCATCGCCTGGTCCGGATGGCATCACGTACATGGCTCTTTGCAACCTCGGTAAAGCAGCTCGACGGGCCTTTCTATATGTGTACAAAGACTCGTGGAGCAGGAGATTGGTCCCTCATTCGTGGAAATTGAGCCGCCTCGTCCTTGTGTTTAAACCACGTAAATCTCCTTTAAACTTGACCGCTTATCGCCCCATCGCGCTTACTAGCTGTTTCGGGAAAGTGATGAAGAGGATGGTTTTGACTCGCCTAGATTAATACCTGGAGCCCCACGAGGTACCCCCTGATGCTATGACAGGCTTTTGTCGTGGGCGGTCCGCAATTGATAACGTTGTTGACCTGGTCTTGTCTGTGCAGCATCAAAACAGGCTAAAACGTTTATCTGCGGCGTTGTTCTCGGACGTAAAAGGTGCATACGATATTGTATCACATGAAGTCACTCTGGATGTCATGGAAAATGTTAGACTAGGGGGTTGGGTTTACCAATGGATCGACAGCTATTTGAAAGGCAGAACTTTCTTTGTACACACGGAGAATGGCACAACGACGCATCATCACATTCGTCGTAGTGTGCCTCAAGGTGGTCGTCTTAGCCCCACATTTTTCAATCTAGTGCTCCTCGGCCTGGTTAACTCACTTCCAGAATCAGTCCATCTATCAATATAGGCAGAAAACATCTGCATCTGGGCGTCAGGCGTAACACGCCTTCATTTGCGTTTCAGAGAGTGGCTACACTAGTAGTAGTAGTACTTTTTATTTACAGTAAGCTGGATACAGAGCTCACTGCAGGGGCAAAGGGCTAAAGGCGAACAGCCTGACAAAGGCCCTTGTACCTCCGCAGTCTCTGACATTGCAAAGCTTAGACATCAGCACTGACAAACAATATATATATATTCAATACATTGGTTTTAAGCAACCTGCAATTGTACACACAAAATTCAAACATAAATAGCATAAGAAGATTACATAACACATTTTAAGAATTAGAGGTCACTCTTGTAAAAACCTAGTCCACTAGCGACAAAGTACCTTGAAGAACGGGGACTACAGCTGTTATCAGAGAAGTGCTCGCATATAGCATTCACGCATAAGGTGATGAGTCCATATGTTAATAAAATCAACGGACACACGATCAACTACGTGCACACCCACCAATTCTTCGGAGTCTTAGTTGATCGCGACCTCTCCTGGAGCCCTCAAATCGCTCACATGAAATAGGAACTCACCATGATCACCCACGTACTGAGGTTTCTTGCTGGAAAAACATGGAGTGCATTGGTACGAGAAATGTTTTAACTCCACACTGTTCTGTTCCTCGGTTTTATGCGCTACAGCTTACCCGTGCTTTGCGGAATCCGAAATACAAACTTGCGCGTCCTCCAGTCGGTCCAAGTCCAAGCACTGCGAATATTTCATTTCATTTCATTTTTATTTTATTCGGACATTTCCGCAGAAATGCCCACGAAGGGGGCAAAAGGAGAGTGTGTCTCCTGACTTGGCCCCTCTTCGTGAGGCACCTCGGGCAGGTAGAGCAGGACAGTACAAAACACCATAACATATTTTGAAATACAATACAAGTTGAAAAACAGTGAATACTATAAATATTACATACATTACATATTTCCTTTACATACACTGTAGACTTGTGTTCTGTTTATTACATCGTAAATACGCTTCTTAAATTGTGTTATGTTTTTAGCCTCCTTAGCGTATTCAATTATTTCAGGAATCCTGTTGCACAGTAGAATGATTTGGTTATTAATTGACTGTACACCATAGTTAGTCCGGCACATTGGCCCGACCAACGCAACAGTACGCAGATTATACGTAAGATCTCTGCTTAAGTACACATCAGAAAAAATCTGGAAATTATCTTTGATTTTTTTGAAGATTAGCATGGCTAGTTGCATCATATAGCACTCTGGGAACGGGAGTACATTATACATATAAAAAAGAGACATATTAGTGGGGACCGAGGTATTTATCAAACCTAGTGCGCGTTTTTGAAGAAGAATTATACTTTCTGTATTTGTTTTGTTACACGTACCCCAGACTAAAATGCAATAAATGATTTGCGAGTAGATAAAAGAAAAGTAAAGCTGCCGTTTAACTCTCCCTGGAAGGAGATGCTGTAAGCGTCGAATTAGACCGATCGATCTTGATATTTTTATTCGCAGGTTGTCCACATGGTGGGACCAACTAAGGTCACTTTGAAAACACACACCCAGAAACTGAATTTTATTTACCTGCGCAATATTTTCTCCATTAAAAATCAGAGAGATAGCATAATCTACAGGCCTATTTTTTTGCTTGAAGAGCATAAATTTAGTTTTTTTTATGTTTAGTTCTAGCTGATTGACTGTAAGCCATGATTTTAGTTTATCCAACCAAGAATTTGCAGTTATTTCAATATCGCGAAGATCTAAACCAGAAAAGAAGGCATTGGTATCGTCGGCGTACATGACTATGTTTGGTGTGAACTGAATGTTTACTATGTCATTGATATAAAGTATAAAAAGTAGAGGACCAAGTATCGATCCTTGGGGAACCCCATACTTAATTACGCCCAAATCAGATTTATAATTGTGGAGCTGTACATATTGTTTCCTGGCCCAAAGATAGCTTTTCATTAGATCAAGCGCAATCCCGCGTATTCCATACAGTTGAAGTTTCCTAATTAATATATCGTGCTTTATCGAGTCAAAAGCCTTACGGAAATCGAGAAATATTCCCACAGTGTAAAATTTTTTTTCAAAGTTATGAAGTAGGCTGTCCTTAATACGGAGTAAAGCAGACTGAGTTGATCTACCTGGTTGGAATCCACACTGTTCTTCACAAATGACATTTCTGTTTGCTATAAAAGAAAATACCCTCTTATATATCAGGCGTTCCGCGACCTTAGAGAAAAGCGGCAGAATAGAGATTGGGCGATAATTTTGAAGTTCATTTTTATCACCTCCTTTAAAAATTATTGTTACGCGAGCTATTTTCATGGCACATGGAAAAATTCCCGTCAAGAAGAGTCTGTTGCATATGTAAGTGAATGGGGCGACAATCAAATCAGCAACTGCCTTGATAGGTGCTGCGGAAATGCCATCTTCTCCTGGTGAGCTGTTCTTTAGTGAGCATATGGCAGTGGCTACTTCCTCCTCGGTAACGGGTAATAAAAACAAAGAATTAGTGGAAGAGCTTTCAATATAGCATTCAGCCGGTTTAAGGTCAGTCGCTTGTGTTATATTACTTGAGGATCCTGCCTCAAGGAAATGAAGGTTAAATTTGTCTGCCAGTGCCTTGCCACTGAAGTGAATATCGTTTATCTGTATATAGCTAGGGACAGTGGCTTGTTTTCTTCCTATCAATTTATTAACCGAGCTCCAAACCATTTTTGAGTTGTTAATCACTGTAGAAAACTTGTAGGCATAGAAATCTATTTTCGCCTTCTTGAGGTCTTTGTTTACTTTGTTTCTAAAATTTTTAAACTCAATGAGGTCAGTTTGTTCTTTTGTTTTCAAAAAGTGCTGGAAAAGTTTGTTTTTTTCATTTATCCGCTTAAGAAGTGCCGGCGTAATCCACTCCTTTCTCGCTCTCTTGTGTTTCTTTACAACAACGTACGGAAAAGCAGTATTGTAGTTACTAACCATTTTTGACATAAACAGGTTGTATGCCTTAGACGGATCAGGTTCTCGGTACAGGTCATCCCACTTGCAGTTAAACATTAGAGAGCGAAAACGGAGAATATTTGGATCGTTTATATCTCTACGCATGTATTTTGGAGAATTCTGCAGTTCTGGCATTGTTAATAGTGCAAAAAAAGGTAAGTGGTCACTTATACCAGAGCTGAATACTCCGGCTAATGCACTGTCAGGGGATAAATTAGTGAAACAGAGATCAATGATCGTTTCTGATGTGCTTGTTATTCTGGTAGGAGTGCTAATGATGTTTTCGCAGCCATGAGACAACATTAACTCCATTAGTTTTAGCTTAATAGGACCATCTTTTGATATATCTATATTAAAATCACCAAATGATATCATGAACCATCGATTAGAATTAGCATGATGTTGAAGCTTCTCTAAAAACTCAAGAAGTGAGTCAGTATTACCATCCGGGGGGCGGTAGATCAGTACTATTACAACCTTGTTGTGTATCACAGTAACTGCTTCAAAATCACTACACACAACACAATAGTCGGGCCACGCCTCATAGGGCAAATTTTGTTTGATATACAAAGATACACCGCCACCGCGTTTTCCAGTTCTGAATACTGATTCCATATTGTAATTTCCCAAACTGACCACGTCTGACTGTGAAGAAAACCATGTCTCCGAGAAGCCCATGATATGAAAGTCATAGTTGAGGTGTACTAATTCGCTTTCAATTTCCTCACCCTTGTTCCTCATACTCTGTGCATTAATATGATAAAGGGAAAGACCACGTTCAGAAAGAAAGTTCGAGTCCTTAATCAAATTCTTGAAAGAGACAGCATTGTAATGCATCGACTTGATCATCAAAACAGAAAAAAGCCATAAAAGGCGATAGGTACAGTAAGTGTTTAAACAATCTTGTTTAGATCATCTTCAGATGCAATTCGGATTGCGCGTGCTTCTGAATTCCTTCTGACAAAAATCTTTCCCTGTGAAGACCAAGTGAATCGATAGTTCATCTCGGTGGCTCTAGTCCTTGCCATCCAAAGGAGCTTCTTATTTGCAGGAGTTAAGTTATCAAATAGCTGAATATTACTGTTTTTTTCTCTTAGTTCGGCACGTTTAGCAAGCCATGCTGCCTTCAAGCTCAGTCGAGTGAATCTTATCAGTATAACTGGGGGTTTCCCTTTACGGGGTGGCAAGCGATGCATGCTTTCAACGTCACAGTCAGATAGTGTCTGCAGGTCAAGCCTCTTCGCAAGGTCGTTAACTCGTGACAGGGTATCCTCTTTTTCAATAAACGGCATGCCATGAATTTCCAGATTCTGGCGGCGACTATATTGCTGAAGGTCATTTAGTTCTAGGTTTAGCTTGCGAATTTCTTTTTCATCAAAATTTTGTTCCACAGCTTCTACTCTGTTGCGGAGGCTTTCTATGTCTCTATCGTGCCTTGCGCTGATTTCAAGAAGCTTGTCATGCGTATCTGACATGTGCTGAATGGATTGTTCAATGCTGGTGACTGTTTGCTTTAATTCTGTAAGGTCATCGACCTTAGTTGTCAAGTGCGCCAAGGATTTGTTAATTTCCGCAAGTTGCTGGCTCAAGGCTTCCGTTAAAGCTGATTGATCAGCGTTATTATTCATCTGAGTGTTCCTAGATGAAGGCACACGGCAAGTCTGACATTTTAAGGCTTTCTTTGCCTCTTTCCCTTTCTTTTTATAGGTACGTTCACTTATTCCGATACATTCTCCGATGTGATAGCATTGCCGGCATTCTGCACATGTTATGACATCCTCATCTTCAGAAAAGTATTGTTTACAGGATTCACATACGTCACTCATTGCAGCACTTGTCTAGTCACAAAATACAAAAACTCGAGGACAGCAGTAGCAGCAGGAGCAGTTGCAAGCGATAAATAACGTACCAAAACTAACCAACCTGCACATGGGCAAGAAGATAGTTAGGACCGTGCTCCGCTGAACCGTCTGCCACCACTGCTGCCCGAAATGTGGTTGAGTCCCACGATGCGACCGAGTATATAAAGGGCGGGGGGCGTATCACCAGCTGGTCCGTCAAGTGCCCGCGCAGCGCTGTGGTGGATATGCGGATAGTACCAACTTTCCTTGGTTTCAGTTGGTCATTCCCGGGGCAATGCAGGCTGGTATGGATGCGCGGATGACGTCCACTTTGCGGGGTTTCTGCACATGGGCAAGAAGATAGTTAGGACCGTGCTCCGCTGAACCGTCTGCCGCCACTGCTGCCCGAAATGTGGTTGAGTCCCACGATGCGACCGAGTATATAAAGGGCGGGGGGCGTATCACCAGCTGGTCCGTCAAGTGCCCGCGCAGCGCTGTGGTGGATATGCGGATAGTACCAACTTTCCTTGGTTTCAGTTGGTCATTCCCGGGGCAATGCAGGCTGGTATGGATGCGCGGATGACGTCCACTTTGCGGGGTTTCTGCACATGGGCAAGAAGATAGTTAGGACCGTGCTCCGCTGAACCGTCTGCCGCCACTGCTGCCCGAAATGTCTTGATATGCCTTGGTCTTCCGAGACGCGCATCTACAGCAGCGACAGTCAATATTGCGCGTGATTATCCAGTGAGCACATGCATCGGCGTAGACGCTTTGAGAATGCACTTAAGGCAATTCGCTCGGATTCCAACACGTCACCTCACCTCACTTCAAACTTCTAGGCCCCACTCAGCGTTCAGCGCAACTGTAGCTCAGCATTGCGCAGTGCTTCCATTGCACTTTAGGCATGCAGCATGTGGTGCCTACACCAACTCAAAACCCTTCTTACCATTCCTAGTATCCAAAATAAGCAAACTTCGTCGCATCTAGCCCTGAAACAGGCCAGATTACTCTTCTTGCAAGAGAAGCACAACGGAAGCCTTCACATTTACATGGATGGCTCGGTGTCTTTAGTGCATTCAGCAGGAGCGGTGGTTATTCCCGCGAGGCACATCACAATTAAACTCATGACATTGCATTTGACGTCATCGATAGCTGCCCAACTCACCACCATACGTGCAGCTCAGGAGTTTATAGTTGAAGAACCTTCGGGAGCTTGGTCTATCTTCTCGGACTCGAAGGCGCCTCTTCAAGCTCTTATGTAACTCTTTCGCCATGAACCTAATGAACAGTTAGTAGCTGAAATAAGGCTTCTTCATCACCAAGCAATCGAGAAACAGCACAGCATACTGTATCAGTGGATACCCCGGTCATTGCGGCAGATATGGCAGTGACCGCGCAGATGAGGCCGCTAGATCTGCACACAACGGTACCCAATACACAGCCATCCCGTTCTCAAGAACCGACGCAGCTACAAGACTTCGTTCGCTTGCACGTGACCCTAAACTGGTACAGTGGAACTCAACAGACTTCACAAACGCGCGCCTGCATAACTTGGATCGCGATCTGCAGCTTCGTCTTCCCCCAAGGATATCTCTAGCTGAGGAGACTCTTCTACGCCACCTGTGGCTTGCAGTGGCCTTCACTTTTTTCTCCGCCAAGCCCTATATCTCCCGTTACGACACTCAGATCGTTACCCGCTATGAATGATATCATAATAACTGAACCAGGTATAAGAAATTATTTGAATAGGCTGAATCCCCAGTCTGCGCATGGTCCCGACGGTATTTCAAACCACGTACTAAACCGATGTGCTGATCATATAGCTCCATTTCGGGCTGCTTTGTATGAAGTATCGATAAGGTATGAAAAATCGCCACGAGAGTGGAAGTTAGCCAATATCACGCCTTTGCGAAAATCCGGCGTCCGTGATAATGTATCTAACTATAGACCGGTATCGCTAACCCCCGTTTGTTTCAAGACACTGGAACACACAATCTATTCTTGCCTTTATAAACACCTTCAAAATAATAATTTTTTCACTCCGTCTCAACATGGCTTTCGCGCAGGCCTTTCGTGTGTTCGTACATGACATCGCTTCATCATTCGACCAGGGCATTCAATTGGAGGCTGTTTTTTTGGACTTCAAAAAAGCTTTTGATGTCGTCCCCCACAGTCTTTTGCTTCATAAGTTGTCGTTTCTTGGTATTCCTGAAACCCTCATAGACTGGATTAAGGATTATCTCAGCGGGCGCAAGCAATGTGTTGTGATAAATGGTGTGTCTTCATCAACAACTGATGTACTGTCCGGGGTGCCACAGGGGTCGGTCCTTGGGCCGCTTCTGTTTTTGATTTTTATCAATGATATTCCACTGGGTTTGAAATCAATAGTGAGGCTTTATGCTGATGATTGTGTTTTGTATTTCCCAGTCAAGTGTTTTGATGACACCACAGTACTTCAGTCTGACCTCGATAAGATTGTGTCTTGGTGTGCTCAGTGGCAAATGAGTTTGAACCTAACTAAATGTTTTCATGTGCAATTTAATAAAAAAAATGGTTGTATCCAGGTCTTAATAATTAAATTCCTGCGCAGTACAAAAGGTAGATCAAGTTAAGTATTTCGGCGTAACATTCACCGCAACACTAGATTGGACCAGTCAAGTAGATCTAATCACAGCCAAGGCTTCACGCTTAATTCATTTTTTTCAAAGAAATTTCAGCGACGCACCGCAAACACTCAAGGAAACCCTGTATATTACAAACGTGCGCCCAATTTTAGAGTATGCTTGTGTTTCTTGGGACCCTTTCACGAATGTACTAAAAGAAAAGTTCGAGAGGACACAAAAAGGGCTGCTAGGTTTGTTACAAGAAACTACAATTTTAGAATAAGGTCTTCTGAAATTCTTCAGGCCTTGGGGTGGGAACCCCTTTGTGGACGACGGAAAGTTCAAAGACTTAAATTTCTCTATAATATATATCACGGTAACACTGGGCTAAATAAAGAGCGGTATTTAAAGACGCCTAGTTATATGTCCGAACGGAAAGATCACTTATATAAAATTAGAGAATATACCTGTCGATTGAATGTCCTTAAATACTGTTTCTTTCCAAATTCTATTAGTGACTGGAATGCGCTAAAAATACCAATAATCTCTGATTCTAATTTCCTAACAGCCATTGAAACAGCATTTTGAGCTGCTGAAATAAGCCATATATTTAACGTTGGCTTTGTACTTCTCTTGGTTGTTGATTTTTATAAGTGTAATTACTGCTTTCGTTGTATAATCCTGTGTTTTGTACTTTTGTTCTAATGCTGTACTACAAGTGTTGATTTCTCCTGTATACTGTAAGGCACGATTTATTTGTCTTTAATTTTGCTGTTTTGTATTCTATTTTCTACTGTAACCCCCCTACAATAATTCCCAATGGGCGATGTAGGTACTTGTAATAAATAAATAAATAAATAAATAAATTCACGAACGCATACTCTTATCTCATTAGGATGGCCAGCTCACCTACATGCACTTACTGCAGTTGCGAAGAAACCATCACGCACCTTCTATGTATGTGCACCCATTTCTACGCGCCAAGACAAGAACTGATTGCAGCTATGGATAGAATGCATGATTGGCCTTTGTCAGAACAGAGGATTTTGGGTCATTGGCCGAACCCATGTGCAGCCCACAAGGCTTTGAAAGCTTTGCTGCTCTTTTTGCGGACAACTGGCCTCAGAGACAAAGCTTAGTGTCCTATACTCTTGGATGTTGCCTTTTCACTGTCGCTATTTTTTCGTAATTTCTCTCTCTCTCTCTTCGCAACATTTCTTTTTATTATCTTTTATTCCCCTCACCCCTTTCTAGCACAAGGTAGCCAGCCGGTCTGAGAACTGGCTAAGCTCCCTGTCCTTCCGCTTAAACTTTCCTCCTCTTGAATATGACCATTGTGCTCTATTTTTCTGTTTTATTGTTTATTATCATATTTTCAACACTCATATCCACTCTAGTTAATGCTGCATAAAAACTGTACTCATGCCTTGTTACTTTTTTCAATTTTTCTTTTTTTTCATCTTGTTTGGCAGCCCTCGCGCAATAGTATCTCTGGCCTGGCAGTGCGCATAAATAAATAAATATGCAAGGAGATAAGGCATCTTCCTGCCGTTGACCAAACACCAGCGTTGTGCCAATTTGTCTATTGAGGTGGCAGCTCAACATGCAGCCAGGACGTTTCGTTCACGTTTATTAAAGATGTGTGTATTACGTCACCCTCTTTTATTAACACTGAGTTACCAGATTCTGGGTTCGCTATCTGGGAGTCTACTATGGCTGCGAAGATGCGTCTTGCGCCTGTCTCAAAGCGAATGTGAGATGGCTAAACTCATCGCAGAGGTTAGGTCTCATGTCAGCTCGCTATAGAAATTATATTGTTGCTTTGAACGCCTTGACCAATAAAACGCATACGTCAAAAAGTAAAATTATTTGAATTGATGTTATTTGAGGGGATGTTCTCGAATAAATAAGGCAAATGTTACTCTTTGGCTCTCGAGGAGACGAAGCGTTCGCCACACTGGGCTGAAAATATTCAATAAATTTGTGTTATCAAGGTAAAACTAATACATTAAAAAAGTGACCATCTTCGACAGCTATCTGTCTGGCTGGGTTAACTTTCATCCTAATAACAACATAAACTTTCTATCCAAGTTATCTTTGGACTATAACTTCGCTGGAGAGTTTATGATTAGTTACCTTTATGTTACCTCCATAGTATGTTAAAAGAAGCATGTGACACATAAAGTAAGCAGGTTTGACATCAGAATATTTTGTAAAAACGTTGTCTATTCATGATATAGTGAAATGTTACGCTTATTAGAAACTCCAGAGAACATCTCGCTTACAGCAATAACATGTAACAAGTATGCTTCTGTGCGCGCGCAGGCAAAAATGAAAACCTCCGTTCTTCGTTTGCCTTTTTTTCTTACAGAGTATTTTTCCGCAACTCCTACTCGCCTTGCAGCACCTTTGAAGATTACAAGCCTTGCTTCAAGCGTGCTGATATCGAAGCGCGAGAAAAGGTGTACACTGAACTCTGGAACTTCGTATGCTTCAACGAAACGACCTGGGAGCGTGAGTGATGTACCTTCAGTAGGCTTTGTAGCATTAATCTTTCTCGGGCAGAAGGCGCCCGCGACATAACGAAAGATGAAGAACATAAATGGCATGGTCGAGGAAAGGGAAAGTGGCCTTTTCAAGTGTGGTCACCGAAATGTAGCACCTTTGCTGTGTATTTAGGAATAATGCGAAGTGCACATGTGAACTAAGGAGACAAATATGGGGCATATTTTCAGCCCTTTGGTGCACTTTTTTACATGCAGGTGAATTCTGACTTCAAGGAACCCAATAAAATAGTTCACCTAACCGAATGCTCATGCAATTGAATATTGGCTAGAATATAAAACAGCATCAGATGCAGCAGACACCGAGTCAAACGTGTGAAATGCAGTTTATAGAGTGGGGTACATGGATGACGGATAAATACCAACTTTGTAACAGTGGCGTTGCTGTCGTAATAAGCAGTTTTTATTTTTACTTGCACTGGTGCTTTTAAAAGCAGCAAGCGACAGGGCAATCAACAGAGTCTACGTATTTGATCACTTCCTCTGGCACAATTTATTGCTGCCACATGAAGTCTGAGAGCCTTCTGACACACCCTGCAGGCTCGCCTAAACGTGCAAGAATTCACTGTGTCTAATGCACAGCGCGAAACTTCATTGAACTGATTACGGAAATGAGCCATTGTCTACTGATGGATTTCAATCGATTGAAAATTTCCCTATTCAACAATTTCTTTTAAAGTAAACTGCAAGCATACAGGGGATAGAAAAACCACCAAGAATGTTCTAAATGTTTATTATTTTGAAATAAAACTGACATGTAAGACTCGGTAATAGTAAAGCATCCTGCTGGAGTGCGACGAGCTTAGAGAATTTAAAAGGGCCAAAAGTAACGCGGTTTGTCTGAATAAGATAAGCCGCATTAGATCTTAGTTAGCTTGTTCATTTATTTATGTATTTATATTTTATGTATTTATTTATTTATTTTATACTAAACACCCAGAAAAAGTACTGTCGGTTTTAAGCCAAAAAAAAGGTCGGGGCGGGAGGTGTAACCAAGCGTCGATTCTTGCTCTTGCCTTTCATCTGCGTATTAGACTAAACTGATGCCAATATGAGTTGAGCCTACTGCAACGAAACATATAACAATTTGAAATCATTGGGAGTATTCTTCTTTATGTCCTAAGCTTAAAATACTGCCTCAAGCAAACCAGCAAGAAGATGAAAAAATTGAGTTGTGTTTTAGAAGTACTCTGCAGAAGTACCGCTATTTCTGCAGAGACATTGCCTTGAGATTTAATTTGAAAAATAGATAACGTGTCCTGCACAGACCGAGTAGCCATGTTAGAATCGGTATGCTTTATTGCTCGTAAGATCAGAGAGTACCACGGGCGGTTCCGGTCTGATATGACAGAGCTGTCGCATTTCGTGCGCAGCACGTGCGATCAATCTGAATATCAACTTTTAAGTTAGGCAATGACTATCACAAATTACGCGCAACTTTTGTGGTTTATAGAAAATAGGTAAGCAATAAGTATTCTTAAACTACCTTAAACTATTTTATATAAAAACTGCCCTAAAATTTCTGATTGAATACTTGACGATTTTCGTGAGTCGATTAAGTCTAATTTCAAGGGCGACAAAATATTTCCGCCTAGTCGAAAAGCGTGTTTGCGAGAACGACACGTTATTTGCTGTCAATATATTTATTAATACCTATGTGCTGTGTAAAAAAATACCCTGGAAAAAATAATGCTTCCAGTACAATAATATGGGCGATACCGTTACGTGTTAGGTATGTGAGGTATGGCTGAATGAGCGCGTGAACTCTTTGCAGATGCAAAAATTATAGATTATTAAAAACAGAACGGTGTCATCAATGAGGTTAAATAGTTTAGAAAAACCTATGCTGACGCCTAGGTTGAATTCTGTGTTATTGAATGAATTTTTGATAATTTCTTTTTTGGTAGCACCATTTTTTGTAGAACAATGTGTACTTAATCTTAATAAAATTGTTCGGCTTGTTGAGATATAACATCAGGAAAGAATGCATCTTTTTTCTATACACATGAAGAACTTTGGTCGGATATAATCAGGATGTTCATTAATAAACAAATTCTTGCCACTTTTTATACATTGGCCTCACGCGTACAATGTACTCCATGAGGAAAGGAAGGCAATAAAAGAAAACGCTCCTGATCAAAATGATCCTATATATGTAAGCGACGACTTGGATTATGATATCAAAAGCATATTTTAAGATTACTTCAGTTCCATTTAATGGCTACAAGAAAACAAAAAAACACTTTGGGGACAACTAGCTGGAGCGACAACAACAATAACAAAAAAGCAACTCTCGATCAATCTTCCATGTCTCCCCCGAAATTTCTTAGGTGCACTCCCCCCCCCCTCCCCGCGAACCACTTTACGACCTTTTTTTTTTTCAGTGGAGTAACTTGTTGAGCAAGTTGGTTCATTCTTACAGTAGCTTTTAGGTGGAAATTAGGACCAGAGACAGACAAGCGAAAACTATCAACTGATTCTATTCGAAAGGCTCAGAGATTTAGAAACTACGCGTCGGTCCTATTAGTCTGTAATAATATCATTGTTGGTTGCTTTTACAGTGAATAATGCCTTCACACGTAAAAAAAGTGTCGTGGTGTTGGCACTCAGTTGGCACGGAGTGAGATTTTTTGGCCGCGAGCATGTTAAGTTGGCTTGGTGGCGAGATTATTGCTGCAACGGTGGTGATATTTGCACCCACGAAAACAGATCACCCCGTAGTCAATCCCTAAAATAATTCTCGGAAATTCGCTTTGATGGTGAAAACCAGATACAGGTCGAAAGTCTGATAAGCCGCGTTCAAGCATACTAGAGAGTAACTATTCACGTGTGCTAACATATACTGAAGCTAGATAATAACATTTGTACTAAACCTTCGGCCGATCTGCTAACATCTGAACACAAACACATGCACACACGCACACGCACTTATGTGACGTGACAGAATATTCAGTTTGTCCACCGAACTTAACTTCTGAGCGAGTGTACAATATATTGATACATATTTTTTACTATGCTCTTGCGGCTAATTGCCATCTGATCCGAAGCATTATTTAATGACGAAGATGCAACACAAGCAAACGTGCAGGCCACTCACAACCTAAGAAAAACTTACTAACATACAGATCGTGTAACTTGAGCCGATAAATAAAAATATGGTGGTCGTAAACCTAAAGCAGCGCAATGAAAATTGCATTGTGGGCTGCTGTAGTGAGCACAAGTTTTAGTATTCAGCAGTGTGTCAAACAGTGCTGGAATGAGGAACATAAAGCTGGAAAAATAAACGACAAATTATATAAAATTGAATTCGCTTCATGTGTTCGTTTCTATGCATTGGCATGACTAAAAGGGTACACCGAGCAATTTCGGCAACTAGCGACTTAACGCACAACAAGAAATTTGCAAAATGAAGAAACATGGGTGGGCATGTTATCATGTAAAATTGAAAACAATATACATAGAAACCGTAATTTTTTTACAAGAAACCAAATAAACTCTGCGCAAGCAATGTTTCACGCAGCAAACAGACACATCACATAGCGGAATAGTGTTGATTATTTTCTTGAATGGACACGAACATTGACACGCGTGTAGAGCCGTGTATGTCACTTACTGACGTAAAGGGTGAAGGGCGTGCCTCCGGCCACGGGGGTCAGTGAGCGAAAGTTCGCAGTGCAAGAGCCAGCAAAGCAGGGAACAAGAACCACCTTTAATGCACGACTCAACATAATCACAAACAGCCTTCCGGACCAGCTCAACACGACACTAACCTACACAAGAGGACCAAAAATCTCTAACAAGCAACCCCCGCTGACTGGCGGTCAGTGGAACATACGCAGCGAAACAACGGCAGGAAAGCCAGCGCGAAACTTTACAGCAGAAAATCAAACTCACACGGAACTCGCCGTAGAATGCGAGCCATCGACTCGCGTTAGCCGACGCCCCCAAACCGGCGTAGCCTCTCTTCTGTGGCACGCACGGGGAAGAAATCCATCGCACCTAACACGACCGACACCACATGCTATTGCTGGCCTGCCACCGGAAAAAACCCGGCGCTCACCTCATTTCCCTTCTTACCCGCCAGCCACTTTTCCACCCCCTGCGGCTTCTTTGTATGCTGACGCTCGTCCCGCACATGTGCAATGTGCATGGGCTCTCCTAGCCTTCCTCACACCGTGCGTGCTGCAGATAAAGACCCATTGGCCCGACAAAAGAAATAAAGGCTGCTCGCTTGCAAACAACGAGGACACCTTGCCGCAACGCTATCATTTTAGAAAGTATAGTGGCGAAAACTACGAGAAAAAAACGAGAACATTACACGTTTTTTGCGTGTACTTAGGTTTTTCTAGCGCATATACACAATGAACAACCTGTTTCTATGTGAGCAGGTATGGTCTTGTGCCCGGCGCATTTTCGATTGAGACCGACTGAACATTCCTCAACAATGATTGCCTTGCCCTTGCATATTGCCTGCTAAAACCTCGACGACTGCAGTACTTTATCGCTATCAAAAGTCACCGTGCTACTGTAATGTCAACCAAGGTTGCGAGAAAATCTGCAGAACTTACAAAAAACTACTTATTGCGTACAGCGGGCATGATTGGATGCGCACAGTAAAATAAAAAATATGTTGACTAACGCACTCGCAGCTTCCGAGCTGCTTGCTTTATAGAGCTTAACATAAAAAATTGGGCAGATCCTACATACCTGGGGATCGAGGTTATGCGGAGCATGCGGAGGGAATGTGAGCTGGTTGCAATTTTTTTATTGAGGGACACGTCATGAAGAGACACTAAATATATGCACAATTGTTGCACGAGCAGATATATGTAGAAGAGTTGCAGGTGCTTATATAACCAGTTGTTTGTACTTGAGCAGCGATGCAAACTGGAACATGTGTATGAGCAACACCAGAAGCTGATACGAAGCGGTGATACTTGCGAGTATGCTTGCCCTGGATACTGCGACATAAATCATTTTCAGCGCACGGCAATAAGAACAATTGACGTTCAGCCGACGTGACGGCTAAATCAGAGGAGTACATAAGTAATGTTTATAAAATTGGCTAAGCAGAACTTCAAACACTATTGACGTTCCTTGAACATTAGTGTCTATTTGAAAATTAGTTCCCAGACCTATCGTAGCTCTGTGTTATAATGCTTCATTGTCAAACAGAATGCTTGGGTTCGATTCCAACTGGGACTCTCAAATTTATTCCTTGCGATCGTTGGACTGACGCTACTGATGTCGGATATTTCTTAACGCTCATGCGTTAAGATTGCCCATGTGTGTTCCCGACGTTTTAGTAGATACTAAGTGTAAATTACCTGTGGCCCATACCCGCATTCCAGCGGCCCCCCGTTAGTATGCGCCACTGTCTGGAAGGAAGTGTTTGACGACTTATGCGAAGGGATTATGACAGTATTTACGTCTTAACCAGCGCATCTTAAATGCCAAGCTCTCTGACCGTCCGATGCTAATTTTTGTTTACGCCAAGTTAAGGGCGAGATCACGAGAGCACCCAAATGTTAGCGGCTAGATAGATATGTATATAGATACGCTCAAATTAGCCAAAGTTTGCTAAAAATGCTTCGCATTTAAAATCATTCTCATAGGAATGAAGTCACAAACGTCTACAGTAAGAAAGTATTTGCTCAGCGAAGTGAGCAAAACCAAAATGTAAAACAAATGTACAAATACATTCTGCGTATACCTCCAATTCTTCGTTGTAAGCAGAGTCGTCCTTGACTTGTGAAATGCACTTCACCCCAACGAGCACCACACCGTGAACGTTTTTTAGAGATCAACGATTAACGATGTCTTCTCAGATATGGTACTAAGGCAAGGTGGCGTCAGGCTACAAGAGCATGTAAGTGTTGGATCCTGCTTTTTGCGCTTTTCAAAGTATTTTTATCTGCATGTGCTAAACATTTGGTCGCATTTGATCAGCGAAGTTATCAGGACCGTACCAATACTAACAACGAGCTCCGTTAAAGGAATTTTGCCATTTTTGGGCCCAGTTCGTCGCTGCCGTGCCGCTGCTTCAGGCAAACCTAACCAGCAACGCCCACCACCCGCATGGTTCGGGGCCTGGCCCCATTCACAGGTATGTAGGCCAATGCCCCAGAGCATGATTCAAGATGGAATATCAAGTGGACGGGGAGTATATCACTCCAGAAGAATTTTCCCAGGACCAGGGGTCCGCCGGCACCAGAAGAACTGGCGCCCAAAAGGTGAGTGCGGACCACACCACGCCGCAGCAGGCCGATGCCCTGCATTCTAAAGACAAAAGTTTGAAGCTCAAGGCCAAGGTTTTACGCGCCGAGAATTATTCAAATCTACCCCGGGAAGACATCAAGGTTGTTCTTCGCCCCTCTGGATGCCTAGTTATCGCCAAAGTTGGTGCAGTCGTAATGGCTGACGCGATTCTCGCCGCCATCAGCATCAGCAATGATTATTTAGTTGCGACGTGATGGCGTCTATCGTAGGCGAGCCGTTGTCGCAGGCTACATGAGCAGACGAGACGTACAGAAGAAAGCGGGCTGCCGAAGTAGAGCAGCGGCCATGGCGTCTAGCCAGCTAGAAGCACCCAAACAATCTAGGCTCCACGTGCCACGAGCCAC
Source organism: Rhipicephalus annulatus (assembly GCA_013436015.1). Lineage (NCBI taxonomy): Eukaryota > Metazoa > Arthropoda > Arachnida > Ixodida > Ixodidae > Rhipicephalus > Rhipicephalus annulatus. Next base: position 140,734 of record WOVY01002200.1, on the reverse strand, counting down.
CGGCGCTCGTCATCTTTTTCTCTAGCCGGCTGGCAGTCACTAGCGCTACGCTACAAGGGCTCCTCGCCTAGCTTTTTACGCGATAAAAATGAGCAAAATATACAAGAGTGTCCGGGCCGCGAATCGAAAGGGTTCGTGAGCAGTCCAGGTCGTCAACGAGAAGGGACTATCTGCCATCAGTGGCTCTCTGTCGGACGACACTGGGAATGGCGCAGCGGGTAAGGACTTTGGTGTTTGCACGTCGATAGCAGCAGTAAGCAAAGCAGTGAGGCGCGTTTGCAATAGCGTCGGTACAAGTGGTGCGAACGCCCTGGTCCACGCAACGCCAACCGTCGTCAGCTGCGGCTTCCTGGGCGGCAACAACAGTGCATCTGTCGACAACGTGATGCACATCCTGGGTGAACCGCGAGTCGTGTGCTGTGCATATAACTGCTGCAGCCCACCATCAAATGGCGACAACACAACGGGTGCGTAGGCGAATGGCTGTGCAAGAGAGCGGATGGTATAATGCTTGTTGGCTGGCACAAGGGCCTGCGGCGTGGCTCATCAGAAAGACTAGAGGAAATTTTCGCAGGCACGTCTGGAAAACGCTGGCTGCCACTTGAGACGTTGGAGAAGTTGTGATTGGGCTGGCAGTGTACGAGGGTTTTAGCAGCAGGCACTGGTGTGCTGGAGAAACTGATGGCGTGCAGCGCTACAGCAGGCTCTGGGTCCATAGGGCGAGTGGTGTCGCTGGCTTCGACAGGTGTTGAAAATGGTGTGGAGTCTGCAGGCAGGTCAGCTGGCTTGCCTGAGATCGTTGAATCACTTGGGGCAGACAGTGCAGCCGACTAAGTCTCTACAGTGAATCCGACGGCGCACAGAGCAGCGGCCGGTGTCGAATCTGCAATGGAGTGGACTGGCAATGCCTTTATTGGAAGAACCGGCACATCCCAAGCAGGATCCGTGAACTCCAGAGCAGTGGGTCTCTCGAACGACAAGGCGATTGGTGCGGAAGTCTGTTCTCCGTTAACTGTGTGGCCAGTTGTGGTCTGGACTGGCTGTGGTGTGGGAAAGGTCCTAAAAGATAATGAGCCAGATGACGTTTTGTCGCTTGTGGGAGGATGAGCACGTTTGAGGCCGTAAAACTTGACGACGGCATTTCGCAAGTCATCGTACGGGCGAGAACTCCAGCAGAAGTATGTTAGGCGCGGCGTTTGAGGTCATGTGGAAGATGGTATTCTAATACCTCGTACATTAACTCTTGGATTCAGATGCCGTTGCGATCCAAAGCCACCGCAAATTCCTCGAACTAAGAATCCAGGCGAGAGGTTCGAAATGGCAGCAGGTGCTGGGCGAATTGCGGCTGCCAGGCTTGCGCTGGCTGGAACACATGGCCGCAGAGCTCGGGGGAAGTTCTGTAGCGCCGGTCGGTGTGTCCGTCGTCACCATTTGTAGTTGCGACGTGACAACGTTCAACGTAGACGTGCCGTCATTGCAGATTAAATGAGCAGACGAGACGTACAGGAGGAAGCGGGCTGCCGAAGTAGAGCAGCGGCCATGGCGTCTAGACAGCTAGAAGCACACGAACAATTCAGGTTCCGCGCGCCACTAGCCACCGGCGCTCATCATCTTTTTTCCTAGTCGGCTGGCCACCACTAGCGCTACGTGTCCGTAGCGCTAGTGGTTCGGACACAGAGCATTCGCTCTGTGTCCGAATAATTTGTGGCCCGTTCGGACACAGAGCGTTCGCTCTGTGTCCGAACGGGCCACAAATTATTATGGTGGCTAGCACTCTCATAAGAGAAAATACCGTGCAGTACGTCCGCATACGTGAGATTATTGTCTCCGCAAGACCCACGAGCTGAGTGCCTATGAAACTGCCCACACTCCGCGAGTAAAAATGTGGTCCATGGTATACCAATCCAAGATTGGCCCGATGTGATTGACGCGAAGATTGTAAATGAAAAATAAACCACTGGTTCTCACCGCCAACAGAATTTCCCAGACCGGCACCGTCATTGCCGCCTTTGCTGGACACCAAGTACCAAACTTTGTCAAATACAACCCACTCATAGTAAGCTGTGCACACTACCGCAAAAAGGTCGACGAGTGCTACGAAAGAGGCCACCTCGGGTGCCACTCCGACGTTCATCCTTGCCCCAATGACGTCATCTGCCGTGAATGTGGTGCATCGAACCCAGACAAGAAACACCAGTGTGCCCGCAGGTGCAGGCTGTGCGGCAGCCAGCACCTAGCTGCAAGCAAGTAATATTCTCAACGGTTCGAAGTTCCATACGTCATGCAATGCAGACGCGGCGAGCGTGCTCGTGCTGCTCATAGCAAGTCCCCGGCAGCACTGTGACTTCATGACCTGGTGATCAGAGAAAATATCCAGTTCCCCACCATGTTTTCAGGGATGGAAGGCGCTTCACCTGGTCGTTCCCACTTCAGAGACCGCTCCAACACGTGATGTCTGCAACACGTTATGAAACATGCATAAGAAGAGCGCACTACGCCATTTGCGGTCACTGTGAACAAGGCTCCCATGTAGGGAGCCGAAACGTCTATTTAAGTTTTGTGTATTTCATCTTGGTCGGCGTTTTTGTTTTTGTTTTTGTTTTTTTTCACAATCCTGAGAAGCTTGTTCCAAGAATGCACCGATATCAGTTTCGTCGATGCAGCTAATTGCAAAGAATAAGACGCCTTCTTGGCTGTAGTAGTCAATATGCCATGCTACGTCGTCAACAGTACAGCAGTGCAAACATCCAAGCCCGAAAAGGGGTCGCCTCTCTAGGTTAGCTCGCCGTGTACTACAAACCAGCGATAACGTTTCCTGTCACTCTTTACGCTGGTTCCCCGCGCACATTGAGGAGGTAGTGGGAGTTCCCGCGAAACCGAACGAGGTCGCGAACGAAGCCGCGCGAGGATAGACAGACCGCACTGCTTATGATACTCTTATTTACCCTGGCCACAGGGACGCACTGTACTTGTATAATGAAGTGACTAAATGCTTTCATCTTGCGTGAAGGGCTTAGCATCCTCCGCAACATGAACTCCACAAACCCCGAACAGCCACCCTACGGCTACTCTAGGCGAAATCCTATCCAAGTCCTGCGTTTCTCCATGACATACCCTCACGTCTTCCCGAAGGACCTGTGTTCGTCATGTGTTGAGACAGCCACATTAGAGCATATACTCAGCACTTGTCAAGACATGGGCTCCAGCTTTACACTGGAGTATTGGGAGATGCTTCTACGCAGACCCATTCTCACAGATCAGCTCGTGGTCGCACAGCGGGCCCGCGAGGTAGCCGGCAGGCTCGGCATGCCGGTCTCTACTTGGGACTAAGCCTGGTCGCGTTCGCAGGAAGGAAATAAAGTTAATTTCCTTCCTTCATTCACTGAAAGGGCATGCCATCGCATTGATGCATTTCCGAAGACTAGTCCACTAAACGGTGCCACGAGAGTCCCTCTCTCAAAACGGTCACTGTACCTATCGTTTACTGTGCTTTACTGCGTTTGTTTTACTTTCACTTACTCTTCTCTCTTCACAAGCTGGCGTATGGGGAAGGGGAGTTTCATTACTTTCATGACTTACACAATCTGGTCAAACTACCATGGATAGTCACGTCACAGGGGATATTGATGCTTGTGCCCCCCCCCCTTCTGGCTACTCCCCTTCTGTTGTATGATGAACGCGCTCGGTAAATTGTTAGAAATACGCAGTTAAGTGCATCTGTGAGAGCTTTTCCTGATAGTTATTGGCATTCAATCAAGGGGTTACTAAAGATAGCTCGTGCACTGCTTGCGTGAAGAAACGCATTCAGCTTCCTTCAGAGGCCTTTCGACGCTTGAGTATTTCTGCAACAGAATAAACTAGTGCAGCAAGAATGAGCTGACCCGAAAGTCGCGCCACGTAATGACGGCGGTGGCCGATGCGTTTCGACGCAGGTCATACTGCTTGAGGCCCGTGTACATTAATTTAGGCGCACGTTAAAGAAACCCAGGTGGACGAAATTTGTGCAGATCTCCACTAAGGCGTCCATCATAATCAAATGATGGTTTTCGAATGTGAAACCCCAACAATTATTACAGTGGGAATGTCTTGCTTCTTATAACAAGATTTAAATGGGTTTCTATAAACGTTTCTGTTATCAACAATGCACCATTGGGTTTTTTTAATTCTGTGCCCACAACGTTCAGATAGTGTAATTTGAACGACTTGCAGGTTCAAGAAAAGCTACTGTTTTTTTATTTGAGGCCCTGTACTATAATAGCAAGTTTGACAGTATGGCTACTCTTTATTTTCATTATTATTATTGATAACGTTATCAGTGGTTTTATGTCTGAAAGCCACGATACGATTATCAGAGAGGCCATATAGTGGACAACTCCAGAAATTTGGACCATCTCGTGTTTTTTAACGTGCAGTTACATCGCCCCGGTGGCGAGCCCCATAATCGCAGCTAAATCACGGTGGACCATATCATTCTCCCATTTTATAGTTGCGGGTAGGAAGTATAGACTATTGGGAAATTAGATGCCCACCCTCGTGCTGTTTCTTGCAACAACAACAAGTGAGCTAATCAATACCTTGTCAAAGCGGTCAAAGCGGCGGATTTGGCGAGTCGATCACTTATAATGTAGATAGATAGATAGATAGATAGATAGATAGATAGATAGATAGATAGATAGATAGATAGATAGATAGATAGATAGATAGATAGATAGATAGATAGATAGATAGATAGATAGATAGATAGATAGATAGATAGATAGATAGATAGATAGATAGATAGATAGATAGATAGATAGATAGATAGATAGATAGATAGATAGATAGATAGATAGATAGATAGATAGATAGATAGATAGATAGATAGATAGATAGATAGATAGATAGTATCAATGCTGTTTAACTGAACTTTCAGAAGTCCTAGTCCTCGTCTTCTTAAGCCTCTGTTTAAGTTGCAAGCTCATATTTGAAACATATATTCATTAAAGGCGACATCTAATATCGCCTCCAGCTATTCTTCTTTTTGCGTTAGGCATGTGGAGACATGTCATATGAATTCGGCTCGTGTTTTAACCAAGATAAAGCGAATAGTCGAAGTATTTTTCGTACCACACCCACTCATTCATAACAAATACGAGACAATGTGAAATTATTGATCTGATTGAGATCGTTCATTACATGACCTTTTTCAGGTTTCATGGGCATCCTGTACTCCACGACAATGATCCTTGCCAAGGCACCTTGAATGTTACTGAAAAAGTACTCAACGGTGACTTCGGCAAATGTGGGTAGGTATGTTTTGTTGCCGCATTGAAAAGTACAGACGTGAGAAGAGAAACGTTTTGTTTTTCGGTCGTAGACGTATCTTCGTAGCAATATGCGCAGTAGTCAATTGGAAGAACAGAAGCGTTCGCAGCATTGCTAGATGCATGCATAATGATACTCTAGGGGGCAATGCGCATGTGTGCCTGACGAGAAAGACGAAGGGTTGTCTCCGCTCGACCGCTGGTCAACTGGTCATGCCATTATCGCTGGTTTCAAATTTATTTATTATTCATAATACTGTAAGCCCTGTCGGGCTGTTACAGAGTGGGAACTACATCATACAATGACAATTCTAATTTACCAACAAAAGATTCAACTGTGTCTACATTCTCAAAGAAATCGGCGGCAAGACAGTTCCAGTCGACAATCGTTCTGACAAAAAAAGTGTTTTTAAATGTGTCTATTCTCGGTGTGTAGGGCATAATTACGTGTGGGTGATTGGTTCTTGATGAGACTCTTCCTGGGGGACGCAAATAGAAAGAAGGGTTTAAATTGAGCTTATTGTTGTAAAGGTGATATAAAAACTTTAGTCGAGTGATTTTTCGGCGAATGGAGGGTTGAGGAAGTTTAACCTCAGTGAGCAGGGTTGTTATTGACTGCCTCCTCTCATAAACGGAAAAAATAAATCGCGCTGCTAGCCCCTGAACACGCTCCAGTTTATCTATTTGATATTGGTGATGCGGGTCCCAGATCACACTAGCGTATTCTAAGGTAGGCCGAACAATAGTTTTGTACGCCTGAAGTTTAACCTCAGGAGGAGCACCTCTTAATTTACGTCTCAGTAGTCCAAGTTTCCGCTGCGCTGATCCACAGATATTGTCAATATGTGCATTTCAATTTAGTGTATCTGTAATTGTGATACCAAGATATTTAATTTAAGTGGATCTTTTGATTTGGTTAGTATTCACTGTATAGTCAAACATTAAAGGCGTTTTCTTGTTTGAGACTGCAGGCAGACTTCTTAGGGTTGATTTCCATATCCCATTTTGCACACCAATTGTGAATAATGTTTAAGGCATCATTTAAACAAGTTTGGTCAGAGACAGTCTTGACGCGTGTAATAAAAAGACAATCGTCGGCAAACAATCGCACTTCAATGTTGGGATGTACACCACTTGCAATGTCATTAATGTACAGCAGAAACAAAATTGGGCCTAAAACCGACCCTTGCGGCACACCAGAAGGAATGGGCAAAAAGATGAATGTTCGCCGGCTATTTCCACAAAATGTTGACGATTCGTCAGGTAAGCTTGAGTCCACCTAATTATTTGTAAATTAACACCGTAACCATGTAATTTATTTAGAAGTTTCGCATGACATACCCTGTCGAAAGCCTTTGATAAATCTAATGAAATAACATCTATTTGTTCTTTCGAATTCATAGCTGCAGCAAAGTGATGAATGGTTTCAAATAACTGTGTCACAGTTGAAAGGCGTCGGCGAAAACCATGTTGTTTGTTGTAAAAGAGGTTGTTATTTTCAAAGTACGCAACAAGATGTTTACTAGTTATATGCTCTAAAAGTTTACACACTGTACATGTAATGGAAATGGGGCGATAATTTTCAACCATCAGCTTGTCTCCAACTTTGGGCACAGGCACAACCCTTGCTAGCAGCCAATCACTCGGTACAACACCAGTTTCCAATGAGGAGGCAAAAATTTTGACTAAAAATAGTGCAACCCATTCGCAATAGCACTTTAAAAACTCGTTCGGTATTTTATCAGGCCCTGAAGACTTCTTGACATCTAATTTTAAAAGCAATTCAATTATACTTTTCTTAGAGACAACAATGTCATCTTCACATTGGCTATCATGTTCTTGACTTATCGAGGCCATGTCCGTCGGGCTAGTATATGTACTGTTAAAAAAATTGTTAAAAGCTTCAGCAACTGAAACTGGATCACTGCAAATGTTTCCATTTAAAAGTACACTGGTTGTAGCCGGCTGTAACCCAACCAAGTATCTCCAGAACTTCTGAGGTGAATTTTTCAAATAATCAGCCAACGTTGTTGAAACAAAATGCGTTTTAGCAGTTTTTAACTCCTTCCGCACGTCGGTACTAAGCGTAGCGATGGCAACGGGGTTTCTCGGTCTTTTTTGTCGTGCCCGGCGCAGTCGTCGTTTCAAATGAATTATATGTCGATTAACCCACGTGTTTGTTTTTTGTAAGCATTTCTTTCTTTTCGGCACAAAACGAGATAAGCATTCACTCACAGTAAGTGTAAAGTATTCCGAAAGTTCACGAACGTTATTTCCTCTGGGCATCTTATCAAGAGCAGTTTCTAGTAGATCAAGAATGGATGTGTCATCAGCGCGTTTGAAATTGTAAACCTTCACGATCGGATTCTTTATTACGCCCTTATTCGCAATTTGAACCGTGGCCACGACAATCTTATGGTCAGAGATCCCTTCCTCAATTTCGACTGTGTAATGAAACGTTTCCTCTGACAAAAATACGAGGTCCAGCAAACTCTGGCACTGTCCTTGTATTCGCGTGGGGCTGTCAACTACCTGAATAAGACTGTGTGTTGCCATAGTTTCCAATATGCATTCCGCGTGAGGCTTCTCTAAGGGCCCAGGAATGCGTGCCTCTCAATCTATTCCAGCCAAGTTGAAATCCCCAACCATAATTATCCGACTTTTGGTACTAGTTAGGGCTGTTAAGTGATCATCTATTTTTTGAATGAATTCAACCGGGCTTCCCGGGGGTCTATAAATAATGCCAATTATTACAGCTACTTCGTCAAGAAATATCTTGAACCAAACACTTTCGTGGTCATCTAAAAGGGGTAACTGCTCATACTTGATAGAACCTTTAATCAGCAATGCCACACCACCCCCTCTCGTTGCCCTATCTTTACGGATTACGCTGTATGAACTGGGAAATACTTCGTCATTTGTAATGTCTTCGTTTAACCATGTCTCAGTTATGGCAATTAATTGTGGATCATGCTGTAACGATACGCACTCCAATTCTTCAAGCTTGTTCACGACACTTCGGGTGTTTATGTTTAGTAGCTTAATTCCATTGCTCGCCTGCTGTCAGTCCCGATCCCGCGAAGCAGTTCCATTATTACTGCGAATTCTGGCCCGAGCATTCGACTGCTTGTCCCACGTGTACATACATCTACTCCACAGCCTCGTCATCACAACGTCTCTTCTTTTCCGTTACATATTTGGTGGAGATAGAACGTTCCCCGTCCTTACCACGAAGCTTCGCAGTGGCCGCGCCGTTCAGTCTCCGGTTATGCCTACCAATGACAACAATTCATCACCATCTCCATCTGTCGCTCCAGCCACTACATACCTGACGATACCCTGCCTCCTTGATCCCGGTACATTCTCCGCACAACCTGGCCTTTACGTTGACTACTGGCTCCATATGTACGAGCGTGTTAGCCAGACACAACGATGGAACCCTATCATGATGCTCGCTAACCTAATATTTTACTTGGACGGCCCCCACGTGTTTGGTTCGACGCCAATGAGGCCGAGCTCACCAGCTGGAATATCTTCAAGGAGTGACTTCGCGACATCTTTCACACGTCTCGTACACACAGGACGTGCTCGCGTTGTGCCAGAAAGTGGACGAGCAAATGACAGAGAGTGACAAGATGGGCCACATACTCAAGGACATCGCGGACGACGCCATCAACTAGGTCGTGTACAGCAACGTCACGACCCTAGATATGATTACTAAGGAATGCCGCCGCTTCAAAACGCCAAAAGCCGCCATGTTCTACCTCAGTTTACTCGGCTACCAAACACGGCTCTTACATCAACCTGCACCGATCTCGGTGCCGCACCACATATGCAGGACACGCGTGATACGTATAGTTCGACGGGAGCTCGAGGCGTCCATTCCGGCACCATTTCCTCCACTTCCACTCGACCATGGCGCCGCACAACCGCCTCCGGCGGTCTTCGATATTCAAGTCGTCGTGAGACAGTAAATTGCAAACCTCGGTTTTCCTGTGCCCTGCTCACTCTCCCGACCCACCTCCAGACCAATGACAATAAATGCACCACGCCATGACTCACATTTTATTCCACGATCCCGCAATCCAACAAAATGGAGAACTGCAGACGACAGACCGATCTGCTTCCACAGCCACCGAGTTGGCCATATCTCTCGCTACTGCCACAGCACTTGGACGACCTCCAACTGGAGCGCATTTTTCTGTATTCGTCCATACGAGGACTCCCATCAGTATTCGCCCAGTCGTGTTTACCCTTCTTCCGACGTCCCTAACAGCCACTCCACCGCTCGTTCGCCTCAACGCCACCGTTCTCCATCGCCCCGACCATGCCGCTATCCGTCGCCGGTCAATTCCGGTGCTTGAAAATGGCCCTCACGACCTAATCCTCGGCATGAACTTCCTATCGACGAATTCTGGCCTGATCGATTGTGCCACCGGTATTCTCTGCCTTGAACTTCCTCTTTTCTGGATTCTCACCCTGAACTCCCGAACAGCCTATGCACCACTGACTTCTTCCGGATACCACCTATAGCTCTAACATTTGTTGAATTGGCAACACCCTCTCCCGTGCTCGACGGTGAATAAAACGTCACGCCAATTCCTAATGTTATCCTGGCGCGCGACATTACTGTCCCCGACTCCGTCGTACCAATGACCTCTAACCGAACATATTTACCTGTTATCAATTTTTGCTTCATAAAACAAGTGCTACCTCAAGGAATATTGGTCGCCACGCTAAAACCCGCAATTGACGACCATGTCACCTGTTTTGTGGCAGACGCATGTCCCGACCACCAACGTCACTCGCAGGATGCCACGTGCCTCCATGCAACTTTACGCTCCATGATCGCCCTGGACCTCCAACCTGAGAATTCAGCCGCGCTCTGTCGCCTTCTGCCTTCATACCGCCACATACTCGACATAGACAGCCTTCCAGTGGCCAGACTTCACTCGTCAAGCACCGTATTAACACAGGTGATTCCCATCCCATCATCGGCGAACATACCGGGTATCTGTCTCCGAGCGCAAAGTAATTCAACAAGATGTCACCCAAATGCTAGCCAAAGAAATTATTGAACCCTCGCTCGATCCCTCATTGAGCTTCTGAAGAAAGACGTCACATTTACATGGGGTACCGACCAAGCTGCGGCTTTTGTCTCCTAATCACGCTACTGATGACTACATCTATATTGGCTCACTTTGACCCATCCGCCCCGACAGAGGTCCAAACCAATACAAGAGGTCACAGAATCGGAGCCTTCCTAGCCCAACGCCAACGGGGACACAACCGAGTTGTCGCCTACGCTAGCTGCCTCTTAACAGCTTCTGAGCTCAACTATTCCATAACAGAGTGTGAATGTATTGCTCTTCTTTGGGCCGTCTCAAAGTTCTGCACATATATATATGGCACAAATTTCTCCGTAATAACTGACCATCATGCGCTATGTTTACTAACGTCACTGAAGAATCCTACTGGCCAGCTCGACTGCTGGGCTCTGAGACTACAAGAGTATACCTACATGGTGACGTACAAGTCCGGACGCCTACATCAGGACGCAGACTGCCTGTCCCGCTACCCGCTTGCTGAGTCGAGCACTATACTTGACACCGACACCCACTCTTGCGTCTTTTCCCTTTCGCAAATGACATGCATTCCTGACGACCAGCGCCATAACATGTCCTTGCGTGTTATCCTTGAGCGCCCCGAATCACCATCTTCCAATCAGTCCCATCACTCATTCGTGCTCCATGATGGTGTATTATACCACCGAAATTTTGAGCCGCATGGACCTGCCCTGCTACTAGTCATTCCGAAACACCTTCGTTAGGAAGTTCAAAATGAACTTCATGACCTTCCGACTACCGGTCATCTTGGTGTGTCACACCCTTACAACCAAATACTCCAACGCTTCCTATGGCCAGGGCTTCCACGCTCAGTAAGAAGATACGTTGCGGCTTGTGAGAAATGTCAGCGCTGCAAAACGCCATCGACCCTTCCCGCCAGACGACTTCAACCACTTGACATTCCGTCAGAACCGTTCTTCCGCGTTGGCTTGAACCTACTTGACCCTTTCCCCCTGTCTTCCTCTGGCAACAAGCTTTGGCCACCAACTACGCCACGCGTTATGCCATCACACGAGCTCTCCCAACAAGCTGCGCCACAGACGTCGCCAAATTCCTCCTCAAGGACATGATTTTGCAACACGGAGCCTCGCGGCAGCTGCTTCCAGACCATGGCCGCACCTTTTTGTCGAAGGTCATCGCCGACATCTTGCAGTCCGGTGAAAGGAGACACAAGCTGACAACATCATACCATCCGCAAACCAATGGACTGACGGAACGTCTAAATCGAACTCTTACAGACATGCTCGCTAAATATGTTTCTACCAACCACACCGACTAGGCTGTTGCGTTGCCGTACGTCACATTTGCCTATAATTCTTCGTGCCATGACACTGCGGGTTACTCTCCATTTTTTCTGTTGTTTGTCCAAGAACCAACATTGCCTCTAGACACCGTAATACCGTCTGCTGCAGTAGCGACCACTGAATATGCCATGGACGCTATCACTCGGGCCACTCACGCACGCGAAATCACCCGTAATCGCCTTATGACATCTCAAGATAAGCAACGGCGTTTGTATGACCAACGACACTGCGACGTACACTTTCCTCCCGGTTCTTTCGTCCTGCTGTGGTCTCCGACCCGTCAAGTTGGCTTGTCAGAAAAACTGCTTACTCGCAAGGAGTGCCACGTTCGAGAGAGTGTCCTATAAAGTGCTCGCCCTATAAGATAGCTCGCCATACAGATAATGTAAACAAACTCTCTCTACTAAGTTCCACCTTGGCGACCGAACGCCTTAGCCCCTAAGCTAGACGGTCACGTTGTCACTTCACGTATGTTTGCGTACGTCCTAACAATTGTGTTGATGCAAGGTTTGTCATCTACTATACATATCGCTGTTACATATATATATATATATATATATATATATAAAATAAGGGAAAGAAGTGTATACCTAAGGGCTCGTTTTTCCTTGTTTGGCACAATATAAATGAGATCTAACAGACAGTAATGCCAAGGAATGTACATGGAAAGTTATTAGAACCAATGGAATGCACATAAGAAGAAAGAAAAGTGGATGAAAAAACAACCATTCGTGAGCAGGAATCGAACCTACGACCTTCAAATAACGCGTTCGATGCTCTAACCACTGAGCTACCACAGCGGCCTTCCCTCCACCCACTTTTTTTGGGTTTATATGTGAATGAATTTAGAAGTAGGAGTGACAGTCAGCGCCATCTATAAGCCAAGCGACCTACTTGACCCTTTGTCCTATATATATATATATATATATATATATATATATATATATATATATATATATATATATATATATATATATATATATATATATATATATATATATATATAACAAAATCGCGATACTTGCACAGCCCAACACGACAAACAGCATGTAATGGCGGCTAGCCTTTGCATACACACTGGTATCAGCGCCGCCTCAGCATTTTTGGTCGTTGCGTGTATCACCCAACCTACACATGCTCCGAAATCAGGCAAACGCGGAAGACAGTACCGGAAGCTACTCTACTGAAGTGCCTTCAATACGTGTTATCATCGGGATGTGCAACTGATTAACAGTTCTTTAATACCGCGTGCCCGGCTGGCTCAGACGGTACAGTTCTTTAATATGTTGTATACGCTTTCACGGAGCTTCTACAAAATTTTACTACGTCGCTGTGGGAGAAGTCATGCTTTTGCTCGTAAATAACGAGAAGCAAACGCAGCTCACACGCAAATAATAAGCATTGTTTCTTACCTATACTCGTGATCGTGAAGTAGCGTGGAGTCTGAGAGAATAGAAATGACTTGAATGAATGTGTCTGAAACTCATCAAAAGTACAGGGATTACAATATTTGCTCGTGGTCTTCAAAATAACTGTTTATGTCTGTAAATACGCCTTAAGGTGACTAGACAAACAATTGTTCGAGTAATTAAATGAAATAGATAACCTTTTCCATTAGTGCGTACAGGCGGTCGGGTCAAATAGGAGAATCACGGCTCTTTCAGTAAAGCAATCAGTGAAATCTATAGTAAATCACGGCTCGTTCTTTGCCGCTTTGACGTATTGAAAATTTCTCCACTAGTGAGTTTTGCGCAGCATTGAAATTCCAACAATTTAACCGGTGAAACCAAAACCGAAGCTCTGGAGAACGCAACTACAGCCGATGGTCCAGAATACGGCCACTGTTCAGGCCGGTGATTTATTGGTGTTAGTTCTGCACTGGTTGAGATCAGTGCGCTATACGTTTTTTAATCGCAAACTAAACCCTCAGAATTACCAAGTGAAGTCAATCGATGATTGTTGAAACGACGCTCCACCCATGTGGACGTCTCTGAAGCCTATAGCAGACGCGCTCTTCCAAGTTTCGGTTCCGGCTTCTCTGATGAAATTGGTCAGTTTTTATTGTTTGTTGATGATAGCCAGTGGCTGCTTTTGCGAAATCTTAAAGCAGCAACAGGGTGTTCTCAGAAAGGCCTTATTTTTTCATTGGAGTTGACCATCTGCTTCAACTGATTCAAAAATTAAGGTAAATTAGTTTTTTTACAGTCACATTTAATAATTCTACTTATCCTAGGATATCTGTCGCCACAGAGAAAATAATTATAAAGGCGGTGAAAAAATTTCGCATCTTTTTTTGTCCGGAGATTCCCAGGCACATAATGTAAAACACACGGAATAATATAATTTGAATAATTTATCTCTAAATTTGTAGTTTCTTGTACATTTATCTTGACTCCTTCATTTTTCTAGAACAGTGAAACAGCTTTTCGCTGAGTGCTTGTCTCGGAAGGACTGGAAGCCCGACATTCTGGAATCGTCTATGGAGCTTCTCGGCTGCACACAAGAGCAACCTGTCAGTACCAGTAAGTACTCGAGCAGTCTTGTAACACTCCCGTCTTTCTAACCGTGGAGTTAATCGAGCTTTATCACATCATAGTATTGACTCGAAATATCGATGAAATAATCAAGCAGCTTTTTGTAAGTTCAACTGTCCACTTTCAACATTATTTCAGACAAAGACAAATAATGTGTAAATTGGCCCTGTCTAGGAGAGGTGACAAAAAGGCACAAGTGCCTGACTGAGTGTCACAACCCTTTCTAGACGCACATAGCTTAAGCATCAGTGGCAGTTCGATAATCAAAAATACGTACAAAAGATTACATACATTATACAACTTTAGACAAAACACATACTGGGCTTTATTGATACATACATTGTTTTTATACACATAAAACAGAAACAATTTCTAAGTATATGTACAGTATAGACTGCAGCAAAGTAAAAAAACGGAATTATTCTTGTTTCGAAATGAGGTATGAATTTAACTTTTTTTAAGCGTTTCATGTGCATCGTTTTCTGAACAAAGTTTATAACGGTGGGATGACAATTTGAGAAATCTGATATAGCATAAGATTAGTTTTGCATACCATACATAGTTGGTTCGTATGAAACCTTTATCGTATTCAGTTTCTCTAGTTTCGTAAGTGTGTCCCTTTCCCAAGAATAGTCAATAAAATCTGTACTGGCATAACTTTATTTTCTTGAATTTTGCAATGCCTAGCTTCTTTTCTAGTATGCGTTGCATTGTTAATATGGTATTTGCTTTATAACTACAATCACTTGGCTCATAATCAGAATATCTTCAGTGGTGGCTTAGGAGAGGTGCATTGAAAAGGTGTTCATTTCAACTACTCACGTATACTATAAGGACCTCAAAACGTTAAGAACATGCGACAGCTCCCGCCTTCTGTGGCAACTGTTGACTTGAATCTTGGCCACCCTCCTCTACATTCCAGCAGTTAAAGAAAGTGCACTGTTGCTACTGCATCTTCTCCCCAGCAACCCAGGCAGCAGCGCCTCCTGCCGCAGATCCGAAATGCGATAAAGACGGCGCCACTCGCTGCCTCTGGGGGGCTGCCAAAGCTCTACAGACATCGATGGGGTTCAACGACGACGGCGCTCAGGCTGGACAGAGTGGCTGCACGTAAGAGAACATTCGGTCACTTTTATGAACTTCTTTCAGCAAGAGAAATGGGCCCGACATTCCATTGAAAAGTTGTTCTTCGATTTGCGAAACGTCCGAGTAGACAGTTTGCAGCTTTATATCCGTCAAATTTTAGTGTTTTCCGTTATCTGCCAGTGGCCGCGAAATGCTGAAAATACCACGTGACAACCCCACTTGCGCGCCAGTTCAAGTTCTTTCTAACGTTCTCCGTACGAGTAACATAGCATTTGCCCGATTGTGCTGTCTTCGCAGGGGCGCAACGATGCTGGTGGCTTTCCAATTAACATGTTTCGCTATCAGCCACGAAATTGATAACCGCTGTGACTGCTTACCGCTGTCATGATCCGGTGCAAAGGAAGCATATCGTTCGTAGGCGGAACGTCAGTGAGCACCAGAATCACGGCATGTGTAAAGTCTCTCGATATTTTTGGGAAAGTACCGTCCTTTTTTAATGACGATAGTCTTCTTTAGGGACCTTCAACGCAAAAATGTTGGTCTGCCTGCCTGTCTGGCTGTCTTTGTATTTGTCTGTACGTTTGTCTGCTTGTCCACTCTTAACGGCATCGGTTACTTGAAACGGCCGAACCCATTCGCAGCGCCCCCCAATGTTGCTCAAGATTTAGCGTTCAAACTTGTTCAATTGTCAATTAAAAAGCAATTATTGCGCAAGTCCGAATCACCATAAAAATACGTATGTTCTGCATGTGCATCTTTTACAAGAAAAAGCATAGATAAGTAACTTTAAGGACCGTAGCGCTTATCATGCTGCGCTGACCATGCAAAACACGGAAAAACGAGCCCTTATGTATACACTTCTTCTCCTTATTCATTAACGAGGGTCACGTACTGGCAGACTTAGTGCCGTTAGGTTGTATACGAGGGACAATTGCTCAGCTGCCAGCTCGTAATAAGTTCACGTGGTACGAGGCGCCATAGAGGCTCATAAAAAGAGTGTGCCACACTCACCGTCATGGCTACAGGTGGCGCTGACTGACACTCCCACGTTTAAATTCACAGATAAACAGAATAAAGTGGCTGGGGGGGAACAGCCGCCGTGATTGCTCAGTGGTAGAGCATCGAACGCGTTATTCGGAGGTCGTAGGTTCGATTCCTGCTCACAGCAAGTTATTTTTTCACCCACTTTTCTTTCTTGCTATTTACAATACCTTGGTTCTAATAAGTTCTCCTATACATTTCTTGGCAGTATTATCTGTTACATCTCACTATTATTGTGTCAGAAACACGGAAATACAAGCCCTTAGGTATACACTTCTTACCCACATGTATAATTATATATGTATAGATATATAAATATATATATATATATATATATATATATATATATGATTCAAAAAAGAAATTCTGTGGGTCCGGTGTAAATATAGTTAAGAATAAAGGAGCACACTTACGAAAATTTGATAATTGTTTACTCTACGTTTCGGCCGTGCCATCCTGACGAAGGCCGTGCCACAGCCGAAACGTAGAGTAAACAATTATTAAATTTTCGTAAGTGTGCTCCTTTATTCTTAACTATATATATATATATATATATATATATATATATATATATATATATATCTTCATATACATATATATATAGTGTCAATACCCTCAGGACCCTGTTCATCATCGCATAGCGAGGGGGGTATTTACATGAATACATATATTTTAAATATTGTAAACAGAAAAATGTACCAAGGAAAGGAAACAACGAGAGAATCGAGCCACATCATTCGCCAACACAAAAAACATGAAAGCACTAATAAATATTGCATATAAGAACAATGCATGGGTATTGTTCACAATAAGTATATATATATATATATATATATATATATATATATATATATATATATATATGTGTGTGTGTGTGTGTGTGTGTGTGTGTGTATGGGAGCGAGAAAGCGTGTCGTATGAAAAACACTTCGCCCCCGCCACGGTGACTAAGGTACTCGGCTGCTGACCCGCAGGTCGCGTGATCAAATCCCGGCTGTGGCGGCTGCATTTCCGACGGAGACGGAAATGCTGTAGGCCCGTGTACTAATATTTTGGTGCATGTTAAAGGAGCCCAGGTGGTCGAAATTTCCGGAGCCCTTCACTACGGCGTCTCTCATAATCATAAGGTGGTTTTTGGACGTTAAACCCCACAAATCCATCAATACGTCGAAACACATTTACTTATCACAAACATTTCGGCTGATGGGCTAGCCCTCTTCAGTATACACGCGCACACACACACACACACACAGATATATATATATATATATATATATATATATATATATATATATATATATATATATATATATATATATATATATATATATATATATATATAGGTCTAAATTTCCGGAGCCCTCCACTACGGCGTCTCTCATAATCATATAGTGGTTTGAGGACTTTAAAACCCACATATCGATCACTCAATATATATATATATATATATATATATATATATATATATATATATATATATATATATTATGTAGTCTTGGTTTGGAGGATTACCTTTTATTACGTCCGAGGAACCGGCAGCCGACAGCTACGATGAATGAGCCAAGATGATGATGCTACGCGACAACGATGAGGATGCATGAGCCACACATGGTAATGATGATAATGTACCGGTGAAGAGGATGCGTATACTAAATGCCCACACCGGTTCCCCCCACGTGAAAGCGGCCAGCCTGGCTGCGGTAAGTCAAGTGGACAAATAACGTCGCATGAAGGGCTTCGTACGGGAGACATGGACGACATCTGTAGTTCGATAACGGCGATCTGCTGGGGCTACAAGTGGCATCACGTGATAATTCACTGGTGAAGTCACTTCAAGAGCTGTGCACGGCCCGATAAACCGAGGCTGAAATTTGTCACACAAACCAGATGTGCGAACAGGCGTCAAAAGGAGCACTTCGTCTCCAGGTCGGAAGGATACAGCATGATGCGATTCATCATAAACTAGCTTTCTGTCTTGCTCACGGGCTTCAGTGTTTATACGAGCACGTTGGCGGCGCTGGGCGAGTCTTGAAACGTATTCCTCTGAAGAGGATGGAGATGAATTCGCTTGGCAGGTAAGGAAAGAGACGTCCAGGAAAGAAGTAGGGGAGCGTCCATAAACTAGGTAAAATGTCGAGTAGCCTGTTGTTCGCTGAATGGCCGTATTGTAGGCGAAAGTGACGAATGGTAGAACAACGTCCCAGTTTTTGTGGTCTGGTTGAATATAGGCGGCGATCATGTCAGCAAGAGGGCGGTGGAATCGCTCAGTGATGCCGTTAGTCTGGGGATGATAGCTAGAGGTAGTCTTGTGAGTTGTGCCGGAGGTGTGAAGAAGTTTGTTCACTAGTTGTGAAAGGAAGGCCCTTCCATGGTCACTGAGGAACACACCTGGAGCACCATGACGCAGTATATTGGCTCGGAGGATGAAATCGGCAATCTCAGAAGCTGAACCAGTAGTAACGGATGCCGTCTTGGCGTAGCGCGTCAAATGGTCAACGGCTGTTACTATCCACCGGTTTCCAGCGGCACTGACTGGGAGGGGGCCATAAATATCGACGCCTACAACTTCGAATGGTGTGGCTGGGCACGGAAGAGGCTGTAGTGTACCGGCGGGAGCAGATGTTGGTAGTTTTCTACATTGGCAGGTAGTGCAGGACCCGACGTACAGAGCTACACTAGTGGCAATGCCTGGCCAATAAAACCGACTTCGAAGGCGATCGTAGGTTTTACGGTAACTAAGGTGACCAGCAGTCGGATGGTCATGAAGCGCTCTGAGGACTTCGGACCGAAGCGATCGGGGTAGAACGGGAACCCAGCGCTGACCGTCAAGATGGTAAATTTTGCGGTACAGCACCGAGTTGTCCCGCTTCAATTGCGAGAGTTGGTGACGGAGCCTTGCATTAGGTGAACGGGAACTGCCAGTGAAGTAGCCTATAATACGTCGGCAGTACGGGTCAGCCAACTGTCGAGAAGGAAAATCGTGGGGGTCATCCGAAGGCAGCTGGTCCATAGAGGCGAGAGAGGAAACCGCCGTAGACGGGGGCTCCAAGGGCGTGTTGTGCAAATTGATTGCGGAAACCCCGAGTGGTGTCGCTGGTAGTGGGCAGCTAGAAAGAGCGTCAGCGTCACTATGATTCCTGCCACACTTGTATACGATCTCAAAATCATATTCTTGGAGGCGTAGAATCTAGCGTCAGAGGCGTCCCGACAAGTTCATGAGTGTCGAAAGCCAACATAAAGCGTGGTGGTCAGTCACAATGGTGAAATGCGGCCATGCAGATATGGACGAAATTTCTGTACTGACTAAACGATGGCGAGGCACTCCTGCTCGGTGATTGTGTAGTTCCTCTCGGCTGCGGAGAGGACGCGGCTGGCGTATGCAACGACTCGCTCTCGCGAAAAGTGGTCGCGTTGCAGGAGCACGGCTCCTAAACCGCGGCCGCTAGCGTCTGTGTGCAGGAAGGTCGGTGCATCATCGTGAAAATGAGAAAGTATAGGGTTGGTCGTGAGGGCACTCTTCAACCTGTCAAAAGCCGATTCACATTCCTGAGACCCCTGAAAAGGCATACCGGAAGTAAGTAGCTTATGAAGTGATGCGGCTATGGAGGCAAAGTTTTGCATGAATCACCGAAAGTAAGAGGCGAGACCAAGGAAACTTCGCAAATCTTTCGGTTTGCAAGGCGAGGGAAGTGAAGCACTGCAGCAGTTTTATCAGGGTCTGGACGAATTCCGTCCTTGCTCACTACATGACCGGGTACCTTGATAGATGTGCTGGCGAAATGGCACTTTTTGGTGTTAATTTGAAGACCAGCGCCCGCAATACAAGTCAGGACCTCGTCCAAGCGTTGCAGATGTTGAGAAAACGTCGATGAAAAGACAACAATGTCATCGAGGTAACATAGGCAAGTCTTACATTTCAGGCCACGCAGCATGGTGTAAATCATGCGCTCAAAAGTTTCGGGCGCATTGCATAGACCGAACGGCATAAAACTGAATTCGTATAGGCCGTCCGGGGTTGCAAACGCGGTTTTTTCTTTATCATCTTCGTGCATGGGGATTTGCCAATAGCCGGAATGCAAGTCGAGGCTCGAAAAGTATTCAGCACCCTGTCAGGAATCTAGGGCGTCGTCGATACATGGCATGGGGTATACGTCCTTCCTAGTGATCCCACTGAGTGCTCGGTAATCGACACAAAATCGTACGGAACCGTCTTTTTTACGCAGCAGAACGATGGGCGACGACGAAGGACTGGTTGAGGGTCGGATTATCTCCCGTTGGAGCATATCGTCTACGTTTTCTTCAATGATTTTTCGTTCGGCTAGAAAGACGCGGTACGGGCGGCAATGCACAATGGATGTTCCGTCGGTCTGAATACGATGTGCTGTAGCTGTTGTCTGGCCCAGGGTAGATGAATGAACGTCAAAAAAGTTTGCATGCTTTTCCAACAAATCAAGCAGCTGCTGCTTCTCTGAGTCTGTCAAGTCTTTGTTGATAGCTGTTGTAAAGGCCGAGGAAGCAGCATGATCTGCAGGATGGCCTTCAGAGGAGACAGGGGTAAGAGGCACAACGCACACAGGCTGCAGATCGGCAATACAGGCGACAGTAGTGCCCCGTGGTAGTAAAATTTTATCTTGTGTGTTGTTGGTAGCAGCGAGGACAGTTGATCCATTGTTGAAGCGAGCCACACCTGATGCGAAAGCTATGCTTTTATTAAGGCAACGCGGTGACGGAGTGACCAAAATGTCACCAGAGTCGACGTCGTTGGACAAAACTGTAACTAATTGATGTTCATTTGGTGGTAACTCGATGTCTACTGCAGCGATGAGTCGAAGTGGCCTGTAGGTTTTATCGTTGAGCAAGTGTTCCGTGTCAGTAAGATGGACTACACATTGTGCACAGCAAATAGTCGCAGAAGCAGAGGAAGGAAAGTCCCAGCACGGGGATAGCACAGTAAATTCTATATGATGAAGAATTTCGTCGATTAGTACACGGGCAGTACAGAGAGCGGAAGGGTGAATCATTGTTCCCTGGGCTGTAACCAGTGTTGGTCCATCATAAGGCGTTGTGACTTTTCGAAGACGGGCAGACAAATCAGCACGAATAACAGAAGACGCAGCCCCAGTGTCCACCAAAGCATCACCGTCCACTCCCTCAACTGTGACCGCAATCATATTGTAGGGGCGCACTGGAGGAATTGGAGTCCTGTGTTGGAATGCAGTTTGTCCAAGAAAAACTGCATCACTTAGTTTTCCGGACGCCGATCAGAAGTAGGGGAGCAGGCTGAAGAGGAGAAGAAGAGAGACGGTAGGCGACAGTGAACGGCGTCGGGTTTATCGGTAACTACTGCGCAGTTCACCCGATGCTGGCGGAGATGGAGACCGACGCGGCGGTGACGAATAGCGGTGGCCCTGGTACAAGGCTCCTGCGGTATAGTCCCGTTCGCGTGTGTCATACCCTCGGCGCTCGTCTTGCTGGCGCTTGCGGCAAAAGCGTGCAATGTGACCACTATAGCCGCAATAATAGCACGTAGGCCGAGTCGATCGATGAGAAGGGTAGTAGCTTGCGCTAACTGCACCGGAAGAGAGAGCAGTCAGAGGGACAGATGACGACTCAGGCGGTGGTGATGAAAAGCTTGTGGGAAAGCTTGTGGGAGGTGCGGCAGCAACCGACGCGTACGTTTGTGGCGGGGACGTCGAGCTGACGGTGCCTGGTGGTGCGCCGGCGGTGTGCGGGAACGATGGGAGATCACGAGAGACAGTGGGCTGCAGGTTGGCCATGTTGGTCTTGGACGTGAGCTCTTCCCTGATGACATCCCGCAATGACGTTGAAGAAGACTGGATGGGACACACGGAAGGTAGTGTGAATCCCATTGATTCTAATTCTTCGCGTATAATTGCCCTCATCGTGTCTCGCAGGTTTGGATCAGTCGTAATACGGGCCGCGTCATTGTCTGGTTGTAGGCGCATAGACTCAAGTTCTTCGAGGCGCTGACAGGTTGTCGCAACGTCAGCAACGGTAGCCGGATTCTGGATTGCAAGGGCATTGAATGCGACGAGTGCAATTCCCTTAAGAAGCTGGCGCACCTTGTCCGATTCTGATATTGGTGTGTCAACCCGGAAGCAAAGTGAAAGAACATCCTCGATGTAGGATGTATGCGACTCCCCGATGTGCTGTTTCCGAGTCGCGAGAGCATTTTTTGCGAGAGCCGAATGAACAGCCGGTGCGCCAAAGACATGGCAAAGCTGATCTTTGAAGGCTGACGAGTCGGGGATGTCGATGAAGTGGTTGAGGAACCAGGTCTTCGCGACACCCGTGAGGTAGAATGACACGTGAGCGAGTTTGTAGGTATTATCCCACTGGATAGCAGCGCCGACACGTTCTAAATCGTCCAGCCATTCCTGGTGGTCGAAATTTCCGGAGCCCTCCACTACGGCGTCTCTCATAATCATATGGTGGTTTTGGGACGTTAAACCCTACGTATCAATCAATCAATCGTCCAGCCATTCCTCCACATCTTCCCCGCGCATACCAGCGAAGGGATGGGGCTCACGCTGGATGCTGTTGATGAAGTGAGAAGCGCGGCACGCGATGGTGGAGTGGGAACGGCTGCAGCACCAGCCTCATCTGGGTGCGACATGTTTTCGGACACCTGGCCTAAGCGGCGACCTGAACGTAGATCCAGGGGGTAGAGTGGTCGAGAGGATGGCAGGGGATTTAACAGCACCTCCACCACTTATGAAGTCTTGGTTTGGATTACCTTTTATTACGCCCGAGGAACCGGCAGCCGACAGCTACGATAAATGAGCCAAGATGATGATGCTACGCGACAACGATGAGGATGCATGAGCCACACATGATAATGATGACAATGTACCGGTGAAGAGGATGCGTATACTAAATGCTCCAAAATAATATATATATATATATATATATATATATATATATATATATATATATATATATATATATATATATATTATATATATATATATATATATATATATATATATATATTATATATATATATATATAAGATCTAACAGACATAATTGCCAAGGAAAGTATAGGGGAACATATCTTCCCCTATATTTTCCTCTATCTTCTACTATACTTTCCTTGGCATTATTGTCTGTTCGATCTCATTAATATTGTGTAAAAACATAGAAAAACGAGCCCTTAGGTATACACTTCTTTCCATATATATATATATATATATATATATATATATATATATATATATATATATATATATATATATATATATATATATATATATGTATGTATGGGATATGGCACAACGGGAGCGTTGTCAAGAAGGATAAATATGTTTATTTTCCAACAGTTTCGGGAGGAGTCCTTCCTTCATCTGGGGAGTAGTTCTGAATGTAACTCATCCCCTGTTGAAGGGAGGACCCATCCCGAAACTGTTGGGAAATAAATATATTTATCCTTGTTGACAACGCTCCCGTTGTGCCATAACCCATACCTTAAAGAAGACTAACTGGCCCATTGAAATATTACTCCCACTATATATATATATATATATATATATATATATATATATATATATATATATATATATATATATATATATATATATATATATATATATATATAGCAATGTACTAGAGAGAGAACAAGAGACAACACCCGATCCTGGGCCAGCTGTTCTTATTCTCTTTACTTCTTCCTCAACCTTCCCTTAGCTGCCCACGCGCCCGGGCCCCAGCGTCTTTCTTCGTCTTGACACTCGGCCATGACTGCGCGCGCGCGGAGCTGGCGGCAAGGTTTCTGCTGGGTGGGCTTGGCTGCATCGTGGTGGTCGTCCCGAACCACAATGCAACATGGAGTGACGGTCTGGGGGAAGCGTCTCTGGTGGACGACATTGGCTGCCTCAAGCAGGTCGGTCAACACCACGGTGCGCCTCTGTTTGAAGATCTGTCAGTGTGTACTCAGGTGGGCGGAAATGGCTTTGTCGCTGCGGTTGAACTCGTTCATGGTACAACGTTTTCTGACAGCTCGTGGAATACCGCTCAGGCGGACGGCCCTGACTGTTCCAGCAAGGTCGCAGAGTAACCTGGAAATGTTGGTGTTTGTCCCACCGCCGTTGGTGGCCTGAACTGCAGTGGGACGCTCTGTGAGGCAGCCATGTGGACGGTTGTGCTATTTCTCGAAATGAGTTGCGACGCAGCTCATGGTTGGGCATCAATACCACAGCATAACTCTCTGAAGTTGTTCAGCTGGTGGCTTCTGGCGAACTGTCGCGTGCAGACTTGGTGTGCTGGGAGGGAACAGCACGAGGGCTGGTCTTCGACAAGTTCTCAATGGCAATGGCCTCAGCCTGGCTAGGTGTCTGGATTTTCTCAAAGGAAACATCCCTTGGGAGCCAAGTGTCTGCGCGGCTGAGCGTATGTGCGTCTGCGAAAATGAATGTATGAGTCGTCTCCAAACATGGCTGTGGCAGGTTACGGCTGATCTTGTTCGCTTCCTCGGAAAGGCCTGCTTTGTGAAGTGGTAAGGAGTGCATTTTGTTTCTGACGATCATGGTCTGGTGGGGTTCAGTTGTGTCTGGTATAATAGATGTGAGCGCCTCCATGTCGTCAAACGACAACGAGCGCGAGGACAGTATCTCCTGAGGAAGGTCTGGTAGTGGTATTTCCGGGTCTAATCCCAATGCAGAGTGCACGACCTGCAGAGGAGGACTGTGGTCACTTTGGTCAGAGTCAGCAGCAGGAAACTCCTCGATATACCTCATTTTTCGAGAGGCGTCTTTTTTCACGGCGTGGTCAGCATGGTGAAAGCATGGTGAAATCAGCATGGTGAAATCCACAGGCACGTGCGTTTGATGACGTGGTAGAATGTCTAGTAAGATGGAGGCTGGCGCCTCAGCGTCTACCGAATGGTCTGACGACTCCGGATGGCGTTCGTTGGGGCCTGCCACCGGGCGTTTTACAAAACTTGCCGTGAGAGTCCTACTGGACACAGGTGCACCATCGGGCCGCTGCTCCATGACAGCAGAAGTGCCTGTGCAAGGCAGAGTTACACGATCGTGATTGTTCCCTACATCTTGGTCACCGAGAGATAACAGGATGGTAGGGGCTCGAATTGCATCCTCTAGGTCGGGCTTTTCCCGAGTTTCGTGTTGAGAGAAGGTCGAGTTGCATGGACAGGTGACACGGAATCGGACCGAAAGCAGCTATGAGCTTGAAGCTTCACTCCACCCATGACTACTGCTTCAACCTTCATACCGGTGCCACGCCGCTGCACTTCCTGAATACGGTCTACAGCCGTTTCTGAGATTCCGTCAAGGCCTCGCGCATTGCTATCGCGTTTACGGTTGCCACCCAGCTGTCGGCGTCATTCTGGACACCGTTGATTTCCGGTATATCGCAGATGGCTGGTAATTGTGAGGTGGCAGGTGGCAACGCAGAGATCACCGACGCGAAGCAGTCCAGCTGGTCTGAGAGCTCGATCAGAGAAGACCGAAGCTCCCTGCGTTGCTCCGATGTGCTTGCCTCAAGGTCCTATGAGGCAGCTACATCCAACACTGCGTTAATGTCACACGATGCTGGCAACATTGTAGGAGAGCACTCGGTGATCAACGCTGTCAGTTTGCTAGTCTCGGCGCGGAGCAGTGCGATGGTACGCCGCAGCTCCACGGCACTGTCGCACGAGGCCTCTGAGCCGCTTTGGTTTGCGTCCGTGAAGTAGGTGGTTCTTGTAGTACTCACGGTGGTGACACGCACGTCCAAGAAAACATGAACAGCGTTTCTTGGCGGCTCATGTGTTGGAAGAGTACCGGACAGGGAATGCAGGCCGTGGAAAGCTTGAACAGCATTCCCAAAGGACAGGTGCCTGTGCGTAATACGGCCACGAAGTGGTAGCATAGTGCCCATTTGGTGATGCCCTGGTACCACAGAGGAGGCATGGACACCGTCCACTGATGGTCCGATGGGCAGCCGAAGCGGCGGCCGGGTTGTTGCCTCCATCGCCAAAGAAGCGTGAACGTCGTTCCTGGATGGAGAAGCCCGCACTGCAGACGAACCACGAAGACACGTATCAGTGGCTTCCCGCAGAGGGTTCACTTGTCGGCTTGCGCTTACGGCTGAATCCATAGCCAAGGACGCGTGGACGGTGTCCCTTGTGAAATTGCACCGGTAGCGTGTACTGCAGCCGCCGAGGAGGCCTTGACGCCGTCCCCGAAGGGTGGTGTCACTGGCCGCAGGTGAACAGCTGCCGAGGAGGCCTTCACGCCGTCCTCAAGCGGCGCTTATCACGGCTGTCCTGGGTGACGAAGCCAGGACGTAAGACTTCTTCTTCGTCGACTGCGCCATTGTAATGTACTAGACAGAGAACAAGAGACAACACCTGATCCTGGGCCAGCTGTTTTTATTCTGTCTTCTTCTTCCTCTACCTTCCCTTAGCTGCCCACGCGCCCGAGTCCTAGCGTCTTTCTTCGTCTTGACATTATATATATATATATATATATATATATATATATATATTGTAATGAAGATCAGCGCGGTGCTCAAAGGTAGACGGCACCACTCTCAGGCAGAAAGACGATGATGTTCGTGGCTAGTGCATCGCGACGTTTGTACCTGCTCTCTGCTGTTGCCCCCCGAACTCCTGCGACGAACCATGTGGTTCGTTAAAGACGTGCTGTGCCAAAACGCCTTACTTTATTTGTTGGAGATACGGGTTACGCTACCGTCGTCCTAAATCTTCGCAACCGTATGTTGCCCCCAGTTGATTTCGTGGCACCGGGCGATGACGAGCAGCCTGACCTCCAGGCAACAACCCTCCAGCTGTTGTTTGCTCCAGCCCTCTTCGGCAGCGTGACCCTCCTCTCTTCAGTGGCACTGAGGACAAAGACGCAGAAGATTGACTTGACGAGTACGACCTCGCAAGCAAGCACAACAAATGAGAATATGCGCACAAGCTTCTACTTCTACTTGACTAACGTCGCCAAACCTGACTCACGTCGCCAATCTTGTACTTGACTCACGTCGCCAGCAATTGCCTTCCTACCTGGTCAGCCTTCAAAACGGCCTTCGTTCAACTTTCGAGCTGTCCGGAACTTCGGAAATTGCTTGCTGAACAGCGCCTGTGAGGTGCAGCACAAGACGGTGAGAGCTTCACCAGGTACTTTGAAGATATCGTCGCTCTTTGCGGGCGCATTCACTCCTCAGTGACGGAGGCAGAGATAACCAAGCATACCTTGAAAGGTATATCTGACGATGCTTTCCATATGCTCATCGCTAAAAATCCGCCAACGGTAGGCGACGTCATACAGCTGTGCTGAAGCTGTCACGAACTCCTGAAGCAATGGGAATCTACTTGTCGCGATACTGTTGCAGGTGTAACCATTGCCGCTCTCACGTTTTCTGGCCTTGCGCAGAACCCTGCCACGTAACTTCGCGACATCAAGCAGTTTGTGCGTGAAGAAATCGCCCGCAAGCTCTCCCTTTTGCCTTGCATCACTGATCTCGCCCCACAATTGCTACCAACGTCAATAGAACGTGTTGCTGATGAGCAAGTTGCCGAGGGGCTCCCCGTAGCCACTGCACCACCAGTGACTGCTCCGCTCACGTATATTAAAGCATTGGTCACCCCTCGACGATTTCTTGCCGCCAACTCTTACATCTCCACGCGCCGATTTGTACCGTCGCTTCAGTTTGTGTATCAGGCTACTCGACCACCTTGCAGATTGACACCCCACTCCCAGAATCCATGGAGCACTGAAGACAATTGCCCCATATGATACGCGTGCAGTTTTCCGGGGCACGTAGCACGGTTTTGCCGGTGACGTGGGTTTATGCACCATAGTGACATGAGGTGACATGGTTACAATTTCGCGACCCGACCTGAGGCTGCTTCATCTGGGCCATACGACGCTCCTGATTCTTCGACTCAATTGCACTTCAACGCACGCCGGTCGCGGTCACCACGACGCCGTTCTCTTTCTTCCATGAGGCGACGTCTCCCACCTGATCCAGAAAAAAACTAGGAACCGCAGTTCCAGAGTCAAGAACTGCGCAGCTTTCGAACTTTGAAAGGCCTCGTTTTTCACCGTGCAATGTCATTGCTGTTTCTGTTGATGGTGTGCGAGTTTCAGCGCTTGTGAACACAGGAGCCTCAGTTTCTGTTATGCTGAGAAGCTTTGCCGACAACTATGAAAAGTAACGACGCCTCTTCGTGACTTCGTTTTGAGCAGTGCTAATGCGCGACACATTCAGCTTTTCACTGCGTGCGCTGCACGGGTTGTAAATGATGAAGTTTTTTATACGGTAAAATTTGTCGTGCTTAAGCATTGTTCCCACGATATCATTCAAGGATGCGACTTCCAACGTGCTCACAATGCTGATATAGACTGTGCTCGTTCCCAGGTCGAATTCTCGCCGCTGTGTGACTCTGTTTTAGTCGACTCGCCATGCCTACCTGCAAAGTGTTCATCGCCGCCGACACCACGCTACCCCCTTCCTCATCTGATTCAGACCCACTTTCCTGCGGCACCCTTGTTGGTTCACCTGTTCTTTTTAAACCAGCTGAAACCACTATTCGCCACAAGTGCTGCTTGCTGCCCTTTGCCGTCCTCTCAACTCAAGACTTTTCTAGTGCAATTTATGTCTCGAACCCATTTCCCTGCTCGTCCATCCTACAGAAGGGAGATTGTGTTAGCAGCGTTGATGACCTCGATTTCATTCCCTCAAGTTTCGGGCCTGAGGAGCGGACTTCTCTCCAGATTATTAGCATCGATTGTCTCATTCCAGCTTCCTTACCATCACTTACCGATGTGCTTTCCCAATGCATTGACAGTCAACTGACGTCCTGCAGTGCTTTAACATCACCGCATTGCTTGAACATTTTCGTACCAGCTTCGATTACCAACAAACATTCTTGAGCCGTACTTCAACCGTAGCCCATCACATCGACACCGGCTCCCACGCCCCTCTACGTCAGTGCCCGTATCGTGTGTCAGCAGGTGAGCGTCAGATTATCGCTACACAAGTTGGTGATATGCTTAAGTGTGGCGTTATTCAGCTTTCTAACAGCCCGCGCACGTCACCGGTAGTCCTGGTTAAGAAGAGAGACGGCTCAATACTTTTTTTATTGACTACCGATGGCTGAACAGCATAACATGCAAGGATGTCTACCCGCTATCTTGCATAGACGATGCCCTAGACTGCCTTGAAGGAGCCGAGTTCTACTCTTCATTATATCTGCGCTCCAGTTACTGGCAGTTACCGATGGCGAAGGCTGACCGCCCCAAAACTGCTCTTGTTACTTCCGATGGCATGAGTGAATTTCATGGCATGCCATTCGGGCTCTGCAATGCGCCTGCCACGTTCGAGAGCATGATCGATAACATCCTCCGAGGCCTGAAATGGCAAGCATGTCTGTGCTACCTGGATGACATTGTAATATTTTCGCATGACTTTCCGACGCATCCGCAGCGCTTGGATGCACTCCTCACTTGCCTCAAATCTACTCGTCAGCAGCTGAATTCAAAGAAGTGTTGCTTTGGTGCACGAAAGTTCTTTAGTTTGGGCCACGTCGTCTCTAGACAGGGTGTTCTTACTGATCCGACAAAACTTTGTGCGGTTGCCGAGTGCTCTAAGCCAATGAAATTAACAACTTCGCAGCTTTATTGGCCTTTGTTCGTAATTTCGCCGTTCTATCCAGAACTTCGCATCCATTATAAACCTTTAATTGAACTCTTTCCCGGCGGTCGTGACCTCGCAGCGTGGTCATCAGCATGCGACGATGCATTCACCACACTTCGACGCCATCTAAGTTAACCTCCGATACTGCGACACTTTGACGCTCTCGCCCGGACTGAACTGCACACAGACGCTAGTGGAGTTGGTCTCGGCACTGTACTTTCACAACGTAAACTTGGATTTCATGAGTACGTCGTCTCTCACGCCAGCCTTGCGCTCACGAAAGCCGAAACCGACTAGTCTACGACGGAAAAGGAATGCTTAGCCATCATATGAGCCATAGACAAGTTTCGATCCTATGTTTACAGACGCCCATTTAGCGCGGTCACAGATCACCACGCTTTATGCTGACTTTCCTCCTTAAGAGATCCACCCGGGCCACTTGCCCGTTGGGCAATACGTCTGCAGGAGTACGACATTCATGTCATTTACCGGTCTGGATGTAAACATTCTGATGCTGTCGCTCTGTCCTGGTCACCTTTTCCACCTGACGATCCCTCCTCGTCTACATCGTTCTATGACGTGTCCTCACTCTCTGTCACTGACATGCCTCTGGAGCAACAGAAAGACCCCTGCGTCGTGTCTGTTATAGATTTGTTATGTCGGCTTCCTTCGCACCCCATACCTCGAGAACTGCGGCAGCAAACTATCACTTTGTCATTCGAGATCGTTTGTTCTATTGTCGGAATTAATTTTCCGAAGGGCACAGATGGCTCTTGGTTATTCTCCGTCATCTTTGGTCCGATATATGCGCATCTTTTCATGCTAATCCACACTGTGGACATGCGGGAATAC
Organism: Rhipicephalus annulatus; assembly: GCA_013436015.1. Classification (NCBI taxonomy): domain Eukaryota; kingdom Metazoa; phylum Arthropoda; class Arachnida; order Ixodida; family Ixodidae; genus Rhipicephalus; species Rhipicephalus annulatus. Next base: position 109,821 of record WOVY01002200.1, on the reverse strand, counting down.
TTAAAACTTATACATGTCTTTGCCACCGCTACTATTAGCGTGGAATTTGCCGCTTTGTTCGCCGCTACATCCACTCCTGTCTTGCTTATCAATGGCATGAAGATACTTCTCCTCGGTCTCCTGCTTCTCTAAAGCCTCTACCTTGCCCTACGGGACCATTTGAAGGTGTGGGAATTGATCTTTATAGACCGTTACCCATCACTCCTGCTGTCAACCGATATATAATTGTAGCAATCGATCATTTACGCCATACGCAGAAACTTTACCTCTGCAATCTGCGTCAGTGAGTGACGTTGGTTCCTATATTTTACACCACCTCGTTCTACGTCACGGCGCACCACGTGAGCTACTCAGCGACCGAAGGCGCGTATTTCTCTCTGAAGTCGTCGAATCATTTCCAAAGGAATGCCGCATCAGTCACTACACCACCACTGCATACCACCCTCAAATTAACGGCCCGAGAGAACGATTTATTTGAACACTGGGTGATATGCTGGTAATGTACGTCGACTCCGCTCACTCAAACCGGGACCGCATTCTCACCTTCGTGACGTTCGCACATAATACTGCGACTGAGACCACCACGGCGTTCTCCCCATACTTTCTACTTTATTTACGCGAGCACTCCTGCATGCTCGACACCATAATTCACTACCGTCACGACGCAACTGAGGCAACAACCATTTCCGAAGCAGCTAAGTACGCGGAAGAGTGTCGCCAGCTTGCTCGATTCCGCACCACTTCTGATCAACAACGTCAGAAACACCATAGCGACAGCTCCAAGGCTCTAGCGTCTTATATCCCTGGTTCACTTGTGTGGCTCTAGATCCCTTCATTCAGCCCCGCCGTGGTGTTCTAGTGGCTAAGGTGTTCGGCTGCTGACCCGCAGGTCGCGGGATCAAATCCCGGCTGCGGCGGAGGCATTTCAGATGGAGGCGGAAATGGTGTAGGCACATGTGCTCAGATTTGGGTGCACGTTAAAGAACCCCAGGTGGTCAAAACTTCCGGAGCCCTCCACTACGGCGTTTCTCATAATCAAATCGTGGTTTTGGGACGTTAAACCCCACAAATCAAAATCAGATTCCTTCATTCAGCCCTGGCCCATTATCTAAACTTCTTTCGAAGTACCAGGGCCCTTACCACGTAGTACAGTAATCATCACCAGTCAATTATATAGTTGAACCGCTGGCGGCGTCTTCTGATCAACGACGCGGCGAACGTGAGACAATGCACCTAGACCGGCTCAAACCTTGCTACGACCCTACTGTAGTTTCCTCTCCCTAAGTCGCCAAGATGGCTCTTTTTCAGGAAGGTAGATAAATGTAATGAAAAAAAGCAGCGCTCTTCTGAAAAGTAGAGGGAACCACTCTTGGGCAGAAAGACGACGACGTTCGTGGTTGATGCATCACGACGCTTGTACCTGCTCGGCTGTTGCCCTCAAAACTTCTGCGACAAACCATACGGTTTATTAAAGACGTTCTGCACCAGAACGCCTTAATATATATATATATATATATATATATATATATATATATATATATATATATATATATATATATATATATAAAGCAGCGCTCTTCCAAAAAGTAGAGCGAACCACTCTCGGGCAGAAAGACGACGACGTTCGTGGTTGATGCATCGCGACGCTTGTACCTGCTCCGTAAAGACGTTCTGCACCAAAACGCCTTAATATATATATATATATATATATATATATATATATATATATATCTATATATATATATATATATATATATATATTTCTGTTCCTGCCCTCGACAAGTTATCTTATCACCCACTTTTCTTTCTTCATATTTACATTACAATTCAGTCTAATACCTTCCCCTATACTTTTTGGGTGTTACTGTCTGTTAGATCTCATTATCTTGTATCAAAACATGAAAACGCAATCCCTTAAGTATACACTTCTTTTCCCTCTTCATTAACGAGAGTCGCGTACTGGTAGACGTAATGCCTGAGGTTGTATACGAGGAACTATTGTTCAGCTGCCAGCTCGTAACAAGCTCATGTGCTACGTGACGCCCCACTGGCTGTTAGAGAGTGTGCACTCCCCGCCATGACTACTGATGACGCTGACTGACACTCCCACGTTTACAATTCACATATATACCCAATAAAGTGGCTGGGAGGATAGCCACCGTGGTAGCTCAGTGGTAGAGCATCGAACGCGTTATTCGAAGGTCGTAGGTTCAGTGCCTGCCCACGACAAGTTATCTTTTCACCCACTTTCTTCATATTTACGATACATTGTGGTCTAATAACTTCCCCTATACTTTCCTTGGATACATTGTCTGTTATATCTCATTAATAATGTGTCAAAACACGGAAACGCTAGCTGTTAACTATACACTTACATTTATTTATCTCACACAGTTTCAGGAGGGGTCCTTGCTTCGTCAGGTAAAGAGTAGAACTAACGTTTGCGTTCAAAATTTTTACTCGTCGCCTCCCTTTCGCCTTGAAAGATGTTGCTGGCAGTGAGAGGAAAGTAGGAAAACTGAAAAAAGAACGATGTTACAAAAAGTTTTGAATTAACAAAGACTGCAAACAAGGAAACCAGACTGTGCACAGCCAAACGTCGGTGGAAGTAAATATTTTGTTCTGATCCTGTACTGACCGGCTCTCGATGCGTGTCGGGCCACCCAAAATTGTCGTCGCGCTAGACGAGAGGAACCGGCGCTGCCATTCGTGAGGAGAGAGTTTCCCCTAATTGGTCAGTTTTTCGCCTTCCATCTCCGCCAGTTTTGTGTCAATTTCCTTCAAGTAGTAGAGAATCGTAAGCACTTCAAATTGTACGGGGACGTACAAACTAAAGAAAAAGAGGAAGAAAACAAAAAAGCAACTGTGCACGTACGAGTCAATCAGAAAATAAGCATGATCTTCAGTCATGAATTTTTGTTGCCAATTTCTTCCTGGCTTATTTCCGGAGGCAGGAGAGCCTGCCGGGGTCCTTGCTGATGCCGGCTACAAATGGTCTGAATATGAATATAAGATATGTCTCACGCTGCTACCACTCGTACCTGTTTGGGAAACCGGATTGTAAAATAGTTACGCTGATATTTCAAAACTGTGGTTTGGCAAGCGCAGATGTCTGGAGAAAGGTAGGTTCGACAGTTGAGCGGCGTGATACCGGTGATAATCGAACCACAGCTGAAATGGCGTGTCTGTTTGCCCTCTATATTTTTGCCACAGACGTTGCAATGTAGCATGTACAACACGTTACTGGAGTCACAATTAAAGTTTTCAGTTAAGCCTTCTTGAAAATCCGAAAAGTTCGCTTTTCATTCACTTGCTGTGACCGTCTATGGGCTTGCACTGCAACAAGCTTTTGCGCAGGGATGGAATCTGACTGAATCCTAGAGGGGTTTCTTTTTGCCTGACAAAAATGTCCTTCAGGTTTTTATCCCTGCGTTACACCATGTGAGGTGGCTCGACGAAAATTGAAGTCAGTCGTTTGCTTTGCTTGATTGTGTTGAAATGGCAGGAAAGTATGTTGTTGACTCATGGCACTGATAAAGAGTAAGTAAGAAAATGGTTTGTTTGAGAAGTTGTTTTCGATACTTGTTTGGGCCCTTCCGGTTCACGTTGGCATCGTCATTAATGTCTTCAGTATAATTTCCTTTCGATAGGGAATGCTTGAGCTGTTCTGCGTGTCTGTGAAAATCCTGTATTTTGGTGTATATTCTTCGATAGCACTTGGCCTGAAAATATAGAATACCAATTATGTTGGGAAATCATTGACAACGCTTCCGTCATGTGATAACCTATATCGTAACGAATAAAACTGGCCCATTGAAATATTACTCTCACTATATATATATGTATATATATATATATATATATATATATATATATATATATATATATATATATATATATATATATATATATATATATATATATTGTAAAGAAGCTTCCGAACACTGAAATTGGTGGAACTCTCAGGTGCCTTCTAGTGGGTCTACCCAAAAGGGATGCCGCTCGCGCTGAGAGCCAGTGCTTGGCCGTTACTGTCGCCATTGTGCTTGCTCGCTGTGGGACGGCTAATAAACGCTTCAACATTTTGGTGGAGAGTGCTGTGCCCTTCAAACATCTTCGGTTCACATTCGATGCCCTTGGAGCTTAGATCCCGTACCGTGCCTTCAACCATGCAACAAGACGCCGCCCAGCAAACGCTTCCTCCTGCGCCGACGCCATGTTCCGGTGTCCCCCGCATCCGCGACCCACCTGTCTTCACCGGCGCGGATGGCACCGACGTCGAGGACTGGCTCGCCATGTACGAACGCGTCAGCGTCCCCAATCATTGGGACGAGGCAGGTAAATTCGGCAACCTGGTTTTCTACCTCGCGGGTGTGGCCGGCATGTGGTGTAACAACCACGCGTCTGATTTCGCAACCTGGTCCGATTTTAAGACCGCTATCACCAACGTTTTTGGCCGCCCTGCCATTCGTAAGCTGCAAGCCGAGCAGCGCTTACGCGAACGCGCTCAGCAGGCCGGTGAATCATTCACCAGTTACATTGAAGACGTCCTGGACCTATGCAAGAAATCCAACGACAGCATGTCCGAATCAGACAAGATCCGGAACATCATGAAGGGCTTTGCCGATGATGTCTTCACGATGCTGCTTGCCAAAAACCCAGGCACAGTAGCTGAGGTCATCACGCTGTGCCAGAGCTACGAGGAGCTCCGCCGGCAGCGTTCGATGACCCGTCGCTCCACACCACGAGATGCAGGGCTTGCAGGCTTGGAGGCGAGCTATGACCAGGTGGCACTGCTGGCAGATCTCAAGTCCTTCATACGTGAGGAAATCGCACGGCAGTTCTCTCTCCTGCCCTTTGCCCACCCACCGGCTGCTCAACAATCGGCCACTACCATTTTCCCCCCCATCCGCCGAGCGATTTAGCAGGAAATAGCGGAGGTCATGCCTGCGTACCACCCACAACAGCTTCCGGCTCCTGTACCCCCAAGTTACGCCCAAGTGGTCGCCAGGCCGCCTCCAGTCGTTCAAGCGCCCGCCTCACTGACTTACGCCGAAGCTGCCGCACGACCTCCATCCTTTGCAGCGGGTATGCCGGCTACGTATGTTGACGTGACCTCTCAGACTCAGCTCCAGCACCCCCTGCAGCCTTTCCAGCCACCGTTCCGTCCATCGGCTCTTGCGTCATGGACAAGACCTACCCCGGCGAACCGATGGCGCACATCCGACAACCGGCCCATTTGCTTTGCCTGCGGTTACGCCGGCCACGTAGCACGTTATTGCACTCGCGTACAGACGCCCCATATCTCGTCGCCTGTTGCTGGCCAGATCAGGCGTACCTATCACGAAGAAACGCCGTCTATGCCACCGCCAACTCGCCTAGCTTCATCTTCTCGTAGGTCACCGTCTCCACGACGTCGTTCCCCGTCCCCCATGCGGCCAAGTTCAGCTGCTCACGAACGGGAAAACTAGTCGTCACAGTCCCCGAGGCAAGGACTGCGATGCTGTCGCATTGTGAAAGCCCTCAGAGCCACCCATCTAATGTGATTGACGTGCTTGTGGACGGTGTTCACGCATCTGCTCTTATTGACACAGGAGCTGCAGTATCCTTTATGGACGAAAAATTTTGCCGCTTGCTTCGTAAAGTGACAACGCCAATTTCTGGATTGTCCCTTCGTACCGCCGGTTTGCATCGTATCCATCCTACAGCAGGGTGCACAGCTCGCGTTGTCGTTCAGGACGTTCTGTATGTCGCCCAATTCATCATCATTCCCGCATGCTCTCATGACGTCATCCTGGGGTGGGATTTTCTCTCCCGCAACGACGCCGTCATCCATTGTGCCGCCGCCGAAATTGAACTCTCCCCTTTCTCGCATTTGACGCCGGAAGACAGTTCTTCGAAAGTGAGCAAGATTCTCGTGAAAGACGATACCATAGTGCCTCCAAGCTCCACGATGGGTGTATCTGTCTACTGCGCTGGACTCTCCGACACAATTGCACTCGTTTCGCCATCCGACCGTGCTTGCCGAAGGAAAGGGTTGCTAGTACCTTTCGCGACCGTGCAAATCACCCAGGGCAACGCCTCTATTTTCGTGACCAACCCATCCCCGTACACTGTTACCTTGGTTCGAGGGGAATGTCTCGGCAGAGTGGAACCAGTGGATAACGCACAAGTCCTGGACGTACCTGATGAGTCGCGTTGTCCCAATTTGCGTACCATCAGTGCTGTTTCCACTTCTGATTCATCACCTCCAGATGTATTTGGCCCTTACATTGATGACAACCTCACGTCGGTACAGCGTTCCCAGCTTCTGACCTGTTGCGAGAATATCGTTCTTCTTTCGATGTCGCGCGAAGTTCTCTCGGTCGTGCGTCCGCTGTTACGCATCGTATCGACACTGGTGCCCATCCACCATTACGGCAACGTCCCTACCGCGTGTCGCCTGCTGAACGTCGGGAAATTAACGAGCAGGTTGACGATATTCTCCGACGCGACGTTATTCGGCCCTCGGACAGTCCATACGCGTCTCCTGTTGTTCTTGTTGCGAAGAAAGATGGTTCTGCGCGGTTCTGTGTGGACTACAGACGGCTCTATAAGATCACTCGCAAGGATGTTTACCCACTGCCGCGCATCGATGACGCAATTGACAGCCTTCACGGAGCCGAATTTTTTTCTTCTCTCGATCTGCGCTCGGGGTACTGGCAAGTACCCATGGCTGATGACGCTCGACCGAAGACTGCGTTCATCACACCCGACGGCTTGTACGAATTCAACGTCATGCCGTTTGGTCTATGTAATGCACCTGCGACCTTTGAGCGCATGATGGACACCGTTCTGCGCAACTTGAAATGGCACACGTGCTTGTGTTACCTCGATGACGTTGTTGTGTTCGCTCCAGATTTCTCTACGCACCTCATACGTCTGAAAGAAGTTTTTGCACGTGTCAGCAATGCCGGCTTGCAACTAAATCTGAAGAAGTGCCGCTTTGCAGCATGGCAACTCACCATCCTTGGGTACGTCGTGTCCAAGGATGGCATTCTTCCTGACCCAGCCAAGCTTCGGGCCGTGGCCGAATTCCCCAAACCTGCGTCCGTCAAAGAACTGCGTAGTTTCGTGGGCCTGTGCTCATACTTCCGACGCTTCATACGAAACTTTGCCACGATCATATCGCCGCTGACGAAGCTCCTTGGAAGTAACGGGTCCCTCAATTCGTGGTCGTCTGAGTGCGACGACGCGTTCGCAAAGCTCCGCCATGTGTTGACGTCTCCTCCCATTCTACGCCACTACGACCCTACGGCCCCGACGGAGGTGCACACAGACGCCAGCGGTGTAGGCCTCGGCGCTGTCCTGGCGCAGCGCAAACCCGGATTCCCTGAATATGTCGTAGCATATGCAAGCCGTACGCTCACGAGAGCTCAGACAAACTACACCGTTACGGAGAAAGAGTGCCTGGCGATCGTCTGGGCTCTTACCAAGTTTCGACCGTATTTGTATGGTCGCCCATTCGATGTCATCACCGACCATCATGCACTATGCTGGCTTTCATCATTGAAGTATCCCTCAGGCCGTCTCGCCCGTTGGGCTCTTCGTTTACAAGACTACGACATCCGCGTGCTGTACCGCAACGGACGCCAGCATGCTGACGCCGACGCCCTCTCGCGCTCCCCTCTGCCTGAAGGTGATGTGCTCTGCTCAGTATCCTCGGCTGCTGTTTCTGCCATTGACGTTGACATAATCGCTACCGAACAGCGAAAGCATAATTGGATCGGCCCGCTGATCGACTTGCTCTCTGATCCATCCGCAACGCCATCCACGCGTGCCTTGCATCGTCGAGCTCGCCATTTCACCATCCGTGACGGCCTTCTACACCGACGCAATTACAACACCGATGGCCGGCAGTGGTTACTCGTGATACCCCGCAGTCTGCGGTCAGAGATATGTGAATCCTTTCATTCTGATCCACAATGCGCGCACTCTGGGGTATTCAAAACCTACCATCGCATTCGGCAACGCTACTTCTGGCGCGGGATGTACCGCTACGTGCAGCAGTTCATTCGCTCCTGCCTCGCTTGCCAACGCCGCAAACCGTCAGCACACACGTCGCCAGCCAGTCTGCAACCGTTACCATGCCCTGAGCGTCCGTTTGGGCGCATAGGTATCGATTTGTATGGACCACTTCCTCTGACGTTGGCTGGTAACCGCTGGGCCACCGTCGCCGTAGATCATTTAACGCGATACGCCGAAACCGCCGCTATCCCTGCGGCTACTGCGCGTGATGTCGCATCCTTCCTACTGCATCGATTCATACTGCGCCACGGTCCACCTCAGGAGCTTCTCAGTGATCGAGGCCGTGTCTTCTTGTCAGAAGTCGTCGAAGCCATTCTCACAGAGTGCAATTCTGTCCACCGCAAAACTACTGCTTACCACCCGCAGACGAATGGTCTCACCGAACGCTTTAACCGCACCCTCGGCGACATGCTTTCGATGTACGTCGCCGCCAACCACACGAATTTGGATACTATACTGCCCTTCGTCACATACGCCTACAACACCGCCCCTCAGAGCACAACCGGGTTTTCACCTTTCTTCTTGCTGTACGGAAGGCAACCCTCACACACTATCGACACAATACTCCCGTACACGCCGGATCCATCTGAATGTGCACCTATTTCTGAGACAGCCAGGCTTGCTGAAGAGTGTCGAGAGCTTTCCAAGACATTTACGATGCATGAGCAAGAGCGGCAGAAGAGTATTCGTGATGGCTCCGCCACTTCTGAGCCCACGTTCCTTCTTGGTTCTTTTGTATGGCTCTCAATCCCGACCTCTGTAGCTGGCCTTTCTTCCAAACTACTCCCGAAATACGAAGGCCTCTACCGTGTCATCGAGCGCACATCTCCGGTCAACTATCTGATCGAACCAATCGAACAAACTTCGGACATGCGCCGTCGCGGGCGCGACATAGTCAACGTGGAGCGCCTAAAGGCTTACTATGACCCGCTCATAGTGACAAGCTGTTAGGTCGCCAGGCGGCTCCCTCTTCGACCCCGGGGTAATTGTAAAGAAGCTTCCGAACACTGAAATTGGTGGAACTCTCAGGTGCCTTCTAGTGGGTCTACCCAAAAGGGATGCCGCTCGCGCTGAGAGCCTGTGCTTGGCCGTTACTGTCGCCATTGTGCTTGCTCGCTGTGGGCCGGCTAATAAACGCCTTAACAATATATATATATATATATATATATATATATATATATATATATATATATATATATATATATATATATATATATATATATATATATATATATATACACTCGTGCATGACTATAGAGGCGCACCATTTGGACGGTTTGAAAATTGTTTTTAAACAAAATGTCATTTTAGGTAAAAACAAGCTGCATAATTCTGAACTGAGCCTTCTATGGATTCAAAATTCACACTATTCTGCCCACTGTTTCCGGGGTCCGGAAACGAAGGTTCATGAGTACTGGACAGGTTTGGCTCGCATAGCCGATGGTCACTTTAGTGATTCCACACACAAGTGCTCAAATAGTCGAAGGTTGGCCCGACTCCTCAAAAATATTCACTGGATCTCGAGAAGTTTGGGTGGCATTTCATCTCTTCAATACTATTATGAGGCCTACTACTAAGAATCGGAGAATGGTCGGCACTAACTTGTCGTACAGTACCCTCTATATATATATATATATATATATATATATATATATATATATATAGATATATATATATATATATATATATATATATATATATATATATATATATGTGTGTGTGTGTGTGTGTGTGTGTGTGTGTGTGTTTATTTATTTATTTATTTATTTATATATTATTACACACTTTAGCGTTCGAGCACTGAAAAAAAGCCTACTCAGCATTCCGCATCACTCTCCTTTATGCACGCTTGCAGCTTCTGTGTGCATGACTAGATTTATTTAAAAAAATGTTCAAGCCATTATTTCTCAACATTGGTCAAAGAAGGTTTCATGTGTTCTTCTTTCGAACTGCGCAGTCCGGCATCATGTCTCGACAACTACCTGCTTGATGGCTGCTCCCACGAAGAAATAATGGAGTTAACGGCTCTTCAAAGAGCAATAGAATACGTGCGATCGGCTGCCTGCGAGGACAATCGGACGCTTCTGAAGAGTGAGTATACTTGTTATACGAGCTGTTATTGTTATTATTGTAGTTGGTTTTTTTTTGTCACACCACGTCTTTTCATAGTGGCACCCCTTGTGCAAAAAGTTTTGTCGCACAAAACCAAACAGCGCCCATAAAAAGCGAATATTTTTCGCCAGTTTTAATTGATAGGAAAAGTATAAGAGATAAAAAACGTAAGGACAAGCCATCGCAAATGATCCTGAAGATGATTATGGTTTTCCGAATTTTCCGTGTGAACAAGCAAACACTGCGGTACACTAAACACTATCTTACAGAACAGTAGGCTAGCGCACCAACAACGAACCAGATGACGGTCGGTGGATTTCATGCCACATAATTGTCTCGTCCAATGTCTGCTTTCTTCGATGACTGCTCGCCGATCCCGCCCTCAGACTTTTCTGAGAGGCACCCTATTGTTTTATTTTTCTCCTAATCTTTACACCTAACTCTATCTCTTTTCAGTCCTCCTCATTCGTTGCCTTGTTAGCTACTTCTGAGATGTCACCGTCTGATGCAGAAAGTTGTGGTGTTCACTTTTACTTTCAACTTTCTTATTTAAAAATCTCTACTCCACGCCAAAAAAGAGGGGGGGGGAGCGAATTAATGAGATAAGTAAAAGTGACGGTAAGCTGCAAGCTCAATTTTTCGATAAAGACCAGCAAATGTTAGTTAGTTTTGTTTATCTTTTTCGCGTAAAATCAAAAGCCACTGCAGCTCCACATACCTATAAGAGTAGATTTTGCAAGTGTATGTAACTGCGATGTCATCTGTGTAAAATGATCTCTAGACAACGCACGCACATATACTGACATGTGTGGCTGTGCACTGACGTCGGAAACGTCAGTACATAGCCGTGCTTTTTTAATTCCACATTCAAAATAATATTAGATCTAAAAAACATGAAAATTGCAAGAAAAGAAAGAAACACTAAGGGCCATTACTACTCATAAGTGTGCGTGACAGCATAAAGAAAGGTACTATAAAAAGAGCGGCCACACGAGCAATTTAGCGGCCCAGCAACAAAGGGTCTGAGCAACCGCTTGACGGCGTACAAATAATAGCTTGTACTCATTCTTCAAGACATGAAATAGCCACCTCTAAAGGGCATTAAAACCCTAAATTGGCACTGAAATTCTGCAAAGAAGAAATCTTATTGATTTGTGCAATTTTTATATCCGCCCTGTATCGTGTCCTGCGGAGGACGTTGAATGCTTTACCACAAAAATCTGTAATGTCTGACTAAAAACTGTTGTCTTTCTGTATTTGTTTTGCGTAAACGATGCAAAATCGTGTAGTTTAGATGCATTGTAAGTTTATTCACTTGACGGAAGCTTGAGTGTGCCGCCTAGGGGATTCCACTTCCAGCTGCTGAAGCGAACAAACGTGTGATGGCAAGCTCTAGTGGAGCGGCATTAGCGGCCCTTTGAGCCGCAGAAACAGGTCTTTTTAAGATAAAAAGAACTGTGAAGTTGTGTTGCCAACCCTTCCTACAAGACATATTGTTTTAAATACGGTATTTTTGCACGTTGATGTACGAGCCCGTCGTTATCGAGCGGAAGATTACCATGACACACTGGCCTGCGTGCGACTACACTCAGAAGTTGTTGCTTTGGGGGCGCATAGGATGAGCTACGTGTAGGCGGTAACGTTCAAAAACGTGAACACTGTCAAGAAGATTCTTTCTCAAGGTGATATCAAGGTAAAAATTTGTTGCGGTCTCATCATAGATCCGGCAAACCAAGATGTGCGTATGAAAGTGCACTGGCTGCTGGACAACGTTCTTGATGAGGATGTGCGACGCGCGTTCGAGCCGTAGGTTTGAGTGGCTGACGTCACCAGGGAGTGGTGGCGTGTAAAAGGCACCAGCGAGAAAGGCTCCACTGCCCGCATTTTGACACTTTGACACCAATTGAAAGTAAGCGGTGAGCATGCATTGGTGGTTGTTCCGCACAGTCGTCCAGTGTGCTTACGCTATTGAGCAAAAGGGCACATACGGTTAGATTGCCGTGTCGCACGCTGTGGTGCCTTCCGAAGATTTGGCCACAAGGAGAACGATTGCGCGCTGTCTTATGCCAGTGTCACCGGACCCGCGAGTGGCTACGACCACGATGAGCTGTTAACGGACGAGCATGAAGCTGAAAAGGCAGCGAGCACGACTGCGAGAAAAGAACAAGTGACACCGGAATTGGTGAAACTAAGCAGGGTCAGTAGAATTAACAATAAAAAGGTCAAAAACAAGGCATCCAAACCAGAGCCAAAGAATCCGGAAACGACAGACCCGGAACAGCTCCAGCCGACAGTGAAGGCTCCCAGTGACGCAAAGACACTGCAAGATGACATGGAAGTCAGCGACAGCGCGCCGGCAGTGGACTTGATGAAAGCTACCAAGAGACATTGGTGGTGAAAATTCGACTGCCTCGGGAGACGCTGGTCGAGCATAACCACCAACAGAAACCCCAGGAATTAGGCGACCAACGAAGAAGCAACGGCCGAACTTGCAGACCATTCCACGGACAAAGGACAAGCAGCCTTCGCAAAAGCCTCTTGGGACTTCAGTTTTTGGGCTTTTTTTCCGGACAGAAAGTAACCCGTAAGTGAGTGCAATTCGCACACCATGCCTTGTAAAAGCTAGACGGATTGCCGCAAAATTTGCAATAAAGCTAAAGCGTTTATTTAGAAACGTTTACCTGAAGTAGACACTGTTGCGACCACGGTTCGCAGCACCAAGATCCGTGACTTGACGTACGCACGCGCCCGCAAATTCTATCGCGGGCGCGATAGGTCAAGTGACGCATGCCCGCGCCCGCGATGGAATTCGCGGAGTTTTCATGGCTGTTCCGCCGTCAGAAGCAGCCACAGCCTGCCGCCACACTCTTCTCTACCTTTCCCTTCTGCCTTTCTGCGTCCCCCTTTCCCTCTCCCTGTATGAGCTGAGCTGAACCGTGCTACCCGCAAGAGTTGTAGAAGAGTGGCTGTTTTTTATTTTGCTTTATTCGATAAACCACTACATCATACGCGCCACTTCTGGCGCGGTCGACACTCATGTGCTAATTAAAGTTTGAAATTACCACCTAACGTTCGGTCACGTGCATCGCGCTTCTGTCACTCACTATACCAGTTCCAACTGTCCTTGCAGAAACGCGATTCCGACTGTCACAGCAGATGCTCAGACACTCAAGTCTGAATAACGTGCCAGCCCATCAAATGTGAAGAATGTTTTGGTCAACGACGTGGTTCCGAATGGCATGGCAGCCACGCGCAGGAAAGTAGACGCCAGTCCGGCCTGCCCATCTCACGTGAAGTGCCTCCTCGTCGACCTCTGCACAGGCGGATGCGCACGAGTGACTCGCTAGCTACAGCAAGGCAACTAATACGACGATCCACGTCACATTAGTTGCCTTGCTGCTGTCTGTGCTGGAGGTGTCGCGGAGGCACTTCACGTTGACAGTCAGAACCTCTTCGCTCATTGAAACCATCACCGTGCTATCGCCATCTTATTGAAACCCACTCGCTCGCGCCCTCGCCGCACGGTAGCGATTCATGTAAGGCACCAAAGTGGCGAGGGTGCTTCCGCACGATGGAACAGCCGTAAACACTTCTCTGTGTTTCCGTGACTCCGCGACTACGTCAGTAACTGTCGGCGTGTCTTCGAGAGATTGGCGGCTGAGCGAAATTTCGCCCCATGTCTTTGCTTCAAACGACCACGAAGCGAGCCATCTTGGGGGGGGTGGGGGGTTAACAATGCCCTCTCTGAGGTTTCCACGGCGTCTGAATAGGCAGCTCGAGCACCCAACGGAAGTTGTTTCTTCGGTACCCTATTGCGTATCCCCAACCCTGTCCCTCGTTACCATGAATTATGGCGGGGGCTGTACTGCTTAGCCGGACAGGAATAATGGCATAGTGGGGAGCATGGCTGAAAATGAGATGCAGGTGGGCAATTTAGTCGGTGTCGCTGCGTGACCAGCGCGCGCGTCACCAGCACGTCAACTCTAGAGACAAACCAATAGCGCGCGAGCAATTCTGACGCTGATGCTGGTGTCCTCCTCGCACTCATTATTTTCTCTCTTTCGTGTCGTGCGGGACCAGCAATTCCAAATACAATACCGGGGCACGAAGACGCCACGTGTCGCATCTCTGCGCGTACCCGAAGGACAGCGGTGCTAAGTACAGTAATTTCAGCCACGCAGCGCCCAGTACATGGAAACAGCAGGGCGGCTTGTCGCTGCTCCTTATCTCCACAAATCGAGGCGGCTGCTTTTCTTCTGTTTTGGCAGCCGCGGCAAGAGGGTGGCCCAACAAATGCAACACTCTCTTTCGTACTCTTGAAAAGAAACAAAATATTATGGCTTACAATATAGAATCAGCACTACGCGTCGCAACTTTTAACGTTAAAGGGTTACGCCCACAGAGGCGACAGTATCAGTTACATCATTTCTTTCTTGAAAATGACACTGATATTGCCACTCTGAAGGAAACAAAAATTTAATCTGAAGAGCAGATGGATACGATATGTTCAAATTTCCGCTCCAGCTACAATATAATTGTGAGTCATTCTGCAGGTCCTTCAGGTGGATGTTTTTGCTATATAAAGAACACAATTGGTATTGTCGAATAAAGTATACACTGGGGTGATAATGACGGGTGAATAATTGCGTGTGATTTTCTCTTTTCTGGCGTGAGTTGGCGCGTTGTTTGCATATATGCGCCAAATAGACAAGATAGGAATGTATTCTTTGAAAATCTTGATATGTATTTATCATGCGAGAAGGCAGTTATATTTCTAGGCGATTTTAACTGTGTGTGTAATGCCGAAGACAGGGCATGTGAAACCCCTGTACGTAACTATAGTGCCTTCGTGTTCGATTCAAAGGCGCGTGAGTGAGTCAAGTAGGAAAAGAGCTAGGCGACAAGAAACGAAATAAGGGCAATAGAATACAAATATGAAGTCGCCACAGATAAATCACAGATTGAGGACGCGTTTGTGGAATATTTCCAAGACCTGCTCGGGGGCGTCAGAGAGGAAATGAGTACGTACAGTCGGCATTTCTTTCAACTTAAGTCGAAGCTTGAGGAAGACGTAAAAGCGAGATTATAAGCACCCATATCAGTCAGAGAAATGGAAACTACAATCGAAAAAAATGAAGAACGGAAAGACACCCGGTCCAGATGGACTAGGTGTAGTATTCTGTAAAAAATTTAGAAGTCTTCTGGCAGAAGCTTTGTGGAAGGTGCTCGACGAGGCATAGTAAAGGAAAGAATAATATCTTTTTGACGAAAACACATCGTGGTAATCCCAAAGACTGAAGATCCTACGATAGAGCTGTCCGTCACATCCTACAGGCCAATATCCCTAGCGAATTTTGACTACAAAATATTCATGGGTGCTTCAGCCAGGCGGATCCAAACCGTGTATAAAGAAATACTCGGACCACATCAGACCTGATGCATAAAAGGCAGATCAATTACTACGAATCTTCACATTTCACGAAATATTTTAGAATGCTGCGATGAGTTGGACTTTAGAATAGCTATGCTACAAATTGATCTCAAGAAGGCATTTGGCTGTGTGAAACATGATGTACTTTTCAGCATCCTTGACTGTGTCAATATAGGGCCTGTGGTGTTGCAAGGGGTCCAAATGGCATACATGGGATGCACTACGAGGATTGTAATAAACAAACAGCTTAGCGATAATATACACGTTTTATCGGGTGTAAAACAAGTATTTCCTGCGTTGGCACTGCTTTTTATATCTTTTTAGAACCTATATGTCAGAAAGTGCTACAGAATGAGCAGGTACGGGGGTTTCACTTAATGTCTGCAGACAGTAAAAATGCTTAGTTACGCCACCGATATTGCGGTGTTCTACCAAAATCGGGAAAGTGTCAGAGAAGCACTAAATGATGTGAAGTCCTGTGATTGTACTGCTAGTAAAGTCAGCTAGAGTAAATGTCTTAGGATATGGCACCGAAACGGGCAAAGTACACCATCAGTATTTGAAAGCAATACGTGGAAGGTCATACCTGACAAGTATTTAGGGATACCTCTCCAACACCATGGGCACACAACAGAATACTGAAAAAAAGAGACGGAACAACTAAGAGACAAGACAAAAAAGTGAGGTGGGTGTGATTTTTTCAATTTTTACGAGGTCCACAGTAAGCAACATATTTATTATTTCACGGGTATGGTATGTCTACAAGTTCTATTCATGTCACGTGTTGCTGTACAAAAGCTACACAGAGTGATGGCAGCGTTTGTCTGGGCTTTGACGTGGAAAGGACAAGCCGAACCAATCGGTTCCACTCTGGAAAAATTGGGGGGTTTGGTCTTGTACACTTGTTCCTGACGCCGATAGTAGCTAAATGTTTGTATTTTTACGAAATCTAGATCGTTTTTTGAGAACGGTTGATACATGTGCAGCTGTCCAAGTTATTGTCTGGTTTTATTGTAACCACAGTCAACGGGGTGACAAGAAAGCCTAAAAGATACATGAAAGAAGTGATTGCTGCTTTGTTGATATGGAGAGTGCAATTTTCGATGGAGCGTCTCTCTGGGGTTTTGCGAAAAATACTGTACAAAGACCTTGTAGAAAGCACGTTGTCAGAGCCTCTGTATAGAACATTATACATTAATGGCCCCGTGGAAGACGTTTCAAAGAGAGTGAAGAAGATGCCATGCAGTTAGGCCATCAGTGCAGACATTCTTTTTTAAACTTCACAGTGGCACACTCCCTACAAATCCTTCGATCCGAGAAAAAATAATATGCACCCCTTCAGTGGATTGCATTATCTGAAGAAAAGTCGAGACAGTTGACCACACCTTTTTGCACTGCACTGATACAATCTTTCTCTGGGAAATCCTTGATAGAACCCTAAAGAAAACCCTGATAGTTGCACAGTATGGCATCCGTTTTCTACCTGTCATAAACGTAGGCGGTGTGCTTTACGATATAATCATGGCATTGGCTCTTCACAGTGTTTGGCAAACATGGATAGCAGTACAAAATACGAAATGTAGACATTAATCTCCGGTCCACTCGAAAGTACTTCATAGAAAGTGTACAATAATTTATGGCTGCCTGCGAGGCACAAGATAAGCCAGAGTGGCTCCCGTGCTTAGATTATTGGGTTGGGATAAAGCGTCTGTGTTTGTAACCTCCATATGCTTGAATATGTGACAGCACTTTAACATGTGACACTGCACTGTATACTCGTATTGATTTGTACTGTTTGCTAAGCGGGCAGTAAAAAAATGAGTGTGCAGCCTAGTGTTAAAGACACGCGCTTTCGGTGCATGAGAGTACGGGTTCAAATCCCAGCATCAGAAGAATTTTTTTGTTATTTTATTTGTGTTAAAGCCTTTATCGAGTCTGACGAGCCACTCGTGGCGCTGAAAGCAGCGAAGTAGCTCGTCGCAGGGCCCCTACGAGAGTGTCCGCCCTTTAGTATTTTTCTTTAAGGTGACGGCATGAGAATGAAGGAAGCACTAACTACCCGGCGTTTTTCGTAATGGTATAGTGGCTTTGGGGCGTAAACCCCACATATCAATGGATCAGATCGCATTAAGCACAGAACTGGTCACAGTCTTGCTGTACGCTGATGGCGCAGCTTTTGCGGAAGTGTCCAAAAGGAACGAATAATGAGCGCTGTTCGCCGCACAGACTGCATATGGTTCACACAGCTCTCTCGTTTGTGTTATCGGCAGTCCCGAAATCGCTCTTTGTGTTGCTTTGCTGATTTCTTTTTTTTCATTTTGCTTTCTTCTATCACAGCCCGATAACGCGGGGCGCAAATTTACTGATATAACGGCATCCGCTATAAGAACGCCTAACAGACGTCAAGCGTGAAGGACAGCTTTTACGGAAAAGCAAATCGCCGGTAATATGTCAACGCACATATTCGCTTCGTGTGCTCCACCGTGGTTGTCTAGCGGCTGAAGTGGCTAAGGTACTCGGCTGCTGACTTGCAGGACGCGGGATTGAATCCTGGCTGCGGCGGCGGCTTTCCGATGGAGGAAAGAATTCTGTCGGCCCGTGTAATCAGATTTGGGCGCACGTTAAAGAACCCCGTGTGGCCGAAATTTCCGAAGCCCTCCACTACGGCATCTCTCATAATTATTATTTTTGTTTTGGGGCGCTAAACTCCACATATCACTCAATCAATCGCTTCGTGGTGCACGGACGTGGATCGGCATTTTGTAGAGATGGGTTATTCTTGATTCAGTGCTAACCTTATCATGTGCCGCTCATGGAGTGCTGAACCTAATGATAACAGCGGTGAATCACTGCTTCATCAAAGATTAACTGTGTGAAACTCTGCAATAGAGCTAAAATTATGAAATGACACGTGTGGACCATTCAAGCATATATGCTTTAAGCAACATTCAGCCTGCTTCATAGACACTTTTTGGCAGCTAGTTTTCTAAGCAAAACTATATGGTGCCACCACACCGAAGCGCAATGGCCTGCTACTCGGCAGCCTGGGCATGATGTGGCGTGTGGCGGACGTTTCCCTGCAGCCTACGGCGAGAAACGGTTGGCACAGGCTATGCGGGTGTGGGCGAGCGTAGAAAGAAAGTATTTCTCTTTTTATAAGTGTCTATTTGTTAGAAGATAAAAAAGGAAAAAGAAAATGCTTCTTTCTTTCTGCTGTATCGTTGACACGACTAAGCGCTTACTCGTCAGCAGTTTCCAGAGCCCGGTGCGCGGCCGGGCGACGATGTGAAAGCATGTGAAATATCGGCGCTCACCACACTGTCTGCCACGTCAACACTAACCTTATAATCACTGCGTCTGCTTTGCTGGCCTTCAACCCTGGAGCGGCAGCGGTTAATCGGCCATCTGTCGGCGTTGGCGGGAAGGAAAAGGCCTTTAGATCAGGTGTTCAAACATGTCAGCGCCCGTTCACCGCTGCGGAAAACGGCTTATAGTCGAGACAGGTAGAGTTATAACAGAACCAACAGCTGCAAGACACTTCTAGGGTGGCATATTTTGTTTCTGATAATAAAGATACTTGGTCTTACGTGAAAACTAACGACAATTTAATTTTTCAGAAACAGGACGAAGCGGTATCAGTTACACTGGTTTGCTTGATATAGCAATGTATCCCAGAAGTAGATGTTAGCAAATAATAAGTATTGTGCCGATATAAATGGCCCATCAGCCATCATTTCCAAACTGCATTTATCACATTCGTGCCTCTTTACCTTATTGCTCATTCGGTGCCGACAATATTGAAAGCACGTCACAAATGAGGAACTCCCTGTTTTAGCCTTATTGCCTTTTTCAACATTTCAAACAGCAGTATCACTAAAATGAGTGGCAAGCCATCGTATGAGTTGCATCATTCCCTCCGAAAAGGTCGTCGCTAGAACCTTGAGCTCATACGCAATGCAGTAGCCCTGCGTTTGTTCATTAGGAATATTTTTCCTCTCTCTTCAAACGACAGTTGCTCTTTGAAACTTTCGTTTTGTCCTGCCGTAAAAGCATACTACACAACAATGTCAAATGGAACAGCTAAAATTATTAGAATGCAATTTTTCGCAGCTTTCTCGCAGCACTGATGATGATTTGATATGTGAGGTTTAACGTCCCAAAACCACCATATGATTACGAGAGCGACCGTAGTGAAGGGCTCTGGAGATTTCGACCGCCTAGGGTTCTTTAACGTGCCCCCAATTCTGAGCACAAGGGTCTACGACATTTCCGCCTCCATCGGAAATGCAGCCGCAGCAGCCGGGATTTGAACCCGCGACCTGCGGGTCAGTAGTCGAGTACCTTAGCCACTAGACCACCGCGGCGGGGCTTTCTCGCAGCACTGTAGCAATGTATCGGCCTCATTCGCTCACGCAGTATTTGTGTCATTCATTATCGAAACCTATAAAATCAACATTGTGAATATAATACGCGCTATAAAAGTTTGTTCTTTTTCCCACAAAGTGAGGAACCTGCAACGATTTCTGTTCTGACTTTTACGTAAGGCCAAAAATACTGAAAGTGAAATATAAAAGGATGAAACATTTAATGTCACCAATGTGACGCAATACCACTGCGTTGAGACTTAAAATTAGTGCTTTCAATTATGCATATATATATATATATATATATATATATATATATATATATATATATATATATATATATATATATATATATATATATATATATATATATATATATATATATATAAGGAAAAGAAGTCTATTCTTAAGGGCTCGTTTTTCCGTGTTTTGAAACAATATTGCTACATGCACGCATATTGATATTCTAGCATTCTAGGGGGCGACGCGCGTGCGTGCCTGACGAGGAAGACAAAGGGTTGTCTCGACTCGATCACTGGTGAACCAGTCACGCCATTACCACTGGTTTTAAGTACATCAATTCTCCAGCCTCGTCGATGTGGCGTCTCTTCTTTTCCATAAACGTATTTGGTGGAGGTGGAACGTTCCCCGTCTTCACCCCAAAGTTTCACAGTGGCCGCACAATTCAGTCTCCGGCCACGGCTACCAATGACAACAGCCCGTCAACGTCTCCACCTGTAGCTCCAGCAACCACATACCTGACATTGCCCTACCCCCATCATCCTGGCACATTCTCAGCACAACCTGGGCTTGACGTTCACTACTGGCTCCGTATGTACGAGCGTGTTGGCCAGACACCCCGATGGGACCCTACCATGATGCTCGCCAACGCAATATTTTACTTGGACGGCGCCCCACGTGTCTGGTTCGACGCCCACGAAACCGAGATCACCAGCTGGGATATCTTCAAGGAGCGACTACGCGACATCTTCGGGGACCCGTTCGGTCGCGAAATTGAAGCGCGCAAAGAACTCGCCACTCGTGTGCAGTCCTCAACTGATTCGTATGTCTCGTACATACAGGATGTCCTCGCGTTGTGCCGGAAAGTGGACGAGCAAATGACAGAGAGTGACAAGGTGGGCCACATACTCAAGAGCATCGCGGACGACGCCATCAACTTGGTCGTGTACACCAATGTCACGACCGTAGATATGCGTATTAAGGAATGCCGCCGCTTCGAAATGGCCAAAAGCCCCCATGTTCTGCCCCGATTTACACTGCTACCAAACACGGCTGTTGCATCAACCTGCACCGATCTCGGTGCTGCACCACCAATACAGAATAGCGCGACACGTATAGTTTGACGGGAGCTTGAGGCGTCAAGTCCGGCACCATTTCCTCCACTTCCACTCGACCATGGCACCGGACAAACGCCTCCGGCGATCTCCGATATTCAAGTCGGTGTGAGACAGTAAATTGCAAACCTCGGTTTTCCTGTGCCCTGCTCACTCGCCCGACCCACCTCCACACCAATGACAATAAATGGACCACGACATGACTCACATTTTCTTCTGCGATCCCGCAATCCGACGGAATGGAGAACTGCAGACGACAAACCGATCTGTTTCCGCTGCCACCGTGTTGGCCACATCTCCCGCTACTGCCGCAGCACTTGGACGCCCTGAAACTGGAGCCCCTTTACCTCTTCTCGTCCATACGAGGCCTCCCGTCGGTATTCGCCCAGTTGAGTGTACTCTTCTTCCGGCGTCCCTAACAGCCGCTCCACCGCTCGTTCACCGTCACCTCCGACGCCGCCGTTCCCCAACGCCCCAACCACGCCGCTATCCGTCGCGAATCAACTATGGATCCTCTCGGATGGAAAACTAGATCACGCAGCTCCGGCAGGTAGTGCTGCATCAATTGCGGTTGATTCGAATCGTCCGTTCACGCTTCTCACTAATACCAACTTGATTGAGGTGTATGTGAACGGCATTTTTTTACGGCGTCAGTTGATACCGGAGCTCATGTGTCCATAACGAGTGCTCATCTGTGTCACCTACTAAAAAACGTCCTCACGCCTGCAGCGACTAAAGCCCTCCGTGTCGCTGATGGTGGAATTGTGGCCATTACTGGAATGTGTACCGCTCGTGTTAGCATTTCCGGCCGTCATGTCCCCGTTTTGTTTACGATGCTTGAAAATTACCCTCACGACCTACTCTTCGGCATGAACTTCCTATCGACACAATCTGCCCTCATCGATTGTGCCACTGGTACTCTCTGCCTAGAATTTCCTCTTCTTCCGCATTCTCACCCTGAACTCCCGAATCGCCTGTGCACCACTGACTTCTTCCGGATACCACCTAAAGCCCTCATATTCGTTAAATTGGCAAAACCCTCTCCCGTGCTCGACGGTTATTACATCGTGACGCCGATTCCTGATGTTCTCCTGGCACGTGCCTTTACTGTTCCACACTCCATCGTAACCATGGCTTCTAACCGCACGTATTTGCCTGTTATCAATTTCAGTTTTATAAAACAAGTGCTACCCCAAGAAATTTCGGTCGTCACGCTAAGACCCTTAATTCACGACCACGTCACCTGTTTTACGGCAGACGTATGTTCCGATCAGCCACGCCACTCGCAGGATGCCACGTCCCTCGATGCGGCCTTACGCTCCAAGATCGCCCCGGGCCTCAAACCTGAGAAGTCAGCCGCGCTATGCCGCCTTCTGGCTTCTTACCGCAACACATTCGACATCGACAGCCGTTCACTTGGCCTGACTTCCCTCGTCAAGCACCGCATTAACACAGGTGATTCTCATCCCATTCATCGGCGACCATACCGGGTGTCTGCCACCTAGCGTAAAGTATTTCAACAAGAAGTCACCAAGATGCTAGCCAAAAGAATTATTGAGCCCTCTTTGAGCCTTTGGGCGCCCAACGTTGTGCTCGTTAAAAATTAAGATGGCACGTGGCGCTTCTGCGTGAATTACCGCCGTGTGAATAGAATCACGAAAAAAGACGTTTACGCTTTACCCCGCTTCGATGACGCTCTAGATTGTCTCCACGGTGCCCCATACTTTTCTTCAATAGACCTACGTTCTGGCTACTGGCAGATTGCTGTCGATGAAAATTACCAAAAAAGGCTGCGTTTTCAACTCCAGCTGGCCTATATCAGTTCAAGCTTATGCCGCTTAGGCTATGCAACGCTCCAGCCACGTCCGAGCGCATGTAGGACTCTCTGCTACAAGGTTTCAAATAGTTAACATGTCTTTGTTACCTTGACGATGTCGTTCTATATTCCCCAACATTTGAGACCCACCTTCAACGTTTGTCAGCTATTCTCGACATATTCGCACTGCAGGGCCTCAATTAAACTCGTCAAAGTGCCACTTTGGACGCCGGCAAATTACAGTGCTGAGCCACCTTGTTGACGCCTCTGGTGTGCAGCCGGACTCCGAGAAAATTCGTGCAGTCGCGGTTTTCTTGTAACACAGTCAGTCAAAGACGTCCAGAATTTCTTAGGGCTTTGTTTCTATTATAGAAGGTTGTGAAAGATTTCGCAACCATCGCTCGACCCCTCATTGAGCTTCCGAAGAAAGACGTCACATTTACGTGGGGGTACCGACCAAGGTGCTGCTTTTTCTCACCTAATCACGCTACTGACGACTCCATCTATATTAACTCGCTTTGACCCATCCGCTCCGACAGAAATCCGAACCGATGCTAGTGGTCACGGAATCGGAGCCGTCCTAGCCCAACGCCAACGGGGACACGACCGAGTTGTCGCCTACTCTAGCCGCCTCCTCACAGCTGCTGAGCGCCACTATTCCATTACAGAGCGTGAATGTCTTGCTCTTGTTTCGGCAGTTCCAAAGTTGTAGCCATATTTATATGGCACAAATTTCTCTGTGATAACTAACCATCATGCGCTATGTTGGCTTACGTCGCTGAAGGATCCTACTGGCCAACTTGGTTGCTGTGCTCTGCGACTGCAAGAGTATACCTACACGGTGACGTACAAGTTCGGACGCCTACATGAGGACGCAGACTTCCTGTGCCGCTACCCGGTTGCTGAGTCGAGCACTATGCCTAACACCGACACCGAGCCTTGCGTCTTTTTCGTTTCGCAAATGACGTGCATCGGTGACGAGCAGCGCCACGATGCGTCCTTGCGCACTATCGTTGAGCGCCTCGAATTACCATCTTCCACTCAGTTCCATCGCTCAATCGTGCTCCACGATGGTGTATTATACTGCCAAAGTTTTGAGCCAGATGGACCGGCCCTGCTGCTTGTCATTCCGAAACAACTTCGCTCTGAAGTTCTACATGAACTTCATGACCTTCCGACTGCTGGTCACTTTGGTGCGTCACACACTCACGACCGAATACGCCGACGCTTCTTTTGGCCAGGGTTTGTACGCTCAGTCAGAAGATACGTTGCGGCTTGGGAGAAATGTCAGTGCCGCAAAACACATCGACCCTTCCCGCCGGACTTCTTCCACCAGTTGATATTCCGTCAGAACCGTTCTTCGGCGTTGGCTTGGACCTACTTGGCCCTTTCTCCTGTCTTTCTCGGGTAACAATGGGATAGCCGTGGCCATCGACTACGAGACGCGCTATGCCATCACACGAGCCCCACGACAGCTGCTTACAGACCATGGCCGCACCTTTTTGTCGAAGGTCATAGCCGACATCTTGCAGCCCTGCGAAACGAGACACAAGCTGACTACAACATACCATCTACAAACCAATGGACTCACGAAGCGTCTAAATCAAACTCTTATATGCTCGCTAAATATGTTTCTACCAACCACACCGACTGGGATCTCGGATTGCCGTACGTCACGTTTGCGTACAATTCTTCGTGCCATAACACTGCCGATTAATCTCCATTTTTCCTGCTGTTAGGCCGACAACCAACATTGCCTTTAGACACCGTCATACCATCCCCTGCAGTAGCAAACTCGGAATACGCCATGGACGCTACCACTCGGGCCACTCACGCACGCGAAATCACCCGTACTCGCCTTCTGACCTCTCGAAACAAGCAACGGCGTTTGTATGACCAACGACACCGCGACATACACTTCCCGACCGGTTCTTTAGTCCTGCTCTGGTCTCCGACCAGTCAAGTTGGTTTCTCAGAAAACCTGCTTACTCGCTACACTGGTCCATACCGAGTCCTTCGTGTGGTTACTCTATTACTCTATAACGTATGAAATAGGTCCTGCGACCCCGTCACTTTCCTATTGCTAACAAGCTACCGATATTGTACATGTTGCGCTCTTGAAGCCCTACCACTCTCCTAGTGACGTTGACATTTATCTGAGCCGAGAATGCACTTGTGCCGCCGGGGGTATTACATGCATGCATATTGATACTCTAGGTAGCGACGCGCGCGTGTGCCTGGCGAAATGACGAAGCGTGGTCTCCACTCGATCGCTGGTGAACCGGTTATGCCATTACCACTGGTTTTAAATACATCTGATCCCCAGCCTGGTCGATACGGCGACTTTTCTTTTCGGTAACAATAATAATGAAATCTAACCTACAATTATTCTAAGGAAAGTACAAGTGAGGTTATTAGACCGAAATTGTAAAGGACGACGACCTTCGTGTGGCACGCTCTCGCCCTCTTGTTTTCTGTGCTGCATCTGTCTTGCTTTTCCTGGCGAGTTTCTTGCTGAAACTCCGAAGAACACGCTTGTTACATTTGGTGGAGGTGCTGTGTTGATCCCCTTTTTGTCCTGTAGCTCCGCAACTGGACTTTACCATCTGCCCCCGAAATGGCCGAGGACGCCGCTCCTTCCCAAGAACCACTTACGGTCATGTGTGCTGGGACGCTTCGTCAACATGACCCTCCGATGTTCAGCGGCACCGACGAACTTGACGTCGAAGACTGGCTGGTAGAGTTTGAGCGTGTTAGCGGTCCCAACAAATGGGATGACCCTCCTAAGCTGACGCGCGTCAGCTTTTATCTGACCAATGTGGTGAAGCTATGGTACTACAACCATGAAGCCGAGTTCACCGTCTGGTCGGAATTCAAGCAAATCATCGCTTCGTTCTTCGGTCGGCCTGGATTGCACAAGCTTCGCACTGAACATCGCCTCCGCGCCAGAGCCTAAAGGATTGGGGAGACCTTTACGAGTTATATTAAGGACGTCATCGATCAGTGTAAGCACGTGAATGCATCTATGGTGAAGCCTGAGAAAACAAGGCACATACTAAAAGGCATAGATGACGATGCATTTCACATGCTGGTAGCCAAGTGGCCTCAGACAGTAGCGCAAGATATTGAACTGTGCCAAA
The DNA here is from genome assembly GCA_013436015.1 of Rhipicephalus annulatus. NCBI lineage: Eukaryota > Metazoa > Arthropoda > Arachnida > Ixodida > Ixodidae > Rhipicephalus > Rhipicephalus annulatus. Next base: position 83,536 of record WOVY01002200.1, on the reverse strand, counting down.
GCTTTGACGAACTGCGCAAAGAGCGCCTTTCTACTTATCGCGCCGGAATTTCCCCAGTGGAACTCTCATCTTTCGAAGCCAAGAGCACTGGCGCTGAATATTCCAACTTACTGCCGCAAATTAAGCAATACATCCGTGAGGAAGTAGCTCGTCAGCTCTCTATTTTCCGATCTGTCACCGAGAGTCCCATGGCACTGGATCACTCGCTCCGTTGTGTCATACAGGCTCAAGTTGCATAGGCGGTTACACCTCCTGTACCACAGACGCGGCCTGAAGCGCCTATCACCTATGCTGAGGCCGTTACCCATTCCTATGCTTGACCGATGCCAACACCATCCGCCCCTGTCACCAACGTCTACTCGCCACCACGCCCTGTTCACCCAATACGCCCTGTTCTCGCGCCACCTCACTCGCTTCCCGGACCACCTCACAACTCTTGGCGCAATTCATACAACAGGCCCATCTACTACGCCTGTGGCATTCGTGGCCATGTTGCGCGTCACTGTCGTCGTCAGCGCAGTCTTTATGTCAATTATTACATTCTAAACTTTGAATACGTGCCACAGCAACCAGCACACCTTGTTTCCGCCGACTCATCGGCCGCTTATTCGCGCCGTGCCAGTTCCCCCTCACGTCGATCACCTCCTCCCCGGCGCCACTCCATTCCTTCTATGCTCCACCGTACCAACCTCACGCAAGAGGAAAACTAAGAGCAGCAGTTCCTGAGGCACGAACTGCACCCTCTTCAGAAATTTCAAGGCCTCATCTTTCGCCCCCGCACGATATCGCGGCTATTATTGATGGTGTCGCGACGAACGCTCTTGTCAACACAGGAGCTGATGTTTCTGTTTTAAGTGAGCTTTTGTGTCGCAAAATGCAGAAACAAGGCGATACCCGTTTCTGATATTTTATTACACACGGCAAGATCGCAGCGCTTTCAACCGGTGGCGGCGTGCGCAGCACGTCTTTTTATCATTGACAGATTCTACATTGTGGAATTCGTTGTCCTACCAGATGCGTCCCATGACGTGATCCTCGGTTGGGACTTCCTCTCTACACATGATGTGGTCGTTGACTGCGCTGGAGCTCGACTCGCTTTGTCCCCTTTCAGTACCACAGTCATCAACGTCCCGAGCCCGGTGCCTGAATTGGTTGTCGCTGCTGACGCTATCATTTATTCGTTCTCTGTCACCCTGGTGTCCGTTTCCTCTGACTCTGTTCGTGATTTGACCGCCCCGTTTACGCCGTCTGAAGACTGTGAACGCCGACAGAACCTCATACTCCCATTTGCCGTTGTTACCCTTGTGAATGGTGCTGGTGTGGCCTACGCGTGCAATCACTTTTCTTGCTCGGCAACTCTGTTACGTGGCGACTGTGTTAGGCATTTAGGCAGTTTTGGCGCCATCTTCTCATTGGATGCAACGTCCGATAAGGCACCGCTGATGATAAATGCCGTCACATCCACCGCGGCTACCACCTCCCCTATCCAAGACATCCTCCTGCGTAGCATCGATAACGCGCTTACGCCAGTCTAGCGCACAAAGGCTGTTAACTGCTTGAACGCTTTCATGCCTCTTTCGACATTCGCCAGCCCTTATTGGGGCGCACATCCGCAGGCGTGATTCAGAGCCTGAATGTCCAACGAGACGGAATGTCCACTATTGGACATTCTGTCTCGATGGACATTCCGTCTCGTTGGACATGAAGGCCGCAAGCATGCAGGCGTTTATCGTATTGATACCGGTCATCATGCTTCTCTGCGACGGCGTCCCTTCCGAGTATGGCAGGCTGAACGCCGCCTTATTAGCGGCAACGTCGATGACATGCTAAAACATGGCGTGATTCAGGAATCAAACAGTTCCTGGGCCTCTCCTGTCATGCTGGTGTGGAAAAAAGACGGTACGATAAGATTTTGCATTGACTATTACCACCTAAACAAGATTACGCTAAAAGATGCTTATCCCCTACCCCGCGGCGACGATGCCCTGTGCTGCCGTCAAGGAGCCGAATATTTCTTACCACTGGATTTGTGCTCAGGCTACTGGCAAGTGCCCATGGCTGAAGCCGACCGTCCGAAAACAGCTTTTGTTACCCCTGACGGTTTATACGAATTGAATATAATGCCTTTCGGCCTTTGCAACGCACCTGCTACCTTCGAAACGATGATGGACACTATTCTCAGAGGCCTCAAATGGCAGACCTGTTTATGCTACTTGGATGACATAGTGGTTTTTTCTGCAGATTTACTATTTCATATCACTCACCTTGAACAAGTTCTCGAGTGCCTCACTAACGCCGGCTTGCAGTTAAACCTAAAGAAATGTCATTTTGGCGCCCGTCAGCTTACCATCTTAGGCCACCTCGTCTCTAATTAAGGAATTTCGTTAGATCCTGCCAAACTTCGAGTGGTTGCCGAATATTCCAAGCCCATCAATCTAAAGGAACTCCGAAGCTTTATTGGGCTGTGTTCATATTTTCGGCGCTTCATCCACAATTTTCCCTTCATTGTGTTCCCCTTGACCCAGCTTCTCGCTGGCAGCAATGACCTGTCAGCTTGGAATGCCGATTGCGATGAGTCATTTACGACGCTTCGCCTACTCCTCATGTCTCCTCCAATTCTGCGCCACTGTGATCCCGACGCGCCTACAGAAATACACACGGACGCTAGCGGAGACGGATTTGGCACAGTACTCACTCAGAAAAAAACAGACTTTGGCGAGGACGTTGTTGCATATGCCAGTCGTATCCTCACAAAGGCGGAGTCAAATTACTCCGTCACAGAAAAGGAGTGTTTGGCAATTGTTTGGGCAATTGGTAAATTTCGCAATTACCTCTATGGGCGTCAGTTTGATGTTGTTACCGGCCACCACGCGCTATGCTGGCTGTCGTCCTTGAAAGACCTGACTAGACGCCTGGCTCGCTGGGCTTCGCGATTCCAGGAATATGATATACACGTGATTTATCGCTCTGGACGAAAACACTCGGACGATGACGCCCTATCTCGATCGCCACTGCCTTCCGACTCTGCCGGCTCACCAGCTTCCACTTGTTTTCATCATCTCTAACCATCACCTACATGCCGGAAGAACAGCGCAAGCATCCCTGGATTGCTTCTCTGCTTGAAATTTTGTCTCAAAGGGCCCCAAACTTCGCCTAACGCAGCCTACGTCGTCAAGTTCAACGCTTTGAACTTCGTGAAGGCTTGCTGTATCGTCGCAATTACCTGACCGACGGCTGCAGGTGGCTCCTCGTGATCCCCCGTCATTTGCTCGCGGACATCAGCAGTGCGGTCACGCTGGCTCGTTCAAGACGTACTCGAATCTTCACCTGAGGTACTACTGGCGGGGCATATATTGATACGTTCGCCAGTACGTTCAGTCGTACCCTGCGTGCCAACGACCCAAGGTTTCTACTCACAGCACCGCTGGGCAGTTTCTCTGCTCTGCCCGACCATTTGACCACGTCGGAGTCGATCTTTTCGATTCACTCACCACCACGACTAACGGCAATCTATGGATAATAGTCGCCATCGACCCCATCACGCGGTACGCACAAACATCTGCGCTACCAGCCGCCAGTGCGAAATACGTCACATGGTTCCTTCTTCGTCATCTCACTCTGCGCCATGGGGCCCCACGTGAATTACTTAGTGACCGTGGCCACGTCTCCCTCTCAAATGCCATCGAGATTCTGCTCAGAAAATGCCGCATTGTACACCGCATCGCTTCAGCATACAATCCTCAGACTAACGGCACGACGGAATGCTTCAATCGCACCCTTGCCGGAATGCTGGCGATGTACATGTCGGAAGACCACACAAACTGGGACTGCGTACTCCCTTTCGTCACCTTACAACTCTGCGCCTCAAACTACCACTGTCTTCTTTCCCTTCTTTCTCCGGTATGGACGTGAACCTTCACGTTCTATGGACATCATTCTGCCGTACCAACCGGACGTTTCTGGGGGCAAACCCATCTCCCAAGCTGCTGCTTACGCTGAAAAACGCCGTAAACTGACTCGCTCGTACACCACGCAAGATCAGTCGTGCCGAAAATTCCGTCATGACACCTCTGCGTCTAATGCCTATTACTCCACGGGAAAGCTGTTTTAGCATTGGGTTCCATCCACAACTCCCAGACTTTCCACCAAGTTTTTGTCACGGTATCACAGTCCTTACCGCATGTTGGAATAGAGATCTCCCGTAAACTACGTCGTCGAGCTGGTCGACCCATCGCCCAATCATCACTGCCGAGGGCGCGAAACAGTTCACGTCACGCGACTTAATTAAACCGTGCTATGACCCACATCTAGCGCCTTTTCCTGAAGTCGCCGTCACGAGGATGGACCCTCTTTGTGCGGGGAGAAAATTGTACCGGTGCACTTCGGCGGTACCTCTGTGCCAGTGAGAGAAAAGACGACGACGTTCGTGTGGCATGCTTTCGGCCTCCTGTTTTCTGTGCTGCAGCTGTCTTGCTTCCCTGGCGAGTTTCTTGCTGAAACTCCTCCGAAGAACATGCTTAGTAATATATATATATATATATATATATATATATATATATATATATATATATATATATATATAGGCAGGTATGGTGCTTGAGTGGCCGTAGCGTTGCATATAGTCTAGTAGATCCTCCGTGAGCGGTCACAGCGTGGTTTATTTCGACGTTTCGGCCTAGAGTCTGGCCTTCATCAGGAATTATATATATATATATATATATATATATATATATATATATATATATATATATATATATATATATATATAATTATGGCGTTATTTTCGTCTGAATTTGGGTTTGCTTATTTACTAAGTTTTTCTCAGTTTTTTCCTCCTACTTTTATTTTTTACATTTATCAAATTCCTCTTCCCTAAAGAATTAGGACAAAGGGACGGATTTGTGCGTCTTCCCCCGGCCTTTTGTGCCATTTCTCAGCCTTCACACTTCCTTTGTGTTCTATCATATTTGTGGTACGTATTTTACCAGATAATAAAAATGCTTTGGAAGTAAAAACAGCACAAAATATAGACAAGGACAGAGGATGAGACGACACCACGCTAAACTTGTAACTAAACTTTATTGAAAGATACACTAACATACATCAAGAATTTGACCCAGTCACGTGGACAAGCAAAGGCGTCTGCGCATCAAAGCAAACAAGGTATGAAACAAGCCTAATCATGTTGATCATTAAAACGTGTGTAACAACCACGAATAAACACAAAAAACATGCTTTCCTACTTGCCAAAAACCGACGGAACGATCCCCAACAAACTAACAATCACTTTAACATGACTTCGCTGAACCCAGGTACCGAACTTATTTTTCACCAGGAGCCACAGACGGCTTGCTTACACATCTTTCCCCCTCCTTTACAATGAAAAAAGCCCCCATCACTTCCCTGGTGCACATATCTCAATGTCTATATTTTTGCGCTATTCTCACTTCCCAAGTATGAACCACCAACTAGCTCAACTTTCGCTATTATTGTTATAAAAATGTCACACCACTTTCTGTCCAGATATCCGCCTCGCGGCCTCCTGTTGGAATGTGCAAGAGTTTAAACGCTGTGTGACCGAATCTCGCATCGACCTCAGCAAGGCCTTACTCTCTACGGAGGAGTGCAGGTCAGTATCCGAGACGTCATTCATAAAGCAGCTATTGTTATGGTTAAGAGGTAAAAAGCTAGCCACCGTTGACCGACCGGTTTCAATGTGCAATTTGTTCACACGGCGGGGTCCGTTCGCGAGGGAACATCGTGGGCATACAAACCTATTTGTGAATACCAGTCCCTATAACGCACGCATCATGTGGTGCTTCGCGAGTTTCCTTCTTCCGAGTGGCATCGGAGCACAGGAAGCCGGCCTGGTCTCTTCTTGTAGAATCCCTCATTTTCCGTATTCGGGAGACCCGTGATTATTTCATTATCCCCACTAATTACAAAATGATGTTGAGGTTTTTGTGTTATAGCATATATGAAACGTGAACACAAAGCAGGCGTAATTTTGGCAGAATTTTTCGCTCACTATAAGGCTAACGCAGCCGCATATGCATGTATGCCACGCTCCAGTGCACAAGAAAATCTTCGTTGCTGCTATTTTGCCTGCATCGCTTAGAAAAGCCTTCAGTTTACGTTCCTCCTCTTCCTTCTTCTCCTTCTTTTTTTTCTTCTTCTTATTCTTCTCCTCCTCCTCCTCCTTCTTTTTCTTCTTCTTCTTCTTCTCCTTCTTCTTCTTCTTCTTCTTCTTCCTCTTCTTCTTCTTTCTCTTCTTCTTCTTCTTCTTCTTCTTCTCCTTCTTCTTCCTAGTACCTGATTTGATATGTGAGGTTTAACGTCCCAAAACCATCATATGATTATGAGGGACATCGTAGTGTAGAGCTCCGGAACTTTTGACCACCTGGGGTTCTTTAACATGCACCTAAATCTGAGCACAATGGGCCTACAGTATTTCCGCCTCCATCGGAAATGCAGCCGCCGCAGCTGGGATTCAATACCGGGACCTGTGGGTCAGTATCTTAGCCCCTAGACCACCGAGTACCTTAGCCACTAGACCGCCGCGGCGGGGCTTCCTATTACCTGTCATGGCACCGAAGTCTCACTGATCCTTTAAAAGGCATTGTGAGTAGGCGACTAATAAAAGTAAAATGAATAGCTATAGCACCATTTGAGGAACGTGACGAGCAGCAGTTGAAAATATCATAAATGAGTAAGACCTTTCTGAACTCCTCTGTAAGCTTCCAAGTAAGAAAGATATAATATGCAGTCATAGCTCGTCAATTCCGCTGGACCTTTCTGTTTCACGTGCTAAGATTTCAAAACCGTATGCTGCTCGCAAACTTATGCCAAGATTTCAGAAGTACGTCTTAAATATTATTATGACCGGATAATTTTAGAGCTCTAATAATGGCAGACTATGAGGGTGAAAAAACGGTACATTAAAAACAAGAATAAACAAAAAAGCATTAAGAATGATGCATGCATGTTAAACAACGTAAAAGTTTATAAATTTGGTGAACAGTTCCACTCTTTTTTTTAATATTGAATAAAAAAGCCAGTTTCCCCACAAGAACGAATCAATAAATGCATGATCAATGAATTGTAAGTTATACGAAGTTTGGCTAGCAGCTAACACTATTGGAATCCGATCTGGCGTCACTCAACAAAAGGCTGGCTTAGGAGAATACAGACACTCCTGTGAGCCAACTGGTTTTCGTGCTGTCTGTCGCTTGAACTCGAAGTAAATGACGTGAGCACAGCGCGGACAAAGGTGTGAGCAGTCTTTTGATCTCGGCCAAGATAGCTCGCATGCAGTGCACTTGACCATGCCCTTTTGATCAAAGGTAGCAGAGGCTACTCGAACGACACGGCTTTTCTTCAGCCAACGGCACCCCTTTGCCCCTTTGGCTAATGGAGTTGATTCGGCGCGTTTTGTATCTGCTTGAGTCACACTTGTCTGCGAGCAGCCTTCACCTGCTTCCCCTCCAACATAGGACATACGATGCGCACAGAGATGTTATCGATTGCCACTTTATTCAGAGCATGAGATGGCGGTGCCTGCAAACAGGCACTTCGAGAGTCCATATATTTCCCATTGCTAAAAAGATAAAGCTCAGAAGGTCTTGGAATAAAAAGCACAGTAGTGAGCTAATATAGAGAGCTGACTGGCATGATGTTTTTATAATAAATGCTAAAGGGAATAATTGTTTTTGTTGAATCTTGTCGAGAATACTTAGGGCAGGTTATTCTCATGGCTTAACATTGAGCAGATTAAAATGTATTGACAATGCAAGTGTGTTTAAAAACGAATATTATCGAAGTAAGATTTCTGATTACTTTAGCTCGTGGTGGCCACTGGCTATAGCTTACGAATTGACATTATGTTGCTATGCCTCCATAACCACCGTAATGGTGACGTACGGCCACTAAAGTGACCTGGCAGCAACCCTTCCGTTTTAAATTGCTGCAGCTATATGTACAGTGGCGAGCACGCAATCCTTGCTAGTAACCACTCTCAGTCTCACCAATCTCGCCATAGGCCCTCTTTTCACGACGGCCACAAACATTTGACATCGCAAGTCTCTGCCTACACATGTACTGTGCGTACTTTCAGTGACCTGCTTTCTTTTTCTGCATACGCTTTCTCTTTTTTTTTCTTCTCAGCTCCTACATATCGTCAGTCCACAAGTGCATCGGCAAAAGCCGCAAGCAATGTAAACACGACGTCAAGAGTGTGAGCAAGCTGCCGTCGGCCTTCTTCGGCGCTTACAACTGCGCTCCTGAGCAGGATGAGATCCCTGCGGAGAAGCCGAAGGGCAACAACGGTTGCCCCAGCCTGGCTTCTTCCGTTTCATTGACTGTTTCGGTCGCTCTGGTCACTGCACTAGCGATACGAAGCTAGATTTTGGACACAAAAACTGGTCCCCGTCTTGCTCATTAGGCTGGAGGATGTTATCTGCTACAACAAAGCCTTTGTTCGTATGTTCCCTTCCTCGAGGCCGTTGTTTGATTTCAATGGGGCCATGCAGGGCAAGATACAGTCATGTAATTTGATAACTGTGCACCTTGAAAATACCAGTGAGCATAATCGCAATCAAGGCGTTTTTAGAGGCATCTCTCAGCTCATGCGTGCATCCCTATGACATAAAAATTTTGTTAAAGAAGGAAGAGTAGTTTGGTACAAAAAGAGACGATGCGTTATTGCCTCTTTCTGAGCTACACTAATTTCGCCTATGGCAAACTTTTGTTTTTTAATTCATTTTTAATTTTTGTCGGCACCTAAATTGATTTGCTCATCATTTGTTGCCATTTTCCTTTATCACTTCTTTTAGAAAAAAAATGAATAACTACCCTTTAGTGTGGCCAATCAGGATTTATTGGCCACAGTATAGGGTAGTTTATATATATATATATATATATATATATATATATATATATATATATATATATAATAGTCAGCTGTTTTAAATGTCAGCTCTCGCCGTTACCAGCCGTAACACACAGGCTGGGTCTTGGACTCGTTTTCTGCGAAAATATTTCTACAAATGCAGCAGGTGGTGCAGTTAGATATCGGGAAGCCTCATAATTAGTAGAAAAATTAATTTTTCACTTTCGCAGGTCTTTTTTCTTCGTGAAGCCACAAACAGTTCTCAAAAATCCTTCGCTGACACTATATGTTTACTTTTTGTGCCCATATAGCCTTCTTGAAATGTGTATTAACGATAATGTCCAGTACTAGTCCGACACAACTCAGCGTCTTTTAGGGCTGAAAATTAGGTGTTGGTGATAAGCGGAGAATTAATGCATGACCCAGTGTCACAAATATCGCAGGCCATAAAGTGGTACGAAGCCTAAGTTCCCAGTCATTACGTTTGGGTCAAAGGGCACTTACCACTGCGGTTGTTACCATTCTCGTGATATTTTCCTATCATGTATTTGGCCTCAAACCTGTGTTGAAATAAATTTTGTTTCAGCGGTATTTTGCAATCAATGCGAACCCATGCACATGATCTTTTTGGAGGTTTAAAACGTCAACTTCCGTTTACTTGTTATGCTTTAATGCTTTAAAAATCATGTTGGGTCGGCGTTTGTTTGATATATTCGGGCAGTCTGTTCATCCAAGGTGGTCAACGTGCTATGCAGGATCACCCGAGCTTTTCTTGGATACCAGTTCGCTCCAAGCTCGCGCTATACATGGTTGTCATCACAGGCATAGTCTCTTAAATATAAACTAGAGTGAACTTCCGCGCTAGGATCTATGGGAGCTGTAACACACGGCACTTGTGCGAACTTGGAAATGATAGGTAGTAGAAGGTTTTGTCTAATTTTCCTACTTCTGGCTCTGTGTGTGTTCGAGGGGCTTGTAGCTGTTTTCTCACGAAACAAAAATCCGCAATGTTCAGTGGCTGCGCTTCGTCACCTTATTTTTTTCGGCTTACCATTTCAAATCAAGTCAAGTAGTTGAAAAGGGTTTGTTATTTCTTTCGCAACAAAACCGAAACACAGCAATAAACGAAGTTCGCTATTGACGGTAACGGGCAATTTCAAAGCAGCAGCTGTCGTATGACCAAATAGGAAGATAGCCAATGGGAAACTTCGAAAATTTTTTCTTCCCTAAAACACAAATTGTATCAATACGGTTTTTCACATAAAATGAACTGTTTATTTGCATTCAATTGAGGTAAAAAGTTGATTTTCATTTGAACCACCACATGGTGCAAATTGCGTCTAAATATGGAAAAAACGACGATTTTGTAAAACTTGTTTTTTTTTAAGTTCAGCAACTTCAGAGGTTTCAGGATATTTTATCCTGAAAAGATACTTTTTACCGAGTAGACATTCACTGCTCAGGTATTAATACAATCTGCAGCATTGCAATTTAAAAGATATAAACATTACACTTTTCCAGAAAACTCTTGAAAGCGTATGGGACAGAAAAATTGCACTAATATTACTCGGCTTGAAACACCTTACAGAAGTTCATTTACCTAACATGTACACCAATTTTGGCATTTAAGGAACGAGTGGTACTTTTCAAATAGGTTTTTCCACAAACAACATCCAGACAATACTGCGGAAAATTCCAAAGGCAGCCTATATATTCTAGCAGTTCACTGCTTTCATTGCTGTAAATCAGCAAGATTTTTGTTTCAAATACGCTTGAGGTGGTTTCCAAAATGGCTGGTTTCCAAAACTGCTGAATGCTCACTACCTCATTTCTTGCCACAGTGCGAAGGGTGGTGGTGTCAGCAGATTGTCCGTGTATCAACGATGTTTTGCGTAATCCTGTGCGTGCTACAAAAAACTGTGCGAACTAGAACCCACGTATTAACTTAACGACACTACAAGACTTTGAGCCGAGCCTGCCTGGAAAATTTGCCGCAGTAGTAGGCCACTAGCGAGTAGAGCCGTCGCGGCTGCACAGGACTGAATGTTTACCGCAGCGATGGTTTGCAAACACAATATGCCGTCGTCATTACTTGCGCTGCAAACATCATGCAGCTACTTATTCAACGGAACACATGCATTTAACTTCCCATTAGGTAGAGCTTGTGTAACAACCATGACAAGACTCTAACAGTGCGCAATTTACTGCACTCGGATGTTGCAGGTTTCATCAGCGTGATCGAAACAAGGTTATAGAAACGAACACACGCGTGTGCTTTTTGTAACGTCAAAATTCTAAACATTTGTCGAGTGACAGCGTCGTTCAGACGGCACCGGTGAAATGCAGAAGAAGTTAGCGTGGACCCGTAACGGCATATTTTACTGCTCTAACCATTTCGCTTCGCTGGTCGTGCTCGAGCGTATTGGTGGCATGCGGCGTTTTGTAATATTCGCAGTAATTGCGCTACAAGCAATCCGCCACAAAATTATGTTTTGTTTTTATTTTGAGCTCACTGAAGAAAATTATACAATAAATACAATCAAAGTTTCTTATGAGCGTGAGAAATAACAATAACGCATGACGGGACGGCAAGTGTAACTTGCTGCTCGTGAACTAGCAGCTGATCGTTCATCGTCGCATCACTCTCAGCGCATTGACAAGCATCTACGACCAGTGAAAAATCCTCGACGTGAAAACAGTTTCTTTGTGACATCACTGCTGAAAGTAATCTGTAGAATTCTCTGTTCCGAATGAGTTTGATAGCACCAACAACGCGTCATTGCACAACCCCTACACGGTCATGGCGTCACTCACCACATTTATCTGAGAGTGGTTAGAACATTTTGCTCTGATACCAGGCAAGAAAGAAATCGCTTGAAGTGTGCTGCCATCTATCAACGAACGTGAAAACCAAGTGGCACAGTGTAGACCAAGGTTTGAAAGCGAAAATCGTGAGGCCACGCTACCTTCCACTTGCAATGAATGTTACAGGATTCATGCACTACAAAAGCACTGACAATTGCTATACGCACGTAAAACAAGGTGAGTGTCAACTGCATAGCTAATACAATAAGAATTACCTATCCAACCTGGATGCAGAAAATCTCGCGAAGCTTATATGTGTATTCTGCATGCTTCAATCGAAGTGCAAGTTGCCATGTATTTCCACGAAAACTTCACTTCTCGCAAGAATGAATCAGATCTGTCGTGTCATGGATGGTCTCGTATATTCACTGATTCACGCAACATACAAAGTGGTTTGTGTTCGTTTCTTGCTAACGCATTAAAACTGAGACTAGCACCGCCTAACAAGGCAGCATTGGGAGCGTCTGCCTACTGATCAACCTTAAGAGGGCAGTCCGGAATTCCGCTAGGGAAGCGACAGCGTGTGAACAATGCGAATAGCATGTGATCTTGTTATGAGCTGGCAGCTCACCAACAATCCCTCGAACACTACCTAAGGTATCAAGTCTGCCAGAAAGAGACCCTGGATATGAACGAAAAAAAAGAAGTGTAAATTTGAGGGCTAAGAAATTTCAGGGTTTTTTTGATGTTGTGAGAACCACGCTCCTCACTCGGCGCCCAAGACACACCACCTGAGGTGGTATAGCAAATGAGATGAAGTAACGTACTACGGCTATGCAAGTAGCAGCGGTTGACTCGCTGGTTGATGGAAGAGGAAGTAAAAGCTGTAGAGGTTTTATTAAAGTTCAGGAAAAACTAATGGTTAATGACTGGAGAGGATGTAATACATAGCCCCAGACATACAAGTTACAGAAAAAGTAAGCACTTAAGAAACTAACCGTCTGTAGGGCGACCCTACGGGATTCAGCAGAGCCGATGGCGCATAACAACTTAAGCCCGCGGTTCAGAACGCTTGGTGAAACACCGGGGGAGCTTTTTATTCCCTCGATGCTCCGCCTTCACAAAACTCTCAGCTAGTAGTCACCTGTTTGTCTTGCAATAGAAAAGTACACTTGGCAAATAAAAAAAATGGTAGATGCCACGTACAATAGCAGTTGATCATATGCGAAGCATGAATGACAAAGGCTGAAATGTCACACAAAAGTCAGTACAACGTTACGACGTGGACGTAAGTTATGCCGTAGATGACTTCCATGTCATGATAATCATGTCTGCGCTTGCAATTTGTCTCTGCCGTTCATTCGCACCTTATAATACCAAATGTGGTATATGTGAAGCTAGCGAAATGGACGCGAGCGCGGTATTAGCGTAGCATGTAGTGATGCTTTACGTGACACGCTTGTCACCAGTTTCAAGTTTGGACGTGTCATTTATCTTTGTCGTCCATTCACGTCATGTCATAACAAATTTGGTGTTTGTGAAGCTAGTGAAAAGACCATGAGCGCGTCATAAGCCTGGTATGTAGCCATGTTCTTACATGACACGCATATCATCATTATCATGTTCGCACCAGTCATATACCTACGTCATCTAGTCACGTCATGTAACGCCATGTTTGGTATTTGTGAAGCTACGGAAATGGCCATGAGCAGACAATGAGCGTGGCATGTAGTGATGCTTTACATGACATGCATGTCATGACTATCTTGTTTGCACGTGTCATTTACCTTCGTGGTCTGTTTCGTAAATGAAGTGATTCGTTTATGGAACACACCTTGCTTGTCTTTGTGCTTTTCTGGATTTTTCGCTGCAGTTGTGGGGTCTATCGCCCCATACATCGCGGTGATGGATGTTCAACCTCATGGGGCACCATCCGAGTTCACTTCGACCGCCGCGGGGACTGCTTGGAGGAAGCGAGGAAACGCGTCTAGTGAGAGTGAGGACACTGAGCTGTACTCCGCATCAAGCGACCAGTCTTCAGACGACGGCTTCCAACCCGTCTTGTACCACAAGGCTAAACGACGGATCGTCAATGCATCTTCGGCATCAAGCACGACTACCGTGAAAACTGCCCCTCAGCGATGGCCTCACTCTATCCTGTTTGTGCCGCTGAAGGCTACCGACAGTCTACGCGGGCTGAACACGCAAGCGGTCTCTGTGTATCTCGAGAATATTACGCCAAGTCAGATCAAAGAAGTACGTCTAAACGCAAAAAGGAACATCTTGGCAATCAATGTGCTGAACCCACGTGCGCTAAACGCGCTTCACAAAGTAACGCAACTGGGTAACATCGATGTCAAGTCTATAATACCAGCTGATAGCACCACTTCAACAGAAATCATTTATGACATCGCCACTAAAATTCCAAACTCGGATCTCTCAGTGCTGATAAAACCGGCAAATGAAGATAACGTCATTGTGAATTTTAGCCACATTGGTAACACACATTGTGTGAGAATTACGTTCAAAGGAGACTGTCTCCCCTCCCATGTGAAGGTTGGCCACTTTCGTCACCAGTTCCGAGCTTTTATTCCAAAACCTATGCAATGTCATAAGTGCCAGAAGATCGGCCATGCCCAAGGAGCGTGCAGGAACTCCGAAGTGTGCCCCCGATGCTCAGAACCACATACCGAGGACAAATGCAGCGCAACCATACTAAAGTGCCCTAATTGTCAAGGTGCCCACAGTGCATCTTCCAAAGATTGTCCACGCATAAAGAAGGAGTTTACTATTCCTAGACAAATGGTGCGAGACAGCTCTACCCACAAAGAGGCCGCGGAAAAAGTCCGGCGAAGACGACGACGTCACCGTCGAAGATCTTCGTGAAGAACGCAGTCAACTACAAGAAGTAAGCCAACGCATCTGGGAACGGCGCCCACGGCAGGGTACACCGCGGCGAACGCAGACGATGGAAAACAGAAAACAAGTAGATCTCTCTCTACTGAAGATTGGCCGCCACTTACGCGCACGCAACTTGTGGAAGAACCACATCAGAAGCCGCATTCATCAGAGCAAGCTGCGACAACAGAGGAGCAGCGGAACTCGGATAAGCAAGTGATTGCTCTTCTACGACCCATAATGAATACCATTCGCACGGTGCTAAACAACATGCGCACAACGTCAACCAGAAGTGCACTTCAAGTACTGGACGCTCTGAGTCCAGTACTGGCGGCTCTTGAGTAGATAATGGCCCACCAGCCGCTGTCTTTCAGGGAAAAGCTCAAAAAAGCAACAATTTTTCAGTGGAATGCACGAGAACTGAAATCACACATTGCAGATTTCCATCGGTTCGTTTCCAACAACATGTTTCCCCTCATCGTCATCTGCGAGCCAAATTAATCGAGCGCTATCAGACTCTCCGGATACGAATCATTTATGTCGGCTTTTTATAGTGAAAACAGCATGGTCCTGCTGTTTATTCACTGTGACCTGACTTACACTTTTCGGTCTGTACCACCTGACAACGATAACCAATATATATGCTTAACAGTGAAGAAAAAGGGTCTTATTGTCACTTTTGTCGGAGCATACCTGTCGCCATCAAGTATATTTGACCACAGAAGACTAGGACACATTCTATCATCCACTCCTGGCCCATGGGTGATCATCGGAGACCTCAACGCCCACCATACGCTATCGGGGAGCCCGAAGATCAGCGCAATGGGTAGAAGTCTGATAACGTTTGCTTCAGACAACGAGCTGTGCTTGTTAAATGATGGCAGCCCAGAATTTTTACGTGGCCCCGGATACACCAGTTGCCTTGACTTGGCTTTTGTTTCTCGAGGTCTCGTCAGATGTTCCGGATGGTTTGCGGACATAGAAACACATGGGAGCAACCCCATTCCTACATGCGTCAAGATCAGAGGATTATCACTTTGCAAGGTACGCCAAACTATCCAAAGAGTGGACTGGACAAAGTTTGAATCTCTCATTTGCAAGGTACGCCAAACTATCCAAAGAGTGGACTGGACAAAGTTTGAATCTCTCAAGAAAGAACGCTGTAACACCTCATTTGACTTAGAAGAGGTGATCAAGTCCACAGTGCAAGACACAGTGTGCACCCTCACATGCTCTTCGAGAGTAACCGAATTTGATGTGAAATTAAAACGACTTCGGGCTCTCCGACGGTATGCGGAACGAAGGTACCGACGCACGAAAGCAATCGACGATTTACGAATCACTAGACGTCTTCAAAAGAAGATACAACGCCGCATAGACAAGCTTTAGTCACAACGTTGGGCAGCCTTCTGCGTGTCGTTAGATCCCCGAAAGTCTTTATCACACTAGTGGAGGACAATAAGAGGGCTCCGGACAGCTCCCATTCAGCGGTCTCCATTCAAGGCTCTAGCCCTCTCTCAACAGAGATCGGAGGTCGACGTGGCAGAAGAGTTCTGTGCCAACTTATCTGGTCAGCTCGTAGATCCCATTATCTCCACGCTCTCACGTGGTGGCACGACACTACGCAATCACCAAATGTACCAATTTTTTTCTATTCATGAGCTTAAAGCAGCACTGGCTTTGTGTAGACAGACATCAGCACCTGGGCATCAGCACCTGATGGCATATCATACAGAGCACTGTGTCACCTTGGTGAGTGTGCGAGGAGTGCCCTCCTCGAAATATACAATGATTCGTGGCAAAAGGGCCCCCTTCCATTTAACTGGAAGACCAGCTGTTTGGTTCCATTACTGAAGCCTGGCAAGTCACCATTGGTGCTCACATCATACCTCCTGATTGCACTGGCTAGTTGCTTGGGCAAAGTGATGGAGAGGATGGTACTAGGACGGCTCTATTGGTTCCTGGAGCATCACAACATCTACCCGGACGCTATGACGGGTTTTCACCGTGGCCAGTCATCAATTAATAGCGTCATAGACCTGGTCAGCTACGTGAAACACGAAAAGGCTGTAAGCGTCTCTGCGCTTCTTTATTTCTTGATGTTAAAGGGGCATACGATAACGTCACACATGAAGCTGTCCTCAACGCTCTCAAGGAAGTATGAGTGGGCGGTCGGATGTTTCAGTGGCTACGCAGCTATCTCTCTGAGCGATCCTTTTGCGTGAGAACCGAGGATGGTGACACTCCGCTACATTACAGCCACCGTGGTGTTCCTCAGAGTGGCATACTTAGCCCCGTACTATTCAACAAGACGCTAATAGCTCTCAATGAGCATCTGCCAAGTACTGTCATATTGTCAATGTACGAGGACGACATCTGCGTTTGGACGTCTGCAGTAACACGTCTACAGCTGCGAGCACGAATTCAGAGAGCTGCCACTCAAGTTGGTATTTACCTCCGTCTACGAGGTCTGGAAATTTCCTCTGAAAAATGTGCACTTGTTGCGTTTACGCGCAAACCAATGCAGAACTATAGCATTCTCATAAACAGTGAAAGGATACATCGCCTCCGATCATACAAGTTCCTAGATGTTATTATTGACAGATACCTCTCATGGAGCCCACATGTATCATACATGAAAAGGCAATTGACAGGCATCTGTCATTTGTTCAAGTTCTTCGCTGGAAAGAACTGGGGAATGTCCACAGCTGCTATGTTGCGACTATATAGAATTCTTTTCCTTGGATTCCTTCGGTACAGCCTACCTGTGTTAACCAACGCAAGTAAAACAAGCATACGAATGTTTCAAAGTGTCCAGACTCAAGCACTCCGGATATGTTTAGGGTTGCCCCAAAGTGCATCAACAGCGGCAACTATCGCCATCACAAGGGACCACCTCATCAAGACCCACATTAATGTGGAAGTGCTGAGGACACATATACTACACCTTGCTCGAACTCCTCGACATCACCTAGCCTCTCTACCAGTGGTCCGACCATGCACATCTTACTGCAAAACAGTGACCGCGCATGGTGAGTCGATCCCAACTTCGTTCTCTCCTGCCGCTAGACCTGTGACTCCGCCATGGTGTCTCGATCAACTAATGATTAATATTAACATACCTGGCGTCCAGAAAAAGGCCAATTTGTCATCACCGGCTCTTAAACAGCTCACACTACTTCTCTTGTATGAGAAATACCAAGACTCCACACATATATACACTGACGGATCGGTTCAGCCGGACAGCTCTACAGGAGCAGTAGTGGTACCATGGTTGGCCACGACAATTAAATTCAAGACATCTAACGCAACAACATCAATGGCAGCAGAATTTGCAGCACTTCGTGCTGCGTTGCAATTTGTAGGTAATCAACTTACACGCAAGTGGACTATTTTCTGCGACTCGAAGGCGGCACTGCAGTCTCTGCTATCAGCCTTACGCCGTGGACCACACGAGCAGCTGGTACTAGAGATAGCAGAGGTTATACACTATCTGACTGAGAAGGAGCACCAAATTACATTTCAGTGGTCGCCCAGTCACTGCGGAATCATCGGCAATTAACGGGCTGATCAAGCTGCCCGCTCAGCCCACACAGAAGATCATAAACTACGACTACCATTTTCTAGGACAGATGCTGCACGAAAGCTCCGCAGGCTTGCTCGCCAGCAAACCACATCACAATGGAATCAGTCACACTTCAAGCACGCCCGACTGTACTCGCTTGACCCTACGCTAAGTCTTCAAGTCCAGTCGAGGCTTTGCCGAGCAGAGAAGACCCTTTTTTGTAGGCTGTGATTGGGTGTTGCGTTTACCAACGGCTACGCTTTCCGCATTGGGATGGCCGACACCGCAGCCTGTGGCCACTGTGGCAAAAAAGAAACGATCCAACGTATTCTTTGTGACTGCCTAGCGTATAGTAAACAACGACTATGCCTTAGCAAGGAACTCAGCAAATTAGATAATTAACCTCTGCCGGAGCAAGGAATTCTACAATATCGACCAGATGCAACTTCACAGAAGAAGGCCCTGAAAGCGCTACTACACTTTTTGCGATCGACCAGCGTAACTGCACGGTTGTAGCTAGGACACCCTTCCTGTGTGCGTTTTCGTTTTCACGTGAGTGCGCGTGCGTTTTTTTTTCTATCTACCCCCTCTTTCTTGCCCCTACTTCGCCGCCCCCAGCGCTGGGTAGCAAAACAGATGCCAATATCTGGTTAACCTCCCAGCCTTTTTTTTCTCTCTCTCTCTCTTAATAGCGAATTCGGTATAGGTGTAGCTAGCGAAAAGGCCGTGAGGTCATCATGAGCATGGCATGTAGTCATGTTCTTACATGACACGCATGTCCCGATTATCATATTTGCATCAGCCTTATACCTTCACCATTAATTCACGTCACGTAATACCAAATTTGTTGAATGTGAAGCTGACGAAACGACCGCGAGCGCATCATGAGCATGACATGTAGACACGTTGTCACATGGCACGCATGTCTAATTTCCACGTGAGGATCTGTCACGTTCGCCTTGCAGTCATGCCATACCACAAAGGTTTAGCGATATGTCCTGTAAATGAAACTACCAGCGGAGCAGCAAGACCTTGACATGTAAATCATGACCTTCATGACATACACGCCATGATTTCATGTCATGACTATTTACTTAAGCTCGTCGTGTTAGGCAATACCAAGGCATACATTGTATTATTCAAACGGCCAGGATAGCTAAATGTCGTTGGTGGTTTTTAACTATATATATATATATATATATATATATATATATATATATATATATATATATATATATATATATATATATATATATATATATATATATATATATATATATACTGTAAAACTTACCGAAGTTCACCAAGAAATGCTTGGCATTTGAAACCCACCACAAGAACGCCATTTTCGTGTACCTGCGAGGGCTCATGCTTTCGCTCCGAATAACAGAACAACAAAAAGCAAATAAAACAAAACAAAACC
This sequence comes from Rhipicephalus annulatus, assembly GCA_013436015.1. Lineage (NCBI taxonomy): Eukaryota > Metazoa > Arthropoda > Arachnida > Ixodida > Ixodidae > Rhipicephalus > Rhipicephalus annulatus. The sequence goes on along the minus strand of WOVY01002200.1, from coordinate 63,958 downwards.
AAGTTCATACTAGCAAGGGCCAGCTCTGCAAGCGCACCACAATTTGAACCTAAAGCTACTTCTGGAATTTTTGGCAATAAGAAAGACATGCCTGGTAACATGTCAACTTATTGCCGATGGGGCAATAATCCACCTGTCCCCTGTGCACTTATGTGGAACTGCTCGCCCTCCGCATGAGGTTCTACTTATGAGTTCATTTGAAAGGATTAGTGCTGAAATCGCTGAAGGCCAGCCAGTGCGCCTGCATTAATCAAAGGTGCCGAAAGGGCGCTCTATTACCGCAACGTAGGCTATCTTTCGCGCGTCGCAAGCCCACCCGCTTCCGAAAGCTACCTGATGCACACCGAGCAGTGACTGCAAGTCGCAGGCAATCTCATGGTGTAGCTGCGCATGCCGCCTTGTCTCGGCGGCGATTTGTAGGCGTGCGAACAGAAAACGCTCGGGTCATAAGCCTAACCGATGCGAGGGGTCGTACCGACGCGCTACATCGCGTAAGAGGCCAATTCATGCTCAGGCCAAAAGTTCCTAAGGCAAACACGGGGTCGTCACAATGACATTTCCATCCCTAACCCTGTTTTCTCCTGGGTTAGCAGGAACCAGAAGCGCACTGTAGTTTTAAACACCACTGCACTTTGCGGTGTGCTGTGCGAGTACCGCAGTGTCTGTGAGGTCTGGGCTGATCCGGTCGTACACTTCGAGTGAGTGCCATCAAACCATCGCTGCGTGCCGGAGCAAATGCAGGGCAAAGTCTGACAGTCCTCCTCATGATTACCGCAGAAAATAAATAATAAAGAACTAAAATGCCCTGCACACTGTTCTGACAGGTGTCTAACAAGGACCGTTATTGGGCGAAGCTTTTCAAAGGTCGAGCTATGTCCGCCGTCGTCCCTCGAAGCTGATGACGATGAAGAACAGTTGCGTTTCAGACGACACACTCTTTCTGCCATCGAAAAAATGATTGTGAGAGCACTCTCATCCGCGAAAAGCTCGCGAATTTGACCCTCATCACGATCATTAAAACAACATTGTACTTTTATAGTGAACACACGGGTTGTCACTCATTTGCATATTTGAGTGGACGATGTACGGGGAATTTGCAATTACCCGAATGAGCCCCGGAGCTTCGCCCACTCATCATCATACATTTCCTGGATATGCTGCGAATATTTTTGTTTAGCACAAGATTACAGAGAACTAACAGACAAATATGTCAAGGGAAGTATAAGGGCTGGTACTAGAACCAATCGAAATGTTAATGTGAATAAAGTAAAGTGGACTAAAAGATAACTTGCCACTGGCTGGATACCAACGTGTGACCATTGAATAACGCGGCCGATGCTCTACCAATGAAGCTACGGTGACGGCTATCCCCCGCCGATTTATAGCAGGTGGCTGGTGGTAAGTTCTAGGAGCTGGTGCCTTTATATTAAAGATGATAGTCTTTCTTGGAGACCTGTGACAAAAAAATTTTGGTCTGTCTATCTGTCTGTACAATTGTCTGTTCACCCTTAATGGTACTCTGAACGGAACCAACATGGCCAAACGATACTCCAAACGGCCGACCCCATCGGCAGCGCCAACCAATATTGCTAAAGATTCATTGTTCATACTTGTGCGATTGCCAATTAAAAGTATTATTGCGCATATCTGAGGCACTATAACAACACGTCAATTGTATGTATGTGTATTTTTTATTAGAAAAGGCATACATAAATATTTCTAAGGACCGTAGCCTTTATCACCCTGCGCTGACCATGCAATGCTTTCATGAAAAGCAAGTGTTTCTAACACTTTGCTGAGACGACACGGTGGTGACACCTACCCGTCGCCTTGCGTTCTAAACTTTATCACCTCAGAGACGGCCGCGCACAGTGCGCGCTTCATTTTTCAGGATAACTGCCAGATAGCACTCATGTCTCCCGTTTGACTTGATGCACTCGTTCAACTAAAAACGAATGCAGATCAATTTAAGGATGCATACTCCCGGAAACTACAAACGTATAATTTTAGAAAAACCACCTGTTACAGTGAGAGAATTCGGACGAACTATGGCAGGCAAAAGTTAGCACACCTCATTCCTTCATTTCTAAATTCAAGCAGCATGGTTATCAGCATAGTGAACGAAAGTCGTTCAACAACAGTTTTTTAAAAAAAAGATACACGCTTATCTACTCTCGCTTCAAACATTACATGTTTGTTTTGTTCTTCTGTATACGATTGCGCATCTCGTGTACTGTCTAGGAAATGTAATGCGCCTTAAATGTGTGCAAGCGAGCTACGGTGCTATTCCCTTCGCGATCTGTCACTTGTTAATACCTGGTCAAAACTACGACTGTGTTAATAAAGGTTTCTTTGCTTTGTGTAGAAAGTGCATGTATAAGTGTCTTGAAATCTCTTGTCACTTCTCCCAGTGCTCTTTCTTTATTTTCGCTGTATCTTCTTTTCTCCATTTTTTTCTCTCGCTGTATTGAATTTGGTTCATGCTCTAAAGACCTACTGAGTATTGTGCATTATTTTGGTCTGGGCAGGGATTGGCGCATTTTCAGGCATTTAGTTGCCTTTTCGCCCCTCCCTTCCCATTAAACCTTTGGATAAAGATGTATGTTTAATGATAATGAATAAACTTTAAACCTCAAACTTCAAACTCCGCTGCCTGTTGGAGGCACTCTAACGCAGCACCTCCATGATACCATTCACCAATTTTCTTGCGCAAAACATCAAATAAACGTTTTGTTCACTCTCTCCAGATGCAAGACTACCGTCTTTAGACGACATTTGCAGTCTGGGCCAATTTTTTTCTCTTGGCATTATTGTCTTGTTGAGGAACGAGAAACGAGACGCCAGCTTATGAGGCAGTGCCGTGGTCGCGGCTTTTATTTGAGACGTGGGCGTAGGCCCAGTCGCAGCTGCAGCGTCCAGACAGGCCGGGAGCTAGGCTGTTCTGCCTTTTTCGTTGCTCGCGCATCACGAGTCACGCTGCTCGCTTCTTTTTCGGCAAGGCCAGCTGGCCAAATCTAGCGTAGCGCTACATAGGGGCTCCCCCCCTTCATAGCGCTTTGCGCAATCTTGAGCATCTGTACAAAAAAGCAAAAGAGATAGATACTATGCAACATAAGCGACAGCCCGTGGATTGTCCGTGGGGAAGACCAAGTCATGATCGAGAAAAAACGTTGGGCATCCGAAAGTTCCAGTGGATGACACTGGGAGCCGCGGAGTGGGTGAGGTACGCGCCGAACAGATGTTGCAGGTAACAGTGACGCCACGCGTCACTGGCATGGGTGACACCAGCGTTCGCCACGCAGAAAACAGCTCAGTACCGATGGTGCGGAGTTCTGTGAGAGATCTGTGATTACTCGTGTAGAGCGTCGTCGAAAATAGTGAGTAGTCGGCGTAGGTGTAAATTTCGGTGAGAACTCGATGCTTCTTGTGCGTGCTGTGGACATGACCACGCAGACTGATAGTCACCGAAACACCCTGCCAGCAAAGATGCTTTGCACACACACTGCGATTTCCGAAAGGCAGTACACGCGGCCGCAGGCGGGTGTGTTGAACAATGACGGGCTGGTTACACGAGCGCAAGGTGTACATGGATGGCAAAGACGCTGGAACATGTTTGTCACGTGCTGAAGGAAAAGGCCCCGACTCGAGCAGCATTGATCAGAACCGGTGCGCCGTTGATATTTGTGCGGAGAATGCTGATCGGTTTCAAGCTCTTCAGCACTGTCTCCAGAGATGGTCGGCAGCAAGTCGAGATCCGAAGAAGACTTGGGCTGCACCAGACCATGGCAAGCCACGTATGTGGCTACATCACCACCTATGGCAGCCTCCACAGGAAAACTTGGGATGGGGACGGCATACTGGCCCCATGCTTGCGTGGCCAGTGGGTCATAATTGGGTCGATCCACCACGGCCATAACTGGAGTGTCGTCCGCAGTCATAACCATGCGTGTGGTAGCTTTGCTGTTAGCGTTGAAGGTTGCAGCTGGCTTGGTTATGGTGCCACCCATGGCGTAAGCGAACAAGTGACAGGTCGCGCCATTTTGTTTGTGGCACACGGGTTCAGTAGGTGTTGAAGTCATTGTGCTCACCGATGTGTCCACAGGTGTCGACCGCCTAACCAAAGGGTAATCTGGCATATGCAGATGAAAGGCTGATGATTGCTTATGCTGCGACACGTCAGTGGAGTCTTTTGTCGTATGATGGTCACCTACCTCATTGTTGAGGCATAGCGCTGGACAAGATGTGGTCAAGGGGAATCGCGAGGAAGGCTTGATCAGCGTAGATGAAGAAACACCTTTCGTGTGGTCAGTTCCTTGTCAGAGGTGTTTTTCAGCGCCATAAAATTGTAGGACAGCGTACTGCAGTCCATCATAGGGGCGGGAGCTCCAAGAGAAATAGGTGAGGCGTCGTTTGAGGCCAGGTGGGAGAACATACTCCAGAACCTCGAACATTAATTCTTGTAGCCAGATGCTGTTGAGCTCCAAGGCAGCCTCGAACTCTTGGAACCACGACTCGATATCAGAGGTCCAGATTGGTGGTAGAGGCGGGTCAAAGTTCTGCTGCAAGGCTTGAGCTGGCCGAAAATCTTGGAGGCAGTGGTGCAGCACTGGTAGCTTGTCCATTGGTCCGTCGTGACCTATTTGATGAGGAACAAGAGGTGAGACGGCAACTCACGAGGCCGTGCCTTCGTCGCGGCTTTTATGGGGGACGTGGGCGTAGGCGAGGTCCTGGCTGAAGCATCCAGCCAGGCCGGAAGCTACGCCGTTCTGCCTTCTTCGTCGCTCGCGCATCCCGAGCCACTTGGCTCGCTTTTTTTTCAGCGCGGCCAGCAGGCCAAGTCTAGCGTGGTGCAACAATCTGTTAGTTATCATTATTACGACACCGAACAAGGCACACAATATTCAGTGGCAGCAGCACCATTTGGTTGGTTGGTACGCATCTTTACATAACAATGTTGCATTGCGGTGGAGCTGACTTTTGTTTGCTATTCTTCATGAGCTGGCCGTAAAGATGTATGGTTTTTTTTTTTTTGCCGTTTACGACGACATACGCCCACCAGTAGGCTTTTTGAAGGCCTGCATGTTTGAAAAACGAAGTAATTAGACACAGGCAAAATTTGGCTGCAGACCACATAACTTCCTGAAAAGCTGCAGTGGAGACCGAATGTGCGTGGTACCTTAGAAGTGATCATTTTCTGCCAAAAAGAAACAGCAAAACGCAACTATATCATGCTGCATGCTGTGGCATTTTATGACCCCCTTTTCTCTCTCTCTCCGCAAGGGTTCTCTGATCATTTTCGGTAAGAGTCCCCGAAGCATCCACGGCTGAGAAACAGTGATGCAGAAGACAAAGAGAGCGTGCTGGCATGATGATAATTGTTTTTGCATCTCTACATCGTGAACGGAGAAGCGTTTGGCATAAAAAATCCTTTACTGTAAAAAAGTGGAATGCTCTAACATCAAGATTAACCACTACTAACAGCCTGAAAGCTTTTTTTGCTTTATATTGCTTGCAGCCGCACGTGACACTCAGCACAGTTTCATCGTTGTTTCAGATGAGACACTCCTTTGAAGTATATCTGCGCTTACCTATCAGAACTATTAAGGGCTAGCTACGTGTGAGCTTCTCGTAGGACTTCCAGTGGCTCATCTTACTAACGTACAGGGGAGGCAAAACTTAGGAAACCATGTAGAGGCATGAATGTGCATATAAATTGTATACGAATGTTCGTGCCAGGAAGGGCAAACGGCGAATAATAAAATAAAACAGTCTATGTAAACTTGACTCCAAAAAAATCATTTACGTTCACTACGACAATAGTAGCGTAGGTCCAACAGAAGTACCTCCATAAAGATACACTGGATTATTGATAACTAATGAACTATGCTTAAACAAGCACATTGACATTATCACGCGTGTTTCTCTACGTAAACATTTAAACGATCCTTAAAGTATTCTACCCTGATTATACGCATGCTAGCTTATAACACACTCATTCGTCCAATGTTGAAATATGATATAATAACAGCAGACCACAACTTTACCAACTCGAAATGTCCAAAACAAAGGCTTACATTTTATTTATAACTCTTAAGGTACAAATCAGCATCGGAGCTATTTATAAAGAGTGTCCAACAATCAATTGATGATGAAAACTCCGTTTGCCGTCTAAAGCGTTTTTTTTCAATTATTATATGGCAATTTTAATGTTAGCACAACAGGCATCCTTCAGTACTCTTGCGGTTACGCCCCTCACAAGCGACACAGTAAAAAGATTACTCCACTGAATTCACGGATTAACTGCTACAAGTATTCATTCTTCCCTAGAACTTATAATGAGTAGAATAACCTTGCAAATGATTTCGTATTACATAACAAAATGCTAATTATTTTGATAGAGTCTCAACTAAACCATCACTTGTAAGTGCATCTCATATGCCTTATGGTAATTATTGTGTTATGCTAATATGTTATTTGGCATTAAGTTATGCTGTATTGTGTTATTCTGTATATTTATTGAAATTAGCGTTTTTCGTTAAACTTTAGTCTTGTGTATTCACATTCATTTTGTTATTGAATGTTTGAATATATGTGCCTATACTAAAACAATTTTCCCAGCCTGCAATGATCTTTCAATTGAAATATCCAAGTATTTTTAAATAAATAAATAAAGTATGGGATTAAGTAGGCACATGGAATAACTTTTACCTTATGTCATATTAAGCGAATGCGTAAGGTCTCCTGTCCGTTTCTATACGATTAGAGTCACGTAAATGTAATCGACAGTTGCAAGAAACACGCATTCGTAAAAGAAAGCCATTCAAATCATGTATACTTCGTTCTATTTCAGGCTGAGTTCTGCTTACTTTCCTATAGGACTGTTGCCAGATTGAGGACAGTGTTGCCAAACTGGCGCCAAATCTGGCGGGCTATATTGGCTCTCGCCGTTGTAGCTTTCCCGTGAGGTTTTCTGATCAGCTCCCATTGTTCAGCCAGTGTTTGATTGATTGATATGGGGGTTTCACGTCCCAAAACAACCTAATGATTATAAGAGACGCCGTAGTGAAGGGCTCCGGAAATATCACCGCCTGCGGTTCTTTAACATGCACCCAAATATGTTCAGTCAGTGTGCGTGCCACTGGCGCGCCAGTACGCAACGTACGTACCACGTCGCGGTTCTTGGTATTTTTTCAGCATATGTGACGAGCCTTAGGAACACCGAGGAGTCAGATCGAGCACGTTTTATTAAGAGAAACGGCAGGCCTTCAGCGACGCAATTCCGATCTGTTCACTGTAGAAAGGTACTTAAAGCGAAAAGGGGACAGGGTACAACTTCTGCGACACACCGGGGCCGTTCCGTTAAATTGCCGATGGCCACAGACTGCACAAGCAAAGCGAATTACACAGAAACCGTATGAGAAAGCTGTAACTGTAGCGTAAAATACGCCAAGGTTTTGCAACAGACTTATACCACCCCAAACAGAACCCTGCCTCATTTCGCACCAATGCATCACGGGCAATGAAAAATTGTATATTCAATTGATGCACCTACACATCTGTGGCGTATATTTTCACTCAAGAGCAATCAAAAGTTCATACAAAAAACGCACTGGAAAAATGCCCCCACCTCCCCGAAGAGAATTGTAAGGAAATGCGAATGCATTTCTTGCGCCGAGGGAGGGCACCATTACCGTCAGACATTCGCCTTCTGCCATCGCCTTATAGGAAAACTGAAGAGGTTTTGAATTCACAAATTTATTGTGGGTTCGGTATCCGCAACCTTTTACAACAAGTCTGTTGACGTTTTCTTTCTTTTTTTTCGCGAAGTTCGATTGCAGCGAAGTTCTGCTGCAATCTGCTGAATGGCGAAGCATCAGTTCTACCAATTCGTATGGATTTTTTGCTATTGCACTGTTCTCTTCTTCTGATTAGATAATTTTCGCCATCTCACATTTACTAATTGTATTTTGCAAGGTTGAGGGGACTCGCGATGCCGAGTTACTGCACGGCATATGGCTGTCGCAGCACTTAAGGAAGCGATGAGGTCGCTTTTCACAAGTTTCCTCAGGGTCAGATGATGCCTCCAAAATTGGCCACTGCAGCTAAACTAAAATACTTCAAACCTACGAGATGAAGCGCGCTGTGACGGTCGTGAATCTGCCGAATTTCGAGGCAGCAGCAGCACTCCTCTCTCCCCATTTGCATTCAATGCGTGCCTGAGCATATAGCGAAAACACGTGTACAAAAATGTCAGTACGCATATTCTAAATCAGCTATTCTACACGACAGTCACATGCTTCTAGCGCAGATAATACGCCGTTTGCAATTTAACACTTTATCAATGTAGTACTAGGCAGAATTTTAAAAAAAGCGTTGGTATTATAATAAACAGAACTGCAATATATAAGCCAAAAACTTCTTGTGCAATGTTCAGCGCAGTTCAGAGCACATATCACCACTGCGGCAAGAACGGCACTCATCTGGCTTTTGTTTTTCTCGCGGTAGCATACTCCGTCGTCAAGGGCACCTTGCCCACTGCGAAGTACGATACTTACTGCATTAACAACGCTGCACGCTGAGCTGTGAAATACACTAACAGCTGATGTTTCTGCACGCTGCCCACGCGTAGCGCAGACTGTGCCAATAGGCTAAAAGCGAATGCCGATCCTGCTGTTTTTTATCGAATTGGATATCCACGGATAAGCGTATATTTGTAACAGTTTACTACAGTGAAATTAAGCACTGGCATGCATCTTTTACGTGCCAGTCTCTGTTTCCGACGCGGGTGAAGGTGGCTGGTTGAGACTCGCTTTCCTGTACCGCTTCAGTCGTTGCCCTTAAGTGGCGACCGACTCGAACATGTACGGATGCACAGCGAACGCGGTCCGACTTTCACAGTTCGCCATACTTACGGCAACGGCCCGATTTTCCCAAATGGTAGCATAGCAACAAATAGTAGTGATGGTGGTAGTGGTGGTTAGAAGAAGAAAATGTGCCCAATTTATGCAGCCCGGTAGGGAGCACGGCGCAGCGCCTTAAGAGATAAACACGGCATTGACTGCCGGCGAGCACAGTCAGCTGTCCTCACCTTCCTGACGGTGACGTCATGGATCTTCTGCCAATCACAGTGGCGGTGAGACTCGCGATGGCGGCCGGGGCACCAGCTGCTTATTTTCGGCAAAATAAAGTTATTTGCGTTGGTTGACTTGATTTTTGAGTTCGCCGCATCAAATTACGTATCATGACACCATAATCTTGTTTTTTTAAGTGTTGTAGTGTCCCTTTTAGAGGCGCCCAGCTGGTGAACTGTCGAGAGTGAGGACCGAGCGGACGGGAGAGTGGGGCACCAATGTTCTCGGCTCGGCGTTGGCGTTTCACAGTGGCGTCTCGAGCACACATTTCCTGAAGTTCTTATGAGGGACCCAGCCAGCGAACAGTGAGTGTAAGGAGCTAGAGAAAGAGAGAGCGGGGCGAAGAAAGAAGAGAGAGTGAGTGTTGAGGGAAGTAGCGGTGAAGAACTGCACCTACCTTCTCCTACACTCTCGCACCACATGCTCAGGTTGCTAGGGGCGATGCGCTCGAAGCTCTTGCCATGGAAGAGGGATTGAGAGCAGAGAAATAACACCTGCCGAAATGCGGACGCCACGAACAACTCCGGATGCCTGACGTAGCCCGACTAAGAAATGCATTCGCAATTAATTGTTGCAGTCTGCATCAAACAGTATGCATTGCCACTTCACGGCAAAAGACGAGCTTGATATCATTGACGTCTGCAGCCTGCTACGATGGCTGCAAACATGAGTGTCAAGACAGCTGTCCATGCTCAGACGCATGCGGTCCTCCCGCTAATCAATCCCATGGTCACCCAGTACTCCAGCAGGGATCGATGGTCTCCGATAAGTCATTCAACACCTCGAACACTTCGTCAATGACCTTGGAAACCGGCGTGTATTGCCACTGCACCCTTGCAGGAATAATTTCTCAGTATCTTATAAGCGAGACACTAAACCATATTCTATTGAGTTTCCTATTTCACCTCCACCTGTCCTCACCATTTTTGTCAGTTACTCGGTGTTCACTCACATGGCGGGAAATCGTGGAGCCAGTCGTTTTATGCACTTCTCAAGAATGGGGATGTGACCTTCCCAAATTAACTCCTCCGGTGTTACTTCACAGAATGATGGAGTATCCGCCGAAAGCCACGACAGTTATGCGAGTAGAAAACTGCAGAACACCCAAGTGGCCCCCGTTACCCACCACGCTGCCCACAGCCGCCGCGAAGACGTGGCTGCATGATGCAGCCAACTACACCACGTACATGCATAGAACGGAATTTTGTTGTGTTGGTGGAGGTGGTGGAGCTGCTGACTGGTTCATCTTCTTGTAGACTGCACAGCAGACGGACTAAAAAAGAGAAAGTAAGTAAAAGGAGAAGCGCAGACCTACAACCAATTTATTGACAGTTCAATGAACCCTATAGTGTCCAGCGAAGACAATTTAGCACAGTGAAAGTCTATAAGAGCAGCCGAAAACAAACAAAAGTCATGAATGCAGACTGGTAGAAAACACGTAAGTCAGCAGTGGCATATTTCACGCAAGTATGCATACTCCTTGCCACAGAGGCTCGACCGACACACCCTTCTCCCGTACTCTTCATATGGCACGCCTCTAATATAAAGCGGCCCCTTCATCTGCTTTCTCTTGAAATGAAGTTCGTACCATGAAAAATAGGCTCGCATAGCACTTCCGGCCGTGTGCGGAAAAATGCAAACTCAAACTCTTAGGTAGTAAATGCTCGCGTTCTAATAATATTATAATAATGCTGCTTTAAGGTGCACCATTATACGATTGCCACATATTAAGGCCACTAGCAGCACAACACGTACAGAGGTCAACTCTGACGTCTAGAATGTCGGAGGTTCGCACTGGGAATAGCACGAGCGACATCTGCAATTCGAAATGGGTAACGTATGAACATGCGTAGCGCCAAAGATGGGCCTGCCTTGAAGCTTTTGTCCTAGTTTGCCACCGCGGCCGCAATAAGTGCTTTGGCTTTCAGAAGCGGTGCCAACTACAAGCGCCGAAAAAAAAGTCTGCCAGGCTTGCGCGCAACTCACAGCGCATTCAGAGCGAAAGCTATAAGTGTGGCCTCTCATTGTTTTTTAAACATTCTTTGGGTAACCCCTGCAAGCGCGATTGCTGGGAACTCCCTACACCATAAATCATAACTATTGTGCAGTGAAAAGGCATTCACTATGACATCCTACGTGATTCTTCAGAGGAGCGTAATGCCCGCTACACACCTGCAAGAAATTTTGTGCAATTTTTGATGCTGTGGCTGATCACGATGAAAAAATATGTCTATAGCTTTAGTAACAAAAGAGAGCATTCGAAGACCTACTCCTCGTGCAATTCGCACTGTTTGACACCTGCTGGTTTTTTGGCCGTTATGAAACGTTTTATTAGTCACACTAATGCGATTGCTAACCCGACATCAAATCTGCCTAGAGCCATTTTGCGACAACGTTACAAGTCCCGGCGTGAATCAGTGATAGAAAAATGTGCTGGCATGAGGGGAACCCGGGTTCTAAAGTCACTGGGCCCATGGTGATTTCATTGGTTTCGTTTTCTTATTACGCACGGTAGTGGTTACGTATACTCTGGTGGCGGTGGAGGTGTAAAGTTACGGCGCACGTGACCATCGCTCTGATCTTATAAGATGTTTCGCTGTGAGATTGTGACCACTGGCATGAGTGTCTTCTTTACTACGAGCTTACTCTCGGTTCGTGGTATCATATTATGCCGCCAATGGTATCTTCAGTTTTTGGTTTGGTTTTTGCTAATTCAATAACAGCGTTTTCGTCAGCCAAAGCGGGTATTGCTTGCCAAAAAGAAACAAAAATAAAATGAAAGGAATTTGCGTCGTTGCCGCCACGCATGCCGCGCATGCTCCGGCGTGGCATATTTACGACTGCATATCTTCGAAGAAGCCTTGCGTTCATTTTCCACTCGAACACAATGTTTTGTTTCTTTTTTTTCGCCTGTCATATTTTCGCTCATAAAAAGTGCCAGTTTTTCTGTCTGAACAAGCGACGCTGACTCCGACACTAAATTTCTGAGAGCTCTTTATTATGGTAATACCATGAATGAGTTATATGTGGGGTTTAACGTCCTAAAAGCACCGTGTGATTATGAGAGACGCCATAGTAGAGGGCTCCGAAAATTTCGACCACCTGGGGTTCTTTAACGTGCGCTCAAATCCGAGAACATGGGCCTAAAGCATTTTCGCCTCCATCGAAAATGCAGAAGCCACAGCATGAATCCGATCCCGCGACCTGCTGGTCAGAAGCCGAGTACCTTAGTCACTAGACCACCGCGGCGGGGCTTAATAACTTGAAGCATATTATCTACAATAACAGTATATTAAACGGGCCAGCGATTTGTTCAAACGTTGTCATTACTGTTGCCTAAGAAGCATCCGGTCATATGCGACTGTGAATACTGTATCAAAAGCTTTATTTAAAATCGAGCCTTACATTTATCCTACCACCTTTACACCTAAGTGCAAGTTACGGCGAGCTCCGTGGTCCGACCTTTCAAACCCTATGGCTCTCCCCGCATACGTGTGTATTTATAGTAGCTTACAGGGATAGAGAGTTACCATGGTGTTGCAGTAGGAAATCACACTGCTCAGCTCCAACATAGACAAAGGGGTCTGGATCAGGGGCGGGCAGAGACAGCCGCTGAAGAGCAGGGGTACCTGGCCGAGTGAATAAATTATTTCCATTGGTTTCTAATAAAATTTGCGTCATCCTAGAGGAAGTGTTATCACAAGTTAAGGAGGGCACGCTACAACCAAAGCAGTGGGAATCATGCACGGATAATTTTGTTCTGCATCACGACGTAAACGCAATAAAACTCCAGATTAAAGAGCAGTACGCGTCATCGGGCCCGTTAGCATCATCTCCTCATTCGCTTTTCAGGCTCCGAGTTTCGCTTGACACTTCAACCGGCCAGCGGGAATAGGAGCGTCTGTGCCCGTAGGCAAATCTGTACTCTATATAGCGAAAATTACTGCAACAAATACAGCTGCAAAGTCCCAACTATGCCATGACACTTATTTCACCAATTATCAAAGTACCCTCTACGCCATCGTTAGGCAATGGGCACAACTACGAGGCTGCAGATTTTAATGCGGCAATGTTGCAGAGCTAGTTTCACGGAAATTCCGGTCCCGGAACCGGCATCAATGTCGGTCTCTGCGTCGTAGCTTGTGAGCAAAAAAATGTTTGATTTGTTGGTTTTAACGTCCCAAAACCATCATTTATTATGAGAGACGCCGTAGCGGAGGGCTCCGGAAATTTCGACCACCTGGAGTTCTTTAACGTGCACCCAAATCTGAGTACATGGGCCTATGTGAGCAAAAAAAAAATCATCATCTTGTGCGTGACCACGAGAAATCAAGAACCATGCAAGGAAACGTGGCTTATCCCTCTTTTTAGTAATGAGTGTAGCACGAAAGCAAAACGTGTCCTCACAGAGGTAGTTGAGCAGTTATTTTACCTTGTTTCGCCACATGTACAAAATAATGAATGGCACAGCAGTAAATTGCAATATCACGCGAAAAATGGCAAGCAGCTCCAAACTTGAAGCGCATATCTCAAGTAGAAAGCACGCATGAAATGAGCATACAGAAAACGAGCGCGGGCAAACTATCACAGCTCGACACTTAAAGTACACTGTTCAAATCAGAAAAAACACGCACCAAACAAGCGCACAATCATAAACAAGACGAGCTCTAACGAATGTCCCAATTTTTACTTAGTCTGTAAGCAGCGCGCGCCTTCGTATACGCCAGTCGTGTTCTCTTTAACCACTGTAACTTCAAAGCGTACTTGCACTGGAAGCACAAGAGGTATACAGAACTCCAGAATCCCGTGATAAGCGTACGCGCGAGTGAGCCGCCACGCTGGAGAACATCTATACGCACTTTGAGCACACCATGTGAAGGCGCGCCCCCACATCGACGCGCGTGTTAGCGTGGCACACGACCTTGATGGCATGCGCCTAACGCGCGCCCGTTGTGTCATTTCACTACTGATGACGAAAACGCGTGGAAGTTGCCGAGCTATCAAAACTACGAGCGGTACATGGTATATATAAAGGGCTGAGCGTTAACATGTTGCATTTGGGTCTCTCTGTAGGGCATTGGTTAGCGTCGCGCGTTTCGACGCCATGCTGCGGAACTTAACCTTCGCCTTTAAAATGCGATGCGTATCTATCTATCTATCTATCTACCTATCTCTATCTCTATCTATCTCTATCTATCTATCTAGCCGCCTACGACTTTTAGCTCTCCTGGCCATTTTAATGAGGGGAGCTATACCAATTTTTTTACGGGATAACATGAATGTGAGAAGAGCATAAATGTCTAGTCATAACATGGAAATATTAACATGTATGTCATAATTTTTATGATGTATATGTCATAGTCTCGCTGCCCTTGCGGTGGTTTTGTTCACCTGACATATTTCAAAACTGGTATGGTGTGGTATGACTACTCGGCAAACTCAGCAGGCCATAGAAATCATGACATGTATGTTCTGTAGGTCATGACTACACGCCGAACGCTCATGGTGAACTCGCGTTATTTTCGCTAGCATCACATAAACCAATTTTGCTAATACGCAACGTGAATGAATAACGAAGGTATACAACGGGTGCAAACACGAGAATTATGAAATGCGTGTCATTTAAGGACACGACTACATGCCACTCTCATGATTCGCTAGGGGCTGTTTTGCTAGCTTCACACATACCAAATTTGGTACTACGTGAAGCGAACGAACGACAACGGTAAATGACTCGACAAAACATGATAATTATAACATGCGTGCCATGTAAAACATGACTACATGCTACGCTCATGATGCATCCGCGGCCGCTTCGCTAGCTTCTCATACACCAAATTTGGCATTATGTGACGCGAACGCACGACGAAGGTAATTGACTGGTGTAAACATGCTAGTCATGACAAGCGTATCAGGTAAGAACATGACTACATACCACTGTCACGATGCGATCTCGGCCGTTTCACTAGCTTCACATATGCCGAATGTTGTGTCACAAGATGTGAGTAGACGACCAAGCTAAATGATACATTCTAACATGATAAATATAATATGCGTGTCATGTAAATTATGACTACATTCGACGCTTATAGCGAGCTCACAGCCGTTTCGCTGCCTTTCCATATACGAAATTTAGTACCACGTGACGTGAGTAGATGACAATGGTAAATGACACATATCCAATCATAATAATCTTGATACGTGTGTCACGTAAAACATGATCACATGCTATGCTGATAGTGCGCTCGCGGCTGCTTTGCTTCCTTCACATATACAATATGTGGTATTACAAGACGTGAATTAACGACGGACACAAATACCAGGCGTAAACATAACACTCATGATACGAAAGCCATGTATGGCATAATTTACATGACTACCTCTGCTGGGGCTGGCATTGCAAACGTTAGTGATGCCATCGTTACCCAAATATAAACAACATACGTGTATGTTATCCAGATACCTGAGTGCGCATAACATTTTTACTTGTGTTTACAATGTACTAAATCCATGCGTCTCGTAAAATTCTTGTGATTTTAAATTGACAAATCAACCTTTCTATTCGTGCTTCGCGTATCATCAATTCTCACTTTACGTGGCCCCGCCGCGGTGGTCTAGTGGCTAAGGTACTCGGCTGCTGACCCGCAGGTCGCGGGTTCGAATCCCAGCTGCAGCGGCTGCATTTCCGATGGAGGCGGAAATGGTGTAGGCCCGTGTGCTCAGATTTGGGTGCACGTTAAAGAACCCCAGGTGGTCGAAATTTCCGGAGCCCTCCACTACGGCGTCTCTCATATTCATATGGTGGTTTTGGGACGTTAAACCCCACATATCAATCAAAATCTCACTTTACGTGGGATCCAGCCAATGTTTTTCTTTGCAGTCTGCCAGTATTTTACATTGTGATATCTGTGATGGAAATGGGTAAATGAGCAGTGGGTAACCCTGGTATAAAATACTTTCGAGTTAATACAATGGCTTTGTGTCCGAGTGGGGATCGAAACCGGTTCGTCTGCGTTGCGTGGCCATCGGGTGTTCCACCACATGAACCAGCGTTTGCTTATGAATACAGTGAAAACAACTACTGCTTGGAGATGCAGTGAAAGTAGCTAGCATGTTTTACAAACGCACGCATCATGTGTAGATGCCTTACAATACAACAAGAAATATGGCAGTAATAATGTGTGGTAGAAGGGTAAATTGCCTTCGGGTGTCATAGTATGCTATTATTACAATGATTTCAGCATTTAATGCCAGTGACTGACTGCAAAAGACACACACGTTATTGTGTTTACTCTCTTATGGCCAAGTAATTGGTGCATAGCAAATTCGAACAGATTTTGTGCCCTGAGTGTTTAAGTACGCACTAGAGGACAGGATACGGCTATTTCATTTAACTCTTAAAGGTGTAGCTTAAAAATTTTCGAGCTTTTGTTGAGTCTCTTGCTAATGAATATTGATGTGAGTGTTTGCCACGGCTGCGTCTTCAGGTGACCCTCCACATGCGTAAATAACGCGGTGCACCTTTTCGAGTGGCCGTACACAATACTGCATGCGTTGACCTTTCTCCTGGTACCACATAATGCATACATGATGTTTTTTTTTTGTCGAAGCACTCAGAAGTAATGAGGAGGCTGCACAGTGAAACATCCAACTGCCACGCAGAAAGAATGGCTTCTATTTCAGATTAAACTCCTGACAATAAATCCATCACAATTTATCACTTTCAACCAACGGCGTCCACATCAACACCTACAAAACTATTATTGTGATGCCGGCTCCTAACGCTATATCGTCGAAGGAGCCACTTATGAAATTGAAACAACAATATTCAGCTTATCTGCGAGAATCCTGAGCCACGAAAATGGGTGATATGCACTGATAGCAAACCTGCTATTCAGCTAATCAGAAATGTGGGATCACCTTACAAAAATGGTGAAATAGCAGAATGTATTGCAGAAACTGTGAAATATGCCTCATCGCATGGTCACAACATCGTCTTTCTATGGAAACCCAGCCACATTCGAATAAAGGGAAATGAAGAGGCTGATAGCCTCGCAAAGAAAGCATTGAAAGAAGGACGGGATTGCGCAATCCCTTTGTCTGGTGCGGATATTCGACATTTTATATCGCAAGGAGCTAACCATTGTTCGATGGAGAAGCGGTTTGAGAGCCCTAAATCAAAGGAAACAGTACTTTGTGAAGTTGATCCACACAGAAAGTTTTTCATAGCTACAGACCTCCCACGACACTTAGAGACATTAATACACCGACTTCGATTGGAAGTAGCATACACAAACCGCTTTCTGCACAAGATACATCGATCCAACTTACCGGAACGCCATTGTGGTCATGCAGAAGAAAATGTTCGCCATATTGTTTTGGAGTGCGTTAAATACGCGAATGAAAGAGAAAAATTAAAGAACAAATTAGCAAGTTTGGACAGACGGCCCCTCACAATAAAGAAACTACTTGGACCATGGCCTGAGATGCATCTCCAGAAAAAGGCAATAATCTTCCTGACAGACTTTTTAGTGGAGACCGGACTGGACAAGTGCCTACGACAGACAGCCAGATATTGGTATATATAAAATGTGGTCATGTATATACTGACAGTAGAATAGTAAGGTTTGCGTGTAAATAGTTATGACTGTGTGAACTGCGCTAAGAAAACTGTGTATTGGCATGATATTTGAACTGGTTTCAGTGTGCTATTATGTTTTTTTTCTTTTCCGTATTATTAATTTTTGCGTATTGTTCTGTATTATTTTTTTTATTTTTTGCTGCACAACTTTGTGATATGGTGTAGCCGAGGCAATAGGCACCTCAATCTCTCCACAGCAAAACAGTTAAAACAGAACAGAATATATCGATCATGCATAAATATATATTGCACAATATATTAAGATAACAAGCTTCTATAGGTTACTCATACAAGGGGCAGCTTCTCACCGTAACCTGGGCTGTCGTTTCATTACGAAATGCGATTGGTTCAGCATGTGGTGACCATGCAGTGACCATGACCATAATCATCAGATGATTCCGTGCCACCTCATCAATGGCACTGTAGAGCATGAGGTAGGAACTGCTGTTCCGGATGATTACCACAAAACTCACATGCTTTGCCAGCAGCTCTTTGGCATCCAAAACACCTCATTTTTACTGAAGGCTGTTGTCGCCATCTTGCTGCTTTATGAATACAGCGAAGACACCTCTTCGACAAGAATCAGTGCCGTGAGGTGCTCTGGGAGCCTAAAGCGAGTTCCGAGGTCTTAGGGGTGGCGAGTGTCTTGGAGGCAGGAACGAGACCATGTTCAGCCTCCGCTCACGGCTCCTGAATCCTGCAACCACTGAAAGGACCTGACGCCTTCTAGGTCTCTATCAAGGCGTCCAAGGGCCGTCGTTTCGACCATAAGCATGTGAACTCTCGCAGCGTCAGTTGTCGCCGATTCGACGACTTTGGAGCAACAGTGCCGGGCTGTTTGGCAGCAGCCAGCAGGAGAAAGATCAGGCGTGGCGGAACTTCCTCGGAGACCGTTTCAGCAGGCCGCTTCTTGATGCAGGCGTTGCCGACCACGCACTGTTGCAAACGCCAGTCGATCTCACTATAGAGAGATTAAGCCACCGCACTGCCGGTACTGCAGGCGTGTGACACCTGTGCGAAGATGAAAGGTGCTGAATTTTGAAAGCTACAAGACCACGACGACGGGGACAAGAAGATACACCATATTCGTGCACTTACAGCTTTCACAGTTTTGCTGTACCAAATAGCCCAGACCCAACTGCTCATTGAGGAAAGATGCTATTTTGTGTGGTTAGAGGTGAAGCAATGCCAAAGATGTCCGCTGTTAAATCTGAAAATAACATAAAAATTTGGATTAGTCACGTCAAGGAATCATTCTAACTTGTGTACTGGTTCTGAAAGTTTATGCCTAAATTAATTTTCAAAAATATAAATTATGTCTTGTGCACCACTAATGACTCCGTTCCAAATGTAGCTTTATAGCAAGCAGAGAAGATACTTAGTTAACTATACTTGGGACGAAATTTTTTGAGGTAGAATTATCGTTTGAATTGGGTGGTTACATAATAAAATTTTATGCAAAGTGTTAAAAACACTTAAGCAAAAAAAGCAATTTTCTCCTTTCAGTAAAGTACAGTTTAATGGTTTCATAAACAACACTTGCACCAGGACACCATGCTTGTTCATAGAGAAACGCGCGAAAAGAATTGCGCATGGAGACGCGCCCTCTACATTCCAGCACCAAACCTTGTGACGTCATAGAAGTGGATGGTGTCGACTGCGTGCTACGTAGTTTCTGATCAGTTAAAATGAAGCACATTGTCATCTTTGAGTGGCATATACCTAAGATAACATGATTTATGGTGTTATCTATTGGCATTTCAGAAAATTTTCTGCAATACTTTCTTGTGCTTCATGCGGAGCAAGTCCATTTCATTGGCAGAATGAGGGTGCTCCTTGTATGTTCTATAGGCAGATCTGGAGCAGCTCCGTCGTGAGATCCACACCCCGGAGCAACTTTATCTACTCCACAAAAATTAGCGCACTCGACTGGAGGTAGCAATATCTCCTTGCCTTGACACGATGCTTGTTTGGGCGCGCCAACAAACACTGGTCGCGTCAGTTGCGCCTCGCGTTGGAGCTCACGTTTTGCTAGCGTAGTGTTGCTGTGGCCAGCATGCCTACTATTGCCAAAAAGAGCCGCGTTTATCTCATTCCATCCTGACCCTGCCATTTGATCTAGAGGGAGCGCATGTGTTTTGTTGGTAGATACCTTCCCGTCGTCCTCCGCCAGAATGAAGTCTTCTGTCGCAGTCACTCCAAATCGGCCAAGCAATGACAACATTAGAAAATATATTTGATCTTGTGTCGTGAAAATACGTAAAACGCGTTTTAAGTTAGTGACGTCATACGTTGGAGGTTTCAGCGCAAAATCTAAAAATGAAACTTTGACCCTGATATTTATATGCGAAGCATTTCTTAGTTATCTTCGGCGAGTTTGACCGTATTTGTTTATCTATTGTTGCGACTCCAGGTTCTGCGGGTCTCAGTTGGGTAGCGGGCCCCCGTCATAGAAACCATCGTCAAACAAGTCCATACGTTGAATTATTTGACCTTCAAGAAAGCTAAAGAATATAAATATATAGGTATTTTATAGCGTCTGATTTAGGGCAGAATAGACACAGTGAGCACATTAAGAATAAAGCAACGAGAGCACTGTGTTTTCTTCGCCATAACTTCAGTCAGTTACCACAGAAATTGAGAGAGCAACTGTATTTGACGTACATTTGGAGCATACTTTATTACGGTTGTTGGAAGTCCCACACAGCTGATCTCACAGAGCAGCTTCAAAGGGTGCAAGATAAAGCGGTTTGGTTTGTACTCAACACTGACAGAACATTAAGCATGACTTGAAGCAAACGTAAGTTATCAAGGCAGGCTTTAAACATCACCGGGAAAAATTTGTAGTGAAACTTTTTTCCCGCGGTAAGCCAATTTGAAACCGGCATTGAGCGAGAACTGTATATTAAGGTAACCACTTAGATCTGCTCGAGAACCGACCTTACAGCGAAAGTTCGCGAACGCCCTTTTAAGGTTGGCGTCTTCAGGCATTCTAGTATGCACGAGCCATTAGAGAATGAAATGGCCTATCGCCTGACGTTGTAAACACTTTGAACAACGATGTCTTATACCACACTTTGAGAGTGTGTTAACTTTGTATATTTTTCTACATGACCTCTGCTGTACTGCGCAATGTGGCGATGCAGGTATGCAAAAAATAAATAATAAATAAATAAAAACAAGAGATTCCTAGGTGTCAGTGATAAGTCAGTGTCTCTCCCACAGACAGAGAGCAAGCTCTTTCACTTCACAGGATGTGATTCGGTTGGTTTGCAGTCGATTTACGCCTGGCTTTAGGCACATGTGTGTGCCTATAATTTTGGATGCAGAATATGATCAATAATCAATCGTATGTTTTCACTACCCTTGATTACTTCGCTCGTTTTTGCGTCGTGCAAAAACAGCCATACTTGTGTGGCCTAGACAGAGTCACGAACCAACTAGCCCAGCAAAGAGTACTTCTAGAAGTGCGTTGGTCGCGCCTATGAAGTGAGTCCTTTGGGTTACACAAGCCGGTGAGGTGCGCGCGAGCGCTGTGCACCATGTGCCGTCATTGTTCCTCGCGCATGCACAGCGCTGCTCATTGCAAGCCCCGCGAAACTGCTCAGCATAAGCCAGTGAAGCTCACGCGACAAAACTGGAAATTGTGCTATGTATGGCCGTCCAGCCAGCCCGGAGTATCAAATCTACGAAAGTGGCAAAGAACATTGATTGATATGTAGAGTTTAACGTCCCAAAACCACTATATGATTATGAGAGACGCCGTAGTGGAGGGCTCCGGAAATTAAGACCACCTGGGGTTCTTTAACGAGCACCCAAATCTGAGCAAACGGGCCTACAACATTTCCACCTCCATCGGAAATGCAGCCGCCGCAGCCGGGATTCGAACCCGCGCCCTGCGGGTCAGCAGCCGAGTACCTTAGCTACTAGACCACCGCGGCGGGGCAGTGGCAAAGAACAGGTATATGCTCAGAGGAAAAATGAGGACGCCGGACAGCGCCTCCTCTATTTTTTTTTTCACTGCCCGGGCGAACGTTCTCTCAGGCCGTCTAGCGCGTGCTCCTCCTCCGCTCGCAGCTGCCGCATGGTGGCAATGCGCGAGTATACTACGGGATGCTGGCGCTAAACGGCGGCACATATCAGGAACTTCGCGAATTTGTACAGCCGTGCACCCTGACGTCTTCCCGAATGCAGGGAAGATGAAAAGTAACACGAACTTAGCAACGCGCTGTTTTCACCAGGCTCTGTCAGGCAGTGCGACTGGTTCGATATATGCGTTCGAGTTTTATAGCATTTGTGTTTTATTTTATTTTTCAAGCTATAGATACCTCATTATTTGCATTCCTCAGTATATAATACTGCTGTGCACCACTCTCATTTTCCGACGAAAAAAATGCAGATTGACTTTTTTTCATTTCTCATTAGTTACAAAAAAAAACTCGCCGTTTCTTTTATGGATTCACCTGAGACGACTTGTTTCTTTGTAGCCTGGAATCCAAGGCAGATTGGCCAAAAGAAAACATGTAATATGGTATAGACAGTAACTACCCTGTTGGTAACAAAAATGAGAAAAAAAAGATAAAGAAGGAAAGCATTATCGAAAAAACCAAAATTCAGACAGTGAGAAAAAAAAACAATCACTAATGTAATAACTATACCTTGATTTTGGGAGCCGGACAGACAGCTGATAGTGCCAAACCCGATTAACTTGGGACGTATGTCTGATATTTATTGACATTTAAAATTACTTCCTGACTCTTCTTTTTTTGAGTATTTGTTAAAGGGGGCCTTCTATTGAAATATTGTGGGCATATAGTATACCGATCTGTACATTATCATCTTGGTTCGTTCATCTCGGCTGTCGGCTGCCGGTTCCTCAGGCCTAATAAAGGTCTTCCAAACCAAGACTTCATAATATTAAAAGAGGACCAACACTGGTTACAGTCAAGGGAACAATGATTCACCCTTCCACTCTCTGTACTGCCCGTGTTATTTATTTGGTGAATACCGCACCGCAATCTGCATATAATAATTTCAAGTTTTTTCAACGGAGTCCACTAAGATTTCCATGGAAACTTGAGACGACTCAAACGCAAAAACTATTCTCGTTTTCTTTCGAATCAGTGCACTAAATGTTTCCTACTTTCCTCTAGGATTTTTGTACGCTCAGCATGGTTTTCTTACTGCCTCAATTATTGGAGACAAAGCTAACTTTCTGCCCCTCAGGTGGTTATGCACTGCCCTCATGATCGGTTCATTTCAACCAAGTGAAGATGTTATAATGATGCGGTCAAGTTGTGTGACCTTCCGAAACGTCACGAAAATTTGGGATATGTGATGTCATATGATGATGTTTCAACGCAATGATGACTTCTTGCATCACTCGTGTTCGCGTCGTCGACGCGACAAGATGCCGGACACCACCAGCGATCAAATTTCGCTTTCGATGAGACATTTAAAGCTATCGCCTTATAGCACTGTACGGCTGTAGCTTCACGAAATTTCAGCTTCCGCTGGTGTTGGAAAAAGCATGCTCGCAGTAGTCAGCCAGAACAATTGGTCTCCTAATAAATCTTTGTACTACATGTACTCTAATGTGTAGGCGTCATTTGCAAACCAAGCATTTTATAGTTTATGAGCAGTGGCGGCTGAAAACTACCCGCCACGTTCGGCAACATGGCAATTGAAATCACTAAACGGTAGCACGCTGCGTGCGAACAGTCAAATATTGAGTCTATCAGTAGCAACGCTACCTCGCGATCGCTGCCTTGTGTAACGCTATATATATATATATATATATATATATATATATATATATATATATATATATATATATATATATATATATATATATATATATATATATATATATATGTGTGTGTGTGTGTGTGTGTGTGTGTGTGTGTGTGTGTGTGTGTGTGTGTGTGTGTGTGTGTGTGTGTGTGTGTGGTGTGTGTGTGTGTGTGTGTGAGAGGTTTACCGTCCCAAAACCACCATATGATTATGAGAGACGCCGTAGTAGAGGGCTCCTTAAATTTCGACCACCTGGGGTTTTTTAACGTGCACCCAAATCTAAGCACACGGGCCTACAACAATTCCGCCTCTATCAGAAATGCAGCCACCTCAGCCGGGATTCGCACCCACGACCTGCGGGTCAGCAGCCGAGTACCTTACCACTAGACCACCGCGGTGGGGCATATATATATATATATATATATATATATATATATATATATATATATATATAGATATATATATATATATATATATATATATATATATATATATATATATATATATATATATATATATATATATATATATATATATATATACATTATACTAACATGCGCCCCATCGCGCCCGTAGCACCGATTGGGGTAAATTTCTAGCGCTTGACTACTTGTCCTGTGTGTCCTAATTCATGTAAATATGAACAATTGAATTGAACAAATAAATTAAATAATTCACTTTTTGTTTCCAACTATATGGCGCGTCAGTCGCCCAGGACTTTCATTAATTTCAGGGGGGAGTGACTTTAATTCACTTATACAGTATAATTCCTTGCATTTTGCGATCCCGTGTGTTCTAAAGGCGGCATGATACTTCATAAACAAATTCACATCGCTCACCCACGGAATTAACGACAGCCCTGGGTGACTGACGTGCCCTAGCGGCCTCTTGCAGAAAACAGAAAGGGAATTCATCAATTTATTTATTTATACCATCGTGTATCTGGACACACAACGATCAATCTAGCGCTTGAACATGAATGCAATCGATACGGGCGTGAGTCGATTCTAAAGCGCCACTACTTTTAGAGACGGTCTCACGAGAACAGGTCTCAATCACATACTTCTGCAGTTTGACACCTAGTGCAGAACTAAAATATTTTACAGCAATTTCGCTCTCGCCGTTCGCATTACCAATTTTTTAAATGACAGAAGTACAGCTGGACAAATGACTGAAAACTGAAAGCTTTTTTTTACCGCGACAAAAAAATCTTTGAATTCGTGGGCTAATAACTTTCACAGATGCCCCTAAATTACCTGCAATCGCCGTACGAGCACGCGACGACGTGATCCGTAAAAACACACTCTTGCGTAGTCTTCAAGCCTGTGCCTCAAACTAGCGATGGTGATAGCGACGGTGAAAGCCGGTGCCTTCCGAGGGATTGAGAGCCCGTATGTCCAACGAGACGGATGTCTAACGAGACGGAATGTCTCATGGGTCACGTGATGGGTGAGACTGAATGTCTAACAAGCCTGAATGTCCAACCGAGTCTGAATGTGTAACGAGCCTGAACGTCTAACCGAGACTGAATGTCCATCGAGACGGAATGTCCAACGAGCCTGAATGTCTAACCAAGATGGTATGTCCATCGAGACTATGGACAGTTTTGGCCGTCGGCCCAGAGACCATGCACCTGACGAAAAAGAGCAGAGCATAGTGTGCCAAATCCCATGCGACAAGTGCCCCGCTTTGTACGATGAAGAAACCGCGAACTTCTATTAAGGAATGCAGCAGCACAAGAATGACCTCCGTCAATGCAACAGCGTCCAGAGCACAATGGCATAACACTGCGAGCAGTTCTACTACCATACCAGTCCCGACGGTGCGGTGTCGAGCTCTCTGGCTTGTTTTGTAGACTTCCTGATTTTTTTGGGATGCACAAAGAGCGTGAAAACAGGTAGGAGAAACTTGACCTTGGGAAACGACTGTGCCTCGAAGCTTTTTGTAGTGTAAACTGCTTGAACATAATCATGGGTGACGGACCATCGAAAGTGCTTTGGCACTTCACAGCTGACTACAAATGGAAAGTCGTTTGAAAAAAATATACAAAACACGGGCGTTGACATGACCGTTGCCAAAGTTTGTCACGCCATCATGTCGCCTCATTATGGCATCATCGCTTTACACTGTCTCAGTGATCAGCTAACCAATCACGGTTGCAGTGCAAAACAAAGTAAGGTGCAGAAGGTTGAATTAAATTACTTGAGACCCTACAGGTAGTGCAAAACCACGTTAGCTGCAGAAAACTCTTGGGGGGGGGGGGGGGGGTAAAGTGAACTTTTATCGACTGAAAAAAGCAACAACGTGTATTCCCCATCGAGCTGTCTAAGGCGAGAGCACAATGAAGGACCTTGCAAACTGTTAATGTTAATGGTGGCGTAATAGGGAAACATGTCCAGTTATTGATCTCGTCACCGATTAGTAATGTTAGTCATACTATGGTGCTGATCATAAACCAATTGAACGAGACACTAGACTCACACCAATCACCTAGTTTTTTTAGTACCGCGCTCAAATTCACGGGCACAAACCACTTTGTGTGAACTATTAAAGACTTTCAACTATCTGAGAAAACAGAATAGGGCACAAGGAAAACTTAAAAAATAAATCTCACGCACAACATGAAAGAGGTCTCAAACATATTAGCATGAGCTAGCCACTTATTGCGCACACAGCTGCTACCTTCTAGTGGTATTTATACGATTATTTAGCTTATGATCTTCTATTGCGCGTCTACATCCGTCTTTCCACGCGTAAATAAATTAAGTCCCCTTCGCTCATGGTAAAGTGCGTCAAGAAAGCGTTCCTCAGGTGGCCGACTATGTGTGCACCATTGCGGTGATATACCAGCTAGACGTAAACAAACCAGATCTCCCTTTCGCACCACACAAGCACACTCTAAGCGCGGTGAGTCAATGAAGTATTACGTTGCAGAGACATAGTATTCGATATTGCAATATTATCGCAATGTTAGCTAAGAGCCCCAAAAATATCAGGCGCGTAGCAGACGCCTGTCGCTTTGCCGTGGCTTCCATTGCGGGAGAAGCACTCGATAGATATATGGATTGATATGACTGTACTCTTTACGTCGGGTGGCGGCTAACACCACCTACGCCCGTCGCTTTGCCGCGGCTTCCATCGCGGAAGAAGCACTCGATAGATAGGGGGATTGATATGACTGTACTCTGTACATCGGGTGGCGGCTAACACCATCTAGCCATCATGCTTAGTGAAACAAACCTCGATTTATCTTTTTTCCCCTTTAAATAGTGAAGCTGAGGACTGGTACTTTGAAGCGAAGGATATAATTTTTACTCGTGCCTTGATTTTAGCCACCAAGCAGATAACCAACTTCTAGTTCATTCCACCCGCTTAAAGTCTCTTTTGCTCTCGGTGTCCTCAAACCCCAGTGCTTTAAAATACTCTGCGCCGTCATCCTGAACTATAGGGTGAAGCCCTTTAAAGAACATTATTATGTGTTGGGCAGTTTACTCCTCCTCTCCACACGCACTTCACACCATGTCTACTCCTTCGTATTTGGCTCGACAAGTCTTGGTGCGCAATACTCCGGTCGTGACCTCACACAGTAGAGAACAACCCAGAGTATTACCATAGATACTTTCCTTGGCAATTTCCTGCTTAAGAGTCCGATAGATCTCTGCAGACTTTTTAACCAGGCCAATGCTCCACATGATGGTCTACGTATCATTCATCTTCTTCTTAACCAATGGTTCTTTTTGGTTCGGCCCCCTGCTTTTTTCTAAGTACTTCCTCGTCAATTTCCTGGTTCGCTTTCTTCATTTTGTATCCACATTCTTCATGTAAAAGTAGTTGAAAACCTTCCTATCCCAGCACTCCTCCCCCCTTTCTCTCAATCGCTTCTCAAATTTTCCCTGCTAGCTTCCCTGCCCTCGAATAATACTTACTCCATATCACCTTGAACTCCCCGATTTGGCGTATTTCTGTGAGCTTCTAAAGGAAGCCTACCTATTCCACGTTGATTAATTTCTAATCTTGCTTGGACATCTGATCTCATGCACAAGACCACTTTGCCGAAAGTCCGAACAGGAACCACGACCCCTTTCCGGATTCCTCTCATAACATCATACCTATTGTAATTCCACACTGCCCTATTTTTCATCACCGCTGCATTCCTGTTACCTTTAGGCGTTACGTATATTTCGTGTTCCCTTAGGTACTCGGTTCCATCGCTTATCCATACACCCAGATATTAGTATTTATCTGTTATCTCTAGCGCGACCAACTGTACCTTAAGTTCACTACCTTCATTATCAATAAGAATCAAGACTGCTGATTTTTTATTACTGAATCTTAAATCTAACCTATCTCCCTCATCACCGGATATGTCCATCGATCTCTGCAAATCTTGCCTGTTGTGGGTCATTAACACTATATCATCTGCATACATCAATGCTGGTAGTGCCTGTTCAATGAGTTTTCCTTGTTTGACGAAAGAGAGGCTGGAGCCAAATTCACTTCCCTTTGATTTGGCCTCTAATCCTTGTAGGTACATCATGAATAACAAGCCCCGCAGGGGCCTCTCCGTAAGTGGGCGTTTGGTGCGTAGCGAAACCACGGACCCGAGCTAACGGGGGAGTTACGACTCCCTCCCAAACCTAGCCGTGCGTGGCTCCGCCGTGCCCGGGAGAAAGGGGATCCCGGGGGTTGAGCCGACGTCGAGTGATTAGGACCTTTAAGCCCCCCCCCCCCCAGCAGAGGCAACACACCCCTTTGGCCCCGGCTTCACGTAGACGGCACCCCTGGGTTGACCCCCCTAGGGAAATCGGCAGTCGCCTCTTTCTGTCTCTCCTTACATCTTCGTCTTCTTCTCCTCTTTAAATCGGTCCTGTCTTCTTCTCTTTTCTGTTTACTTTATTGTTTCCTGGCGGCTAGGGTTAACCTTGTGTGGCTATCTTACCTGGGGTGAACCATATTCGGTTATAGCAATGTCGTACTGCTGGCGTAGGGCAGACTTTATCACATGATCTGCCGCGTCCTCTTGTTGGGCTCTGTGGTGAGTGGTAGGCGCCACTGCCGAAATAGTCATTTTTCATGGTACCTCAGAACCCTCCTGTAACTGATCGTGCCCTGAAAAGGGTACGCACCGATGCATCCTCTTTGTTTTTCACCCAAAACATTGAAACTTTTCCAAGATATCATGTTCTTCACTCTGAAGAAATATCAACTGAAGCCGGAGCAATATCATATTTTCTTGTGGCCAAGTGCTAAAAAGACACCATTGGGACCGGCTATAAGGTAACAAAGATGGCAAGTGGGGACATTCTCCTCGAAATAGCTGACGATCGCTTCATCGCTGGATTTGTCACGCACGTGGAACAGGACACGGTGATAGCTGCAAGACTGCGGAACCACTTCATTTCGGCCTTGCAACGCTCTCGTCGAACACTCACGTGGTTCCTGTGCGCCTTCTCTACCACAAGAAGGCAGGAGGACAACACTGCTGGCTTTCAAAGGCGACGGATTGACGACCGGACTTGCAGTTCGGCAGCACTGCATCTTAAGCAC
Organism: Rhipicephalus annulatus; assembly: GCA_013436015.1. Taxonomy (NCBI): domain Eukaryota; kingdom Metazoa; phylum Arthropoda; class Arachnida; order Ixodida; family Ixodidae; genus Rhipicephalus; species Rhipicephalus annulatus. The sequence goes on along the minus strand of WOVY01002200.1, from coordinate 34,846 downwards.
ACGACTAACGCTATCTGCTTTTGCAGGTAAGAACTACACGTTTGATTTCCTACACTCTATACACTGCTGCCGGACTGCATCAAACTGCATTTGTACCTTCTCTGTTTTTTTACGCTAGTGGAATATTGCTATGTCTAAAAAGGCTGTGGACGAACTGCGTGCCGATATAATTCATGAATTGAAGGAGATAAAAGAGAGTCTAGTAGAACTGAAAAGCTCAAAGAGGAAATCAAAGACCTTGGAGCCTTAAGAGAAGTGATCCACGCTGTTTTAATAGAAAACAAGGTACTTAAAGTGCAAAATGCTAAGTTGGCACGAAAACTTGAGAAGCTAGAAACGTACCAACGCTCCAATAACTTGGAAATCAATGGTGTTCCTGTTGAGGAAGAGCCGATAGCTATCATTAAAAAGATTGGCGTACTAGTTGCAGAAGAAGTACAAGAGTCTGACATTGATATGTGCCACAAAGTGCCAACAGCTAAGCATATTGAACATAACATAATTGTTCAATTGGTGCGCCACATCAATTGATATATTGATATGTGGGGTTTAACGTCCCAAAACCACTATATGATTATGAGAGACGCCGTAGTGGAGGGCTCCGGAAATTTAGACCACCTGGGGTTCTTTAACGTGCACCCTAATCTGAGCACACGGGCCTACAACATTTCCGCCTCCATCGGAAATGCAGCCGCCGCAGCCGGGATTCGAACCCGCGCCCTGCGGGTCAGCAGCCGAGTACCTTAGCCACTAGACCACCGCGGCGGGGTATTTGTGCGCCGCATCAAGAGGAACGGTTTCCTTGCTAAAGCACGAAAGAAAAAAAAATTGATACCAGAATGCTTGGTTTTGATGAAAATCGTCCAGTGTTCATCAATGAGCACTTGACAGGGCAAGGCAAAAAGTTACTGAGTGCTGCGAAACAAAATAGAAATGAGGTTGGTTACAAATATGTGTGGACCACTGGAGGGAAAGTAATGGCCAGACGTAATGAAACATCCCCTGTTCTGCACATTTTTAGCATTGATGACATCAACAAGATGGTTGCCTAATCTTATTCACTTAAAGCATGTTTTTACTTTTTCAGTATAGTCATGGCTTCAATCGATAAATGCCTTTATCATGATCACATTTCCTTTAGAAATATATCTGCCGCGCTTGATTGATTGATTTGTGGGGTTTAACGTCCCAAAACCACTATTTGATTGTGAGAGACGCCGTAGTGGAGGGCTCCGGAAATTTTGACCACCTTGGGTTCTTTAACGTGCACCCAAATCTGAGTACACGGGCCTACAACATTTCCACCTCCATTAGAAATGCAGCCGCCACAGCCGGGATTTGATCCTGCGACTTGCGGGTCAGCAGCCGAGTACCTTAGCCACTAGACCACCGTGGCGGGGCATCTGCCGCGCTTAAAAAACATATTTCAGTCCTTCATTCAAACGCCCAAAGTTTAAGAAATAAGCAAGATAAAGTTGCAGAGTTGCTTCAACAGGCCGAAACCAATCTCGATGTGCTTATTTTTACTGAAACGTGGCTTTCTGATAAAGATTATGCCTTCCGGCTCGATAACTACAGATATCACGGACTAAACCGCACCTACGCTCGGGGTGGCGGCTTGGCTGTCTATGTACGAAATGATCTGAATTCGGAGATAATTTCGGATTTCTCGCTGAATAATCGAAACATTGAATGCCTCACTATTGGTCTTAAAACAGTAACACTTTCAGTACTCTACAGGCCACCTTGCGGAAACAAAAAGGATTTCTTTTCCTATATGGATAAACTTCTATGTTACCTCAGCGAAACAGGCAAAATGTTCGCCGTACTAGGTGATACGAACATAGATATGATGGACGAAAATGCAACAACTAGAGAATATAAGCAGTTGATGTACTCTTACGCATGCTCGAATATGATTACCCTACCAACACGAGTGACCGCTTCTAGTGCCACCCTGCTGGATATTTGTATCACCAATGTACATGCTCCTACTGTGACTGCTGGTGTCATGTCCGTCGACATAAGTGATCATCTTTCAATTTTCTGTTTGCTGCCCTGCTCCAAGAAATTCAAGCGTAGCACCTTTTCTTATCGTCTCATTGATGAAACGACGATATCCCTATTTCGCTCACTTATTAGCGAAATAAGCTGGGAATCTGAACTGCTTCAAAGTGACCCAAATAAGGCATACAATTCATTTTTCGATAAAATGGTTGCTGCTTACGATAAAGCCTTTTCGCAACTTAGTGTTACAAAACGATATAAAAAAATTAGGAAACCTTGGGTTAATGCTGCGCTTCTCTCAAAAATTAAAAGAAAAAATCAAATGTACCACACATTCATTAAAACACGGAATAATAATCAATTAGCCGAATTTAAGACTTATCGTAATCAAGTAAATTCAGAGCTAAGAAAAGCGAAGGGAAAATATTACGAAAGGGTTTTCTCGCGTATATATACGAATCCAAGAAAAATTTGGCAAGAAATTAAGAAGTTGTCTGGAGCGAATGCTACTTGCGAAAACGTACAAATATCTTCGGTAAATGGTGCACTTACAGACGGTGAAGCTGCCAGTGCCCTAAATACTCACTTTGTTGAATGCTGTAACAGCAATTCCTTTGAAAATCCCGAGTATGTAAGACTCGCTGTAACGAAACAATCTGTGCCAAATTCTTTTGTAGTATTTCCTACGACTGCAGGTGAAGTTGAAAAGGTAATCAGTAGTTTTATGCAATGCAGCTGCAGGATTTGACGGTATACTGGCATCTCCCATAAAATATGTATCGGATAGCATATCTACAGTCCTAGCCCATATTATCAATATAACGTTCGAATGCGGAATTTTCCCAAGCAAACTTAAAATAGCCCGTGTCTCTCCAATTCACAAAGGGGGTGCAGACAAGTCTATAAACAATTTCCGACCTATTTCAATACTACCACTCTTCTCAAAACTTTTTGAAGCTGTTAATATTTCACGACTGGAAGGTTTTTTAAATAAGTATGCTATAATCAGTACATCTCAGTATGGATTTTGGAAAAATAAATCATGTGAGGATGCACTCCTCAAACTAAAACATCAAATACTACGAAACATTGAAAATCGTTTATACACGGTTGGTTTATTCCTTGACCTCCGTAAAGCGTTCGACAGTGTGAATCATGAAATACTGTTATCTAAACTTCATAGCTATGGGATACGCGGTACAACGTTAGATCTCATGCGAAGCTTTTTAACGGATCGTTTTCAGTAAGTTTCACTTAATGAGGTGACCTCTCTATATTTTAGAGTACAGACTGGCGTACCGAAGGGATCAATACTTGGCCCGGTATTATTTATTATATATATCAATGACCTCCCAAGCATTTCACCTACACCGAACATAGTCATGTATGCGGATGACACTAATCATTTCTTTTCGAATTCATCAGTGCAACAGATTGAAAAAGAAATTAATGATTATTCAGATTTATTATCTGACTGGCTGAAGTTAAACAAACTTCAAATAAATGTCAGTAAAACTAAGTATATAATATTTAAACCAATAAATAAGCCAATGCCTGTCAAGATTACTGTTTTATTTAGAGGAGAGCAGATAGAACAGGTATCAACGCAAAAGTTTTTGGGAGTATCAACGCAAAATTTTTTGGGTAGAACGACCACGTGACATCGCCGACTACCTGACAGGAACTCGGTGGACACCACGAAGCCCTTCGCGTTCGCCGCCGCACGTCACCGCACCACCGGCAGTACTCCGGCCCAACGCGAGGCCGGTCTCCTAGCCCGTATCCGGGAAACTAAGGGCAGCAACCGGTGGAGGTGCGGTTGCTGTGCGACGAACTACCGAAGATCCTCCGACGACGACGACGCCGCGACGGAGCTTTCCGAACACAATGCCAACCAGGCAGAAATGCCGAAACCGTAGGTTTTCGTGCGATGTTGTTGTAGAACGGGACGGCTCTCAGCTCTCCCATGGTAGAGTACATAGTGCTCTTAATCTTCCACCAGATGTCACGGGGTCGTGACGTGGCCGAAGACAGGAGACTTCATGTTGGGATTTAACTGTTTATTTGGGCGAACCTGTGCCCGGTAAACGGAAAGTCCAATTACAGCAGCAGTCTCGCACAGATAGCAGTCTCGGACTGATAGCGGCGAACGGAGTCACGGTCACTGGTCACGGTACTGATGAGTGCGAATATGATGAGGCTCACTGTGCAAACTGCAAAGGCAATCATGCCGCATACTCCAGAACGTGCCCAGCCTGGAAAAGAGAAAAAGAAATTATCACCCTAAAAGTTAACAAAAATATGACGTTCCGTGAAGCACGACAGCCAATCTCACCTACTTTCGCACTAAGAACTTCCTTCGCTGAAGTGGTGCAACGAGGGGCGGCAACATAATGGCCCTTGGCGGCTACCTGGACCACGCCTAGCGTGCCCAGGTCAAAGCCATCTGCCCCTCTGGTGGGAGCAGCCAGCGCTGCCCCACCCACAGCCAACCAGTCCACACCGGTAGCCTCTACAAGTCCTGGCAGCAGTCAGAGCAATGAGGAGACCAACGAGGCCCCAACAACCTCCTGCCCGGTGAGGGCAAAGACTTCCGTGACTGAAGCGAATTCTAAGCGACACACAGATCGCTCTTTGGAGTGGGTGTCCAGTGCCTCACAGGAGGCTATGGACACCACTTCTAGCCAAACGGCGCCCATAGCGCCAAAGGAGCGGCGACCTGTTGTCGACCGCTTCAAAAAAGACAAAACACCAATTACAGGGCCTCACAAAGGCCCTGTGAAATTAACCAATCTCAATATTGTCTACACACAGCACTTTTTTTCAATTCATAATGGATAAAATTATTCAGTGGAATGTTAGAGGGCTCCTCAGAAATTTAGATTATTTTCAAGAACTTCTCAGTAAGTTCCATCCAAAAGTGCTGTGTGTGCAAGAAACACGCCTAACTCATAAATACAGCAACTTTCTCCGCCAATACATTTCTTTCCGGAAGGACCATGAAGATGCTGCCGTATCATCTGGCGGAGTAGCCATTATAGCTGATAGAAGTGTGGCATGTCAGCAGATGAAGCTCCGGACAGCTCTTGAGGCAGTGGCCATTCGAGCTGTACTTTTTAACAAACTCATCACCTTATGCTCTCTCTATATACCACCTCACCATCAGATTAAAAGGCACGACTTGGAATCATTAGTAGGTGAACTGCCAGTACTTTTTTTATTATAGGTGAATTTAACGCATACAATGCCCTGCGGGGCGATTCTCGCTGTGACGCTCGAGAACGTCTTATTGAACAGCTTCTTTATTCGTCCAGGCTATGTCTCTTAAATACAAAGGGGCCTACGTATTTTAGCATCGAAAACAATTCATACTCCTCGATAGATCTTAGCATATCATCACCATCACTTTTAGCCGATTTTATGTGGAATGTTCTTAAAAACCCTTATGGGAGTGACCACTTCCCGATCATTCTGAGCGTGCCAAACAAAGGCCAACAATCTTCGCAGGTTCCGAGGTGGAAGCTTGACTCAGCTGATTGGGAAAAGTACCCAAATCTTGCCCAGATGACAGCGACTGAGTTGTCTGCTCTGACCATAGATGACGCTGTCGCGTATTTCACAGCTTTCTTCTTGATGCCGCATCTAAGTGCATAATTCAAACGAACGGAATGAGTTCTAAACGGCGAGTACCATGGTGGAATGATGCCTGTAGGAAGGCTCGGACAATTCAGAACAAAGCGTGGGCATTGCTCATTGATTTTCCAACAGTAAAAAACCTGGTAAATATTAAGTAGGTCAAATCGCAGGCAAGGAGAATACGCAGATAAGCCAGACGAGAGAGCTGGACAAAGTTCATTGCGAGCTTCAACTCATACACAGATTAAAGAAAAGTGTAGAACAAAGTCCAGGAAATTAAAGATCAACAAACATATTCTCTCATATTAGTAAATACCCTCGGAGAAAGCTTGCAGGACCAAGACAACTTTCTTGATGCACATTTTGAAAATATATCGAGCTCCTCACACTACTCTGACGCATTCCGAAAATACAAAGCACAGTTGGAAAAACAAAATCTAGAAAGGAAATCTAAAAAAATCAAGGCATATAATGAGCCCCTCTGCTTAGCAGTATTGCAAAGAGCACTGAACTGTTGCTACACATCTTGTCCAGGTCCTGACACCATAAGGTATGAGATGCTGAAGCAACTCCCCTCCGAAACACAAAAAACTCTCCTTTCCCTTTACAATCTTATCTGGTTTTCTGGTGTGATACCCTCCTCTTGGAGGGAAGCAGTGATAATTTCGATCTTGAAGCAGGGTAAGGATCCGTCGTTTCCATCAAATTACAGGCCTATAGCATTAACCAGCTGCATCTGTAAAGCTTTTGAAAAAATGATTAATTGCCACCTACTCCGCTTCCTAGAATCCAACAAACTGGTAGACCCAAACCAATGCGGGTTTAGAGAAGGCCGATCCACCACTGATCATCCCGTACGGATTGAGACACGCTTACGTGAAGCTTTTGTCCATAACCAGTTTTTTCTATCTGTATTCCTCAACATGAAAAAGGCCTATGATACAACGTGGAGGATTGGGATAGTGAGAGACCTCTCGCATATGGGTGTACGTGGTATTATGTTCAATATCATCGAAAGTTACCTGTCTGATCACATATTCCAAGTTCGAGTGGGCAATGTCTTGTCCTGAACATTTGTACAGGAAACCGGAGTACCATAGGGTGGGGTACTGAGCTGCACGCTCTTTACTATAAAAATGAACTCTCTTCATCAGTACATGCCCCATAACAATTTCCTCCACATATGTTGATGACATCCAGATAGCTTTTCAATCGTGTTCTCTCGGCATCTGTGAGCGACAGGTTCAGCTTGCTATAAACAAAGTGTCCAAATGGGCTGATCAAAATGGGTTCAAAGTCAACCCACAAAGAAGCACATGTGTCCTGTTCACACAGAAAAGAGGCTTATACCCTGGTCCTCAGATTGTCATCAAAGGCGAACCTCTGCCCGTAAGCCCAGAACATAATTTCCTAGGTATAGTCTTAGATGAAAAACTAATATTCGTATCACACATCAAACACCTGAAAAATAAATGCATTAAAACAATGAATATCATGAAGTTACTGTCGCACACATCCTGGGGCAGCAACAGAAAGTGCCGAATCTGTACAAAAGCCTGGTACGTTCACGTCTTGACTATAGGGCAATAGTATATCATTCAGCCTCGCCAAGCACATTGAAGATTCTGGATCCTGCACATCACCTGGGCATCCGCCTCTCTACAGGTGCTTATCAAACGAGCCCTGTAGAGAGCCTTTACGTCGAGTCGAATGAGGGGTCACTCTCCCTGCAGAGGTCCTACATGTCTTTTATCTATTATCTGAAAGTGAACGGCGATAAGGAACACCCTATGCATTCCATAACTAATTATCTGCCTAGTTCTGCACTTTTTGGAAACTGGCCCTCGATGAGGCAGCCTTACTCACTTCGCGTGCGGCCGAGATAACAGATGGGCCGCTTTTTGAACAGTGTCTCATGGCTACTGCTGCACACCTACCGCCGTGGCAGTGGCAGGTGATAGAATGTGATGTATCCTTCACCGAAGTGACGAAGCATGCACCTATTGCACATTTACACACATACTTCATGGAACTTAAACACAAATACGCTTGCCCTGAATTTTTTACAGATGCCTCCAAGTCTCTCACTTCTATGCCCTATGCAGCTGTAGGACCATCCTTTTCAGCTTCCGGTATTCTGCACCCACAAACAAGCACTTTCACCGCAGAAGCTCATGCACTATCTATTGCTGCCAACCATATTAAGTAATTAAAACTAGAACGCACGGTTATATACACTGACTCTCTAGTGTTGTAACAGCTTTAAAACAATGAAAAAACACAAAAATACTGCGCTTGTATCATTTTACTCGCTTTCATGTGCAATCTACGCCCTTAAACGTCATTTTGTGGTGTGCTGGGTGCCAGGGCACCGCGAGATTGCTGGAAACGTGGCCGCGGACCAGCTAGCTGTATCCGCGCACGACAATGCTGCCACTAACCCATCTTTGACTGTCCCTGCACTTGACATGAAGCGCTTCCTGAAACAAAGCCTCAGAGCATATTGGCAGCGCCTATGGGACAGGTAGACTGAAAATAAACTACATATTATCAAACCCAAACTTGAAAGTTGGCCACCGGTATCTAAATCACGCTACGGACAAGTAACACTTACCAGGCCACAAATAGGACACACACATAGCACACATTCATATCTCCTGTCTGGTGGTGAACAACCTAGCTGTGACAAATGTGGTGAACGACTTACAGATCTCCACATCCTTGTCCAGTGCAGCGAGTAGGGTGGTATCAGAAAAAACATTTTCTACTGCCCTATCGACAGCAGTTTCCACTGCATCCTTCTATGTTTATTGGTAGAGATTCACTGTTTAAACAAAAAAAGTTGATGACATTTTTAAAAGAAATGCATGGTTTTAATAATATATTTCAAGGTGACCCATAGCACGGCCTCCGTCTGGAGGTTGCTGTTGCGGTGGCCGCATAGCCAGCACCCTGCGTCGTGGCTCTTGTGTTCAAGGGCACTGATGATGCAAATGTACTACATAACATATCAGTGCAAAAGTTTTTCTTATTCTTTTACTGAGTATTGTCATCAGTCTATAGCTAATCAATTCACCTCCCATATTTTTATTATATTATGTTTTATCCGCCTTAAGGCGAGCAATTTTAGGCCCTTATACAGTCCTGTAGCGTCATCTTAGTCATTGTTACATTCCAAATCATTGCCACTCCTCCATCTTTTCCATGGCGCTCTTTGGCCAAGACATGGCCCTTGCGCCAATATAACCTACATATCAACATCATGAATAACAAGAGTGACAGAGGACACCCCTGGCTAAGCTTCCGTTTTAACTCTGTGGGTTTGGATACCTGTTTTTCACACTTTATAATTACCTTATTCCCTTTAGAGATATCCTTTAAAAGATTAGTGACTCCATCTTCCACACCTAGTGTGTCCAGCATTCCCCACAAGTCCTTTTGAACCGCGCTATCATACGCTCCTTTGATATCGAAAAACGCTAGCCACAGGGGCCTGTGTTCCTTTTCTATTTCGATCCACTGCGTCAGTGAGAACAGATTGTCTTCCAACCTCCTGTGTTTCCGAAACCCATTCTGCAGTTCCCCCAGCACCCTCTCATCCTCTATTCATGCCTGCAGTTTTAGCTTTATAATATGCATCGCCAGCCTGTAGACCACTGATGTCACTGTTATCCGACGGTAGTTGTTTATGTCAGCTTTACCACCCTTTCTTTTATAGATCATGCTCATCCTGCTAAGTTTTAATCCATTGGGGACTTCACCATCGATTACTGTTTAGCTCGCTGCCCTCTCAAAGACTTGAGACCCAATGTCTTTATCAGCATAAATGGAATGCCATCGGGGCCGGTTGATGTACTACTAGAAACACTCTCTTAGCCCTTTCCATCTCTCGTTGTGAAAATGGAGCCTCTGCGCCACTGGATCCATTCTTGTGTATTAAGGTGCATTAGGCACTTCTTTGTTGAAATTTTTCTGTCACCCTTATTCTTCTATGCGGCGATGACGTTGTGGCTAGAGCATGCGCCTCGCATGCAAAAGGTCCATGGTTCAAATCGCGGTGCCACGCAGTTACCAACTAGATAAAAAAATCAACATGGTGATGGAACTGCATTAAGAGGCCTGGGGTGCGGCGTCACCGGTAACCACCACCGGGAACGCACTCCCTCACCAGAGAAGGATTGGCCACCCTGGTGCAGTATCTGGCCACTACCTCCCACGTGCATACGTCAATTAACTCACGGCCCTCAGTCCCCGGTAGCTGCGAAGCAACTGACCACGGCGCGGTCATATCTGAAACGCAGCAGAAGGTGCTAAGAATCTCTGGATCCGGACAGGCCGCTATTGGAACCTGAACTTGACAATGTTTAACTCTAGAACAATACCTAGTGAGGGCAGTCTAGCTGTACTATTCGAGGAGTTAGAGGGTGTTAAATGGGATATAATAGGGCTCAGTGAGGTTAGGAGGACAGATGAGGCCCATAAGGTGCTAGAGAATGTGCACCACGTCCTTTGCTACCGGGGCTTGGCTGACAGAAGAGAACTGGGAGTGGGGTTTCTAATTCTCAGAAACATAGCTGGAAACATAAAGAAATACTATAGCATCATTGAAAGGGTGGTAGGTATCGTGATTAAACTGAATAAGAGATACAAGATGAAAATGGTGCCGGCTTACGCGCCTACATCCAGCATGATCACACTTCAGTTGAAAGCTTCTATGAAGACGTGAAATCGGCAATGGTTAGGGTAAAAACACAGTATACTATACTGATGGGAAACTTTAATGCAAACGTAGGGAAGAAGCAGGCTGCAGACCAGGCAGTAGAAGATTACGACATCGGTACTAGAAACGCCAGAGGAGAGCTACTAATCGAATTTGCAGAACGCAATAACTTACGAATTTTTCATACCTTCTACCGAAAACGAAGAAACCGCAAATAGACATGGAGGAGCCCTAATGGCGAAAATAAGAACAAAATAGACCTTATATTGAGTGCACACCCAGGCATCGTGCAGAATGTGGAAGTGCTTGGCAAGGTACGATGCAGTTACCATAGAATGGTGTGGTGTCGAAATCGCCTAGACTTGAAAAAGGAACGTTAGAAATGATACGCAAGAAGCCAATCAATGAGCTAGCACTGAGAGGGAAAGTACAAGAATTCAGAGCCTCACTTCAGAACAGGTACTCGGCTCTTTGTGAGGAAATGAACCTTAGCGTAGATACAATCAATGATAATCTGACGAGTATCAATACAGAGTGTGCGGTGGAAGTTGGAGACAGGGTAGTTAGACAGGACACTGGCAAGCTTTCCCAGGAAACGAATAATCTCATTAAGAAGTGCGAAATCGTGAGTCTCAGGTACAACAGACAAAATAGAACTGGCAGAGCTTCTAAAGTTGATTATTAGGCGTAAGGTATGCAATGTAAAAGGTATAACATGAAGAGCATTGAACACGCTCTGAAAAACGGAGGAAGCGTCCGAACTGGGAAGGGGAACCTTGGGATAGGCGAAAATCGGATATATGCACTAAGGGACAAAGAAGGCAAAATAATTACCAATATGGATACCATAGTTAAAGTAGCGGAGGAGTTTTACACAGATCTGTACAGTAGCCGGGACAACCGGCTACTGGGCAGCGTGCTGCCCAGTAGCCGGTTACAGTAGCAACCGGCTACTGGGCAGCACGCGTTGTGTACAGATCTGTACACAACGCGTGCTGCCCGGCTCAAGTGCTCTGACGTAGGCTTTGACTCGGAGGAGCCGTTCTTTGTTAACGAGCACCTATGCCCAGAGCTGAAACGTCTACTAGGTCAGGCTACTGCACGCAAACGCGAAACTGGTTGGAAATACGTTTGGGTGCAAAATGGCAAAATTTTCGCACGGCGCATGGACAACGCTCCAAAAATAAAGATTTCATGCAGTGGGGACGTTGCTAAAATGGTCAACCCATTATGAAAGCTGGAAAATAAGACCTATGTTCCAAGCTTTGAAGGAGCCCTTTGTGGTGCTATGGCGTATCTTATCATGCCGTTCATATGTGTTAAGGAGACACATAGTTGTATATGTTGCGATAGTCTACCCGGAGCAAGGGCCATATGCGCATGCGCTGTTCGGCACACATTTTTTCTCTTTCCGATATTTGTTGCCTGCTTTTTTATTTTTTTTTGTCTTGTCTGCTTTAATTTTGGGAGTACTGGTTTGTAGTTGCCGCTTTTGCAATTTTCTGGATTGTTTGCGTTTATGCCTGTATCGCGACATGAGTTGGGAAACAACTTGGCTGCGTTTTTCTGCCCTTGTTGATAAAATCTGTAGGCACAGTGATATTTTTTGCTGTCTGTTTCTCTTTTTGAAGTATGTCACTACTTGTCTGCAAACTGACAGCACTTCTATGTTGACCCATAATAATCAGCAATGACCTTATCTTGTATTAGTCCAACCACACTCAAGTCGGATATTGTTGAAAAGTGTAAATCACCATTAACCTTTTTACATATGAACATTCAGTCATTACGCCAAAAATATGATGACTTTTGCATTTTTACAAACGAGTTCGGGTTTTCCTTCTCGGTTATTATGCTGACTGAGACGTGGTACTCTGATCTTGATACCATACATTTAGATGGCTACAGTGCCGTTTCTTTGAATAGGAAATCGAAAAGGGGAGGCGGCGTATGCATGTTAACAAAACTGGGATTAACCTATGACCTCCTCGATGACTTTTCTTGGTCCACAACGGACATTGAGGTAATTTGTACAAAATGCGACAATTTTGTATTTGCTGTCGTGTATAGGCCACCTGATGGTAACTTGAGCAAATTTTTCACGTTTCTAGAGGCTATTTTCTCGTTTGTAAACGTAAACCAATACTCTTTAATTTTAGGAGGTGACCTAAACATTGATATGCTGACAAAAACTCCTAAACAGGGCGAATTATCTGCGATTCTCGATTCCCATTTTTTGTTTAATGTAATAACCACCCCCACACGTATCACTGCAACTAGTGAAACTCTTATCGACCTTTTTATTACTAACCTAGCAATTAATGACCTATTTTCTGGTACCATTAGTGTGACACTTAGCGACCACCTGCCTATCTATTTAGTAACTGATACGTGTAATACGGTAAAAAATTCACTGTAAATATAATATATCAAGACATCAACGCGGCTACACTGTCGCAGTTCCGAGGTGAACTCGCCAGAACAAGCTGGAACGCAGTTTTTGCGTGCTCTACGGCTGATACTGCATATGACCATTTCATAGTAATTTTTTCTTCGGTATATAAAAAACACTTTCCGTACAAAGAAATAACTAAGCCAAACCGCGCACGTAAGCCTTGGGTAACGTTAAGTATATTGAAAATGATACGTACGAAAAACAGACTGTACCAGGTGTTCTTGAAAAATCGCGATTTGAATGCACTGAAAGCGTTTAGGGCCTACAGAAACAGTCTTTCAAAAACTTTAAGGCAAGCCAAACGCGACTATTACCATACTATTTTTAACGGTATTGTAGATGTCAAGCAAATGTGGAAAAAACTAAACACAATTATATTTTCAAGTAATAGGACGCCCGGTGTCGACGAAATTACAATTGATAATCATATATTTAAAGGAAAAGCATTAGCCAATAAATTCAATGGGTACTTTACTTCTTTGTCAGAAAGTACTTACGACAGAAATGCATTAAGTTACATGCCAACAACTATAGCCCCCTCAATATTTATTGACCCTACGGAGCAAACTGAGGTAAACAACGTTTTCATGAAACTTAAAAAAAGCAAAAGTGAGGACATTGACGGCATAAAAATGGAACCGGTTATCTTTGTTATTGATTTATTATCACCCTGCCTGACACATATTTATAATATTGTTTTAAGCACAGGTATGTTCCCTAAGCGGATGAAAAATGCCAAAGTTGCAGTGATTTATAAAGGTGGTGACAAAAATGAAATGAGTAATTACCGGCCAATATCGGTATTACCTATATTTTCAAAGCATCTAGAAAAAATCATTTTCACTAGAATGTATAAATTTTTGGACTCGCATTCTGTGATTACAACAGCACAATATGGGTTCAGGTCTGGCGTATCGACGGAGACAGCGCTGTTGCATCAAAAAGAGTTGATACTGGGCAACATTGAAGCAAGAAAGCTAACATTAGGCGTATTCATAGACTTTTCGAAGGCGTTCGACAGAATTGATCACCAAACCTTGTTAGAAAAATTGTTTTATTACGGGATTAGAGGCATCGCGCTCGATTTAATAGAAAGCTACCTTAGTGATCGGTACCAGTGTGTGTCTATAAATAGGCAAACATCTATGCCCAAAAAAATCAAACGCGGTGTACCACAGGGAAGCATATTAGGACCTCTTCTATTTAACCTTTATATCAATGACATTGTAAATGTGGATCAGTCAATAACTTACATTATTTATGCAGATGATACAAGCTTATTCTTTACGGGAACAAATATAGACGATTTGATAAAAGCAGCTAATAAAACGTTAGTCAATTTTTCGAAATGGTCCTGCCAAAATTCGTTACAGATCAACAGCTCTAAAACCAAGGCTGTTCTTTTCCGTGCGAAAGGAATGACATGTACGTACACACAAAAACTGATGCTAAATAATTTCAATATCGAACTTTCAGAGACTGTAAAAACTTTGGGCGTCATCTTTCATCAACATATGTTCTGGAATTCTCACACTGAACAATTGTGTATTAAGCTAAGAAAAGCCCTTGGCGTGCTGAGAAGGTGTCAGTCGTTTCTACCGCTCCCCCAGAAACTTCTTATCTTCAATACGCTTTTTTGTTCTCATCTACGCTATTGTCAGTTGGTATGGGCTTCTGGAACTGAAACATCAAAACAAAAGTTGTATACACTTCAAAAAAGCGCTTTACGGGCTGTTGCAATTATAGGTTACAGAGAACACACATCCCATTTATTTGTCAAGTTTAAAGTTTTAAAATTTTGTGTTGCATATGAACATAACTTGTTGTTGTCTTTGAGGTCTGAAATTCGAAAGCATTGCACAAACCTGAGAGGCTTAGCACATTTACAGCCGAAAATTTTGTTGCGTCCGATTCGGAGTTCTGAACACTGGCACATCCCCCGACCGCGAACAAATTACGGACTCCAAATGCTAAGGCACTCTGTTCCCCATATACTACATATACTAAATAAGTTCAAGCTCACAGAACAGCAATTGCGTCTCCTTTCAAGCAGTGATATATTAAACTTGTTTGTATAAGGAGCTATAAACCCAGAAAAATTGCACCCAGTACTTGTAAATGCATGAAATTTTAAGTGTACCCCTTTCTGTTATAGCGTCTTATTTTGGTTGCCTTTTTCCCAATAATTGTTTGTTTGTAAACACCCAAATGTGCATCTATTCTGTACTTCATAAACAACCACTAGAATGTTATTTTCTTTTGTTTTATTTTCAATCATACGTGAGCACCGTGCGGAGTTTGGTATGCCATTGTTTCTGTTGCCTTGTACAAATGGGAGGTGGGGCTAGTCAAGCTGCTATAGCGCAGCTTTTTTCCTACTTTCCATGCCACAATTGTTTTTGTTTGTGTAAATCACGGTGTATCGTTGTGGTGAAATAAAAATTTCAACTTCAATTTCAACTTCAACTTCAACCACGAGCTTAATACTATAAAAACTTGCAGTAACCCAAGTTACACACCACCAGTATTGATAGAAGAAGTCAGAAAAGCTTTGGAGAGCATGCAAAGAGGCAAAGCTGCTGGTGAGGACCAGGTAACATCAGATCTGCTGAAAGATGGAGGACAGATTGTGTTAGAAAAACTAGCCACCCTGTTTACGAGGTGTCTTCTGACGGGAAGAGTACCAGAGTCTTGGAAGAATGCTAACATCATCCTAATATATACGAAAGGAGATGACAAGGACTTGAAGAATCACAGGCCGATTAGCTTGCTCTCTGTAGTATACAATCTATATACAAAGGTAATTGCTAACAAAACGAAGACATCCTTAGAATTCAATCAAACAAACAAGCAGGATTTCGCACAGGCTACTCAAAAATCGACCACATACATACTACCAATCATGTAATAGAAAAACGCTCAGAATATAGCCAACCACTACACATAGCCTTCATAGATTACGAGAAGGCGTTTGATTCAATAGAAATATTAGCCGTCATGCAGACACTGCGCAATTAGGGCGTCGATGAAGTATATATAAACATCCTGGAAAAAATCTACAGTAGATCAACTGCTACCATAGTGCTTCAAAAATAAAATAGCAGAATACTAATCAAGAAGGTTGTAAAGCAGCAGGATACAATCTCCCCAATGCTATAGTTACCGCGTGCTTACAAGAAGTTTTCAGAGGCCTAGAATGGGAACAGTTAGGTATAAGAGTTAATTGAGAGTACCTTAGTAACCTGTACTCCGCCGATGACATTTCATTGCTGAGTAACTCAGGGGAAGAATTGCAACTCATGATTACGGAGTTAGACAAGGAGAGCAGAAAGGTGGGTCTTAAAATTAATCTGCAGAAAACAAAAATAGTGTACAACAACCTCGGAAGAGAGCAGCTTTTCGAGATAGGGAATTGTGCACTTCAAGTAGTAAAATCTCGTCTTCGTCTCGTCTTCCTCTCTCGCTACAACTATATCTACTTAGGGCAGGTAATAACCGTGGATCCTAACCACGAGATTGAAGTTACATGAAGAATAAGAATGGGGTAGAGCAGCACATTTGGCAAGTACTCTCAAATTATGACAGGTAGATTGCCACTATCCGTCAAGAGGAAAGTATATAACAGCTGTATCTTGCCGGTACTTAGCTACGGTGCAGAAACCTGGAGACTTACAAAAAGGGCTCAGCTTAAATTGAGGACGACGCAGCGAGCAATGGAAAGAAAAACTGTAGGTGTAACTTAAAAGACAAGAAGAGAGCAGAGTGGATTAGGGAACAAACGGGGGTCAAGGATATCATAGTTGAAATCAAGAAGAGGAAATGGACATGGGCCGGGCACGTAGAGCGTACACAGGATAACCGCTGGTCATTAAGGGTAACTAACCGGATTCCCAAAGAAGGCAAGTGGGTAAGGGGGAGACAGAAGGTTATATGGGCAGATGAGATTAAGAAGTTTTCGGGTATAAATTGGCAGCAGCAAGCACAGGACCGGGATAACTGGTGGAACATGGGAGAGGCCTTTGTCCTGCAGTGGACGTAGACAGGCTGATGATGATGATGATGATGATGATGATGATGATGATGATGATGATGATAATGATAATGTTCTTGTATGTTCAACAGCTTCATCCCCTTCTAGCCTGACACCTTGAGCTATAGTTATCAACTTCTGCCCTAGGCTTGTCTCCTTCCTTAGGGAGTTTAGGCGGTTCCAAAATTTTGCAGCTGCCTTTCTCTCCTTGTTATATACTGCTGTCAGCCACTGGACCCCCGTTTTTCTAATTTTTTTCATTGATCAGAAGGGATGCTTCTCTTTTACAGCTTAGAAAAATGTCGCATTGTCTTTCAACATCATCTGTTGGTTCACCCCGCTGCTTAGCATGCCTGTGTTCCCAAGAGGCTTCCTGACGTTTTGCTATGGCTCTCTTAACTTCTCCACCCCACCAACTCCTGGGTTTGTGTCTCCTTTTCCGGAATGACTTATCACGTGCCTTAGCAAGCTCTACCTCAAACAGACTAATCAGATTCGTGAACGTCCACACTGTTTTATTATCCTCCGCGATTACTTTCTCAACTTGTTTAGTGGCTATTTCAATTTGCCTTTATGAATAAAAATTCCTCTTTAGTAGCTCATCTTGTCTCCTTCCCACTTTGGTTGCTCTTCCAAAACTTAGCTTGATACGTTTGTGATCACCACCCATAATTCCGGAGCCATTTTTTTCTATGCGCATTCCCCTTAGCCTATTATATATCCAATGTGACATCAGAGCGTTATCTATCCTCGATTGCAGCCTTCCTACCTCCCATGTTATTTGCCCTTCACACTTTTCAGTACTGTTGCAAATGATCCAATCATGCCTTTCACACATATTCATGATCATTTTGCCTGTTGGGTCAGTATATGGGTCAGGCACGACAACGCCGCGACGTGGAAGTTCACCGCAAAAGGTCCTCACCCTTCACATGTATTGGCGCGGCGCTTTGGACACTCCGCCATATTTAGAGGTGTGCGCCGAGGTGGTTTCGACCGGGGGCGGCTTAAAATCTCAAGGCTCGTTCACACCGAAGGCGGGGCGGCGAAAGCGGCGAGGCTGTAACGCGGGAAGCGGGAAAAACCTCCTCTCCGGGCGGCGAAAGCGGGAGAAAAACCAGGCGGCAAGGCCGATCGCTCTCGGAGCAATTTTTCGTGGCCTTCCGAGGCTCGCCGCTTAGCCGCAGCCAATCAGAACGCCACGCAGCGGAGGCGCGGTGGTGGCACGGGTGTACGTTTGGTAGAAACACTGACACGTCATGGCGGCACGTGCACAAATCGCGAGATGCCCGCCTCTTCTGCCGTGTGGCTAGACGAAGGAGGCATGCTGTCTGAACAGGCTCACGCACTCGCCGCCTCACCGCTCCGGAAATCCCGATTTGCTGCACCCCCTTCGGTGTGCAAAAATTGTTGAGTGGCGCAACCGCGCCTCGCCGCCTGATCCCTTCCGCGTTGCCCGTGGCATGGGCGCTGCAGTCGAATAGTACCGTACTCAAAGAGCCGTGCACCGTGTGCAGGAACTGCTGTGCGCTTCGGCTCCTCCATCGCGCTTCCTTGATGCAGATTTATTCGTACCTGCCCATCATGCATGTCTAGCACATTATATCATAGCCCTTGAAATATGACACGCCAATCTAGTGAATTTGAGCTCCATAAAAGCCCTTATGAGAGATGGAAAAAGATTCAGAAAAGGCATGTCTTATACTGATTTCTTTTGTCTTAACTCTTTTTTTTGGTTAGGCTTCTACAATATTCAGAATAACTGAGCTGATATAATGAAAGTTAGCGGTGCTCTGAAAGCTGTGATATTGAAAAAACAAATACCGTGTCAAACGCACAAAGAACTAAGAAGAGATAAGTGAAAAGAGAAGAGGAAGGGAATCTGAACCGCCTAGACCAGGAAATGTTTTCGTAATTTAACTTTTCAGGATATACTAAAACATTTACTCGCATTCACAGAGACCACAAATTGTCAAACTTAGTCGTTATGCTGCAACCCCCCCTCAAAAAAATTCTGGGTAGCCTTGCACCGAGCGTTTAGAGTTGGCGAAGCTGAATATAGCATGTCTCCGTACAAATGCGCACAATAAATTTCACCTTGTCGACAGTATGAAGTCTTAAATTTAGTTCAGGTCTAAGGTAGTCGGACGAGAAATGCGCCGCCTAATAAAAATAGTAGCCGTGCTAAGGGGCATTGCGTATATATATATATATATATATATATATATATATATATATATATATATATATATATATATATATATATATATCTGTTTTATTTTACTACCCAATCAATTGTGTCATGCACGACATGCCCAACAGCAACCGTGTGCACAGCCGGGAGGCCCCCACGACACGCGTATTTAGAAGCGGGCAAGGAATTCGCATTGCACGCGATTGCACAGCCTACCGCAATACGGGGCACCCCTATTTTTACGACGAAATGTTGACAGGGCGCGGAGTAGTTAAAGGCTTAGAACTTCCTAAAATGCCCGCTGACCAGCCTCTGCCACAATACGCGGCCCCCGCCCTTCTACGACGAATGGTTTACGGGACCCCGAGTAGTTGAAGGCTTAGGACTTCCTGAAAAACTCTTTTTTGCCCCACACCGAACCGCCAGTGCCAGGAGGGGCCGTCTGATCGGGAGGAATGCGCTAGTGAACGGAAACATACACAGACCGCTGACATCAGAAAGGTGAAGGGGAGAGGGGGGAGAGAGATGAGGGGGGAAGTGGAGGGAAAAGTGGAAGAGGGGCACCCGAGGGGCGTCCACCGTATATTATTTTTTTCTTTTTTCTTTTTTTCTTTCCTTTTTTCTTTTCCTTTTTTCCCCTCTTTCCTTGCCCTCTGATTTGAGATTGTATAAATCTGAGCACCAACAAACTGTATCTTTATTCCTGATGAAGGCCAGACTCTAGTCCGAAACGTCGAAATAAACCACGTTGTGACCGCTCACGGAGGATCTACTAGACTATATATATATATATATATATATATATATATATATATATATATATATATGTGTGTGTGTGTGTGTGTGTGTGTGTGTGTGTGTGTGTGTGTGTGTGTGTGTGTGTGTGTGTGTGTGTGTGTGTGTGTGTGTGTGTGTGTGTGTGTGTGTGTGTGTGTGTGTGTGTGTGTGTGTGTGTGTGTGCTCTGTACATACTAAATTTCTCAAAACCAGATGCACCACTGCCTGCCTACACTTTGGTACCTAATAATAAAAGTATGCCGTCATATATTTGCTGCTTTGCAATGGCATTACTCCAATGGAATATTCGGAAAGCAGCAATATTTAAGCTGTGGATACAAATTGAGCAGTGTTTACAATGAATTACGCAGATTAACAGACGGGCTATATATACGATTGGCACTTTTTAATATGTTTGTGTGTTGTGTTTATTAAGTTTATATGTAATAAGCCTTTCCAAACGCAATAATAGTTATGTTTAATATGGAATAAGCCTTCCCAAAAGCAATAATTGTTATCTTCCGCAAAACTGGCATGATAACACTGAGTCGTCACTGATATAAACGTTGTCACAACGTTAGTTATAATCGGGTTTCTCATGAAACAATCGATCGCATGTAGGCTCATATGAGGAACCCTGTGCTCTGGATATCGTAAAGACTGCCGACAAACCTAGCGTATGATTTCATCGCGGTTTTCATACTTCTACTGTCTTCGTGATTCGCCAGTAGTGGCTTATGGCGTAACGCAGATCAAAGCGCTGCTTGAATGAGAAGTTAGGTGGATCCGTACAAATTCCGATTGAAAGTTTTTTTTTTTCCTTTTTATTCTGGGTCGCCAGGCTCTTGAAACAGTGAATGTATCGACGCAATTTCGGCGTGCCTGTATATTCACTCGTGCACCATGGAACGTAGCAGGTGTGCGTACCCTGATAAAGGCTCGAAAACACATTAAACGCGCTAATAACGAGAAATTCCACGCTTTCGCAGGCAATGGCGCGCACGCTCTCAATCCAAACCCTCCTGAGATCATCAGTATCATGGGACTACAGCGCCGCCGCTACTGTCACCCGCCGGAGAATCAGCCGAGATGCGGCGTGGCCGCCTCGTTCATTCCGGGGGAAGTGGTTCTTGAAAGAGAAAAGAAGAGAAAAGTGAGCCCCGTTATTGTCTGCTTCATGAGCGACACCGCCACAGTAGCTCACAGGGGATGGGGGCGAGGAGGGATAAAAAGGATAGGAGTAAAGATGTGGGAAAGCCGAAGAAGGAGAAGAGAAGAAGAGAGGTGTGGTGGTAAGCCACAGCGAGCGAGGACAAACCGAGGGGATAGAAGAGATAGGAAAGATGGAGCACGGTCACTGGAGTCCGAGGACGGGGCGCACCTGCGAGAGCTCCTTTCGGCGTCGGTGGATGGCGTAGAACAAGTCCAGTAAGTCAGAGCTGCACTGTCGTCGGAGGTGGAAGGTCGTCGGCGGCAGGAGATGACGTAGGGCGAGTCCAGTCGGCCAGAGCCACGATGACGCGGGAGATCGCAAGCGCGCGGAGCGCGCGAGCGCACAACCGATCGGCCCGAATTCCACTACCCCCTTCTAGCACACTGTAGCGGTGTCGTCGTCGGTGCACGCCAGGCAAAATGATCGGCGGTGGCGCACGGCCACTTTTCGTCAGCGGAGCCGGTGGCGTGTAAACCGAAAGTACAATAAAAAAAAGCTACTCTACTGTGTGTTCTATGCTTATTCAGCTGAAATTCAGTAGTTTCAACAGTAATGCCTGAGATAACAGCATGTGGATGGAAGAAAACTGGCAAACGTTCCGTAAATTATGTGTTTTTTAGCACACATATTGAATATAGGTTCTTTAGGTGCACCCCGTTTGTTACCGTAGCAAACAATGTATCGCAAAAAATTTCATTTCTTTTTACTCTCAGAATATTGCTGTTATATGTCTTATTAACTTACAGTATGTATGGTTCTTACTTCTAAGTAAGTGTTAATCTTTTATTTATTATCAAATGTACCACTTGCCTGTGTGATACCTTCTGGCTTGAGGCTAGTATTAAATAAATGAATAATTGAGGAGCCTCTTTTCAACGGGTAAGTAGGGGCAATTGGAGCTCGCAGTCTTCGTGCGTAATGTACTGCTTTTTTTTAGTAACAAACAGGTGGGCAATTTATGTAGGTCACAATTGCATATAGTGATTCATGAAACACACGATAAAGGCGCTGATTCCTCCCCCATGAGGGGACACTGCTCAGCGACTTGTGTTGCAAGTGCAACAACGCAAAGAATACAAAAAGAGCGAAATGAATATAGGGCCACATGCGCTTTTTTCTTTGTTTCCATTTTCAAGGACTCCAAGTTTTGTAAGACGCAAGGAGGTGCAGGGAGAGGGGAGGTGGAGAGCAGTGTTTGAGTGTCGTTTGTTTGTGAGACCCCTTTTTATTTACATACCAGCCCATAGGCTCTCCCCCTTTCATTCCCTTAAAACGAGTACTGAAACAAAATTTTCAAAGCGAGATAACCTGTCAAACAGATTTGTGTAGATAGATGCATCATCTACGAAATGCAAACAATTATTGTCGCCTAGAAAGTGGTCAATATTAGTTTTGAATTGAATGGCGCCCTACGGCATACTAATTATGCCTTCGTCATTCGGGTAAACAAACAACCACCCCTCGCATCACGAGTTTTGTGTTGGCTGCTCCTGGCGAACAATTTCAGCCGAAAGAATGGCAGACTTGTACGAGAATACAAAGGCTAGAGTTCAATGTTCAGTTGCATTTTTGAAGGGGTTGCGGATTTATACAATGCAGGAAAGGAGATCACAGGAGCTCCCACAAAACCTCGTTGAAAAGACTTGTCCACATGGTGATTCGCGTTGACGCGGTTTTGTGCGTCCACCTAGCCAGTTAGGTTTGCACGAAAACCCAGGATTACTTTCCTCCATGCGGAAACACCTCTGGGTCCCGCCTCACTCGGCGCTCTTTGGAACGAAGACTTCAACAAGTAACATCGTGCGATCGAGCAAGCGAGATTTACGACCATGGGTTACAAAAAAAAAGCGAAACTTTGTGCGTAAGTGTTCCTTTTCTCATAGAGTTCAACGAAGGGGGGCTATTTATGACGCGCCCCAGCTTTATCTCCTATCACAGTGTGATGGGGCCGGTGGAGGGGGCGTATTGTACGACTGGAAGTGAGGATGGTCGTAAATTAAACGGTTGCTGCAAAGGCTTCAGCAACGCTTCATTGCGCGAAAAAATCCTCTCTTTTCATCTTGCTGTGCTTGCTATCTCCATGCCTTCTCATGCGTCATGACCCCCCGCTAAGCTTTGTTTTGTGCTTGCCAGCTGTGGGTGAGGCGAGTTTCAGCTAATCCCACCAGCCTCCCAGATCAGTTACTGCAGGCTTCCCCTGAAAAGCAACCATACATTTACAAAACTGCTCCAAGTCACCTTTCTTGGGCAAGAATAAAGAAAACTGAACAAACGTGAAAACTCCAATCAAATATAACCAGTCATTCAATTACCACTCGTCACCACAGCGGTGGGAGGCAGAAAATAATCCGTGACCTCGGCACCAACGGTTATTTACAAAGGTGTTTATTCGCAGAGTCCTCCGTAAGAAAAAAGAAGGTGCAATGACGACACCACCACGCCGCAACAACGCCACGTGTCGATCCTCTTTCTACATCGTGGGCGCCAGCGAAGTTAAAAAGACAGGAGTCGAAGTGGCGACGACCCTTCCGTCACCATCAGCAGTTTCATCCGCTGGTCCAAAGACATTGCACCAGCGGGAAGAGCGCAGGGCATCGTGTGCAGGATCGCGTGCGCCGGCTAAACCAAGAACTTCTATGAAAAAATGTGGGAGCACAGGAATGACTTCCGTCAAATGAACAGTGAACGAAGTGCAGAGGCAGAACACTGTAAGCGGGTTGGTCACCTTAACAGTCCTGACGGCGCGGTGATCTTCTAAAGAAAAAGAAACCTTCGCCGGTGGCTCCACTTTGAATCCTGGTACAGTCAATAGACAGTGGGAGACAACAACCACATCACTGGGGACTCTGCTCGCCCTCAACTTCAAAGGCTTGCAACGGCTCCTGGCAAACATCTCGAGCCTTCTCACCCCTGTAGAAAAAAGCCGACCAGGCTTCAAAACTTCGGGTGTCTGAATGTAAATATTGATCAGAGTTTTCTTGTTTTTATTTTCAAAATTTCTTGTTATCCCTACTAAGCAGACTTCTGCCGAATGCTCACCTTCAAAATAATACAGATATCTGTGCTGCACGCCCTAAACCCGGAGAGTAGAGCTCGGTGCTGCGTTTTATAGCCTGTCTGCATTGCTTGGAGCGTGCAAAGAACGCAAAAGCTGAGTCATTTCAGCCTGGGAAAAGCCCGTGTCGTCAATAATTTCGCAGAATGAACTGAGCGAACACAATGACGGGTGAAGAACCGCCGAAAGTGCTTCCGGGTGCCAAACCTGACTGCGAATGGAAAGGTGCTTGAATAAAAAAAAATACAAAAAAGGGCGCAATTGCCACACATGCTATGCCATGTCGGTACGGAGCCCCTAACTGCAGGCGTGCTGGCAAAATGTTTAGAAGCTCCTTAAGTTCTCAGGGCGCCACAAAAATTATTGACAGCATTCAAGTTGGAAGGAATTCCTTTTTGTCAGTGACTAAGCATCGGGCACGGCAGGAGCATTGTGTTTATTCCGCCCCCTTCCTCCTTGGAATCCACACAAAAAGCATTCAACGTATCACATGGTAGGAAATGATATAAAAGCTGATAGCATGTGCTGTCACTACATAATTAAAAAGACTTGTAATCCGTCGAGATGGTGCATTGCTAGTGGAAACTTCTTTAGCACCGAGCAATACATCGAAGCGACATTCACAAGCGTCCATCCCGTCTTTCTCGTTCTTGTAAATACTTTTTTTGCACTCCATAATTTTCATATCGCCACATTTATTTATGCAAAAACGGAAGCGTCGTCTCAGGACAAGCAATTCAATGCAGGAGAGAACGAAGGGGCGCTTGATGCTCGCAAATCGTGCTGCTCTGTCGCCTTGGAACCCACGTAATTTATGAAGGTGGAATACAGTGCTCATTCTCTTTTGGTTTCATACATAATTGTAGATCAAACTCCATTTAAATCACGATATTGCGTAATGAAATTCCCGGGAGTTGCATATGTGCCAGCACATGCTGCACAACCCGCTTCCACGCACTTTCAAGACCACGTTCTTTTATTTTGAAGAATCGTCAATTGCACTAGATACATAATAATGAAGTTACGGATTTATTATTCACGTGTTCTTCTAAATATTCCGATATGTGTTCTCTGAGAAAAGATCATACGAGGTTCCTAGCATGCATGAGCATAAATTGCTCATTATACTTTGGCATAGTCTGCGAACGGTGTACTCAGGCACAAAACTGAACTCTTCGCTTCTCTCTGAGTCTCCATTATATGTGTGTAATTGACACAGAAACAAATAAATTAAACGAGAAGATTTTCAAGCCTTAAAAACCAAAAAGAACAAAGTGCAACGCATGTATAAGTGATACTTGAGTTGGCCTTACAGCTAGATAAGGAATTCACGTTGCTAGATAGCGGTTGCACGTGGCGTTGATCATGGCTGTGTGCTGTTTGTACCATTTTGACACGCTTCTTGCCTTTGTAATGTTAGGTGTGCAGCTGTGAAACGCAGCAGCCTATTTTTCATGAATGCGTTTCTGGTACATGGGTTTGTGCACTTTCCGCCATAAAGATTTCGCTCGATGTCCTGTCAGGTTGAGCTCCCTAGTTTGTTCTTTTAAAAATATTATTAATCAATTCGCCGAGCAAGCTTCATATGTGGTGTCCTTTTTGAAACACGGTTGTGACAAATCTGCATCTATAGTTAGTTGAATTAAGTCCGGGATGAAAACTGGGGAAGCAAAACGCAGATTATTAGGCTTGATAGTGCGGCGTGGAGCATCGCACGGTGAGCAAGACAAAGTACGTTGAAAATACAAGCTCACGCTCTAGTGTTTTATCCGTATTCATCTTCTGTGCGTTACTTCATAGTTCACACACACTCAATTTATGGTGATCACCATTTCCTCCAATATAATTGATCTTGCTCAACCTGCCGATACAATGGGGTTCGTTTCTGTTTGATAGAGTATTTCGTATAAAAACTGTAATTTTACTTTTCTTTGTTTATTAAAGGCCGTGCATGTGGTCAAGTTTCTTGACTGTGTTTTTTGTAAATATGTCCTAAACAGCTTGCTCTTACTCAGTTACAACAATACCTTCCATACACATCGCTCTTCAACCCTGCCCGTCCCCAGTTCTGGCCCCCACCCTTCGCATTTGAACTGCCATTGTTCTTCGATTCACTTGCACAGTCATAATTATGAATATCCCAGTACCGACTTTCCACACCTTTCATCCTTGTTCAAAGCCCGCCTCACATATTGCATATTCTCGTCAGCTAGAATATGTCAACAGTCCTCGCCAAACACCACCATCGGCGCTGTCACTGACCGGCATTCTCTGATATACAATGAACATTTTTAAGAGCGCTCGACACGTTTTGTCTTTTATAGTCCACTGATTTAAGTTGAAATGTCAGGTGAACCTGTTTTGGTGCGTTTGCGAAGTGGACAGAATTAAGGCCATACTGGTGACAGAAGGTGAAAATAAACGTAGGTTAGCTGACAAAAATCCCATTTAAATAACGCGCCGAGAGAACACCTCATGGGGACGGCGGTGCGCCGATCTGCTAGCGTCGGCAGCGGCGGCGTAGCGAAACATGTCGGCGGTGGCGCGCCGACTTCAAGCGCACACCTCTATTCGTATTCTAGGTCAATCTATTCTCGGAAATGTGTTGAAGGTGGGATGGTACATGGGTTATCGCACTTGGAATCTTGTCATTTTGCAGCTACGTTTTCAGATTGTTCGCAGTGATGACATTATGATGGCCACACGTTATTCACTCGTGACACCACGTCCCCGTCTTTTACATATACCTGAATTAGAAAAACACAGAGAGAAAAGACACAGCAAATCGCAAATTGCCGGGCGTGCGTATGGTAAGAACGAGTGTATTTCTTTATTTAGACTTGTTAATGTTTACTCATATATCCACCGCTTGGCCCACTTTATTCGAAGCCGACAAAGGCAATTGAGGAAAAGGGCCGCGTACCTTAAAAAACTGCAATTAGGTACCGCTAAAAAACTTTGCGGTGAAGTTTTATTAACGGACGAGATACTTCGCAAAAATGTGGGCCGTAGTACACCGTAGACAAATGTGACATCTTGAAAGCGAAACCAGGAAAGCTTTTCGCGTTTACGTGTCATGAGCAATTGCGACTGCTTATTGCACTGCACTCTATTACCTGTTAATTTGGTTCGTACACAATTTGAATAACAATGCTAGGCAGCAAAACTGCAGCATTCCCTGGGGCATGGAAAGGCTTCGCTTGTTGCGCTACCGCGCGTACTTGACACGCCTTCACATATGGAACCGGATCACCGCACCTCAAACTGCACAACTAAACAAAAAGTTTATAACAGTGTGGCCAGACTTTTGCGTAAAACCGTTTGTGGCCAGATTTTTGTGTAAACTTAAAATATATAATTCTAGCAAATAAAGTTTTTATAATTTTTTATTTTACTGAAATTGTTCTATTGTAGATTACTTATTATTGTCTCAAGGTAGTTGATGTTTCAATGTTGCCCATTTTTACGTGTTTAATAAACTACAGCGTTGCCTAACTTTCTTTATTTTGTGAGGCTGAAATTTGTGCCTGTTTGAAACGTAGTTACCTGTTAGCAGGTCAATCAATGTTTATCCCTCGGTAATTGTTCTTTTTTTACTTTGTGTTTTGTCAGGAGCGAATTAACATTACATTGTGTATTCAAGTGTTGCTAGACTCGCCCAAACTCCAGTGTACCCAAACTACCCTTCTAGAACACTGTACCCAAACCTCGCTAGACATTGTTCTTGTCGATTGTTGTTTGTCGCGTGTCAATCATGCGAGCGAGTCATGCCGTCACTGCTGTCACTCTCCGATCCTCTTTCCGACGCGCCGTTTATGCTACTGTCCTCCGGGTATTTTGTTCATTATTCCAATAAACTTTTTTACAAGCCACTTTGTGCTTTCACGGCTTTTGTCCCAAAGTCCTTCTATTTTGTTACACCCCTACATTTCCTGTGGTGCTTGGCCGTGTGACTTATGGACTGCAGAAAAAAAAAAGCGTCATTTCATTCCATAGGTTTCAAGTTTTTATTTTTTTTTGATACTCGAATGCTCGCAAGTAGCCTTCGCTCAAGAGCATAATCGAGAAACGTTTACTGAATGACCAACGACGAAAGAAGTTTCATTTTCATCGCAGATTTCATTTAGCACTATCAGATCACTGTTGCTCTACTGTTGCCCTGCTGTCAAACTTTTTTCATTGCGTTACCTCTGGTAACGGGACTCGCACCCCAGCAGTACATTCACCAAGTTTTGAGCTCGAGCGTAGCCTTTTCTGCGTCACTCGCGCAGACTTGCGGAAAGACAGCGCGTGCACTCTGAACGAAAATGAGCGCCCATCAGAGAGGCCTGTGTGCACGGAGGAACCTTCCTCCGTGCCTGTGTGTAAGACCTAACACGTTAAGGAATCGCGTATGGCATTTCCCCCTAGCAACAGGCAAAATAAGTGACATTCGATTTGTAGGGAGAATAATGGGAAACGTTGCCGATTAATGTTAACTGTGAGGGAAGACACAAAAAACGCCAATCAAAAATTTGATTGCCACATTTCTCGACTTTCTCAACGCTAGTCGGTGAAAGCTATTCCGCCAAGTGTGTTACGCAGCCGTGCACGCCGGCAACAGTGCGCTCCGGCTGCGCGCGTCGCCTCGAAACGTCCGCATGACAAGCGGTCGTGGTAGCTTTCGGGCTTCGAGTAACCCGTTAAATATGTGCTTATGCAGCGTTGTTGATTTTACGTTATCGAGCAGCAGTTGGAAAGAGATGCTTTTTGTGAAGTGGGATACAGGTTGGACTGACGTCGTCTGCTTACTCCAGTGTCGCCGGCATCTGCTGCCAAATGCCGTGAAAAGATCTTACTTGGTTTACGCGTGACATTTCTTGTAGTTGGATAGCGGGAATTAATTTAAGTAAGTGTTCGTGTTTTTTTATGGCCATCGCTGTGCCTTGCCGTGCATTAGAAAAAAAAAAAGAGGTGCAATATTTCAAAGACGCGAACGTTTTGTTCTAGGGCCCCAATTCATTCTTGAATTAATTAGACGTCACAGCCAACGTTTTCCGATGGCCTACAGACGTAGCTGTCAGAAACAAATTTGTTAGCGCTTAGAGAGAAGCAAAATATATTTTATGTGGCGCAACAGCGTGCTTAGTTTTTTTTTATTTCGTTTTCTGCAGGTCAGAAAGACCAGTGCCACCAACAATCGAGGCTACATCCACCACCGCACTTCTCGACTGAAATAATCGTAGTGATTTCGGTCGAGGGGACGCAGTCTCGATATTCGGTGGCATTTGTCCTTCTGCTTAAAACGAAACCTAACATCGTCATGAGGAGGAAGAAAAAGAAGCGCGTGCACTCAATCACGCGACGTCTCGCATTTCATCGTGGACGTGGTCAAGAACCGGTGGGTTCCCCGAGTCTCAAGAGGCCTGTGAGTTTCTCGTACCTTTTTCTCCTAGGAGCAATAGCTTGCGGTTTTCTATTTTACCATCATGTGATAGCAGTACGCTTAATTTGAGCTGCGGAACGCCGGGAGAGTATTGCTACGGTATTGCTATGCGAAAATTTAGTTAGTCGCACTGCATGCGCAGTTAGTGCTAAGAGCGGCCATCGCAGAGCGTTTAATCCCTTGAAGTATGATTCGAACTCGGTACGTGAATAGGTCTAATCATGTAGAGGGAATAGGCAGACAAATTAAGCAGATCTTCTAATTGAGCTAGAAAACACTTTTTTTTGCGTTTCCGAATTTGAACACTCGGCCCTTTACTTCTTTAAAGGCTCTTCTATATTGACTGCTGTTTGCATAATCTACATTTTAATATTCATTGATCCTCCCATTGATTCAATTGTCAGTACTATCCCAGTTTATGTTGGTACCTGCAATTAACTTACTATATATGTGTCTGCATGGCTGCTGCATATTGTGCATGAGTGCTTGCTGTTCCCTCTTTGCCGCAGGAAGCCTAGACAGATAAACCATGCACATGACTTCAATATCCTATGCTATTAAACGTGTGCCTGCATACTGGAAGATTACTTTCCAAAAGCTATACCCTAAGCTATAAAACAAATGCCTGTAGACTGAAATATTCCTTTCCAAAGGCAATATATTGCTCTTTGAAAGTAATCTTTCAGTCTGCAAGCTCTCATTTCATAGCTTAGGGTATATTGAATTTGTGCACGTAGTTGATCTGTCTAGTCTCACCTGTGAGAAGGAATAGGCAACAGTGCTAGTTGCCTTATGAATATATAAGGTTCACTAAAATTTCAACTGTAAAATCTGAAAAACAATATGCACAATTGTTTTTCATGAAAATCATGCTGAAGCACAGCTGACAGCAGTCATCTGTTCATTGGCCTATTGTACACCTACTGCGAGACGAAGGCCTCTACCAATGATCTCCAATTTACCCATTCACGCCCAAGCGAGTGCCATTATATCCCTATGAACTACTTCATTTCGTCACTCCATCTAACTCGCTGCTGTCCTCGCCTGCTCTTCCTAATCTGTTTCTTGACTGACCATCAGTTTGGTCGAGTACATGTCCAGTCCAAAGTCATTTCTATTGCTTAATATCAACAAAATATCTGCTATCCCCACTTGTTCCTTGATCTATCCTGCTGTCTTCCGGATGTGCTATACTTTCAATTTTTTGTTATCTTGCACATTGTGTGGTCCCTAACTTTATTCTTCAAGCTTCCGCCCCACATGCGTTCTTTAATTCCGTGATACGACATTTCTCTTTGGTCAACACTATGGATCCCAAATCAACTGGCACACTTGCAGATTATGTACCCTGTTCTGATATTGTTGTAGTTGATCAAGCAACATTTGTTAGGGTGTTCTGGATGGCATGCAAAAAAAAGTATTATTTTTTTTAAGCCTTTGAATATTCTCTTTGAGCAGATACACCTAGTGGCATTTTCTCAACAGAATCTGAGTGAATTATTGACCATACTTATGATTCTTGCTTATAAATCCTGATTATGATAATCATTCCACACCAAATGTCTCAGCCATTTTGGTGGCCATCTAAAATGTACTCGAAAAGAAAAAAAAACATGGTGACTTACTGCAATTGAAACAGTGAATTTCTAGAATATTTTAAAGATAAAAATTTTTTGGGGTCATGGTGAATACTTCAGAAATTTGCAGAATGGTGTCTGAGTGGCGTTTGAATATTATTTGAAAGTATCATTTCTAGTTTGAACAACAAATTTGGTGACATTTTGTGCAAACTCATCTGTATAAGACTTTTGAAGCTGAATAATATTACTGCCATTTTTGCCATACATCTCTGGTAATTTTTGCCAGCATGTTCTATATTTTTGGTTTTTCCCTTATATTATTACACTGTGGATGATAGTCTCATTAGCTGAATACTTACTTTATCAAAGGTATATTTCTCATTAAGAATAGGACAATGCATTGCACCTCCCAAAACGGTTATGCGTGCTGAGGCTAATGGAGTTTCTTGTGTACTTGTTTCGTGACTAATACTTCAGCAAGCATTTTGGGTGAGCACTATTGTTTTTTCCCGTAAAAGCCTTTTTATGCATTCACTAGATTGTCTGTTTGGAGCTCGTGCACTCTATTTGGTAAAGCTCGATCAAATATACAACTGCAAAATACAATGAAAGACAACTTGGCGAGCTTACTTTGTCAAAATTTTCCTATCCCCCTCTTGTGTAAATTGTGAAAATTGTGTTAATTAGATATGACGAATGCAGCCAATCTGTAAAAAGAAATAATTCCAACTTCTGTTGTCATCTTTGTGGCCAAGAAAGTTCTCTGGATGTTAGATCAGGTAACACAGCTCCCTCCCGAACTTTTAAACTTCAACATTTATGCTTCAATTTGCTCTTTGTCTGGGGCTATATTTGTTTGGTCCAAACACTTGTCAATTTTTGCGGTGCACTTGAAGAGAGGTCATAGCATGCGCAATTATGAGTATGTTTCTGGCTACACTTTAGGAAGATTGACAGTCGGCCTAGTTGGAAAGAGTTCATCATTTAGCACAAGACAAACGAGGATGAAGCAAGGAGTACACAAGGCTAAGTGTAATCTAACAACTGGTTTACTTTTGAAAATAGTACATCTGGTCAAGTAGCCAACACTACATGTTAGTTTCCTAGATGTGCGTTTGATGTAGTCTGTTGCTGTGCACACGCTGCTCCGAGGAACTACAATCGTGTGAATTGTCATATGCGTGAGTAATTTTGTTTTTCACAAGATCGCATAGATCATGTTGGCTACATGAGGCAGACGTATTTTCAGAAAGAAACCAGTTAGTGTTGTGCTTTTCCATGTGTGCTCCTTGCTTTATCCTTGTTCTTCTCCTCGCAAGCGGGCAAAAAAGATGATGGCACTTGCTTGGTTTTCCCATTAAAGAGATATCCTTAACACAAGAATTGTCTTTCCTCAATTTTGTTACATTATTAGATGGCCATCTGCCACATAACTACAACATCTAGGTCGTAATTCATTGAATATGCTGGAAATTGTTCAATATATTCTCGTTTGCTGTGGCTGGTAAAGTGTGCATCAAGTGCAGTGCAATGTCGTGGGAGCATAGAGTTTGTTCACAAAGGCACCATTCCACTTTGCTAAAGTATGAGTCAATGGCAGAAATGATGTCGTGCGTTGAAACGTTTATTCAGAAAGTATCTTTCTAGTTTCAACAACAAATTGGTTTTGAGTGCTCACAAGTCATTCAATGATAAAAAGTTGATGGTTGCCAACACACCTTGCTTTCCTCTTTCACTCTCTAGTAGACTATGTTGACAAGCAATGCAGAGAAGACATCCAGAGGAAGCCTTTGTAAGCAATATGCAGCATGACATTTAAAACAACTTTATTTGGTTATAGTAAATGATGTGGTTTGTCGTTCAAGTGATAAAGAATTTCTTGCTCATTACGCATTTGCCTCTCTCCCCTTAATTACAAAATAGGTGCCTCATCCACTACGTTAAGGCTGAGGTTTGTACAAAGTGGGGCAACCCCATAGTAATTATTGGGGACAGAAGTCATATTTTGGTGTTCGCGTGCCTTCACTGGCTTTGGGAATGGCAAAAGCACTATGAGCAAGAAAAGCAGCTTGTGTCGAGACTTCTTGGTTGAAAAGCAATCTTGCAGGAAAAGCAGTCTTGCAGATTTTTGCAAATGGTGCATTGCAGGAATGCCTGCTTCTGACACTTTCATATGTTGGAGCAGTGTATTGGCCAGCTACACGAATAAATGAGTAAAGATATGCAGGCTTGATAAGTTGCTCATCACTCATTTGTTTGTTTTTCTCTAAAGCTTAAATGAATTGTGCATTGTACATATGCCTTGTCATGATAACCAAGTCAGCTGCATGGTCGCTATTTTTTAACTTGAGCCTCTGTGTAGCTGCCTTGACACTTGTGTGGTCTGTGCCATGTTATGGTTTTAACAATTTAACTTCATTGCATGTTTCTTGTGTGCTGCAAGAAAGCTGTGTCCATCGTGCCTGAGTAATCGTTGCATTGGAGAAAGCGTGCACTGTCTTTGGGAGTCACTTTCGAATATATGTGGTGAAACATTTTTGATCACTCTTCTTTAGAAATGTTAAATAGGGTAATGAAGCACTACTAATTGGCTTTTTTTTGTTACTGGTGTTTTATATTAGTATGTATAAAGTACAATATCACTCTTCTAGCTGTAGCTACAGAGACTAAAACGTGAGAAGAAAAAGGTGGATGTGTAGGTCTTCTTAATTAGACATCTGAGATTGATGAAGTATCAATTGGTTATCCTTTGGCTTATTACGATGTTGCTTGTACCCTGAGATCTTACAGCTCACTTGCTGTGGCTTCGAGTTTGGGAGCAGGTTCCAGGTTGCACCTCTAGTTACTGAAATTGTTCAGAGCTTATTGTAGTGGTGATTGGCACCCATTTTTTACTTCTTCTATATCACAGCCCACCAGCCACGGGTGCAGAGCTGCACCAATTGTGGCCAATTTGATATTATTCTTGGTTGTTGCAGCCAGCTGTGGCGAAAAACCGTAAAGTTTGCTGAAATCGCATCATGGGGCACCAAAATGCCCAGCCAGCCTCAAAATTTTCTCAAGTGCACTAATTTCAACGAGAATAAAATGCAAACCACGATGGCCACCTCCAGTTTGCACCATCAATCAAAGCACACAGACCCTATCTATAGTGCCTAGAATATACTAAAAATTCTCGCAATGGACCAGATAAAGTAACAAATCTAAGTTCTCATCAGTCCACTGATTGCAGCAGATACTTATCGGCACGACGACGAACTATCAAGACAAAAATGCATTCCTGTAGCTACCAACGCTCCGCAGGAAATGTAAATTTCCTAGCCTGAAAAAGCGGTTATGGCTTGTTAGCATCTAAAGCTGGAAGGTTATGCTTGACAAGCGGCAAATGCTGGTGTTGCCAGCAACCATGTTGATTTAATATGCAGTGGCACAAAAGACACATCATATTTTGTTTTTGGTCTTGAAGTTGCATCGTCCTTGCTTGGGTCCTGGCAACAGATATCCGGTATCGTCCGCGGACCAACAGGCGCACGCCGTTGTTACTTTACCTGGTCGAAAGCGCCTTGCAAGTTAGCCAAAGCTGCACCTAACACTGTCGTTAAAAAAAAAAGGATGGGAATCGGTAAAGGGGGAGGGGGGGAGATATAGTGATTTGACATTTTTTTCACTTTAGTTCTAACCTACCTGCGACGCTGCTGCTTAAGCCACCTTTGCCGCAGCACAACCAGTGCCCTGCGGCACTGCATATTTTGTT